>CM056509.1:25021252-26221252 GCA_029783415.1 Anisodus acutangulus | reverse complement strand
ATGGCCCTTGGCTGATTGTGGAGATGGCAAGTTGAGCAACTCTTCGGCTTCATCAATCCGCGTCTTGATGTTCTCAATTGATGAAATCCATAGAAGGTTTATCCACTTGGAAGACCTCAACTTCTAGATGGCACATTCACTCTTTTGATTCCCTGTACACGCTTGGCTATGCCACTATGTGATGAGGCTTCTCTTGGCTTAGTCATATTCCCCTCATTGAATGTGTCCTAGTGAGTAGCTAAGGGTTATTACATCCCTTTAATATGTCCTAAGTAACTAATACTTAACTAAGAAATTAAAGACAAGGTCTTCGGCCAAGACCAACACATAAAGGCCGAATAAAATACAACTATTTGAGACAATCACGTATTGTGTCCTAAGACATTCCATACTCCATACACTTTCAAGCTTCTAGTTGTGCGTTTATGGTTCACCATTGGCATTCTTAGAGCTTTGTTTCATATCTTGAATTGAGGAATTATGTGTGGGTTTTGATTTACATCATTGCGCGTACCTGTTTCGGATATAGCGCCAGCCTTTACTCCTTACTCATTAAAGAGGCCTCAATTAGCATTTAAGTCATTTACTTATTGAAAGATTCTCAGGCATTAAACCCTACCTTCATGACTATAAAAGGAGTCCAACTTTCATGTTGGAAGAGAATTCAATTCTCATTATTCATACTTGTACGCTCAATCTGATAGAAAATACACTCATTAGTTCTCACTTTTGGCTCGTAACCAAAGCAATTTAGCTAAGTCCCGGACCAATCTTATTGAGAAGATTCAATCAAGTTCACAGCATATCAGGCTAATCATTTTACTTTTTGTTTATTTATTTCTTACTTATTGTTAATTGTTTATCATCTTATATTGCAAATTGAACCACGTATCCTTAAAACCACTTACAAATTCAACTATACCTTTTTCGGGGTAAACAGTTTGGCGCTCACCGTGGGACTAAGGATAATTGTGGTGATTTGTTCAAACTCAAATGTCACTTGTTTCTTTTGAGATTTCGTGAAGCATTCCAATACCAAACACTTGCAAGATGGTTAGTGAAATCTATGTTGATGTTAGTAACAACGGTGGTGGCAACGGTAATAACAACGTCTCGCCCGTCGACCCAATAACTGGCGAGTATCAGAATAACCCTGTGATTTCACCTTAAGAGTCTAGAAGAAGCGGTGAGAAAATACCAACTAATGATCACTATGCAGACAACGGAGTGCGGATACCCAGGTAGTATTTGGCTCAAATTCTGAGCATGCTGAAGAAGCAGCAGGAGGCGATTACCCAGCTGTAGAAGAAGAGCAGCGGAGCGAGTGCGGCAGATAAAGCTCGTCCTATCCGTAACAAAGATCCGGGATAAGAGGAAGATCGAGTTGATGAAAATGGCAATGGATCAGGAACAAATGAGTCTTTGGAGGTCTTGAAACTGCTTCAGGCTTTGACTATGCGTGTGAATACTAATGAAAAGAAGGTTGACACCTATAATTCACAAGTAGATCAGATCCCGGGAGCGCCTCTGATCCTGAAGGGACCAGATTCGAAGAGATACATTCAGTTGTCATTCCCACCAAGCGTGGCTTCGAAGATGATACTAAAAAAGTTCAGAATGTCAGATCTCTCGAAGTATGACAAAACCACGGATCCAAAGGAGCACGTGACATTGTACACTTATGCGATAAAGGGCAACGACATGCATCCAGATGAAATAAAATAGATTTTATTGAAGAAATTCGGTGAAACATTGTCCAAAAGGGCAATGACTTAGTATTCTTTACTACCCGAACATTATGTTCACTCATTTGAAATGCTTGCAGATGCGTTTATAAAGGCGCATACCGGGGCAAAGAAGGTCCAAATAATGAAAGAAGACATATTCAAAATTGCTCAGAAAGATACGAAGTTGTTGAGAGACTTCGTGACTAGGTTTCAAAAGGAACAAATGCTCATTACATAGGTACTAGATGAATGGGTAGTAGAAGATTTTACTAAGGGGTTAAATCCTAGGAGTTTCAGTGCATCGTTGAAATTAAAGAAGAATGTGTTAGCATTCCCTGTAGTAATATATGCAGACATACATAATAGGTACGAGTCTAAGATCCGGGTAGAAGACGATCAGTTCGAACTTCCACTAGGGTCAGTAGGACAGAACAAAAAAATTGATAAATTGAAGATGGTAGCTGAATCGGAGTTAAAATATCTTAAAGTAAAGGCCACCTGCGTTGAGGGATGAAGTGGCCCAGTTGAGGGATGAAGTGGCCCAGTTGTTGAAGAATGGCCAGCTGCGTGAATGTTTTAGTGATTGAGCAAAGGGAAATTTCAAAACCAGGGAAGCAAATAAACAAGCGGATCCAATTGAACCTCAACATATCATAAATATTATTATCGGAGGGATGGAAGTTCCAAAAGGATCCGTTATGACCGCAAAGAAGACGAAAATGTCGATAACTCAGAAAAAAAGGTCCAGGGATTTCTTGTTGGAGGAAGCAATATCTTTCAGCGATGAAGACGTGGAGGGAATCACCTCACAATGATGCACTAGAATATCAATCTTTATTAATAAATTTTAGATTATGCAGATTTTAATTGATCTAGGTAGCTCGACAATATCATCCAATGGAAGGTGGTAGAATAATTGGGATTGCTGGATCAAATTATTCCAGCGGCCCGAGTTCTTAACGGATTTAACATGGCAAGTGAGACTACGAAGTGGGAAATTGTTCTTCTAGTCAATGCAATCGGAACAGTTCGACAGACAAAGTTTTATGTTATTGAAAGGGAAATGAGGTACAATGCATTGTTCGGTAGGCCATGGATACATGATATAAAGGTCGTGCCTTCAACATTACACATGATGTTAAAATTCTCAACTCTGGATGGAATTAAAACAATTCGAGGTGAGCAACCGGCAGCAAGGGAAATGTTTACTATAGAAGAGTCGGTGGAGACACAAAGAGAAGTAAAAGATGAGAATAAAGGTAAAGAAGTTAAATAGCAATTATAGGATTCGGACACATCGAGTCCGAAAAAAAGGAGAAAGAAAATTATGAGGAAGAAGAGGTTTATTATTGTGTCCCGAGGTCGTTTGTAGTGCCGAACGATTTTGATGCCATAAAGTCAACAATATAAGAGCTAGAGCAAGTTATCTTGTTCGTACATCTATCGGATAGAAAGATATACATGGGCACCAGGTTATACCCGGAGCTCAGGCTTAAATTAATTAAATTTCTTAAAGCTAAAGCCGGTTGTTTTTCCTGGTTCAATTTGACATGACAGGTATCCCATCGGAGATTACAACTCACAAGTTGAGTTTGGATCCAAATTTCCCTTTGGTAAGGCAGGAAAGAAGGTATATGGTCGACTACAAGCATAGGTTTGTCAAGGAAGAGGTAATGAAGTTATTAAATATAGGTTCAATCCGTGAAGTAGAGTATCCGGATTAGCTAGCAAATGTAGTTTTCATGCCTAAAAAAGGTAATAAATTAAGAATGTGCATAGATTTTAAAGATTTAAATAAAGCTTGTCCAAAAGATTCTTTCCCCTTAACGGACATCGACCAGATGATCGATCTTACGGCAGGACATGAGATGCTAAGTTTTCTTGATGCATACTCCGGATACAACTAAATTAGGATTAATCCAGAGGATCAAAGAAAACTTTTTTTATAACTAGATGTGGGACTTACTGTTATAACGTAATGTTATTTGGTCTTAAAAATGTCGAAGCAACATATCAAGACTTAGTTAATCGCATGTTCGAAAACCAAATAAGTAATACGATGGAAGTTTACATTTATGATATGTTAGTTAAGTCCCTGGAGACAGAGGACCATTTAAAGCATTTGCAGGAAACATTCGACATACTCCAGAAGTACAACATGAAGTTGAATCCAGAGAAGTGCACTTTCGGAGTTGGCTCAGGCAAGTTCCTGGGTTTCTTAGTTTCAAATCTGGATAAAATCAAGGCTATTGAGGAAATTCTGGAGGTTCTTGAAAATGTGAAGGCGGTACAAAGACTCACCGGAAGGTTGGCCTCCCTGAGTAGATTCATTTCTCAATCTTGGAAGAAATCATAGATTTTTTTCTTTATTAAAAAGGAAAAATGACTTCGAGTGGAATCCCGAGTGTCAACAAGCATTGACAGATTCGAAGAAGTACTTGTGTAGTCTGCCATTGTTGCATAAACTAAAGGCGGATGAACAATTGTTCTTGTACCTGGTAGTATTCGAAATTGTTGTAAGTGATTTTTGGTTCGAGAAGAGAAAGGTACACAATTTCCTATTTATTATGTAAGTAGAACTTTAGCTAATGTAGAAACCAGATATCCTCACTGTGAAAAATTAGCATTAGCTTTCATGAGGGCTGCTAGAAAATTGAGACCGTACTTTCAATGTCATCTTATATGCGTAGTAACAACTTATCCACCAAGGAATGTAATGCATAAACCAAAACTATCCGGTAGGTTAGCCAAATGGAAAGTAGAAATTAACGGTTATGACATAGAGTATAAACTGAGAATGGCTATAAAGTCTCAGGTTCTGGCAGACTTCGTAGAAGATTTTACTCCCGGAATGATTTCCGAGGTAGAAAGAGAACTTATAATAACCTCGGGAACAACTTCGGAGGTTCGGACCTTATATACGGATAAAGCTTTAAACTTAAAAGGGTCCGGACTAGGGATGTTGTTAAAAACACCTGCAGGGGATGTTATTAGGAAGTCGATAAGAATAGTGAAATTGACTAGCAATGAAGTCGAGTATGAGGCTATGATTGCAGGTCTAGAATTGGCAAGGAATTTGGGAGCAGAAGTCATCGAGGCAAAATGTTACTCGCTTTTGGTTATTAATCAAGTGAACGGCGTGTTCAAGGTGAAATAGGAAAGAATATAGAAATACTTAGAGAAAATTCAAGTATTATTGCATCGGTTCAATGAATGGACCATGGAACATGTATCGCGTGAGCAAAATAATGAAGCGGATGCATTAGCAAAATTGGGGTCTTCCGTGGAAGTAGAGGAATTTAACTATTGGACAGTGTTACAACTTTTGAACTCCACTATTGATGGTGAGCATGGCGAGGTATACTCTACGAGTTTAACTTGGGATTGGCGGAATAAGCTTATCAATTATCTATGGAATGGCAAGTTAAGAAGCGATTCGAAGGTATTTAGGGCCCTTCGTATGAAGGAGGATAGATATTGCTTAGTTGATGGACAATTGTATCAGAGGTCTTTCTATGGTCCTTTAGCGAGATGTTAAGGGACTGGAGAACATATTATGTAATGCGTGAAGTTCATGAAGGAACTTGTGGCAATCACTCAGTAGTAGAGTTATTGGTCCGAAAATTGATTAGAGTGGGATACTACTGGGTAAAAATGGAAGAAGACGCCCAGGATTTTGTTCAGAAATGTGATGAATGCCAGAGGCATGCACTTCTGATCCATCAATCGGCCGAATTAATGCATCCGATCTTGTCACCATGGTTGTTCATGAAGCGGGGAATGGAAATTGTAGGTCCACTTTCGTGGGCACCCGGTAAGGTATGATTTATTTTGTTTATAATTGATAATTTTTCTAAGTGGGTTGAAGCAAAAGCTCTCAAAAACGTTAGAGAAAAGAAAGTCATCAATTTTATTTAGGACCATATCATATGTCGGTTCAGAATACTGAAGGAAATTACTTGCGATAATGGTTGTCAGTTCGTTGGGGAAAAGGTAACAAATTTTCTTGACGGATTAAATAATAAGAAAATAGTGTCATCTCCATATCACTCTAGTGCAAATGGGAAAGAAGAGTCACAAAATAAGATAATAATTCAGAACTTAAGGAAAAGGCTAAAGACATCAAAAGGCAAATAGAGAGAAATTCTACCGGAGGTATTGTGGGAATACAGAACGACACCAAAATCCAGCACCGGGGAAACACCGTTCTCTTTGGTTTATGATGTAGAAGCTCTGATTTTGGGGGTAGTTGGATAACCGATCTTAAGGTTCAGTCTTGAAATTGAATAGTAAAATAAAGAATCTATGGCAGTTAAGCTTGACTTAACGGATGAGCATCGCGAGTTAGCATTTCTACGGCTAGTGCCTCAGAATCAATTGATGGGAGGTATTACAACCGACAGTCAAATCTGAGGCACTTTCAACTAGGGAACTTGGTTCTACAGAAAGTAACCCCAAACACTAGAAACCCCAATGAAGTAAAGTTGGGTCAGGGATAACCGAAAAAGGCTCATACCAATTGGAAGCTGAAGACAGATAAAAGTTTCCAAGAAATTGGAACATAAGCTATTTGAAGTGGTACTATTGCTGAGGTATGTATTTGACATTTATTTAAGTAATATTTGTTTCAAATTTACTAACTTTTGTAGGAGGAAACCGGAGTTACAAGGTGATATTTAGAGGAATGGAATTAGGTCTGAAAACACGTATTGCACTCTTTTTCCCTTAGCTTAGTTTTTATCCCGAAATGGGTTTTTCCACCATGATTTTTAATGAGTGATCTGAATCGGACAAAAGCACTGGGAACTGCCTGACAATTGAAAGAAAATAGTGTTTGAGTTCTCATGCTTCGAATACAAACACTAGGGGACTGAACTCGGATAAGAATCGAAGAAATTCAGAGTGAAGAAATTCAAAGCATTTTTTATTTTAGAAATTCGAAGCTTTTTGCTATTTTGAGATTTTGAAATTTTGTAAGGGTTAAAGATCAAACGAATATTGCCCAAGTAGTGTTGTAGCAATGAGGTAATGTAAAGGCAAAAAGATTGATTAAATCTTTTCCAATTGTTTGTCCGAACAAAGCATGAATAAGAATATTCTTATTCCAAGATTTTGTTCCGCAATTTCGTCTCAAAGATTTGACTTCATGTTTTCACTCCGAGTTATTGTCAAGATCAATAAAGCTTAAGAGCCAAAAAAATTGTTAAGTCCTTAACTGGGGGCTGTTGTCAATAAAAGCATCAAGAACAAAATGAGTAATGTTCTAAAGTATGCCTCTAAGACACTGGATCAAACGAATCTAGCCTATTTGAAAGACAATTGAATTATCTAAAGAGTTGAGAATAAATAAAATTCCAACATTCATGCCCGAAATGAATATGAGATATCTTATTTATAAGCATAAGACTGGGATAACTTTTATCCGGATCAAAGCAAACTAAGTGATGTTTTATTTCAAGTAAAATTCCAAAGTCAGAGATAATTAGCCTGGATTGGGTTAAGTTTGTTTTGCTAAGTTATTGAAAATAGGAAAGCAATAATGAGTCAAAAAGTTTGGCAAATTACAATTATGACAAAAGGGAGTTTGATATATATATATATATATATATCAATTCATATAAAAGGCCAGAAAATGGCTAGAACAGAAAGTGTATATAAGGAAAAAGAAAGTACAAGATAAACAAAGGCTTAAAGATCAGTTGGATTCGGGCTCAGAGTCTTGGGGGTCTTCCTCGAAACTATCACCATTCATTTGGCGGAAGGCCTCTACCTCTAGAGCTTTGGCATCATTAATCTTGGCGTCCAAAGTCTGGGATCCCTTCACGAGCCTATTCCAAGGTTAACCTTCGGACATTTCAAGTTATATGTTTAGTCTTTAGCACAGTTCCACCTTCACCGTCTGCTAGGTCAGTAAGAGCTTGGTCCTGTTCCACAAAGGCTTAATCCCGTTGAGCAGTAATCTTAGCATTGCTCTAGGAAGTGGCCTCGAGCTCGGCTCTCATATATTCGATGTTTTAAGCTTGCTGACAGGCTTGATCTTGGGATGCCTTCAAGTCCCGTTCGAACCTTTCCTTGGCAGCTTCCTACTCATCAACTCACTCTATGTCAATTGCGCTGAGTTCGATGATATGGCATTCAATCTCGATATTAAGGAAGTCTTCCTTCTATACTTGATAATGTCAGACCTCTTCTTGTTCTTTAAATTCTTTGGTGAGGATCTGGAGGTCGTGGTAGAGATCGTCATTATCCTTATCTAAGGATTTGTTCTCCTCTTGGATGAGTTCGAGGTCATTCATGGCCCGGAGATAGTCAACTCTAAGTCGGTCCAATTCAGCTCTAACAACGGGCAAATCACTGGCTAGTTGCAGTTGAGAATCTTTTTGTTGAAGAATTTCTTTGAGATGCCGAATCTCTCTTTCTTTGGTGTCCATTTGGCGCTTAAGATCTTTATTTTCCTCAAGGCAATAGAGGAAGCCTTCTCCGACCAGAACGGAGGACTGCAAGAACATATGTTGAGCTCCAATTATAGCATACTAAAAAAGACAGTACATGTATAAGCAGGAAAGGGTTTAGAAAATGTACCAAGTAAAACACATGCATGCCTTCATTGAAGAGGCATTTCCATGAGACATTTTTCATATTCTCCTTATCAAACTCTAACATCAGAGGCCTCAGGTAGCTGCAACCCCGACTGACCGAGATAAGAAGTTCGTATCGTCAGGAAAGGATAGGGTTGCAATTCTCATCCTTTTCAAATCCACACTCGGGGCCGGGAATATTTCTATAAGCTTGGATAAGGAGGTGGCATAATTCTTCAGGAGCCGAGATGACTTGGAAAGCCTCTGAGGAATGTTCATCAGCGGTGCTGGATTTGCAGATGTTCTAGCCTCATTTAAAATTCAGTCAAAGTCTTCTTTTCCAAAGCTGGCAGTTGAGGTCGATGATGGTTCAGGTGGAGGAGTTGAAGTCATTTGCCTCTTTGCTAACGGTTCCTCATTTGTTTCTTCATCGTCATCTTTACTGATAACGGACATTTATTTGGCAGGTGGTCGCACGGTGGCAGTAGTTGGCATGGTACAGGAGGTAGGTGTGGTGGCTTCCGCAACAGTGATTTATTTGAGTACCCACTTGTTCCGCAGTTGCTGTGATCTTTACTCCAGAAGAGCTACCTTCTTCCAGAGTTCTTTTACTGTTTGAAGAAGCCGAGGGAGACTTCGGAGGTTTGGAAGATTTCTGTTTCTTTGGTACTTCGGCGATGCAGCGAGCAAATGTAGCCGGATCAAGTATCGGGTTGGAAAGAATTGGCGTGGCCACAGTTGTCCTCGGGCGTGAGGTACATTTTGGCAGACCTAAACATTTAAAAGAAAGAAGATGGTGAAAATATGCAGGGAAATGATAGTAAAAAAAGGAGTCCGGGAGGTACTAACCATGGTTTTGTGCTTTCCATCGGTCTTTGGAAATTGTCTTCCACGTTCGGTCTTTATGCGGACAAACACATATGATTTTTTTGACCCATGTGTGAAGGTTATCGATGGTCTCTGGAATCCAGGGGTAGCTGAAAAGGTAACGAAATGAAATTTAAGATAAGTTACCAATCGAAGGTATTATGGAAAAGAAAGGATAAGGGTTTTTGCACTTACTGTTTAAATTTCGTCTCTCCGAGAAAGGCATGAACATCTCCAAAATAATCTCAGCAGCAGGAACTGCTACGAAGTGCTCTATATAACCTCGATCTCGATCTTCATCGATGCTAGAAAGGATAGGAAATTTACATTATTTGGAGATTTGGATGATCCATCCTCAAAAATGTCTCGGGACATATAAACAGATCAAATGATCCAAATTAAAAGTTTCATTAACCTTCTTGGCAAAAAAACTGGAGGCAAGCGACGACTCTCCACATGGATGGACTAATTTGCACAAGACACAAGTTGTAGGACTTGCACATTTTGAGGATGACGTTATCAATCTGTGGATCGAGTTTTTAAGTGAAGGGGTAGGTAAAAACATTAGAATAACCCTGCATATGGGTGGTGATGTCATTATTGGGCCCAACGATAAGTATTCTAGATAGTGTTTCCCAACCACAATCAGGCTGAACTTTTCCAAGAATAGAAGGATTGATGGAAGTGGAGTAGTTCATCGCCATTTCACCTCGATCAATTTTCGAAGTGATGGCTCGAATGGAGAACTCGTTATCAAAATGGAAAGAAGATGGGAGCATATCAATGGCTGTGGGCTCAGAGGCAGCCTGAGCTTCAGGAGATTCACCGGCACCAGTGGCATCGATGGTGGCCGGTAGGGATAAAGGTAATGGTGAAGAGTTCTTTGAAGAAGAATGAGTGTTAGATTTTGCCACAGTGATGAAGGAATGAGAAGTTTGTGGTGGTTCTCTTATACGGAAAAAGAGTTGAAGATTTTGAATATTTGAATATTTGGATGAAAAAGAGTAAATGAACAGATGGGTAGATGAAGATGATTTGAAGAATGATTTCGTAGATGGATGGAATGAAGGAAAAGCGAAGGGATTTATAGTGCCTCAATCATCATTGCAAAACGCTTCGGTGTATTAACCGAAGAGGCGATGCAATCAGAAGATGACACGTGTCTGGGTTTTTAGTTAGATGGGATGTGAGTCAGAGTTTGGAGAAGCGAAAATATTTCATCTTCCCACCTATTTCAGAGTAATTTGAAAAGAAAATTATAAGAGAAGACAACGAAGAAATCATATATACTTCTCGTCACTTCGGTAAACTTTGATTCGAAAAGTGTGGGGACTATCTGTATACGATAAAAACTGACATGACACATGGAAATGTCCAAATGTGAAGTTCATGGTGGTTGGTTGAGTTCTGAACTGGACACTAGTGGCATTAGGGGAATATGGTAGCTGAAGATGAGCTCGGGTTCAATCGAGTCAGTTGACATTGGATGAATAACAGGAGGCTCCTAGCGTGTACATGTTCTGGATATGGCGTCAGCCATTACTCCTTACTCATTAAAGAAGCCTTAATTAGCATTTTATTCATTTAATTATACAGAGATTCTTGGGCATTAAAGCCCTACTTTCATGACTATAAAAGGAGTTCAACCTTCATATTGGAAGGACATCCAATTCTCATTATTTATACTTATATGCTCAATCTGATGGAAAATACACTCATTAGTTGTAACACCCTGAACCATGGCATTGGCCAAACATGGCACTCGGTGCTTAACTGCATATGACCGAGTGAACCACATGGCTTGATAATCAACATGGGCATAAAAAATGCTATAGTAATGGTTTAAGACATGCAAAACATAATACTAATTTATAGCCTGAAAGTATCTATTGCGGAAATAGTCTAAAAATATAATAAGTCTGAATAATTCAAAAACTAGTGTGACATGATAAGCTAATCTAGCCTATGAAACCTCTGACCCATGAGTCTGATTGTAAAACTGCTTTACCAGGACAAGGCTCTGGTATACCTCTACTAAAATGCATAATCATGTAAATAAATAGACCGACATCCCGAATAAGATGGGGCTCACCAAGTAGCTGATATCGAAGTAATCCTAACGAGCGGATCTATCGTGTAAAGCAACTGAAAGAATTGTACTATACGTAAAGCAACTGAAAGAATAAGCATGCACATGAAATAATAAGACATGAAACTGAAACTGAACATTAACATAATCTGACATGAATAAAGCAACATCTATTAAATCTTGTAAAATTATATATCCATATATCTGTGGAGAGAGCAGTAGTATAACCGACAACATGTAATCACTACGTAGGTACATGCAGTCTGGTACCTTCCCTGACCAGCAGAGCGCTCCCATACCTTGTCGGGCTATGAGACATGAACATGACATGAAAGGATCCAATCAATAATTTGAAGGTATCATCTTCTGGGAGGAGCGACCCTTATCCTACGCTGGCATACATATTTTCATGCTACTTGAGTCTTCTCAGTAATCTATGCAACTCTCAAAAAATGTACTTGAAAATAGAGGGCTTGTAAGCCCATGAATTTTATGAAAATAACTTGTACAATATGGTTTTCAATTATAGTTTAACATGTGAATCGATATATTATATAACTTGCATAAATCATGAGAAACATGCATAATTTTATGGAAACTGAGTAATAATAATTATAACTAGTATTTAAGAACTCGTGGAATTTAAAACATGCGTTCATTGATTACAGACAGATTCATGAAAATCATAGTGACATATCATGAATATAATAAATGAATTGTAATAGCGACATGACGTATAATATTACGTGAAATTAGGGTTATCATGATAATAAAATAAAAATCCTAAATTATGGAATTTCATGGTTTCATGGGTGAACATGGCGTGTGGAAGAATATGGATATTTCCACCCGTGGTTATAAAACTCTATATACCTTATTCCCTCAAAAACGTGTAACAAAAGTCTGAACTTTGAAGAAGAATTCAAAGCTTGAACCTTGAAACCTTAGGATTGGTTTATCTTGAAAACTCTAGGTTAAGAACAATGGATTTTACTTAGGAATAATGTGTATACGTTAGAATCCACTTAGAGTACTTGAAATAGGCTTATCTTGATGTAGGAGAAGGTTGGGAGAAGAGAACTTTCATTCTAGGGCTTGGAAATTATGAAAATTATTTTTAGAATTAAGTCTCGTATTTATACTATTTGCTGCATTGTGGAATGTACGACCGAATTATATGGTCCGTATAATTTGTACGCTAAGAAATACGATTCTTATAAATGATTGTCACTGTGTTGAACTTTCAAGTGAGCATCACATGTCTGGGATCTTCCTACGGTCAAAATGTATGGTCCGTATAATACCACCGTACATCGTCAATTTCAACGCTGACTTGTACGGCCCATTTAATGGTCTGTACCTATTTTTATGGTCCATATAACTGCGGCATAAAACTGAATTTGCAGAACTGAAACTAGTTTTTCAATTTTAACTCCCCGTCTTGATTTTCTACACTCCTTAATCATGAACAAGGCTTAGTTTAGAGGTATGAGGTGTTACAATATCCCCCCTTGGGATCATTCATCCTCGAATGATGGGTCATGGTTAAGAATAAGACTGGACATGGCATGAGTACATGAACGTAAAGAAACATGACATGTATGAAACATGGGGACTGAACTGACATGATTACATGAAAAAAATGGACATGGAGACATGAGGCATGAGTACTGAATACATGAACGTGAAACATAAGACGTGGATATGCAACAGACATGACATGAATACTGAACGTATTTACCTTATTCGTTTTCTACTTATTCTTTGAATACATGTGGATATTTGGACTTCATGTCCTCTTTGGCTTCCCATGTAGCCTCCTAAACTTTCTGACTTCTCTACAATACTTTCACTGAGGCAACTTCCTTAGTTCTCAACTTTCTAATCTAACGATCTAGAATAGCCACAATGACCTCTTCATAGGTTAGGCCATCCTTAAGTGTGAAGGATTCGGTAGGGAAAATCAAAGACGGGTCTCCCACACACTTCCTCAATATGGATATATAGAACATTGGGTGCACAACAACTAAATCTTGTGGCAATTCAAGCTCATAATCCACTTGACCAATCCTTCTCAAAATCCTGTATGGTTCGATAAATTTGGGACTGAGCTTCCCTTTCTTTCCAAACCTTATGACACATTTCAAAGGTGAAATTTTCAGAAACACCCAATCATCAACTTGAAACTCCAAGTCTCTATACCTCACATCCTAATAGGACATTTAGAAAATCTGAGCTATTTTCAAACGCTCCTGAATCAGCTTGACTTTCTCCATATCCTGATGGACCAAGTTTGATCCCAATAACTCTACTTCACCAACTTCAAACCAACCAATTAGTGATCTACATTTGCGCCCATACAGAGCTTCGAACAGTGCCATCTAGATACTAGCATGATAACTTTTATTATAAGCAGATTAAATGTGAGGTTAATGATCATCCCAATTACCTAGAAAATCAAAAATGCATGTCCTCAACATATCCTCAATAGTCTGAATAGTACACTCTGCCTGACCATTTGTCTGTTAATGAAAAGCTATGCTGAGATTTACCTTGGTACCCAATCCTTTCTGGAAAGACTTCCAAAATTGCGATGTGAATTGAGCACCACGATATGAAATAATGGACACTAGGTCCCATGAAGACTGACAATTTCACAGATATACAAGTTAGCATAATCCTATGTTGAATCTGCGGTCTTGACTGGTAAGAAGTGGGCTGATTTAGTAAGTCAGTCCATAATCACCCAAATTGAATCATACCTTGGGGATGAGCGAGGTAGACCTGTTATGAAGTCCATGTTTATCATCTCCCATTTCCAAAAAGAAATATCGATATTCTGAGCCAACCCACCAGGCCTTTGGTGTTTGGCTTTCACTTGTTGACAATTCGGACACATGGCTACAAAATCTATCACATTACTCATGAAAGAAAGCCCGCGAACTTAAACTCTCAAACTAAGTCGAGAGATGTTTTGCTAAGAGTGCCAATGATGGTTCGCCAATCTACACTAATATGCCTCAAATGGCATGGAAAATGGAATGAGTTGGAGTTATCACGTGAAGATCTAGGAAGAAAGTTTTTTATTCGACCTTTGTATGTAGGTCTTGGACGAACACCATGCATTTCTTTTAGCTTGTTATTTTCCTTTAGTTCTTAGCTTAGCTACTAGTTTTCATTAGGACACATTTAATAAGCCGTGTAATAAGGTGACAAGGTCGAGAGTTCTTCCTACAAGTTGATAAGGCCAAGAAGAGTGTAGGAATGACAAGGTGGCAAAGACAAGAATGATCTAGAATCGAAGGCTTCCAAGAAGGCAATTCATGAACCAACTAGTATTCAAAATCGTTCAAGGGGAGATGAAGAAGTTGGCCAAAATGGTTTATCAAGCAAGTACACAGAATGGAAGCTTCTAAACTAGTTCCAAGAAGATGAAGTCTTGAGAAGCCAAATCCATCCACTCTTCTACTTGGACTCCACAAAGGGAGTGTGAAAGATTTATTCTTTTTCCCCAAGAAAAGCCAAGACCTTTCCCATTGTCTTGGTTTGGTCGAAACACTCTTGGTCACCAAGCAAACCCGAACACTTTCCCATTTGTTCCCACTAGGTCAAATTTGTCATGTAGTTTGTGTCCTTTATTGCCTTCTAGAATGATCCATTTGCTACTATAAATAGGACGCTTAGGACCTTGTAAATATTTAGAGTTTGCTGAAATACAAAAAGTGAGTTTTACTTAAATAGCTAATTGTATTCACTTGTGTGTATCTACTTTTAGTTGGTTCTTGTGTGAGCCAAACCCCTTAAAGCAAGTTTAGCTATGACTGTGTGACTTAGTTGAACCAAAACTAATGTTTCCCTTTAGTGTAAGTCTTGATTGGGACTATGTGACCTAATCAATACCCAAGCTCGAGGAATCCCCTTAGTGGTAAGCGAACGTTGGAACTGTGTGGTCCAACCTAGCCTAAGCTTCGGGTTACTAAAAGGGCTTCCGATCACCCTCACTTGGCTAGTTCACGAGTATTGCACTTAGCAAACCCCGATCTTGACCTTGTTATATTGGTCACCCTCATCAAGGTGTCGACTTGGGCATTAAAACCCCTTTTTCATTATCCTTACCATATCGACCGTACTTCACTTGAGCCATACCGACTGATCCAACACTTAACCAAATCAATCCTAAACTCACCCGAGGTTGTTACTCACAACTCTGTGCAACCCTTGCCAAATACTGATCACACTCACCTCCCACAACACCTTATAAACACTCACAATAAATGCCAACATCTGAAACCAAGCGTACCTCCCCGTTAAAACCCAACAACACTAAATAGTACAAAAGTCAACCCTTATCGGAACCTCATTGGTTTAGTTCTGTCGTCTTACTACCATCCAACCATCAAACCCTGATCATTAAGATCACCCTTAGTCTGTCTAGAACTTCCCGATAAAACTCCTTGGCCCAATTCCCCATATAACACCCGAAACAGCCACCAACACCACACTACCCGGCCGTCACACTGCAACCGAGGACCTCACTATTTCAAGTCTGTTCCGTAGCCTTTCCACTATGAAACCACCAAAACTCGACGATTAATACAACTCTCAAAATACCCATAACAATCCCATAAAGTGCCATAACCTAACTCTCTGTAATTCTACCCAAAACAGCAAACAAACACCTACTGTCCAGTCAAACCAAGAACTCGAGACCCCTACTTTAGTATCTATTTTCAGGTCAACCCAAACATAACCAACACCCTACCCACTTACTCATCAATAACCCTCCTTACTTACATCAGATTGATATCAGAGCCAAGCGATTCTGTCCCACGCAACAACGTTATGACTATCATGAATGAGAAACTTAGGAGGGTTATGTCTGAGTTAGTTGCGGAACATGTGCGAGCCTTGAGAAAAAAATGTTATCTCCAAACCTTTGATGGAGATATGAACTCAAAAGAGTTCCTTGAATGGCTAAACACCATTGAGGGATTTTCAAGTACCGGCAATATGACGATCATGAGTGCTTCAAAGTTGTCAAGTTGAGGCTTAAATCATTTGCTTCCGATTGGTACGAAAAAATAAAAATCAATCGAAAAAGAAGTGGCAAGACCAAGATTGAATCTTGGAAGAAATTGAAGAAGCATATGATTAGAAAATTTTGCCAAGGGAGCATGAACAAAGTCTATCCGACTCCCTAGGTGTCGCCAAGAAAAAGTTGAAGTAGCATCATGCCGCACCTTTAGAGGCGTGGTTGAGAAACCACAAAGGAAAAGTGCCCCAAAGTCTTACATAGAGCCCTCCAATGTCAAGAAAATGGGTAGCACCCTTTTTTTCAACCCCTTGTATGGTCATGAAGTTTAAAAGAAATATCAAAAGGTAGAAGAGGGTACTCCTTCTTTTACTAATCCACTATATGACCAAAGAGTTATAGAAGAAGACACATAGTAGGTAGAGGTCACTATAGGGATAAACAAAAGGAGAAAAAGGTGTTTCCAATGTCAAGAATCGGGACAATTTGGCAAAGAATGTCCTAACCCCCGAGTAGTGACAAATGATGAGAATCCCTTGGAGGAATCTGAAGCCGATGAAAGTTCCGAGACCCCCTTACTTGATGCCCAAAATATGGATGAAGAATCTAAGAAGGGGAGTGTTATAGTTTTCGACATGAAGGGATTTCCAAATGATCTTGCATCCGGAATACTACCGAAGAAAGATGGTGAACTTGATCTTGATTTATTTTTAAGAAGTTTATTATCTACTTACCAGGACCATGGATGCCATCAGGAAGAAACTAGGGACTTGCAAGAACAAAAATTGTTCGGCGGAAGCTATGACCGAGCAATCCACCACAAGCCTCATATGCCAAGGATATATGATGGTATGGATAGATTGAGGGAAGCTAATTAGCTCACCAAGGTGCTACACACATCTATGGGTTATATCACACCATCCGACGGCATGTATGATGACCCATCCACTGTGTTAACTTTTCATAGTTGGCCCGAGCCATCGAATGGAAGTGTGAAAAAGATTTTCGTATTGCGGCTTCCGTTCCTCGTTACATCACTCAGAATTTTTGGGACCTTACTGCCCCTATTTCAAAACTTGGAGTTGATTGTGATGATGAAGTCGTCTTGCCTCAAGGTCAAAAGTTCATGACTTCCTCTAAAGGAAGATTGGGCTACACACGACTTCCTTATTATGCTTACGACATGAAATTTTACGTGGTGCAAAGAAAGTTGAATCCGAGGCTTGATAATGGGGTAGCATGCCTACATTTTCCATCATCCGAGGGCATGTGTGATAATCCAACCATGATGGAATCTATCCAAAGATGGTCCGAGCCTCCGAGGGCCGTGGCGGTAAAACGTTTCTTTGGTTCGGTTTCTTTCTTTCATCATGGCATGCGGAATTGTTATACCCTTGGTACCTATATCCATGAACTAATAAGGAAAGATGATTATGAATGGTTTCGTGGAGCAACGAGAGTCTTTGAAGCCTTGAAGTAAAGGATTTGTGAAGCCCCGATGCGAACCATGTCAAGTCGTGAAAGGTTATTAGGGAGCGAACGTGAAACTAGTGTAAGTGCAATCTTTTGCTCTAGATTGAATGGTGTACGTCACCATTATCCTAAATATGGCAAGGCATTGTATCTTATGGGATTCATGGCACAACATGGACATCATATGAAGTCAAAGCCATTTGGCTTATATTCGGATCCTTATTTGGCAAATATCAAGGAAGGCTCCCACAAGATAAAATTCCAGACTTATCTAATGGTAGAAGTATTAGATCAACACTTGTTGTTGAAAGAATTATTACCCCATCTAGACGGCATGAATTTGATGGCAAATTATTTCAAAGAATGGGAGATTGATGAAAGAAAGCCCACAGACTTAAACTCTCAAACTAAGATGAGAGATGTTTTGATAAGAGGGACAACGATGGTCCGCCAATCTACACTAATATGCCTCAAATGGCATGGAAAATGGAATGGTGTTGGAGTTGTCACGTGAAGATCTAGGAAGCAAGTTTTTTATTCGGCCTTTGTATGTAGGTCTTGGTTGAACACCATGCATTTCTTTTAGCTTGTTGTTTTCCTTTAGTTCTTAGCTTAGCTATTAGTTTTCATTAGGACACATTTAATAAGCCATGTAATAAGGTGACAAGGCCGAGAGTTATTCCTACAAGTTGACAAGGCCGAGAAGAGTGTAAGAATGACAAGGTGGAAAGGACAAGAATGATCTAGAAGCTAAGGCTTCCAGGAAGACAATTCATGAACCAACTAGTATTCAAAATCGTTCAAGAGGAGATGAAAAAGTTGGCCGAAATGGTTTATCAAGCAAGTACAGAGAATGCAAGTTTCTAAACTAGTTCCAAGAAGATAAAGTCTTGAGAAGCCAAATCCACCCACTCTTCTACTTGGAATCCACAAAGGGGGTGTGAAAGATTCATTCTTTGTCCCCAAGAAAAGCCAAGACCTTTCCCATTGTCTTGGTTTGGTCGAAACACTCTTGGTCACCAAGCAAACCTGAACACGTTTCCATTTGTTCCCACTAGGTCGAAATTATCATGTAGTTTGTGTCCTTTATTTTGCCTTCTAGAATGATCCATTTGCTACTATAAATAGGACGCGTAGGACCTTGTAAATATTCAGAGTTCAATGAAATATAAAAAGTGAGTTTTACTTAAATAGGTAATTGTATTCAGTTGTGTGTGTCTACTTTTAGTTGGTTCTTGTGTGAGCCAAACCCCTTGGTGCAAGTTTAGCTACGACTGTATGACTTAGTTGAACCCAAAATTATGTTTCCCTTTGGTGTAAGTCTTGATTGGGACTGTGTGACCTAATCAATACCCAAGATCGAGGAACCCCCTTAGTGGTAAGCGAACGTTGGAACTGTGTGGTCTAACCTAGCCTAAGCTTCGGGTTACTAAAAGGGCTTCCGATCACCCTCACTTGGCTAATTCACGAGCATTGCACTTAGCAAACCCCGATCTTGACCTTGTTATATTGGTCACCCTCATCAAGGTGTCGAATTGGGCATTAAAACCCCTTTTTCATTATCCTTACCATATCGACCGTACTTCACTTGAGCCATACCGACTGATCCAACACTAACTCATCCGAGGTTGTTACTCACAACTCTTTGCAACCCTTACCCATACTGCCAAATAATGATCACACTCACCTCCCACAACACCTCATAAACACTCACAATAAATGCCAACATCTGAAACAAAGTGTACCTCCCCGTTAAAACCCAACAACACCAAATAGTACACAAAGTCAACCCTTATCGGAACCTCATTGGCTCAGTTCTGTCGCCTTACTACCATCTAACCATCAAACCCCGATCATCAAGATCACCCTTAGTCTGTCTAGAACTTCCCGATAAAACTCCTTGGCCCAATTCCCCATATAACTACCCGAAACAGCCACCAACACCACATTGTCCGGCCGTAACACCCCAACCAAGGACCTCACTGTTTCAGGTCTCTTCTGTAGCCTTTCCACTATCAAACCACCAAACCCCGACCATTACTACAACTCTCAACACACCCGTAACCATCCCACAAAGTGCCATAACCCAACTCTTTGTAATTCTACCAGAAACAGCAAACAAACACCCCACTGTCCAGTCAAACCAAGAACCCAAGACCCTTACTTTAGTATATATTTTCGGGTCAACCCAAACATAACAAACACCCGACCCACTTACACATCAACACCCCTCCTTACTTATATCAATTACTCTTCATATTGTTTCATCAATAAATCTCCTTAAGATCATGATACATCTTTGTAAAACCTGGATTAATAGAATACCTGGAATTATGTGTGTCTGCCATGATTCATTCTCTGAGTCCGTCCACATCTGGAACATATAACCTGCCTTGGTACCTCAAAGTACCGTCATCTCCCCCTTGTTCAAAAGTTATAGTCTTATGTTTGTGAATCATCTCTTTCAGCTGTAACAATTAGGGATCACTAAATTGTTTCTCCTTCACTTCGGCTACTAAGGGAGATTCAGACTTGTTATGGACAACAACACCACCATCTTCGGAGTCCATCAGTCGAACTCCTAGATTGGCTAGTCGGTGAATATCCTTCAGCAGGGTTCTCTTAACTTCCTCAACATGAGCTAAACTTTTCATGGATCGCCGACTAAGAGTATCGACAATAACATTTTTCTTCCCCGGATGATAGAGAATATCCATATCATAATCATTTATCAATTCGTGTCATCTCCTCTACCTAAGATTCAATTCCCGCTGCTTGAAAAGGTACTGAAGGCTATTTTGATCTTTTATGAAGATGTGAACATGAAATCCATACAAATAGTGACTCCATCTTGAGCACAAAAATCACTACTGCCAATTCTAAGTCATGATTTGGGTAGTTCTTTTCATGAGGCTTAAGTTGTATGGATGCATAAGTTATAACCTTACCATGTTGTATTAGAATACACCCAAGACCAACCCCTGAAGCATTGCAATATACAACGAACCCCTCGGTTCCCCTGGCAATGTTAACACTAGAGTAGAAGTCTGTCTCATTTTCAATTCTTCAAAACTACGCTCACAGGTATCTGACCACTAAAGTTTGACTTTCTTCTGAGTCAATCTAGTCAATGGAGATAAAAGGGAGGAAACACCCTCTACGAAAGGCCTGTAATAGCCGGCCAGACCCAAGAAACTTCTTATCTCAGAGACTGAGGTGGGTCTGGGCCAATTCTTCACATCATCTATTTTTTTAAAATCAACTTAGATGCCTTCGTCGGAAATCACATGGACTAAGAATGCTACTGATTTTAGCCAAAATTTACACTTGGAAAATTTTGCATAGAGCTCACGTTCCTAAAGTGTCCACAACACTATTCTGAGATGTTCTATATGATCAGCCACACTATGAGAATAAACTAGGATATCATCAATGAAGATAATGATGAAAAGGTATAAGGCTTGAATGCCCTGTTCATAAGATCCATGAAAGTAGTTGGGGCATTCGTCAATCAAAATGACATGACATAAAATTTGAAATGACCATAGCGAGTTCTGAAGGTTGTTTTCGGAATGTCAATTTCCTTAACCTTAAGCTGATAGTACCGTGATATGAGGTTAATCTTGGAATAATACTGGGCACCCTGAAGTTGATCGAATAAGTCATCAATTCTGGGAAGAGGGTACTTGTTCTTAATGGTGACCTTGTTCAATTGTCGGTAGTTAATGGACATATGCAAAGACCCATCCTTCTTCCGAACAAACAAGACTGGTGCACCCCATGGTGAGACACTTTATCTAATAAATCATTTATAAAAGAGATCTTTCAACTGGGCTTTTAATTCTTTTAACTCTGTTGGAGCCATTTTGTATGGCGGTATAGATATAGTCTTAGTGTCGGGGAGTAAATCAATTCCAAATTCAATCTCCCTATCGGGAGGAACTCCGGGAAGATCTTCGGGAAATACTTCTGGAAATTCATTGACAACTGGTACGAACAGAAGAGTTGTGGTCTGGATATCTGCATCTCTAACCCAAACTAGATGGTAATCGTATCCCTTGGACATAAACCTACACATGGGTGTTATTGCATCACCCTTCCATTTTATGACCGGTTCACCAGGAAATTCGAAGCTAACAATTTTGGTTCTACAACCTATTGTAGCATAATATGAAGACAACCAATCCATGTCCATGATTATATTAAAGTCTACCATTTCTAGATCTACTAAATCAGTTACTGTAATATGGTGATAGATTTTAACTAGACAACCCATATATACCCTCATGACTATAACTAACTCACCAACTAAATTGGATACTTCAAAGGGTTCATGCAACTTTTCTGGTTCTATCCCAAATTTCTTAGCAATGAATGGGGTTACATAAGATAGAGTGGATCCAGGATCCATAAGGGAATAAATGTCAAAAGTGAAAATGGTGAGTATACATGTGACCACATCTGCACGGGCCTATGTATCCTGACAACCAGCTAGTGCATACAAGCAGTTTGGACCTCTGACTGTGTTACCGGACTTAGCTGGACCACGCCATGTTTAAGCCTCAGAATTATGAGGAACTACCAAATTTGTAGACTGAGCCACATTACCTCTTATACCCAGTCTCGCTAATAGGCAGTCTCGCTAAAACTGACCTTGTTGACCACAACCATAACAGATATTCATGCCAAAGTAGAACTCACATGGGTGCCTCTTACCACACTTACCATAAACTAGGTTGCTGAAGGTGTTTTGCCACACACTAGCCTATGACTAGAAGTTTGATGCTCTGAAGTTCTGCCTCTTATTATCATTCCTAAACTTTGGGGATGGGACACTGGTTAAAGATAGAGCAGGTCTTGATGACATGTTCTTGAAGAATTATCTGTCTCCACCTCCTTCTCATTCTGTAATATTTCCTCTTCCTTCATTCTACTCTCAATATCCGTACGAAAGAAACCATCTTGGTGATAGTCATCTCCTTATTCTAAGCAGAAATATTAGCTACATCGTACAAATGAGGATCAAGGGCATACACAAAATGCCTAACTATGGCCCTCATGTCTAGAATCACATGTGGAGCATACTTTGCCAGAGAAACAAAGTGAACATAGTACTCCTGCACACTCCTGCCATTCTGCTTGAGCTTCTCAAATTCTATAGCATTTGCCTCCCTGAACTTTATTGGCAGAAAATGCTCAATAAAAGCATTAACAAACTCATCCTAAGTTGCTAGAGGTGCATCTTCCCCTTAGGACTGCTCCTACGACTCATACCAAATATTAACAACATCCTGCAACTGATAAGCTCCCAACTATGTTGCCTCTAACTCAGTAGCATGCATAACACGAAAGATTTTCTGAAGCCCATCAATAAAATTCTATGAATCATTTGTCTTGCTAGACCCTGTGAATACCGGTGGGTCCATACACAGAAACTCACGAGTTCTGAAATTGGATGACTTTCCATTAGTTTCCGTACTTAGAGTCGTTCCCTGATGTTGGGCTTGAGTAGCCACGACCTAGGTAAGCATCTGAATAGCGCCTCTAACATCTGAGTCAGTGGAACTGTGCGGCAGAACTGGAATACGAACGTACGTAGGCCCTATAGTATTGGGTGGGGGTACTGTATCCAAATTGGCTCCCTGAGCCTGAGCATCTTTCTCACGAGTAGCATTAGTAGCAGCCCCATTCTTGTAGCTGATTTTTGTTTAGCAGACATTTTTGAAATACATAATTCACATGAGTTAGAAGTATGTCCTGAAGATATAGCTCTAATTGCACGATCTAGAGTATGAAAGAAGTGAGACAATCCTAGATGTTTTGGTGGTCAACTGTTTACATGTGTGGGCGCCTACACACATAAATAAAAGAGACCCCACTGGACATGGTTTTATAGACTCTCTAAGACACTTGAACTGAGGCTATGATACTAAGTTTTGTAATGCCCCAAACCATGGCCTAGGAAAAACACGACACTTGGTGCCTAACTTCATGTGACCGAGCGAACCACATGGCTTGCTAATCAACATGGGCGTCAAAATATGTTTTTGTAATGATATAAGACATGCAAAACATAATACTGAATTTATAGTCTGAAAATATATATTGCAGAAATAGTCTGAAAATATAATAAGTCTGTCGCTAGCTTTTTAGACCTTGCTTTGGGTCAAATGAGCGCGACGTGTCGATGATTCTGGGTAAATGATTGAGGAGTCGCCACCTAATTATTTTTACGGTGAATTAGGACACCTAAATATTAAACTAAGTGTCGCAATGTAACCCAATTTTAAGGTCATAAACTAACTTGAGATTCTAGGTAAGGGTTCTTTATTATCCTAAAGGGAAGGGTTAGGCATCCTTTAAGATCCGCTAATCTATGCTATCCAGTCAAACTCGCTTTAATTATTGCTAGAAAATGCATGTTTTACAAGTATAATAGATTAAAAAGATGTTTGCAAATAACTTAGTAAATGATGCATTTTATACAAGCATACATTGAGATGACATATAAAAAGAAAGATCGTGTAAAGTTTTGAAAAATATGTGTTTTGTGACAATAAATTATTTATACTATCAAAGAAGTAAAATTTTGGGAATCATTGCATTGTAAATTGACAAAAAGATAAACTTATAGGAATGATTAATAAAGCAAATAAAGATGACAAAGTTGTTTTTTGAAAATTTTGAATACGGCTGATTTAGCCTAAAAATAAACTAGAGAAGGATTTCTAAGTTTGAATTCACCCGAGCCTACAAATAAATAAGCTAGCGACGGGTTTCAAATCTTAAACTACCTTATGAATTAATCCTAAGTTTGCCTATTCTAAGCATTTCAATAGTTACATAAGTGCGATAAATAATATTACAATACAAAGCGGGATAAAAGTTTGAATTTAAAGAAAGAAATAAAATAAATAAACTCCGAGGAATAATTGTCTTTAATCCGTCAAGTCAAGAACAAACGGTTAGAAACGATTAAATACAAATAACTTCATATCCGTATTCAAAACAAAGGAATGTTTTGATCGCGGAGGGCTTCGAACTTAAATTTTGAAAAGAACATTCCAATCACGCTGCGTGGCCGCAAACATATGACTAATGTAGTTTATTTTGATTGCCTCGCCTACTAAACGCGTGTTGGTCTCTCGGTGAAATAGAAAGATCACTATAATCACGTCGTAGGCGAATATATAACTTGTTGGTTATTTTGTCACCTCGCCTACTAAACATGTTGATCTCGGATAAAAGGTTTAAGTCTTCATCATTGCCAGTTATATTTCCGTCTTCTAGAATCGTGGAGGCCTCAAAATCGGCGGATATTTTCATCGGCCAGTGTAGTATCGTTCAAATCAAGAAAATTTTAAATCGTAGACGAAGCGGCAGAGTGCGTAAAAACAGAGGCAGAGAAGAAAAAGCGCTTTCGAAAATGACGCGGTGTATAGTTTAAAAGCAATTAAAAAGAGAACGGTAATTTGAATGTCAAAGCAGCGACTTTGAACAGAAAGCAATGTTTGAAAGGTGCGGTGTTGATTTAGAAAGCGATAAAAATGATAAAAGCAGTAAAGCGATGTCAAACGGTGAGCAAGCGGAAAAACACAAACGCCGAACAGACGGTATTTATTCAAAACAAAGAAACAACGATATCAAGTGCAAGAAATCTAAAACCGGTAAAACTTAATAAAACAATAGTATATCCGTTGCATGGATATCTAAAACGATTAAACAAAAACAGAGAAGCTTAAAGCGAAGAAAAGCGCTGGTTCAATTCGTCGGCCTTTAATGCGATATTAATAAAACAAGATAAACAGTGCCAAAGAAACGAGCGTGAGCGATTAAAAATATCAGGCCTGAGTTCCAAATTCGAAATATTCAATTGGGTCGCCCGACCGGTCGATGACCCGGGATCGATGATCGAACTTCAATCGATTTGACCAAATTCAGATAAACAATAACAAGAATATGGAATGCAAGAATTCTGGAAATATCCAAATCGGATCGACCCGGATCGCTGGACTGACCCGGATGGTGTTTCAACCGGATCGATTTCAACACCCAATTCGATAACCAATAACAAAGAATATGAAATGCAGAATTCAAAATGTAGGTCGACCGGCAGTCGATCTGACCGGATCGTTGTTTCAACGAATCAAATAAATTCATCAATTTGAGATAACGGTAATGATAACAAGCGGCAATAATACAAGAAATTTGAAATTAACGTCGATCGACCGGTCGTTGATGACCGGCAATTGGAGTTTCAACGAGAATCCAAATAATTTCATCGATTTGGAGATAGCAATGATAATATGGCAACATGCTGAAATTTGGAAATTAAATCGGGTCGACCCGATCAAGAATCTGACCGAATAGGTGATCCAAATCAAATTTTAACACCAAATTCAGATAACCAACATACATAAATATGAAATGCAAGAATTTTGAAAATGTTATTCGGCAAATTCGACCCTGACCAAATCGCTGAAGAAAATCAGAGAATCAAAATGGGAGAACAAACCTTTTCGGACTTGATTCTTGAAACAACAAAGAAGCCAAATGCTTTAAACTCAAGAACACAACAAAATATTTATGTATATATGGAATAATCTTCCGAAAATCCTTCCAAAAATCTATTTTTCTCCCCCCGAAAATCTCCTTCAAAATGAAGAACAATCATGGGGTATTTATAGGTGGATTCCCCCCCAAGAATCGAGTTTGAAATTCGAATTAAAGGTAAAGATTTGATTTTTGAAGGCGGATTTTGTGGTATAAGCGTGGCGATGGCGGAGGTGTGGTGGTGTCCAGGGTTGGTGGCGGGGAGTGGGTGGTGGCGGGCGAGGTGACCGGTCGGGGCAAAGCGTGGCGATTTGTGGAAGTGGGTGGTTAGGGTTTGAAATTTTTTTTGTTTGTTTTGGGTTTTGGGGGAATTAAAAGGGGAGTTTTGGGCTGGTGGAGTTACTGGTCGGTGTAAAGTGGGTGTCAGCGGCGACTGGGAAATAAAAAAGGGGAGTTAGGTGAGGTTTTGGGATTTGGCCGAATGGGCTGGCGTGGGCTTGTGTGTGTTTTGAATTAAGGGAAGGGATGTTGGGCAGTAGGTTGGGCTTGGAAGGGTAAGGGAATGGGTTGGCCGAATTTTGGGGTTGGGCTTGTGGGAATTTAATTTGGGGATTGGGCTTGGACGAAAAAATGGGTTTTAATTTAGGTTGGGTAGAAATTGTATTGGGTTAGGAATTGAAAAAATATAAAAGGGGTTTAATATTAAAACATATATATATATATATATTTTTTTTTTTTTTGTAAAAGATGTGAATTATTTAAAATAGCGTAACGACGTGATAATAATAAAATATAATATTTGCGAAATGTTTAATGCTTAATAAAAGGGAAATGCGATGCAATTTTGCGAGAATAAAATAACATAGAATTTTTTGGATAAAACTTATGATTGTGATAAAAAATGCAAATGACAAGAAAAAAAGCGAATAATAATAAAAATAAGAGGGAAATATGCATATATATATATATTTTAAAATTGTTTTAAAAGTGTCAAAAATGTTAAAAATTACGAATAAAATCATAAAAGATGGGACAAAATTGGGTGTCAACATATGCCCCTCTTTGGACGGAGAGGATGAAAGAGTTTTCGGCCAAAGAAGTTGATCAGTAGCCAATTTTGTCCGATCATCAGGATCATGGTAAGAAATAGAATCCACGGGGAAGAAGTTGAAAAAGATGGGTGCACATTCAAACAACAATGCCCGGTGTCGACTTAGGATGACCAGTCGCGTTGATACGAGAAACTATTGAAAAGAGTGGATCGGCGTCAAGTAGGTCGTTGACCAAATTGCCTCGATTAGCCTCGTGAAGAGATAGTTCCACGTGATGAAGTTCTGCAAATTAAAAACTCACTGCAAACTAAAGCTTAAGATATAATTAGTGTATAATCACGAGAAAATTGTAGAGAAAATAACTTAAAATTCCTTGTTATAAGGTGGGCGCTAGTGAAATTAAAATTCCTTGTTATAAGGTGTTTGAAAAATTAAAATTCCTTGTTATAAGGTGGGCCTTTAAATTAAAATTCCTTGTTATAAGGTGGGCTGGTAAATTAAAATTCCCTTGTTATAAGGTGGGCGCTGGTGAAATTAAAATTCCCTTGTTATAAGGTGGCGCACCGATCAAATTAAAATACCCGCATTATGAGGTGGCGTCAAATGACGTCGTTGGATCAACGTGTTGTGTTGAAGACGTCGTTGTAATGTTGTTGACGCCGCCGCTGTATTAGACTTTGGCCGGCGTCGTCCGTTGTATAGACGCGTTGATGATGTCGCTGTCGTCGTTGCATAGACGCGATGATGTCGCCGCTGTATGACGCCGTCGATGATCGCCGCCAGACTTTGCCGATGTTGTTGTTAAAGAATAGTTATCGTATCGCGCCAGAACGCCAATGGCGTTGTTGTAATGCTGTAAAGATAGTTGTTAGCGCTGAAGACGTCATTGCAACGCGCTATTGACGCCGCTGTAATCTTATAAAGATATTTGTTGTCAGGCCGCTGAACGCCGATGACGTTGTTGTAATGATGTTTGGCCGCTTCGTATAGTGTGATGAAGTTCACTGCTTTTTCAACTCAAGAACACAGTACTCAAAGAAAATTTGTGAGTTTGGGGGAGGGTGGTTGATTCGCTAGCTGTGTAACCTGCTCTTGATAGTTGCATGTCTCGTGATTCGACTTTGTAGCCCCCTGCCTGGTTTCAGTCTTGGCTAACCGTTAATGAAAACATTTGTTGAAAATAAGTTGTTTATAAGAAAGTATGCTTATCATTAAAAAGTTCTTGTCGAACTCTAATGAAAGTATTTGTTGAAAATGATTTGCTTATAAGAAAGTATGCATATATGTAAAATATCTTGTCAAACTTTAATGAAAATATTTGGTGAAAATAAATTGCGTATAAGAAAGTATGCACATTAGTAATAAAAATCTTGTCAAACTTTAATGAAAATATTTGGTGAAAATAAATTGCTTATAAGAAAGTATGCATATATGTAAATGTCGGCGGCGTAATGACATGCGGTGAAACAAAGCAAACGTCTTATCCAAAATCCTCTTAGGTGAAGACTTAGTTTGCCGATGTTTTTCATGTTTATCGGCGTCCTCGGTGATCCCTTAAAAAATGCCCGATTTCCGAGTATGAGGATGACGATCTTTTGAGCGGACAAACGAGTCTTGTGTAGATTGCTTTTCACTGTCTATCGGGGTGACTGGATGGGTGCATTTTGTCTTTGTGAGATAAAGGAGAAAATATTTCCTAATGGTGGGGCCGAGCCGATTTAGACCGCCTCGTATCCCCAGTGAGGGAATCAGTAAATGGCGTAGTTCAGTTCATTACAAGTAAAGGAGATTGTAAGGGTTTTTCTAAAGATGGGGACCGAGGCAGATGTGGCCGCTCACGTATCCTTCCGAGGGAATCAGGTCATAACGTGAGTTGAGTCAAGCAAAGGGAGATTTGTAAGGCGGGTTTTTTTAAAAGTGGACTGGCCAGAAGCCGATGGTCACGCCTCGTATCCCGCCAGAATCGGGAATCATAAACGTAGTTCAGGTCCACGAAAAATCCTAAATGTAGTATCTTTTCACCGCGATGCGTTGATAGTTTTTGGCCAAACTTAGTCCCGTTTCAAATTTAGGGATTAGTGTCCTTCCAACAAGATTTTGGTGAACTGTAAGGCCCTTGCCTAATTCAAACTTTTCTTTGGCTTCATCCTGGTGTAGGGATATGCGTTTGACACCAATTGCCCTGGTTAAAAATCTTTGGCCATTCTATTCTCGATAAGGTTGCCGGGACAAGCGGTTCATCGACCTTTCAGTACATGATTTTGTATCCACTTATTGCGGAAAGATATATCATTGCCCGATGAGAAGTCCTGATTTTAGAGTGGTAGCGCAAGACTACAAAGGGGAAATAACATGAGCCAATGCTTGTATTTATCAATCATATTGATGTTTTGATCCATATCCGACTTTGGTTTATTCTGAAAAATGCCCCAATTCTTCCGACTGTGAATCTTCCTTATTCTTCGAAGTCTTGCTCGTTGTTTTAGACTTTGTTTGCTTGTTTCATTATATGTCACATATTGCCGATAAATTAGTTTGCATGATGAAAAAAGAAAGGAAAATTATTAAACAAAGCAGATTTTAAAATAGCAAAGCGATGAAGATTTGTCATTTTAAGCTTTCAAAGGTGGAGGCAAAATACATTAAACGCATAAAATGTGATTCAGCCTCAATTTAAATCGCATTTTTTCATTAAGTACTAATACAATTTGGATAGGCATGATTGGGAAATAATGATCGGGTGCTACTGAGCTTTAGTCAACACGAATCAACTTTTTGGGGGAAATAAATAAGGCAAAATGAATCTCTGAAAAATGAAGAAAACCAAATTAGTATAAGGTGAGTAATTATTGATTCAAATAATATACACATAGTGGAAAGCAGTAGAAAATAACAAACTGATTGTAAGACAATTAAATGCGCATCCTAATATGCATGGGCACTCCCTTATGCTCGGAGGGCGGGCCTAAACGCCCGGATATCACGGGATTACGACGATTTGATCCAAGTTTGCTAAAGCGCAATGCTTGTCGGAAATGAGACAAAATGAATGTACATTTTCCAATTTCAAAGATGTCATGATTAGTCTTGGATTAGTCTATCCTTATCACGCTACACATAATATGATGATTGGTCGTTGGGTTGTGAGACCCAGTAGACATCTTTGGCGGATTTCTTAATTGTGGAGTCGATACCAAGGATCGACCCACCTAAGGTGTATGCATGTATGACTTAAAATAAAGGGTGGTATAGCTCTATCTTAAATTTTCTAAGATTTGGCTGACTAGACACAAGGTTTCAGGCGGACTACTGAGGAGAAGGCCACGCGGCCACGGATGGTCCCGTCACTCAGCATACGCCAACTCCCCTAAAATTTGGTAGATTGAAAGAAATTTGGTGCCAAAACACACCTCGCGTGTAGTGTGTGATAGTGTCAATTTCCCAGAGTGGAAGAAATATGAGCGAAATGCCAATTTAAGATAAGCAGTAAAAAATATGGAAATTAAAGCAGTTATGCATGCAAAATTTTTTACAAAGGAAATAAATCAAAACATTTCATCAAACAAAGAGTGAAAGTAAAGCACAATTATAATTAACTGAATTTTGCTATGGTTAAGAACACGAAATTCCCAGGAGTCGCGCTATCGATTTTGACCTAGCTCGGTCAAAGCGGAGCGCGACGTGTCCGGTGATTCTGGGTAAATGATTGAGTCGCCACCTAATTATTTTTACTGGTGAATTAGGACACCTAAATATTAAACTAAGTCTTTGCAATGTAAACTCCAATTTTAAGTGAAACTAACTTGAGATTCTAGGTAAGGGTTCTTTATTATCCTAAAGGGGAAGGGTTAGGCATCCTTTAAGATCCGCTAACTTGCGATTTATCCCAAGTCAAACTCAGTTTAATTATTGCTAGAAAAATGCATGTTTTACAAGTATAATAGATTAAAAAGATGTTTTCAAATAACTTAGTAAATGATGCATTTTATACAAGTACGTATTCAGATGACATAAAAAGAAAGATACGTGTAAAGTTTTGAAAAATATGTGTTTTGTGACAATAAATTATTTATACTATCAAAGAAGTAAATTTTTGGGAATCATTGCATTGTAAATTGACAAAAAGATAAACTTATCCGGAATGATTAATAAAGCAAATAAAGATGACAAAGTTGTTTTTTGAAAATTTTGAATCTGGCGGACGAGCCTAAAAAAATAAACTAGCGAAGGATTTCTAAGTTTGAATTCAACCGAGCCTACAAATAAATAAGCTAGCTAGTTTCAAATCTTAAACTACCTTATGAATTAATCCTAAGTTTGCCTATTCTAAGCATTTCAATAGTTACATAAGTGATAAATAATATTACAATACAAAGCGGGATAAAAGTGAATTTAAAGAAAGAAATAAAATAAATAAACTCCGAGGAATAATTGTCTTTAATCCTGCAATTTATCGTCAAGAACAAACGGTTAGAAGCGTTAAATACAAATAACTTCATATCAAAGTATTCAAAGCGAGTGAATGTTTTGATCATGGGAGGCTCAGATTTAAATTTTGAAAAGAACATTCCAATCACGTCGTGGTCAAAACATATGACTAATGTAGTTTATTTTGATTGCCTCGCCTACTAGCGTGTTGGTCTCTAGTGAAATAATAGAAAGATCACTATAATCACCATTAGTGCGAATATATAACTTGTTGGTTATTTTTGTCACCTCGCCTACTAAACATGTTGATCTGGATAAAGGTTTAAGTCTTCATCATTGCCCGAAGTTATATTTCCGTCTTTACAAGTGGAGGCCTCAAAATCGACGGATATTTTTCATGGCGGTGTAGTATCGTGTTCAAATCAAGTAAAATTTAAATCGGAGCAAGCTTGGCGATAGCAGATGGTATGAGAAAAACAGGCGAGAAGAAAAAAAGCGATTCGAAATGGCGGTGTCTAGTTTAAAACAAGAGAAATCCGGTAATTTGAATGTCAAACAAGGACTGGAACAGAAAGAAATGTTTGAAAGGTGCGGTGTTCGATTTAAGCAAGAAATGATAAAACAAGAAACAAGAATCAAACGGGGAGCAAACAGAAAAACACAAACGCGAACAGACGGTGTGGTATTTATTCAAAACAAGAAAAACAACGATATCAATGAAGAAATCTAAAACAAACTTAATAAAACAATAGTATATCCGTTGCCCTGGATATCAAAAGCGATTAAACAAAAAAAAATAGGTTAAGCGAAAGAAAAGCGCTACTGAATTCAATTTAGTCGGCCTTAATGCGATATTAATAAAGCAAGAATAAAGGCTAAAGAAAGCGAGCGTGAGCGTTAAAAATATCCGACCCGAGTTAAATTCGGAAATATTCAAATTGGGTCGCTCAGGTCACGTTCGATGACGGATCGATGATCAACTTCGAATCGATTTCAAGACGCAAATTGAGATAAACAATAACAAGAATATGGAATGCAAGAATCGGAAATATCCGTCGGTCGACCGACGGGCGGATCGATGACCGGATCAAGTGTTTCAACCCGGATCAGATTTCAACACCCAATTCAGATAACCAATAACAAGAATATGAAATGCAAGAATTCTGAAAATGTTACCCAACCGGGTCGACCCGACCCGGATCAGTGTTTCAACCCGGAATCAAATAAATTCATCAATTTCAGATAACCAATGATAACAACAGCAACAATACAAGAAATTTGGAAATTCAAATCGGGTCGACCCGACCCGGGTCAGTGACCCGACCCGAATTGGAGTTTCAACCCGGAATCAAATAATTTCATCAATTTCAGATAACCAATGATAACAACAGCAACAATGCAAGAAATTTGGAAATTCAAATCAAGTCGACCGACGGTCAAGAATCTGAATAGGTGATCCAAATCAAATTTAACACCAAATTCAGGATAACCAACATACATAAATATGAAAGTAAGAATTTTGAAAATGTTACGGCAAGATCGACGTCCAAATCGATGAAGAAAATCAGAGAATCAAAATGGGAGAACAAACCTTTTAGACTTGATTCTTGAAACAACAAAGAAGCCAAATGCTTTAAACTCAAGAACACAACAAAATATTTATGTATATATGGAATAATCTTAAAATCCTTCCAAAATCTATTTTTCTCCCAAAAATCTCCTCCAAAATGAAGAACAATCATGCGGGTATTTATAGGTGGATTCCCCCAAGAATCTGTAGTTTGAAATTGAATTAAAGGTAAAGATTTGATTTTGGAAGCGGATTTTAGGGTAATGGGCGTCAGCGTTAAGTGGGGAGGTGGTGTGGTGGTGTGGGGGTTGGTGGCAGTGGGTGGTGGTGGCGGGGCGAGTGACGGTCGGATGGGGCGGCCGATTTGTGAAGGGTTAGGGTTTGAAATTTTTTTTTTGTTTGTTTTGGGTTTTGGGAATTAAAAGGGGAGTTTTGGGCCGGTGGAGTTCTGGTCGGTGAGTGGGTGTTGGTAGGCGCGGAAATAAAAAAACGGAGTTGGGCGAGGGTTTTGGGATTTGGTAGATGGGTCTGGGCTTGTGTGTGTTTTGAATTAAAAAGGAAGGGATGTTGGGCGCCACTGGGCTTGGGCGGTAAGAGAGAATGGGGTTGGCCGAATTTTGGGGTTGGAGCTTGTGGGAATTTAATTTGGGGATTGGGCTTGGACGAAAAAATGGGTTTTAATTTAGGTTGGGTAGAAATTGTATTGGGTTAGGAATTGAAAAAATATAAAAGGGGTTTAATATTAAAACATATATATATATATATATATATTTTTTTTTTGTAAAAGATGTGAATTATTTAAAATAGCGTAACGACGTGATAATAATAAAATATAATATTTGCGAAATGTTTAATGCTTAATAAAAGGGAAATCTGATATGCAATTTTGCGAGAATAAAATAACATAGAATTTTGGATAAAACTTATGATTGTGATAAAAATGCAAATGATGAAAAAATCGAATAATAATAATAATAAGAGAATAATATGCATATATATATATATTTTAAAATTGTTTTAAAAGTGTCAAAAATGTTAAAAATTACGAATAAAATCATAAAAGATGGGACAAAATTGGGTGTCAACAGTCTGAATAACTAAAAAATTCAACGTGACATGATAAACTAATCTAGTCTATGAAACCTCTGAACCATGAGTCTGATTGTAAAACTGTTTTACCAGGACAATGCTTTGACATACCTCTAGTATAATGCATAATCATGTAAATAAATAGACTGACATCCCGAATGAGATGAGGCTCACTAAGTAGCTGATACCGAAGTAATCCTAACGAGCAGATCTATTGTCTTAAAACTCAATACCTACACCGTGAAGTGCAGGCCCCATACAAAGGGACGTTAGTACATTTGAATTGTATTGTATGTAAAGCAACTGAAAGAATAAACAGGCACATTAAATAATAGGACATGAAACTAAAACTGAACATGAACATAATATGACATGAATAAAGCATCATGTATGAAATCTTGTAAAATTGTATATCTGTATATGTATATATATATATATATATATATATATATATATATATATATATATATATATATATATATATATATATATATGTGTGTGTGTGTGTGTGTGTGTGTGTGTATGTGTGTGTGTGTGTGTGGGAGGGGGGATAGTAGTAGCATAATCGATAACATGAAATCACCACGTGCATACGTGGAGTCTGGTACTTGGCCCAACCAGCAGAGCGCTCTCATATCTTGCCGGAATATGAGACATGAACATGACATGAAAGGATCCAATCAATAATTTGAAGATATCGACCTCTAGGCAAAGAAGCTCTTATCCTACGTTGACATGCGTAGTTTTAGGCTACCTGATCCTTCTCAATAATCTATGCAACTCCCAAAACATGTACCTAAAAATAGAGTGCTTGCAGGCCCATGAATTTCATGAAAATAACTTGTACAACATAGTTTGCAATAGTTTAACATGTGAATAGATATATCATATAACTTTCATAAATCATGAAAAACATGTATAATTTCATTGAAATTGAGTAATTATAATTATAACTAATATTTAAGAACTCATGGAATTTAGAGCATGCGTTCATGGACTACGAACAAGTTTATGAGAATCATAGTGACATATCATGAATACAATAAATGAATTGTAATAGAGACATGATGTATAATATTACGTGAAATTAGGATTATCATGATAATAGAATAAAAACCCAAAGTTATGGAATTTCATGATTTCATGGATGAACGTGGCGTGGGGAAGAACATGGATATTCCGACACGTGGATAGAATCTCTACATACCTTATTCGCTCCAAAACTTATAACAACAGTCTGAAATTTGAAGAAGAACTCAAAGCTTGAGCCTTGAAATCTTAGGATGGGTTTATCTTGAAAACCCTAGGTTAAGAACAATGGATTTTACATAGGAATTATGTGTATACGTTAGAATCCACTCAGAATACTTGAAATAGGCTTATCTTGATGTAGGAGAAGGTTGGGAGGAGAGAACCTTCGTTATAGGGCTTGGAAATTATGAAAATAGATTTTTAGAACTAAGTCTCGTATTTATACTATTTATTGCGTCGAGGAATGTACGACCATATTGTACGATACGTACAATTTGTATGCTAATAAGTACGGTCCATACATAATTGTATGGTCCGTATAAACTGATCGTCAATGTGTTGAACTTTTCAGTGAGCATCACAAGTCTGGGATCTTCCTACGGTTAAAATGTACGGTTCGTATATTATTATACGATCCGTATAATACCATTATACATCGTTAATTTTTATGCTGAATTGTACGGCCCATTTCGACAGTTCGTACCTATTTCTACGGTCCGTTTAACTGAGGCGTAAAACTGAATTTGCAGAACTGAAACTGGTTTTTCAACTTTAACTCCCCGTCTTGACTTTCTACACTCCTTAATCATGAACAAAGCTTAGTTTAGAGGTACGGGGTGTTACATTAGTTCTCACTTTTGGCTCATCACCGAAGCAATTTATCTAAGGCCGGGACCAATCGTGATGAGAAGATTCAATCAATTTCATAGCGTATTAGGCTAATCTTTTTACTTTTTTCTTACTTATTGTTAACTGTTTATCATATTATATTGCAAATTGAACCACGTATCCTTAAAACCATTTACAAATTCAGTTGTATCTTTTTGGGGGTAAACACTTAATATATATTTGGTTGGTCTTTTTACTCGCAACGTTATGAGCCGAGGGTCTATCGAAAACAACATATCTGCCCCACAAATCTAGAGGTAAGGTTTATGTGTATCCTATTCTTCTCAGACCCCACTTTATGAAATTACATTGGGTATGTTGTTGTTGTTTTTGTTATTTGCACCTTGCAAAAAGCTATACAAAATATATATATATATATATATATATATATATATATATATATTATTTTATGTGTAATAAATATAGAATAAGAAAGTGATACATTAAAAATACATGAATAAGAATAACTAAAGATAATAAATATCAAAATTAATCAATCTTATATAAATATAACTGTTATACTATTATTTATCGCATAACAATTATTTTGTTATTTGTAAATTATCATTCTTGTATAGCTAGTCGGTCAAGAAAACAACAAGTGTTTAAAAAGGCGGGGGGGGGGGGGGGGAGGCAAAGCGTTTTGCTAAGCACGGGGCGAGGCGTAAGCCCCGAGGCATGGGGCGTAATCCCATGAATCTTAAAAATTTTAATTTAAAATATTATAATAACACAAAAATTATAAAAAAGAAAGTAATAATTCAAAAAAATTGATACGTGATTAAAGAAACTCATAGAAAACCAAAATTCTAACATGATTTTACAAGTATAAATAATGCAATGATGGAAAAGCTATTAAGAGATCTTAACTTTCAAACAATAAAAGAATCACAATTTCATAAAATATATTACTGCAATACTATATTTAGAAAATAATCAATAAAGTTTATCAATATTATCACTAATACATCTCGTTCATGAATAAAATAAATTTATTCTGATTTATTTTTAATAAAGAATTAATAAATAATGATAATTTTGAGACGTAGGACAAAACTGAAGATCAACGACACATGAAGATGTAAAATTTGGCTTTGTATTTTTAATAGAATTATTAACTGATATTCACCCTCACGGTGTTCTCAAATAGTAAATATACAATACTACGACTTATTATTTGAGTTCATTTCAATCATCTTATTTCTATAGATGAAAAAACATATTAGGCATCATTCATTTATTAAAATATTATGAGGGTCAAAAGTGTTAATTAAAGAATTTGACACATAATTTGTGCAAGAACTTTAAGGCGAGCCCCGAGCTTTGGGCGTTAGGCATGCTTAGGACGTACAATTGGATGCTTAGAGCGTAAGCCTCACAGAACTAAGTCTCACATGTAAGCCCCGAGATGTTTTACTAGTCCCCCTTTGATTATTCATTGATTTAAGGAACTTAAAATCTTTAGTATCCAAAAGTGACGTCTATATCTCAACGCACTACCACGGAGGATAAGATTTATGAGACTTTCAAATTTTAAGTGACACTCCATCTTTCCTATTTTTTATTATTATTATTCGATGTTTTTTAAATGTATATGATATTTTCTAAGTGTTAAACAAGGAAATATTCCTGTGATATACACTGAATATACAGAAGTGTATATTACAGGAATACAGTGGACTGGATCGGCAAAGTGATGGCAAGAAGTGGGCTCTCTGATGGCTCCAAAGAAAGGGCACAAGCCCATTCTCGGACAGATTGATGATAATACAATCTTGTATATATGGTATATATATTTGTAGTATATTGTAGTGTAAAGGTTACCTTAATTAGTGTTATACACTTACCATAATTGTATAGTTAGAATTATGGTAGAATAAGGATTTAGAAATAGAATAGGAATATGATTCTCCTATTTTGTAACTTGTATATATACCTTTCAATTAATAAAAATAATCAAGGGAATTATTTCTTTCATGGTATCAAGAGACTAGGTTTTACAAAAAAAATTCTCTCCCAAAGTTTTTTGGACCATTCTCGGCCGAGAACCCCCCCCCCCGGGGTTTCTCTCCCAAATTTCGTCTTCCGCTCTCAAAAACCTTTCTTAAATTTCCCCTCCTTCTTTGTTCTTTCAATATGTCTAAGAACAATTATCATCCTGCCCTCATGGTTTCCAATATCAAGAACTGTATCCCGATTGTGCTTGAGATGGAAAACGTCCAATATGCGACGTGGGCGGAGTTGTTTAAAATACACGCTATGTCCCATCAAGTTATCCATCATATCATTCCTCCCACTACACCTCGTCCCGAGGAGGATCCTCAATTATGGATTACGCTTGATGCTACCGTTCTCCAGTGGATCTATTCCACTATTTCAGTTGACCTTCTACAAACGATTATTGAGCCGGATACCACGGCTATGGCTACTTGGAATAGATTGCGTGACATATTCCAAGATAACCAACATTCACGTGTCATCACACTTGAGCAGGAATTATCACTCGTTCGCTTAGAAGAATTTCCTAACGTATCTGCCTATTGCAAGAAACTTAAGGAGTTGGCAGATCAACTCCGTAATGTGGGCGCACCTGTCACCAATAATCATCTGGTTCTATAATTGGTTGCCGGCATTTCGGAGGCATATAATGGCGTTGGAACTCTCCTACGTCAAAGCAACCATCTTCCCGCTTTTCATCAAGCCCGCTCCATGCTTACTTTGGAAGAAGCCGGTTTGGCTAAAAAGGCGGCTACCGGAGCAAGCCCCGTCATCATGGTGGTGTCCTCATCAAGTTCTTCATGTTTTGTTAATAATTCGGGCCAAAACCATAATCATGGCGGCGGCAAAAATAATCGTAAGAATAATAACAAAAACCACGGGGGAAAACGCGGTGGTTCTGGTGGCGGTTCCGATTGTCAGTAAGCAGGCGGTGGGCACCATCCAGGGAATAGTGGCCCACCAGCCCCTGGTCCCAGCAGTGGGGCTGGGGCAGTGGACCGTGGGCAAGCAGCCCTTATCATCCAGCAGGAAATTCCAGTGGCCAATGGGCTGGCCAACAATTAGGCCCAACAGCCAGCAGTGGCGGCTCACTGGCCAGTGGCCCAGCAGCAGCAGCTCCAGAAGCTACGGCCCAGCCCAGTCACGGACAGGAATTCTTGGGCCCCGACCTCCGCAAGCCCATCATGCAGCAGGCCCCACTCAAACTGATATCGAGGCAGCGATGCACATTTGGGGTTAACTCAACCGGACCCAATTTGGTATATGGACACTGGTGCCACGACTCACATGACTTCCGAATCAGGTACTCTCTCATCTTATTCCAATTTGAGCACCCCTCATTGTTGGTAATGGCAGTTCTATTCCAATTCTAGGGTATGGTCAGAAAGCATTGTCTCCCCCCAATCCACCCCTTCTCTTGAAAAATACTTTACATGCTCCTAAATTGATTAAAAATTTAGTGTATGTCCGAAAGTTCACAACTGACAATTCGGTTTTCGTTGAATTTGATCCTTTTGATTTCTCTGTGAAGGATTTCAAGACAGGGAGCCATCTCATGAGGTGTGATAGTAGGGGGGATCTGTATCCTCTCATGCCCGATTTCAGTCTATCGAGTCCAGCCTTGTCGTCAGTTTTTGCAGCCATCTCTCCTTCCGTGTGACATGCTCGCCTGGGTCATCTGGGATTTTCTATTTTATCAATTTTAGATAAAAATAGCTTTATTTCTTGTAAGGGTACGAGTTGTACTCCACTTTGTCAGTCTTGTTCATTAGAAAAAATTGTTAAGTTGCCATTTGTAGACTCCAATTCTCATACTTCAATGTCATTTGATATTATTCATAGCGACCTATGGACGTCTCCTGTTCTTAGTTCATTGGGTCATCGATATTATGTTCTCTTTTTTATGATTATTCTAGATTTTTGTGGACCTTTCCAATTGTGAATAAATCACAAGTGTTTTCCGTCTTCATCAAATTTAGAGCGTTCATTCGTACTCAATTCGAAAGAAAAATAAAAAATATTCAATGTGATAATGGGAAAGAGTATGACAATAGGGAGTTTCGGGAATTCTGTGTTAATACTTAATAATGGGATCAATTTTCGGTTTTCGTGTCCTCATACATCTTCACAAAATGGGAAGGCCGAACGCAAAATTCGTTCCATAAATAACATTGTCCGAACTCTCTTAATTCATGCCTCCATACCTCCATATTTTGGCACCATGCTCTACAAATGGCCACATATCTTCTTAACACAATTCCGTCTAAAGGTCTGACATATTCTTCTCCCCTCCAAATACTGTATAATAAGAACCCTCCTTATTCTCATCTTCGGGTTTTTGGGTGCTTGTGTTTTCCGTTATTCCCATTCACCACAATTAACAAACTGCAGGCTCGGTCTACCCCGTGTGTATTTTTGGGTTATCCGTCTAATCATCGTGGTTATAAATGCTATGATTTATCCTCCAATAAAATCATAATTAATCGTCACGTCCTTTTTTATGAAACCCAATTTCCTTTTGCAAACGTTCATACTCCCGAGCCTCGGTCGAATAATTTTTTGATTGAACAAATATCCCCGTATATTATTCAGAATTTTTCGGACATCTCCCGCACCCAAAATCCGCCAATGGCCCATTGCCACTGGACCCGCTGGCGCCGATTCGATTCTTTGGATCGGTCGGCAATTGGGCAGTCCACTGAATTCTGGAACTGGTCCAGTTAATGATTCAGTTTTCCAATTTGGGCCAGCAGGCCCACTGCATGCTGGCCAGTCCGTCCCGACCCCAGAAAATTCCCAAAATTCCCTCAATTCTTCATCGAGTCATAGATCGGTCACTCGTAGTCAGCGGGGTATTTTTACACCTAAAAGACATTTTAATTTACATTCTGATGTCTCTAAATCCCCCTTGCCCCGCAATCCTATGTCCGCATTAAATGACCGTAATTGAAAAATTGCTATGACTAATGAATATAATGCTCTTATTGATAATAAGATGTGGGAGTTGGTGCCCCGTCCATATGGTATTAATGTTATCAGGTCTATGTGGATTTTTGCTCATAAGGAGAATTCAGATGGGTCATTTGCTCGACATAAGGCGCGACTTGTGGGTGATGGTAAGACTCAGCAGGTTGGGATAGATTGTGGTGAGACGTTTAGTCCGGTGGTCAAACCTGCTACCATTCGCACTGTGCTTAGGTTGGCTCTTTCAAAGACTTGGCAAATTCATCAGTTGGATGTTAAGAATGCTTTCCTACATGGTGATCTCAAAGAAACAGTCTATATGCATCAGCCGTTGGGTTTCACGGATCCAAACCGTCCTCATCATGTATGTTTGTTGAAGAAGTCCTTATATGGGCTTAAGCAGTCTCCAAGGGCCTGGTACACGAGGTTTGCTGACTTTGTTTCAACTATTGGGTTCACTCACAGTAGGTAAGATAATTCCTTGTTCATCTACCGTCGTGGTTCGTCCTTGGCCTACATTCTGTTGTATGTGGATGATATCATCTTGACTGCCTCTTCCGATGCCTTGCGCCAGTCTACCATGACCATGCTCAGTTCTGAGTTTGCTATGAAAGACTTAGGGCCTTTGAGTTATTTTTTGGGGATTGCCGTCAAGCGTCATTCAGGTGGCTTATTTTTGTCTCAACGAAAGTAAGCTGCTGAGATCATAGAGAGGGCTGTGATGTCATCATGTAAGTCCACTTCCATGCCAGTTTATGCAAACCCCAAGCTGAGTGCCGCAGCAGGTGCACCATACGAGGACCCGACCCGCTATCGCAGTCTTGCAGGGGCCCTCCAGTATCTTACCTTTACCAGACCGGATATTACGTATGCGGTTCAGCAGGTGTGTTTATTCATGCATGATCCCAGACTTGAGCACATGAATTCAATCAAACGCATCATTCGGTATATTCAGGGGACACTGGACTATGGGTTGCACTTGTATCCTTCATCTACATCCACACTTGTCTCTTACACGGATGCTGATTGGGGTGGTTGTCCCGACACCAGACGGTCGACTTCTGGCTATTGTATGTTCCTTGGCAACAACTTGGTCTCCTGGTCGGCAAAGCGTCATGCAACTCTATCACGCTCAAGTGCAGAGGCAGAATATCGAGGGGTAGCGAATGTGGTCTCCGAATCATGTTGGCTACGTAATTTGCTTTTGGAGCTTCATTGTCCCATTCAGAAGGCAACCTTGGTATATTGCGATAACATTAGTGTCATCTACCTTTCAGGTAACCCAGTTCAACACCAACGCACCAAGCATATCGAAATGGACATTCACTTTGTCCGTGAAAAGGTTGCAAAGGGTCACGTTCGCGTATGCCATGTCCCGTCTCGTTATCAAATTGCAGACATCTTTACAAAGGGTCTACCAGCGGTTCTCTTTGAAGATTTTAGGGACAGTCTCAGCGTTCGAAGACCGCCCGCTATGACTGCGGGGGTGTGTTAAACAAGGAAATATTCCTGTGATATACACTGAATATACAGAAGTGTATATCACAGGAATACAGTGGACTGGACTGGCAGCAGTGGCAGCAGTGGGCTCTCGGCAGTGGCCCAGCAGTGGCACAAGCCCATTCTCGGACAGATTGATGATAATACAATCTTGTATATATGGTATATATATTTGTAGTATATTGTAGTGTAAAGGTTACCTTAATTAGTGTTATACACTTACCATAATTGTATAGTTAGAATTATGGTAGAATAAGGATTTAGAAATAGAATAGGAATATGATTCTCCTATTTTGTAACTTGTATATATACCTTTCAATTAATGAAAATAATCAAGGGGATTATTTCTTTTACTAAGTAAAGTCAATTCTAGTATTACTTTTGTAATTTCAATTCTTAATTTTTGAATGAAATTTAGGAGTCAAAATTGGAGAGATAATGTTTATTGTTCAATAGTGGAGGTGTTTGATTTTTAAATCAAAAATGAAAGGGAAATGATTTTTACCCTTTTATCTCTTGTACTTAAAAAATGTCATTTTTGAAAAGAATGAATAAATATTTCAATGGAATTAAAAGTATCATCATCTTAAGTCTTAACTTCTGTTTTGAGATAAATATAAGCAGTGGATGAATCACATTTTCAACCATATTCCAATTTCTGTGTATCGAGAACAGTGTAATATAAGGCCTTAAGGGCATTTTAGTCTTTTCAGTAGCTAACTAACTAATCCAATTATTAGTTAATAATACACAGTTAGGAGTTGCTTATCTGTTAGTTAATACTGTATATATAGTGTACTGTACGTCTTCATTTCAGTTGAATTCATTTGAATAAAATTCATTCTTCATTCTTCTTCTTTCTCTCCAAGATCAATGTCTTCTATAATCCTTCTTCTCTAAACTCAGAAACTCAACACTATGTATGAGAAAATTTGAAGGCAAGATTTCATTTTTCTTTATAGGGTTTGTGCACTTTTCTCATAATTTTATAAATTTGCACTTATGTCTAAAAAAAATGCAAAAACGAGTATTTTAAAACGTCTTATTTTTTTAGGAAAAAAGTAATGTGTCTTGAAGTTGACCCCTTGATCAGCATTTGAGGATTGAAAACACGTTTTCATCTATAAATTAACTGTCTCATTTCTTTTTTTTTCTGCATGTTTTTTAAAAAGTTTGGATTCCATGTCCACATTTCCAAAAAAGAAGGAAAATCCAAAAAAACTGTAATTAAATACTTAAGTATACATTTCAAAATAACAGGGATAAAACTGTACAAATAATTTAATTTTTCTAACTCAATTTTCAATTTATTAACGAATCATTGAAATTAAAATGCATAAATATCGGTTCAACCATAAAATTATATATAAAAATACTCGTTATGTATTTATTGATTTGACATACTCCGATGAATAGGGAGAGCGAGAAGGACAAAGCACCATCACTATTGGTTTATTTGTGGAAATTATAGCTGAAAAAGCATTGTCTTTCCCTTTCAAAAGGAGTTAGAAGCGTCCATTTTCCTATAATTAACATAGCTATTTTTTAGATGAATGCAGAGAGCAAGACTCACATGGTTCATAGCACACAAGATATTTAGTGTTGAGTTAGTTAGAGTTGTTGAATAGTTAGTTAAAGTTGTTAAGTTGGTTATTTTGAATTAAGTGAGCTGGGATATTTTTTTCATTTCTATAAATATTGTTTCATTAACCTTGTAATAGGAGAAAAAAATATATGAGAAGAAAATCTTCCACAAATTTTCTCTCGCTGCATCTGATGCTTGCTTCTGCAGTGGACTGCACATGCAGTCTAGAATTAGCTTAAACCATAATTGTTCACATGGTATCAGAGCACTCATGGATTGAATCGAGGGATTATCCAGCAAATTGCAGCTGGAGATCAAGGGATTTAGCACGAGATCTGAGTTGTTTCGACTCTATGAGTTCGTCTTCAAATTTGTGAGTTGCGTAACTTAATTTTCTCTCTGAATCTGTGTAGTGTAGCGTAAGTATTCTCATAGTTGTGATTAATCATGGAAAACACATCACTAATTGTTGAGGAAAGCTCAAGCTCGAACTCGAACATCGTAGATCATAATCATCCACTTTTCTCAAGTGCATCAGATACACATGTCGTTGTGCAAGTAGTAATTCAGTTAGTAGGAATGGAGAATTATATGTTATGGAGTCGCGCTATAAAATTAACTCTGTTAACGAAGAATAAAATTGGTTTCATTGATGGATCAGTCAAACGAGATACTTATAGTCCAAATTAGGTGAAGCAATGGGATCGGTGTAATGCGATGGTAATTTCATGGATTATGAGAAATATAAATAAGAGTTTCCTCAGTGGTATACTTTACAGATCCAGTGCATATTCAATATGGAAGGATTTGAAAGAATGATTCCACAAAATCAACTTATCTAGAATGTATCAGTTGAAGAATGAACTTGCAATGTTGCATCAAGGTGTATCACATGTGTCTAGTTATTACTCAAGGATGAAGGATCTATGGGATGAAGTTGATTCAATCATTCCTCCACCTTCATGTGAATGTGATAGCCCTAGGGGGTACATAGAACACCTATCAAATCAGCGATTGCTAGAGTTTCTCATGGAACTTAATGATGGTTACAATCAAGCAAGGAGACACATCCTCCTAATGTCACCTACTCCTAGTGTGAATCAAGCATATCCAATTATTGCACAAGATGAAAGCCAAAAAAAGATCACAAGAGGATACACAGCCATAGGAGAGTCTGTTGAACCTACATCTCTGTTTAGTAGATCTCCTCAACATAAGCCAAAGAAGTCTCTATATCTTCCAAATGCATTCTGTGACTTTTGTCAAATGAAGGGGCATACTAGGGAGACATATTATAGGTTGATGTACTGTGATTACAGTAAAAATAAAGGGCATGTTAGGATAATTGTTATAGGATTATAGGTTATCCTCCTGATTTCAAAGGAAAGAAGAAGGTCAATGCAGTTATATCAGGTGCTCAACATGGATAAGGGGGTATCTCATATCAACAACCTTGTGGTGGGCATATGGGATACTCAAATCAGAGGTATATGGGAGGATTGAGACAACTGTCCCAAGATCAACATAAGCAGATTAATTTTATGTTGAGATCATGCACTCCATATAAGTATGAGAAGGTGTTTGCATTGTTGAATCAACATACATATGTTGATATACAACATGGCAATGCTCCAGCACCCAGAGCCCACATAGCATGTAAGCCTATGTTCAATAAGGGAAGTAGTCCTAGTTGGATAGTGAATTCAGGTGCAACTAATCATATGGTTAATGATAAGAGTATGATTGAAAAATGTGATTTAGTAGGAAATACATGACAAGTGCAACTGCCTAATGGTGATACAACAACAATTACTCAAATACGAAGTTGCAGACTAACATGAGGTGATCTCATAAAATATATGTTATGTGTGCTAATTTTAAGTTAATCTTCTTTCAGTTTCAAAGTTAACAAGGGAGTTAAACTGTTGTGCAAGTTTCGTTCCTGATTTCTTTGACCTACATGATCTCTTCACTGGGAAGGTGAAGGAGATTGGTAAAAAAATGGATTTTACATGCTAGAGTAAAAAAAAGATGTTCTGAACTGATACAGGCACAAGCACAAACACATGTATCAACTGCAGTTACAACTGAGTTACAAGTAGGACTCTGGCATATGAGGCTAGGACATGTGCCAGTCAGTGTGCTCAAGAAGATAGATAATTTTGGTGACAAATCTAGTTTTGCAATAAGGAATTGTGATGTTTTTCCTGTGGCTAGGCAAACTAGGATGCCATTTTCTGTTAGTAGTAATAAAATAGAATTTGCTTTTCAGTTGTTGTATCTTGATGTATGGGGACCATATAGGATTCTTACATATACTGGCATGAGGTATTTTCTCACAGTTGTTGATGATTACACTAGATGGACTTGGGTGTTTTTATTTCTTGTTAAATCTGATGTGGCTACTACTCTTATGAATTTGCTTGCAATAATCAGAACACAATTCAATATGGTTGTTAGAAGTGTTAGATCAGATAATGGTTCAGAGTTCTTTAATAGCTCTTGTAGTGAGTTGTTTAGTCAGCATATGATTATACATCAAAGCTCTTGTTCATACACTCCGCAACAAAATGGAGTGGTGGAAAGAAGACACAAACACATCTTGGAGATTGCCAGAGCTATCAAATTCGAAAGACATTTGACAGTACAGGTAGTGTGATGTTGAGTCACATGTTACAGATATTGACATTGACTAATTTTCTACTCTTGATGCACATATTGATGATACTATACATAAGCAGGTTGTAATTGAGGATATTGTTGAGCCAGGAGAAATAAGTTTGCCAACCGCTGATGATATCATATCATAATCAATTCTTGATATTGATAAAGGACATGTTGCTACTGATTTTCCTCAATATGAGGTTATATTATCTCCACAAGATCTTCACATCACTCATGCACCCTTGGAGACTAGAACATCCACTAGGGACAGAAGACTCCTACATGGATGAAAGATTTCATTCAGCCAGTAACTGATTCAATGAATGTGAAGTCATGTTTATATTTGTTGTCTGATATTGTTAATTATGCTGGGTTTTTTATGTCTTATCAAAGTTTTATAGCTAAGACTTCAGAAGAGCATGAACCACAATTATACTTTGAGCCAGCAAAGGACAAGAGGTGGATAGAGGCCATGAAAGCTGAAATCCAGGCCCTAGATAATAAGACTTGGGAGGTGGTTGACTTACCAAGTAACAAGAAAAAATAAGTTGCAAGTGGGTATATAAGATTACGTACAAGGCCACAGGTGAAATGGAAAGGTTTAAGGAAAGGTTAGTGGCGAAAGGATACAACCAAAAGGAAGACATTGATTATCAGGACACCTTCTCACCAGTGGTGAAGATGGTGACAGTAAGGTCAGTAATTTCAGTTGCTATTGCAAAGGGTTGGATTGTGCATCAAATGGATGTGTTCAATGTATTTTTGCAAGGAGACCTTAATGAAGAGGTATACATGAGTTTGCCTCAAGGTTTTGCACATGAGTAAGGGAAGGTATGTAGGTTGCTCAAGTCATTGTATGGACTCAAGCAGGCCTCAAGACAGTGGAATATTAAGTTAACCACTGCCTTGATGTCTTCTGGTTTTACACAAAGTCATCTAGACTATTCACTTCTCACAAAGAAGGACAAGGGCAAGATAGTTATAGTTCTGATCTATGTTGATGATTTGCTCATTACTAGGAATGGTGAGAATCTTATTAGAGAAACTAAAGCTACACTGCAACAACATTTTAAGATCAAAGATCTAGGGGAGTTGAGATATTTTTTGGGTTTTGAGTTTGCTAGGAACAAGAGTGATATTGTGATGTATCAGAGAAAGTATTCACTTGAGTTGATAGCTGATATGGACTTGACAGGAGCTAAGCCTGTTGGATCATAAATGGAGTTGAATGTCAAGTTAACTTCTGCTGTATTTGATCAACATGTGAATGATGTTGCATCTGCTAGTGGTGATACTGGGAATGTGATTAGTGATTAATGCTCCTCTTTTGGAAGATCCTATTGGTTATCAGAGGCTTGTTGGGAGGCTTCTCTATTTAACCAATACCATACAAGATATAACCTTTGTTGTTCAGTGTTTGAGTCAATTCATGCAAGAACCAAAGGTTTCACATATGATAGCATTTGTTAGAGTAGTTAGATACATCAAGCAAGCACCAGGCTTGGGTATTTTCCTTTATGCAGATGATTCTAACACTCTGTCTGCCTACTATGATGCTGACTGGGCATCTTACCCTAACACTAGGAGGTCTATCTCAGGGTATTTTGTATTTTTTGGGTATTCCCTCATCTCTTTGAACTCCAAGAAGCAACCCGCAATCTCCAAGAGCTCAACAGAAGCTGAGTATATGAGTTTGGAGGTTGTTGTAGCTGAGGTGGTTTGGATTTCTGGTTTGTTTGTAGAATTGAATGTGTGTTTGAAGCTATTCCTCTATATTGTGATAGTAAGTCTGCTATCCAGATTTCTGCCAATCCGGTGTTTCATGAACGCATGAAACACATAGATATTGATTGTCACTTCATCTGGAAAAAGGTGCAGCAAGGCCTGGTTTCTACTTTGTATGTAGCTACTGCTGAGCAACCTGCAGATGTGCTGACTAAAAGCCTAACTCAAGGTCACCATACTTATTTGTTGTCCAAGCTAGGTCTAAAGAATTTATTCTTAGCACTTCGCTTGCAGGGGGTGTTGAGATGAAGGCAGAGAGCAAGGCTCACATGGTCAATAGCACACAAGATATTTAGTGTTGAGTTAGTTAGAGTTGTTGAGTTGGTTATTTTGAATCAAGTGAGATTGGATATTTTTTCAGTTCTATAAATATTGTTTCATTAGCCTTGTAATAGGAGAGAAAAAAATATATGAGAAGAAAAGCTTCTACAAATTTTATCTCTTGCTGCATCCGATGCTTGCTTCTGCAGTGGACTGCACATGACGTCTAGAATTAGCTTAGATCGTAATTGTTCACAGCTATCACTGCAGAGGTTGTTGATTAACTAAGAATTATAGTTTTCTGTTTCTTCTTTATTTTCTTTGGAATTAAAATAATTCACGAGGAGTCAAAAAAGTCAACAGACAATAGATAAAAAATTCTCTCGAAGCTTCTGCTTGTATTATCACTTTAATTGCTCCTTTAAACGATACACTTTAATTTATTCATATAATTGTGTGAAGTATTTTCCGAAAGAAATTAATCATTTATGACGCAAAAGAAGACGATGGACTGTTACTTTCATACATTTGACTATTTTTTCAGATTATTAGTGCAATAATTCAGTAGTTCTCCATTATTATTATTATTATTATTATCGATAATCATTATTGTTGTTTTTATTATTAACAACAGTATTATCGACCTTATTTTGTGATTTATTTACACCTTTAAAATATGTTTTTTTTCTAGTACACAACTATATATTGATTTATGAACTCAAACTTAGTGTAACGCTTACCATAAGTAAGCCCTTGAATCAATTAAGGTTCTTTAAGCTTCTTTTATTCCGTACTTTTACTAGATACCGCTATTACATATAACAATTATTCTTGGATACATGGTATCTATTAACGTGTAGTGTTGTATAATTAGTCATATTTAGTGTTGTATAATTATGATAGATATAGGATCCCAATTGTATGAGGATTTCATATTGTACACACTATATATATTTGTATTAATGAGAAAGACTCCCCAGGGGAGATTAATACAATCTGACATGGTATCAAGAGCCTAAAATCTAAACCCTAATATTCTTCCTCATCGCCGCCGTACCCCCCCCCCCCCAAATCTCTTTCTCGGCCGGTGGCAACTGTCCTTCACAGACATAATTTTATTTGTGTTTTCTTTCCCTCTTTGTTCAATTACATACACATATCCACTATAATGACTCCTCCCACATCTCCCCTAATGCCATCAACCTCCTTAGTCGTCAACCCCATCGCACCCACGTCATCTTTTTAACCATTTGTTCATCCAGCCCTCACCGTAACCTACATCAAGAATCTCATCCCTTTGGTTCTTAATCAAGAAGATGGTCAGTACTCTCCATGGATTGAACTTTTCCGTGTCCATGCATGTGTCTATAACATGATTGATCACATCGATGACTCCTTACCTCACCCCAGCGACATTGATGAACCGACATGGCGTCGTCTTGACGCCATTGTCAAATAGTGGATATATGGCACTGTCTCTAAGTACTTGCTCCTTACAATAATAAAAATCGGCGCCTCGGCTCGTGAATTATGGATACGGTTGGAAGAAATTTTTCAAGACAATAAGCACACACGCGCAGTTTATTTGGAGGAACAATTTAATAATACACATCTGGAAAACTTTTCCAACATGTCAGAAAATTGTAAACAATTGAAACTGCTTGCGAACCAACTATCTAATGTGGGGACACTTGTCTCTGAAACTAAGATTGTTCTTCAATTAGTCGTTGGTCTCACAAAATGTGAATACGATACTCTGGCCATCATGATACAACAAGCCGACCCTCTTCCCACCTTCAACAAAGCCCTATCACAATTATTGTTGGAAGAAACTCATCGTGCTAAATAGGACAACCATAATCAGAAGGTTCTCACTGTTAAAAATCAGGCAGCGTCCGCCGCCCCCACCACCGGACCAGGGCAGTGGCCTATCACCGGTAACTGGGCCTCGTCCCCTTACCTGGTCCAGTTTTCTGCAGCACAAGTCAACAGTGCAGGGCAGGTTGGTCTATTGGGCCAATATCCAGTCCCAAGACATACGGCTTATGTTCCCCAGCAGGCCTATTATTCGGCAGTGGCCCAACAACAATTCGGTCCTGGCCAGGCCCCCACTGATGTGGGCCAGGACTTCAACACACTAAACATTCAGCAGCCCGATGAAAATTGATACATGGATAAGGGAGCCACCTCTCACCTCACCCGTTCTGCAGGTAATCTTTCCAAACTGTGTTGTTTAAAGTATCCTCAATTTATCATTATTGGCAATGGACAACGCATTCCAATTTAGGGCTACGGTACAAGATACACCAAACTGCCTCACCCACCCTTCTCCTTACATAATGTCATGTATGCTCCAAACATCATTAAGAATTTAATCTATGTTCCAAAATTTACTCGTAATAATTCTGTCTTGTTGATTTTGACCCTTTTTGTTTTACTGTGAAGGATCTTTGTACGGGGACATCTCTTACGAGATGCAATAGCACGGGGGATCTCTATTCATTCACATCCACCTCCGCTGTCAGCTCATGCTCTCCTATATCTTTTGTTGCTATCTTTCCGTCAACTTGGCATAATAGGCTTTGACACTCATGAGCCCCGGTTTTTAATTTTCTTAGAGGAAATAACTTTATTAAATGTAATAGTGGGAAACTTGCCCAGCACTGTGTTTCATGCTCTTTAGGCAAACATGTTTGTCTTCCTTTTAAATCATCTTTAAGTGTTACGGTTTCTCCTTTTGATATTGTTCATGCCTATTTGTGGACTTCTCTTATCTCGAGTTCACTAGGTCATAAATATTATCTAGTCTTATTAGATTATTTTTCTCATTTTATTTGGATTTATCCACTAAAATTTTATTCGGAGGTGTTTGCCAAATTTCTTAAATTTCGTATTTTTATCAAAATACAATTTGAGAAAGCCATCAAATCTTTTCATTGTAATAATTGTCGTGAATTCAATCATTCTACGTTTCACAAATTCTGTAAAAATAATGGCGTGGTTTTTCATTTTTCGTGTCTTCACACCTCCCCTCAAAATGTTAATGCCGAACGAATCATCTGCACTCCCTCATTTTGGGTCTACGCAATCAAAATGGTAGAATATATCCTTAATATTTTACCAACTATCACTCTTCATAATATGACTCCAACCAAAATCTTATACCGTCGGATCCCCTCCTATGATCACCTTCGAATTTTCGGTTGCCTGTGCTACCTAAATCTTACGGCCACTGCCCCTCACAAACTAGAACCCTGAACCACTCTGTGTGTCTTCATAGGTTTCCCAACTAATCATAGGGGAAATTTGTGCTATGACTTGTCCACTGATAAAATTCAAGTCTCTCATCATATTACGTTTAACGAGATGATTTTTCCTTTTGCAAATATCCTGTAATTCCGAACCACAGACTATACCTTCTCAACGAGTCTGACGTCTCCCCCATCATACTTCGCCAACTGTGTTGTGTCACTCCACCGCCACAACCCACCCATCTCTGCCACTGTTGTCAGGTACCGCTACCCCCAACGAACTGAAAGCATCACCGACTGCCAGTACTATTCCCTAGCCACCCGTTGCTGCCACTTCTAGTAGCCATTCTGTCATCCATCAGCCACCACCGATTGCCACCCCCACCATCGGCAATCGACCGATGGTCTCTCTGACCCATCCCGGATTCACCTTTTCCACCTACCGGCACACTCCGCCGACATCTCCAGTGTCGCCACCACCTAATTCCGCACTTCCAGTCAACCAAACTAGCCATCTCCTTATACCGGTCTCCCGTACCCCGCACAGTAATCAAACATAGACCCACTCAGGCCCTTCGCAGCCCCGTCAAAACTATCACAGTCGTTCCCTATCACTGAATCCGCCATCAACTCATTCCCCGACCCTACCCATCTTACCCCGGTCACCCGACTCCAACAAACCCTCACCACACCCCATCGACCATCAACCCACTGATCCGCAACCAACCAGCGAAACAAACCCTTGTTAAAACCTGACCCGTACCAGTACCCACCAAGCCCCTGTCCCAACGCATCATATGGAAACCCGTGCCCAACACGAGATTTTCAAACCCAAAGTTCAGTTTAACTTATCAGCCTAAACCATTTCCCCAATTCCCAAAAATCCAAAACTAGCCAAACTAGATTCAAATTGGAATGCGGCCATGTGTAAGGAATTTAATGCTTTAACAAAATAGCACACTTGAGATTTGGTTCCTAGACCAGAGGGGGTGAATGTGATCCGATGCATGTGGCTCTTTCATCACAAATACAAAGACATTGGTGATCTAGAGAGATATAAGACACGACTTATGGCTAATGGCACTAATCAGTTGGAGGGCTTTTTCATCACAAATACAAAGACATTGGTCAATTCATTAGCTTGATGTGAAAAATGTGTTTCTTCTTGGGATTTGAAAGAAACTGTTTACATACACTAACCACCTGGTTTTGTCCATCCAACAACCCATCAGTACGTATGTTGTCTTCGTAAGTCACTGTATGATTTGAAACAGGCCCCCAGAGCGTGGTATGAACGCTTTGCTAGGTACATTATGAAAATTGGGTTTGTATGCAGCAAGTGCGATAATTCTCTTTTTATTTTTCATCGAGGTAGAAGCACCGCTTACTTACTACTATATGTGGATGATATTGTTCTCACTGCCTCATCTGATGTGTTGAAAAATGAGATTATTGCATTACTTATGACTGAATTTGCTATGATTGACTTAGGGAAGTTGAGCTATTTTTTGGGATATCAGTGACTCGTTCTGCAGATACTATATTTCTGTGACAACGTAAGTATGCAGAGGAGATAGTGTACAACATTAAAATGGCTAACTGCAAGATCATATCTACATCGGTTGACTCAAAATCCAAGCTTAGTGTTGTTGATGGTGATCCAGTATCCGATCCCACTCTTTACAGGAGTCTTCCAGGTGCACTACAGTAGCTTACGTTCACCAGGCCTGACATTGCTTATGTCATCCAACAGGTGTGCCTGTTCATGCATTCCCCACGGGAGCCTCATTTTAATGCCCTTAAGCGCATCATTTGATACGTTAAGGGCACACTTGATTATGAATTGCACTTATAGCCCTCAACACCGACCAAAATGTTATCATATACAGATGTTGATGGAGCAGGTTGTACGGACACGCGACGCTCCACCTCCGGCTACTGTGTGTTCTTAGGGGATAACCTCATTTCCTGGTCTGTCAAGAGGCAAGCCACCTTATCATGTTCGAGTGCAGAAGCAGAGTATAGAGGCGCTGCAAATGTTGTTGCTGAGATTTGTTGGCTTCTAAATCTTTTTTTAGAGCTTCAGTGTCCCTTGACTAAGGCGTCTTTGATTTACTGTGATAACATATCCGCCATATATGTATCTCATATTCCGGTTCAGCATCAGCGAATCAAGCACATTGAGATAGATATACACTTTGTTCGTGAGAAGGTCGCTCTAGGTCATGTTAAGGTGTTCCATGTTCCTTGTACGTATCGGTATGCGGATATCTTCACTAAAGGCCTTCCCAGACAACTCTTCCTCGACTTCAGATCCAGTCTTAGCGTCCGGCCTCCTCCCGCTCCGACTGAGGGGGTGTATTAACGTGTATAGTGTTGTATAATTAGTCATATTGAGTGTTGTATAATTATGGTAGATATATGATTCCTATTGTAGGAGGATTCCACATTGTACACACTATATATATTTGTATTAATGAGAAAGACTCTTTAAGGGATATTAATACAATCTTACTGTATCAATATAGTCATTTTCAATAACAGAAATTACAAAAAGAATGTAGGAATAACTTAGGAATCCTCATTGAGTGTTTTTTTTTTCAAAAGAATATTGAAATTCTTTATTAGGTAAGAAGTATATTCGATAATAAAAATCACCAAAAATTGCCTGGCCTTTTTTTAGACAGGGATACGTTTGATGTGAAGTTTGAGTTGGAGCTTGCAAGAAAGAATGAATAAAATGATGATACACTACTATAGGTTGTACATTAAATCATAGATCCTCCTACCTCTTGCTTTTTATCATTCACTTTATTTATGTTTCGATTGCTCTATTATAAGCAGATCCACATATTCCCACCCCAACCCTAACTTTTTTAAAGGTTCCATCTCCTAATGGAACAATTTTTTTGTGTGGATAAAAGTGAACTAGCTAGAGTATCTTCTCCCTATACACTTCACAATCATACTCATTCAAAAGGACAATGAAATAGTGACATGAATTACCCAATCACTCCACTTCCTGTTGTTAAATGTACTTGTACCATAATTAAGCCCTTTTTCACTCAAGTTGTGTTTCTAACTCTTTTTTCCTTTTATTGAGAGAAAACTGGTGACTTTTATCACGCTTCTAAACTGGGATGAAATGTAATTGACATTCAACCTCTTTTGACACGACCTCTAGCTGCAACTACATATGCCACTGGTGCAACCGACACAATTGGTGGTGCTCCCTATTGGTTAGCAACTAGTACTCCAACATTATTGGCAACAGAGAAGAAAATTAATCTTGTTCTAACCGTTGTGTTCTAAGATGAGAGAGATAACAGATTGTTAGAAATCTGAAAAATTTAGCTCTGATGTACGATATATGAAAACAAAGAGGGGAAATTGTCCTAAAATATTCCCCACAACCTTCTAATAATAAGTGTGGCGCTCTAGACACTCATAAGAATGACTCATGACTTTCTAGGATAGTAAATATAAGCTCTGATAATAACTTGTCACGCCCCTACATCGGAGTGACGTCATTAACACCTAACCTGTTGTATCCATCGAGTGAACATTCCTGGCCTAGTTGACTGAGAATTAATATTAAACATAATAGTTACGTTCTAAGAAACTTAATAAAGCATTGAGAATTAATCTCCTAAAATTAATTTGTTGTTTGATCTTAATTTAGGTAAACGACACAGTCAAATTGAAAGTATAACTCATTTGACTAAATCATGAGCCTTTAAGGACTAAAATATGAATACACAGTCTATCGGGTAGTCCTCGAGAATAGTTAAAATAGTCTTAAAAAGGTGCAACCTAAAAAGAACTAGTTACCGCTGGAAGGAGTCAACGAAGCTGACCAACCCTAGGGTAAATTGCTTGAAGAACTCTTAAAATTCTTGATGAAATCTAATATTTAGGAACTAAAGGATGTTAAGTAGTATTGTCCACTATTTCATGAGCCCCTACACTAGATGTTTTTTATCTTAAAATATAAAAATACTTTAAGCCTCCCAAAGATTTATATTACAATATTTTATTGAAAAGAGTTGCAGAGGGAGAGGGAGAGTACAGTGAATCGAAAAATAAATCAAAATATGAGCCAGAAGTTGGTGATCTGATTACACTAGCAGATGTGAGAGTGAGACCGAGAAGCATTGATTATTTGAACAGACCTAAGAGATCTTATCTCATTGCTATAGTTCAAGTATGAAAGATAAAGGTTCAGACAGGATACCTATCCTATCTTCGCAGCTTAATTATTTGGTTTAAGAAACCGGACTGAGCAAAGGGTGAACAAGGTGAAGCTTTTTTAGAAGGATGACTCAATAATATTAGGGCCTAAAATCAATTTTTAATAAGAGGCCTATGCTTTTTTTTTTTTTATTTTATCTTTTCATACTTGTTGTTGGTAGTGTAGTATCTTTAAAAGATATAAAGCTTTAATTTCAAACTGTAATATTCTTGCTATTGTTTATATTAGTAAGTACAAGGGAAATAACTTTTTTGTCAAGTCCCCGATAATTCTTGTTAGGAGATCCAATATGAATATATCAAGTAAAAAATTTTTCTATATCATATTGGAACATCACATTACAAAACACTAAAATATTAATTTATTTTAAAGTAAAGTGTATGAGGAATAGAGTTAAAATATTTCTAGTTCAAATAACTATTTTATTGATGAAAGAGGTTTTTTTGTGATTTTGATTTCTAGTAAGGTATTTGTTTTATCTTAATCATAGATCGAAAGAAATAATTCCTTCATTATTTTCATTAATTGAAATACAATATATACAATTTACATATTTTCATAATAGGAGAATCATATTCATATTCTACTCCTAAAACCTTATTCTATTTGGAGACTAACTATACAATTATGGTAAGAGTACAAGACTAATTAAGGTACACTACAACTATACAAAACCGTGTACAATAAGGAGACCAAAAATGTGAGCAGTCGAGACCAAATATACATAGGATATATACGTGCATAACGTGTATATCTTATGTATATTTAACACACCCCCGCAGTCATAGCGGGTGGTCTTCGGACGCTGAGATTGTCTCGAAACTCTTCAAAAAGGACAGAGGGAAGACCCTTTGTAAAGATGTCTACATTTTGATACCTGGAAGGGACATGGCAGACGCGTACTTGACCACGAGCAACCTTTTCGCGAACAAAGTGAATATCCATCTCGATATGTTTAGTGCGCTGGTGCTGAACCGGATTACCCGACAGATAGATGGCACTAATATTATCACAATAAACCAAGGTCGCTTTCTGAATAGGACAATGAAGATCTAACAGCAAATTACGTAACCAACATGATTCAGAGACCACATTAGCTACCCCTCGATACTCAGCCTCGGCACTGGAGCGGGACAAAGTCAACTGACGTTTCACAGACCAGGAGACCAAGTTAATACCAAGAAACATACAATAGCCAGACGTAGACCGTCTGGTGTCCGAAATATACCGAATGATGCGTTTGAGCGCATTCATGTGCTCAACTCTGGGATCATGCATAAACAAACACACATGCTGTACGACATACGTAATATCTGGTCTCGTGAATGTAAGATACTGAAGGGCTCCTGCAAGACTACGATAGTGGGTCGGATCCTCATAAGGTGAGCCAGCCGCAGCTCCCAACTTGGGTTTAATATCAACTGGTTTGGAAGTGCACTTACAGGATGACATCCCAGCCCTCTCAATGATCTCAGTTGCATACTTCCTCTGTGATAAGAACAACCCACTTGTATGACGAGTGACATCAATCCCCAAAAAGTAACTTAAGGGCCCCAAGTCTTTCATAGCAAACTCAGAATAGAGCATTGTCATGATAGACTGGTGTAATGCATCATAAGAGGAAGTCAAGATAATATCATCCACATATAATAGTATATAAGCCAATGAAGAACCACGATGATATATGAACAATGAATTATCAAACCTGCTGTGAGAGAACCCAATTGTCGACACATAGTCTGCAAACCTCTTATACCAAGCCCGTGGAGACTGCTTAAGCCCATACAAGGACTTCTTCAATAAATAGACATGGTGAGGATATTTGTGATCCCGAAACCCTAAAGGTTGATGCATATATACTGTCTCATTGAGATCACCATGTAAGAAAGTATTTTTCATATCTAACTGATGAATGGGCCACGCTTTCGAAAGAGTCAAGCTGAGCACAATGCGAATGGTAGCCGGCTTGACCACCGAGCTAAATGTTTCACCACAATCTACACCAAGTTGCTGAGTCTTACCATCACCTACAAGACGAGTCTTATGCCTCGCAAAAGAACCGTTAAAGTTGTCCTTATGAGAAAAATCCACATAGACCGAATAATATGAACACTAGATGGACGGGGCACCAACTCCCACGTCTTATTATCAATAAGAGCATTATATTCGTCGGTCATAGCAATTTTCCAATTCGGGTCATAGCAATTTTCCAATTCGGGTCATTTAAGGCAGACACAGGATTACGGGGTAAGGGTGATTTAAGAACATTAGAAGTTAAATTAAAATATCTTTTTGGTTTAAAAATACCCCGTTGACTACGAGTGACTGATCTTTGACTCGGGGAAGAATTGGGCGGATTTTTAGAAATACCGGATCGGACCAAGATGTCGGTATTGGGCAACCGCCCAATAATCAGCTGGAATTGAAGCGGCCCGGTGTGTTCACCGGAAAGCTTGATGGTACTGATATTGTAACGGGTCCAGCGGGCAGTGGGGTCATAGGCAGATTTGGGGTGCGGGATATGTTCGATAAATGGTTAATAATATACGGGGATATATCATCATCCAAAAAATTATACGAACTAGGCACGGGAGTACTAACCTTAGCAAACGAGAATTGGGATTCATAAAAATTATATGGCGACTAATGATGATTTTATTATAAGATAAATCAAAACATTTATAACCACGGTGATTTGACGGAAAACCCAAAAATACACAAGGAATCGACCGGGCCTGAAGTTTGAAAGAGTGAATAACATAAGCACTCAAAGACCTTCAGATGGGAATACGAAGAAGTCTTATTATATAAAATTTGAAGGGGGGACGAATATGTCAAACCTTTGGAAGGAGGAATGTTAAGAAGATATGTAGCCATTTGTATAGCATGATGCCAAAAAGACGGGGGTACGGAAGCATGAATCAATAATGTTCGGACACTGTTATTAATGGTACGAATTTTACGTTCGGTTTTCCCATTGTGAAGACGTATGAGGGCAAGAAAAATGAAATTTGATCCCATTAGTTGCACAAAATTCCTGAAATACCCCATTGTCATATTCCTTGCCATTATCACATTTAATATTTTTTATTTCTCGTTCGAATTGGATTATAATGAATGCTCTAAATTTTATGAAGATGGAAAAAACTTGAGATTTTTTCGCTATTGGAAAAGTCCATAAAAAATTAGAATAATCATCCAAAAAGAGAACATAATACCGATGACCCAAAGAACTAAGAACATGATATGTCCATAAGTCGCTATGAATAATATCAAATGTCATTAAAATATGAGAATTTGAGTCTACAAATGGCAACCTAACATTTTTTTCTAAAGAACAAGAATGACAATTCAGAGTACTATGTGTACTCTTACATGGAATAAAATTATTTTTATCTAAGGAAGACAAAATAGACGACCCCGGGTGATCAAGACGAGCATGCCACAAGGAAGGAGCAAGGGCTGCAAATGCTGACTGCCAGGCTTGACTCGATAGACCTAAACTTAGCATGATAGGATAAAGATCTCCCCTACTATCACACCTCATGAGAGGACTCCCCGTCTTGAAATACTTCACAGAGAAACCAAACGGATCAAATTCAATAGACACGGAAATGTCAGTGGTGAATTTACGTACAGACACTAAGTTTTTTATCAATTTGAGGGCATGTAGGGTATTTTTCAAGATAAGGGGTGGATGTGGAGGAGACAAAGTTTTATGACCATAACCACAAATTGGAATAGAATTACCATTACCAATAATTATGCCACGAGAGTTGCTCAAATTAGAATAAGATGAGAGAGTACCTGAATCGGATGTCATGTGGGTAGTGACACGGGTGTCCATATACCAATTTGAGTCCGGTTGCGTTAATCTAAGTGTGTGCATTGCGGCCTCAATATCTGTTTGAGTGGGTGTGGGGGCAACTATCGAGAATGCCTGTGTGGGACGAGGCCCAAGCAGTCCACCCTGCTGCTTGGCCCAGTATTAAATCTGGAATGAGAGGCCTGACTGTTGGGCCTGAACTGGGGTTGTCCAGCCCACTGCCCGTTGGAGGAGAAACCTGGAAAATAGGGGTTGTTGGGCCACAGCCCACCTCCCCAGTCCCACTTCCATGAGGCCCACTACTGGGAACAGTGGGGCGGTGGCCCACTACTGACTGGACGGGGCCTACTGCCGGTATGTTGTCCATCGGAATCGCCACATTTGCCCCCGCGGTTGCCATTATTTTTCCTAGTATTCTTGTCATTACCTTGAGCACGGTGTTGGCCTGAATTATCACCAAACCCTATAGAATTTGTGGAGGACGTCATCATGACAATCGGACTAGCACTCGTAGCCGCCTTTTTAGCCAAACCGGCTTCTTCCAAAGTAAGCATGGAGCGGGCTTGATAAAACTTCGAGAGAGGATTACTTTGACGAAAGAGTGTTCTAACGCCACTATAGGCCTCGAATAATCCAGTAACCATCTGAAGAACCAGACGAGCGTCGCTAACAGGCGCATCAAAGTTGCGGAGTTGATCTGCCAAGTCTTTCAACCTTGTGCAATAAGTCAAAACATTGGGGAAATTTTCCATGTTGACGTGGGAAAATTCCTGCTCAAGGGTAACAGCTCTGGAATTTCGATTATCTTGAAATATGTCACGCAGCCTATCCCAAACAGCCATCGCCATAGCGTCAGACTCAATAATCGGCTGCAACAGATCGGTAGAGATTGTAGAATAAATCCACTGAAGGAGTGTGGCATCAAGTGTTGTCCATAACCTAGGATTATCCTCGCGTGTAAGTACCTCCGTATCCTCAGGAGCTGCGGGGATTATGTGATGGATGACTTGATGCGAGAGAGCGTGAATTTTGAATAACTCTGCCCATGTCGCGTATTGGACGTTTTCTATTTCAAGAATTAGAGGGATGTGATTCTTGATGTTAGAAACAACAAGGGCAGGGTGAAACGTGTCCCTTGATGTAGACATAATAAAAGAACAATATGTGATAGAGGGATTTGAAAGAGGGAATTTGAGAGCGGAAGAAGACGAAGAAACCGTGGATAAACTCTCGGATTTCGCTGGCCGAAGAACAAGGATTTTGGGAGAGAACAAATTTTGTTCCTTGATTATTTTCATTAATTGAAAGACAATATATACAATTTACATATTTTCGTAATAGGAGAATCCTATTCCTATTCTACTCCTAAAACCTTATTCTATTTGGAGACTAACAATACAATTATGGCAAGAGTACAAGACTAACTAATGTACACTACAACTATACAAAATCGTGTACAATAAGGAGACCAAAACCGTGAGCGGCCGAGACCAAATATACATAGGATATACACATTCATAACGTGTATGTCTTATGCATATTTAGTATATTTAACATAGATTACTTTTGTGAAGATCTATAACTTATTCCAAATTTATTACTCCTATTTAACATTCTCGCATATAATATAGATCTTTTACATCATCGCCTTCATCATGAAATACATGATTTTTGTTAAATATACACAATATACATGTGTATATTGTGTATATTGGTCTCGGTTGTGCTCTCGGTTTTGGCTAAGATTGTACCGTGTTTGTACCAAGTAATATTGGTAAATATTTAGTATCCTAGTTTAGGTAATGCTGTAATGTAATTATTATTGTACACTTACCATAATAATTGTATTAACATAAATGTATAGTTAGTATCCATGTAGAATAAGGTTTTAGGAATAGAATTGGAATATGATTCTCCTATTATGGAAATATATAACTTGTATATATAGTCTTTCAATTAATGAAAATAATCAAGGGATTAGTTCTTTCATGGTATCAGAAGTCTAGGTCTTGAAGTTCTCTCCCCTTCTTCTTCCTCTTGATCCGTCGACCACCAGTACACAAAAACCGAGATCAAAGTTTTTCCACAACTTGTTCTCGGATTGGTTGTTTCCGACGGTACCTCTACATCACAATTTTTTTCTCCCAAAATCCCTTAATCACATATTATTCTATCAATATGTCTACATCCCGGAACACGTTTCATCCTGCCCTTACAGTTTTTAACATCAAGAATAACATCACTCTTGTTCTTGAAATAGAAAACGTCCAATATGCGACGTGGGTCAAACTGTTCAAAATTCACGCACGATCGCATCAAGTCATCCATCACATAATCCCCACACCTCCTGAGGATACGGAGGTGCCAAAACGCAAGGATGATCCTAAGTTGTGGATGACTCTTGATGCTACCGTCCTTCAGTGGATATATTCCAGAATTTCTACCGACCTTTAACAAATAATTATTGAGCCTGACGCTACGGCATAGACGACTTGGGATAGACTGCGTCATATATTCCAAGATAATCAAAATTCTAGAGCCGTTACCCTTGAGCAGGATTTCTCCCACGTCAATATGGAAGATTTCCCTAATGTTTTGACTTATTGCAAAAAAATAAAGAAATTAGTGGACCAACTTCGCAATGTTGGCGCGCCAGTTTCAAACGATCGTTTGGTCCTCCAAATGGTTTCCAGCCTCTCCGAGGCCTATAGTGGTGTGGGAACACTTCTTCGGCAAAGCAACCCGCTTCCGCAATTTTATCAAGCTCGTTTTATGCTTACACTCGAAGAAGCAGGCATGGAAAAATGAGCGACTACCAGTGCTAGTCTCATAGTGATGATGACCGAGTCCACGGTGTATCCTATCGGTTCCAACAACTCAGGCCAAAACCGCAACAACGGTGGCGGCAAAAAGGGTGGAAATAAGAAAAATAATGGCAAGAACCGCGGCGGCAACAATGGAGGCAGCTAGCAGAATGGTGGTAGCGGTGGGGGACCTTGCAGTGGTCAGCAGCAGCAACAGCAGTTCTGGGGCCCATAGTGGGCCCCTATGCAGTGGAAGTGGGCCCATATGCAGCAGTTTGGGTCCAGCCAGTTTGCCTCGCAGCAGCAGTTTCAGCCCAACCACTTCTCGCCCAACTGGCAGTAGGTGGCCCAACAGCAGCCCAGGCCCAATTTGGCCTGATCCACATACAGTCAGTAGTCTGGGCCGAGACCGCAAGTAGGGGTGCTTGGGCCTCAACCCCCACAAGCCCATCACGCAGCGACACCCACGCCTACCGACATCGAAGCCGCAATGCACACGCTTAGTTTAAATCCTCCGGACCCAAATTGGTATATGGACACCGGTGCCACTACCCACATGACATCCGATTCAGGTACGCTCTCGTCTTATTCCAATTTGAGCAACCCTCGTGGTATCATTGTTGGTAATGGTAATTCTATTCCAGTTCGTGATTATGGTCGTAAAATGTTATCTCCCCCTCATCCACCTCTTATATTGAAAAACACCCTACACGCCCCCAAATTGATTAAACACTTAGTATATGTCCGTAAATTCACTACTGACAATTCTGTTTCTATTGAATTTGATCCATTTGGTTTCTCTGTGAAGGATTTCAAGACGGGGAGTCCTCTCATGAGGTGTGATAGTAGGGGAGATCTTTATCCTATCATACCCAGTTCCGGTCCATCGAGTCAAGCCATGCCATCAGCCTTTGCAGTCATTTCTCCTTCCTTGTGGCATGCTCGTCTTGGTCATCCGGGATCATCTATTTTGCCGTCTTTAGATAAAAATAGTTTTATTTCATGTAAGGGTACGAGTAGTACTCCATATTGTCAGTCTTCTTCTTTGGGAAAAATTGTTAAGTTGCCGTTTGTAGACTCAACTTCTCATACTTTAATGCCATTTGATATTATTCATAGCGACTTATGGACATCTCATGTTCTTAGTTCTGTGGGTCATCGGTATTATATTCTCTTTTTGGATGAATATTCTAAGTTTTTATGGACGTTTCCAATAGCAAAAAAATCTCAAGTTTTTTCCATATTTTTAAAATTTAGAGCATTCATCAGAACCCAATTCGACCGAGAAATAAAAAATATTCAGTGTGATAATGGCAAAGAATATGACAATGGGGTGTTTCGGGAATTCTGTGCTAATAATGAGATCAATTTTCGTTCTTCTTGTCCTCATACGTCTTCACAAAATGGGAAAGCCGAACGCAAAATTCATTCCATAAATAACATTGTCCGAACTCTATTGATTCATGCTTTCGTACCCCCCGCTGTTTTGGCATCATGCTCTCCAAATGGTTAACTATCTCCTTAACATAATTCCTTCCAAAGGTTTGACATATTCTTCCCCTATTCAAATTTTATATAATAAAATTCCTTCATATTCACATCTTCGGGTTTTTGGGTGTTTGTGTTATCCGTTATTCCCGTCCACCACAATTAACAAACTTCAGGCCCGGTCTACTCCGTGTGTATTTTTGGGGTTTCCGTCTAATCATCGTGGCTACAAATGCTTTCATTTATCCTCTAATAAAATCATCATTAATCGCCATGTCATTTTTTATGAATCCCAATTTCCATTTGCTAAAGTTAATACTCTTGTGCCTTGTTCGTATAATTTTTTGGATGATAGTATATCCCCGTATATTATTCAACATTTTTTGGACGTCTCCCGCACCCAAATTTCTCCAGCGGGCCCACTGCCCGCTGGCCCCACTGGTCTGTCGCCCACTGCCGATCCCAGTCTAGCCTACTCGAATCCGGTCCAGCCTGCTCCAGTTACCGATTTGGGCCAAGAAGCCCACCGCCACGCTACCCGCCCCGAGTCCCGAAAATTCCCAAAATCCACCCGCATCTGCCCCGAGTCATGGACCAGTCACTCGTAGTCAACGGGGGATTTTTACACCAAAAGACATTTTAATTTACATTCTAATGTTCTTAAATCACCCTTACCCCGAAATCCTGTGTCTACATTAAATGACCCGAATTGGAAAATTGCTATTACCAATGAATATAATGCTCTTATTGATAATAAGATGTCGGTGTTGGTACCCTGTCTATCTGGTATTAATATTATTAGGTCTGTGGATTTTTGCTCATAAGGAAAATTCAGATGGTTCATTTGCCCGACATAAGGCGCGGCTTGTGGGTGATGGTAAGACTGAGCAGGTTGGTGTTGATTGTGGTAAGACATTAATTCCGGTGGTCAAGACAGCTATCATTCGCACTGTGCTTAGCTTGTCTCTTTCGAAGGCATGGCATATTCATCAGTTGGATGTAAAGAACGCTTTCCTACATGGTGATCTCAAGAAAATAGTCTATATGCATCTGCCGTTGGGATTCAGGGATCCCGAACATCCTCATCATGTCTATTTGTTGAAGAAGTCCTTATATGGTCTTAAGCAGTCTCCACGGGCCTGGTATACGAGGTTTGCAGACTATGTTTCGACTATTGGGTTCACTCACAGCAGATCGGATAATTCATTATTCATCTACCATCGTGGTTCATCTGTGGCCTATATCCTGTTATATGTGGATGATATTATTTAGAAGGCCTCTTTCTATACCTTACGTCAGTCTATCATGACACTGCTCAGCTCTGAGTTTGCTATGAAAGACTTAGGGCCCTTGAGTTACTTTTTGGGGATTGCTGTCACTCGATATTCCGATGGGTTGTTCTTATCTCAACGGAAGTATGCAACTGAGATCATCGAGAGGGCTGGGATGTCATCCTGTAAGTCCACTTCCACTCCAATTGATATTAATCCTAAGCTGAGTGTCGTGGCTGGCGTACCCTATGAGGATCCGACCCACTATCGTAGTCTTGCAGGGGCCCTTCAGTATCTTACCTTTACGAGACCAGATATTACATATGTTGTCCAGCAGGTGTGTTTGTTCATGCATGATCCCAGAATTTAGCACATGTATGCACTCAAACGCATCATTCGATATATTCAAGGTACACTTGACTATGGTTTGCATTTATATCCTTCCTCGACGTCCACTTGTCTCGTATACAGATGCTGATTGGGGTGGCTGTCCCGACACCAGACGATCTACGTCGGGCTATTGTATGTTTCTTAGCAACAACTTGGTCTCCTGGTATGCCAAGCGTCAGTCGACTCTATCCCGCTCAAGTGCCGAGGCAGAATATCGAGGGGTAGCTAATGTGGTCTCGGAATCATGTTGGTTACGTAATTTGCTTTTGGAGCTTCATTGTCCCATTCAGAAGGCAACCTTGGTTTATTGCGATAATATTAGTGTCATCTACCTTTCTGGTAATCCGGTTCAGCATCAACGCAATAAGCATATAGAAATGGACATTCACTTTGTCCGTGAAAAGGTTGCTCGGGGTCAGGTACGCGTCTGTCATGTCCCGTCAAAATATCAAATTGCAGACATCTTTACAAAGGGTCTTCCCTCGGTCCTTTTTGAATATTTTAGGAACAGTCTCAGCGTTCGAAGACCGCACGCTATGACTTCGGGGGTGTGTTAAATATACACAATATACATGTGTATATTGGTCTCGGATGTGCTCTCGGTTTTGGCTAATATTGTACCATTTTTGTACCATGTAATATTGATAAATATTTTTATCCTAGCTTAGGTAATGTTGTAATGTAATTAGTATTGTACACTTACCATAATAATTGTATTACCATAAATGTATAGTTAGTATCCAAGTAGAATAAGGTTTTAGGAATAGAATATGAATATGATTATCCTATTATGAAAATATGTAACTTGTATATATAGCCTTTCAATTAATGAAAATAATTAAGGAATTATTTCTTTCAATTTTAATGAATAATTCAGAACTGTGTAAACTCAAATAAGTCTAATTTCTCTATTTAAGCTAAACAAAAGAATAGAGGACAATTGGAACAAAGGGAGCATACCATACATATTTGTCTCTTCATCATTAGAATGTACACAAATATTATGCTACAACTTGAATAGTTAAAGAAACTAAAGGACATGATCAAAAGTTTTGGGAAGATTAAACAGGCAGGTTGAAAGAGAAATCAAGTTAGAAGAAGGAAAATTTAATTTACGCCAGAAAAAAGAATAGAGGACAACTGTACTGGAACAAGTAGAGATGGCAGCGGATCCTGGATCCGGTGGATCCAGATCCGTTTTATAGGATATGGATCTTTAAAATTTGGACCCGACGGATCCGGATCGGACCCGGATCCATTTCTGACGGATCGGATCTGGATATGGATCTTGTATTTAAGATCCGTATCCGGTCCAGATTCGACCCGTGGATCCGTATTTTAATTAAATAGATTAGACATTTATACATCTATCCATGCATGGGCTGGGCTTCGGTCCTTTATGGACTTGGGCCTGGCCGAGAAGATTAAAGTCTTTAATCTTCTCGGCCAGGCCCAAGTCCATAAAGGACCGAAGCCCAGCCCATGCGTGGATATATGTTAAGCCAACAAAAGGTAAATGCCTAACCTAAAGGAAAAGAAGCCGCAAAGTGCCAAAGTCTCCTCAGTTTACTCCATCTTGATCATTCTCTCCTTCTCTTCATTGTTCATTCCATACGAAATGGGCAAAGAGCCAAAGACCAAAACCCTAGTCCCTAACCATCTTCTCTACTTGTCATCCCTACTCATATGACGTCAGTCCATGCCCTTCCGATTCCAAGGTAGTAAGACAAATCAGATTCAATACTTTCTGCCATATTAAACGGTGAGTTCGATTTTTTTTTGCCCTTTTAACCTCTGTTAGTTCTTTTTTTTTTAGTTCTTCTTTTTGTTAGTTCTGTTTTTTCATTTATATAATATTTGATGTTTTGGGATTTTTTGTGTATGTGTATTATTGTTCTTTAGGTGGCAGTGGCACTGGTTTAGTGTATGTGTGTGTGTATTATTGTTCTTTTGGTGGCAGTGGCACTGGTTTTTTGGAGAGCTGGTTTTTTTGCAGTGGCTCTGTTATGATACTTCTCTGTTATGTGCATGATACTTTTATGTTATATACAATGCACTGGTCAAGAGTATATATACAATGCACTGGTTTTTTTACAGTATTGGGATTTTAATGGTGGCAGTGGCACTGGTTTTTTGGAGAGCTGGTTTTTTTGCAGTGGCTTTATTATGATACTTCTCTGTTATGTGCATGATACTTCTTTGTTATATACAATGCACTGGTCAAGAGTATATATACAATGCACTGGTTTTTTTATAGTATTGGGATTTTAATGGTGGCAGTGGCACTGGTTTTTTGGAGAGCTGGTTTTTTTCAGTGGCTCTGTTATGATACTTCTCTGGCATGATACATAATACATTGATACTTCTCTGTTATATACAATGCACTGGTCAAGAGTATATATACAATGCATTGGATTTTTTTACAGTATTGGGATTTAAATATGTTAATTGGACTAAAATGTGCATGATACATTGATACTTCTCTATTATATACAATACACTGGTCAAGAGTATATATACAATGCACTGGTTTTTTTTACAGTACTGGGATTTAAATATGTTAATTGGACTAAAATGTGCATGATACTTCTCTGTTATGTGGTTAAGTAATGTATTCAAATATTTTCTTGTAGAAAATGGATAGTGAACAATCTAACAATAATGCAAATGCTACTAATAAAAGCCATGCTGCTTTTTTTAGCCCATCTCCAGTGCCTCTGCTTTGTGGAGTTAATGATTTAGAAATGGATTCAGAAGGCCTTATTGAGGTTGGAGTAAAAGAAAAAAGTCAATCAAGTAAACTAACAAACAAGAAACTCACTTCCGAGGCATGAGAATCTTTTGATAGGGTCGTAGTGAAAGGTATTACAAGAGCAAAGTGTAAATATTGTACATTTTTACTCTCTTATAATGGTGCGAATGGAACCTCACATCTTCTTAAACATTCTAAGAAGACATGTCCGGGAAATTATTTGCGGATTGGAGTTAGTGGTCAAACACAATTGAAGGTTAAAACGGAAGCCGATGGGTCTACTACTTTAGAACTTAAAGAAAAGGGAAAGGAAAAGGAAAAGGAATTTGATCAAGACTTTTCAATTAGAGAATTGGTTGATATGGTGGTGATTCATGAGTATCCTTTATCCATTGTAGATCATATAGGTTTTAAAAGGTTCGTGAGGAGTCTAAATACTCATTTCAAGATGATTTCGAGGAACACTTTGAAGAGTTACATTTTGAAAAAGTTCAATGAAGATCAGGGTTATCTTAAAGCTTTGTTGGAGCATAATGAGGGTAGAATTGCAATAACTACCGACATGTGGACGGCTTCCAACCAAAAAAGGGGCTACATGGCCGTGACATCTCACTTCATTGATCAACAATGGTTTTTACGCAATCGAACCTTGAGGTAATGAGCTTATTCTTATTTATAAATGCTGATTTTTTAGGTTTATTGTATGTGTTTAATGTATGTTTTTATTTAGGTTTTGTTTTGTGCCATGCCCACATACAAATGGGGTTATTGCAAAGATTTTGATGGATTGTTTGTCTCAATATTCTTTGGAAAACAAAATTTCATCGATTGTAGTTGATAATTGTACCACTAATGATGCAATGATGAATGTTTTATTGGAGAAATTGGAAAGTAGGTATCTAATGTTAGGTGGGGGGGTTTTTGCATATGAGGTGTAGTGCTCATATTCTAAACTTGATTGTGAAAGATGGTTTAGAAGTAATTGATCCGCCAATTGAAAAAGTTCGAGATTGCATTTTATTTTGGATGTCTACTCCTAAAAGGGTTGAAAATTTTGAGGAGGCTTGTCGGCTTTTGAATATTTCTAAACCTAAAAGAGTGGTTCTTGATGTCAAAACTAGGTGGAATTCTACTTACTTGATGCTTAATACCGCTTTGCCTTTTCAAGATGTATTTGCTAAGTTAAAACGTATGAATAAGAAGCTCAAGTTAGTTATTCCTAGTGAGAATGATTGGATGATGGCAAAACTTGTTTGTGAGAAGTTGGAAATTTTCTACAAGGCCACTAGAGTGTTTTCCGGTAGAAATTATCCTACTTCTAATTTGTTTTTTTGAAAAGTGTGTGAGATAAGACTTGCTTTGAGGCGTTGGGTGGAGAGTGATGTTGAGACCATTAGAATGATGGCTAAAAATATGATTGACAAGTTTGACAAATATTGGCATAATATTAATGAGATGTTGGCGGTTGCTTCAATTTTAGATCCAAGAAATAAAATGGATTGTGTGGAGTACTATTTTAAGAGATTGTACAAAGATGATACTGATAATGAAGTGGAAAAAGTTAGAAAAAATCTTGATAAACTTGTGGTTGAATATCAAATGAGAAGTGAGGGAAATAAAAGCCAAGAACCTTTTCCAAGTGGCAAACGAGGAATTTCAGAGTCTTGTGATAATGATGAGGATGAATATGCTCAAGCTAAAAGAACAAAGAAAAGAAAGATGAATGTGAGGGGTGAGGTGGAGCATTACTTGGAGGATGGTCCTATACCCGAGAATGATGATTTTGATGTACTTAATTGGTGGAAAAGGGATCAAATGTATCCTACTTTACAGAAAATTGCCAAGGACATCCTTGCAATTCCTGTCTCTTCTGTGGCTTCGGAAAGTGCCTTTAGCATGGGTGGAAGGGTGATTAGTTCTCATCGTTCTAGGCTTCACTCTAAAACTGTGGAGGCATTAATGTGCTTGCAAAATTGGATGATCGAAGACATTAAAGGTATCTATTATTTATGTATTGATTATTCTCGTATATGTTAATATCAATTTTTTCCCTAACATGAACCTTCTATTTATTTTTCAATTTCTATCAAATAAAGGTACTTTGGAGGGCACACATGCTTGTTCGATAGTTACTGAAGATTCTGAAGAAGAAGGAGAAGTAGTTGACTATATTAATATGGTAAATGATATATTTAATCATAAATATTTATTGAGATGATTTTTTTTAGTAATCTCTTTTTAATATGATTGTTTCTTTGTTATTTTAGGATGTTGATGACGTTGAAACAAGTGATTTCGAAGACTAGTTTATGAAGTTTGGCAAACTGGAAATCCCAAACTGGAAATGCCAAACTGGAAATTCCAAACTGAAAATGCCAAACTGGAAATGCCAATTTTGAAACGAGAAACTGGAAATCTGGAACTGAATGCACTGGAAACTGTTAATATGCTCAATTCACAAATGTCAAGTTATAGTTCTTTCTCTTTTGTCCTTTCTATCCTTTTTTCTTAATGTTTAGCAGTTAATCGTGAGATTTCATCATTCTACTTCTAGTTCAATGAACCTTCTATTCAGAAGTTGTCCTTTAACTTTGCTTGAAAGGGCATGTATTTATCTCCATCTTTTTACAGTTCATGTTGTGACAAATATGATTCAGTGCATTATTTTGATTGGTGTCCTGTGTTCCAATTATTTTGATCTTGAATATTATTCAAGCCAAAAATTTTTACATGTGGATCCAGATCCGATCCGATGGATCTGGATTTGAATATGATTTTTATGGACCCGATGGATCTGGATACAAGTATGAGAAATGAATTTGAATCTAGATCCAATAGGATCCGGTCCAGATCTTATCCGTTGTCATCCCTAGGAACAAGGGGACTGCATATTTTGTCTCTTCGCGTGTGTCATGATCATAGAGGCGTGACTTTTTTGACTGGTAACTTCTAAACACATTATACGTTATTGGCTATAAAACTAAACAACCTAAAGGTACTTTTTCTTAAACAGTATTTGGTTCGGAAAAAATAGTCAAGATCTTTAGGACTCTAATATATGCAACAAAAACACATATGTTCAACTAGTTTGATTTTATCATATAACTACTTAGACGCATGTGTTATTCATTGTAAATTGTAAAAGAGGTGCATAGAACAACTATTTACATTAAAGGCCTTTTGAATTAAAACTACACAAAATAGTTTACTCACATGCATGGACTCCACTAATTAGAGAATTGTTTTGATTCGAAATATGCCCTTAGCTAACTCATCCGAGATAGAGTAACTTTGTTGAGAGGTGGTCTTAGTCAGCCTCCCAGAGTAACTATCCCGAACAGAAAGTAATTTGCATTTAACAAAGTTTGAAACAGCCAGATGTATAGTTGAAAATTTGATTTGACTATAGATGCAGGCACCCAATTTTTTTTAGTAAACCGTGTTTTAAACTCGTCAGATTTTGGAAAATTTGGCTCAATCCACAACTTTGGTGCATTCCAAGTACTGCACACCGAATATGAATCTGCCAAATAACGTATGTGTAAGATGTAATAAATAATCTTTCACAAAGTAAAGACATGTGAATACTTGCATTTTACCTTGAAATTTATGTGCTTTTATAAGTTGCATAATACCAATAATAGGCTGGTTGTTTGAACTTAGCCGGTGAGGTACAATTTGATCAACGAATTCTACCTAGAATGTAGAAGATAGCATGGTCCCCGTGCCAAATATGAATAGTTATATAATTTTTAACATATATAAATACCAAATTCCTCCATAATTAGTGAACAAGTGTTTATTCTTACTCATCATCTTCTAGTTCGACATTCATAAATTTCCTAGAAATTTCACCTCGTTTGAGCGTTTGGACTTCACTGAAACTGACGATTTCTCCGATCACATCTAAAGAATTAGAAGATGTTAAAACGAATAGCAGACAAAATCACAATTAGAAATTTAAGGTGAAAGTTATTTTTACCGAATAATTCAACCTCGTTCACATCAACCTTATTTATCAATTGATCATATGATCATAGATCAAACATAATCATTGAAAAAAGTGGATCAGTTATTTCAGCCACAATTGTCCGTGGAGCAAAATCACTCTCAACTTATGTTTTGTGGTGTTGAACTTTTCCTTATTTTGACAAACAATAAAGTTCGACATATGATATAACCCAAGCTCATTAACTTTTGTTTTGAAACAATGCACCACTGACTTGCCAATAGAAGCATGTATTTGATCCGCTAAAAAGAAATCATATAAAAATAATACATATAAAATTATGAAATTATACAAAAAAACATAGCATGTAAAGCTTATTTGCAACTTAACCAACAGAGGAGCTAAAGGACTTATCTTCTCATCTTGCGGTACCATTTCAATGGAGAAAGTACTATAGGGATTTGTCGGTTGAAAACATATAAGTAGGTACAACGGAAATTTAAAATTTTGTTCTACTTACCCCAACAATTTCTTCTGATATGGTTATACGACAATCAAAGAAACCTGTAACATAAAACATAAACACTTACAGGTTGTATTATCTGGAGTCTATACTTCGGGATTACACGCGACTGTCCCTTCGACTGCAAGCACTATGCTATGGTGTATTCCTCTGTTAAGAAAGCCAAGAAATCTCGGCAGAGGTTTGAGAGAGTTTTATCGTACACTCTAAGTCTAGAATTGTTTATGAGAATTAGTGTGTTAATTAACAATGGAGAGTGTTGTATTTATAGTTGAAATTAGGGCAAAGTCTGATTAGGGTTGGGCTCCAAGCCTGGCCCAAAAGCCGAGGTGCAGTGGGCCAGTCTGACTGGGCCCACTGCCGGGTCGGCGCCGCGGCGCAGCCTAGCAGGCGGTGCGGCGCCTTACGTAAAATTCCGCTTCCCATTTTCATTTAATATATATATTCAGCACATTAAATCCAAAATCTAATTTTTGATTTAATTAAATAATTTATATTTAATAGAAATTATCCCATAGTTATTATCAATTTAAATATCTCGATTTCAAATCGAATATTTAATAATTTCTCAATACACCCTTAGATCGAAAAGACAATCGACATAGTGTGACCCTATAGGCCTTCATATATCGACACTAATCCAATTAAGGTCCATACGGAACTTCTAGACTACGTCGTACGACGAACTTAATATATGAAGTACGTTTACATGAATCCAACAAACATAACCTTTATGTGAGATGATAAATTCCTTCATTCGCGACACACTCGATCAAGCTTAGAATTTGCCATGTGTCTATCCAAATGGCTTGATCACTTTATCTCATCTATATTCGTCGACAACTAGACCATATTCTAAATATGTCTCTTGCATTGGCCAATGACTTGGTTCACTGAGAAGTTGAGTGCTCTTTCAAATATTCAATCGAGGAACGAATCCTATTCTTGGCTCAATTACCACCTTAATTTACATCATAATGTACCCAACATAAGCCGTGTCTTATCATATAATGAGTTTAAGCTTAGGACAGGGTCAAATTACATTACTCTATAAATAAGGTGTGTATTGACCTCAAGTCAAATGACCTTTTGTAACCCACACGCTGATAACACTCTAAACATGTCTAACAAATAGTTTATCAGCAGGGTATACCAATACTTTCCAAAAGTATTCATGTGTCCATTACTAGTAACCATTACTAGTAGCAGGTGAGACATACTACATTCTCTAAGAATGTGATACAGACCACATGTCGACTTATAACATATCATCGATATCCCTTTCTCGATGATCATTAGTCGAGGCTATTTTAGAGTTACGCTCTATCATCAATATCTCACTCTATTAATGACAACGTAAGCTCAAGGGATGCACATTAATGAATAATTACAAACAATCAAATAATAATTCAATAATCGCAAATGCCATAAATATTAATTTTATTAATAATATGAATGTGTTCAAGTACATTTGTCCCTAATAATGATTAGCTCTAGGACATACATACTTTCAATCTCCCACTTGGCCTAGAGGCAATCTCCGATGTATCGAATACCCATATTTTCAAAATGACCATTATGCTTAACTAAGCCTAATGGTTTAGTAAACGGGTCAGCTATATTATCATCTGTGGGAACATAGTCTAATCATATTTCTTCAGTTTCCACCATCTCCTTGAGTATGTGGTATTTTCTTGGTACATGCTTGTTTCTGTTTGTTGATCTTGGTTCCTTATCTTGCGCAATCGCACCAGTGTTGTCACAATAAATCGTTATTGGACAAGTGGCACTTGGAACAACCCCTAGTTCCTTCAAGAACTCAGATATCGCGACAACTTCTTTACCAGCTTTCGATCCAGCAATGTACTCGGCTTCTGTTGTCGAATCAACAGTTGTAGCTTGCTTGGAACTTTTCCAACTCACTATTCTGCAATTGAAAATAAAGGCATATCCAGATTGAGATTTGAAGTCATCAAGATCTATCTGGAAGCTAGGATCAGTGTACCCAGTACACACTATCTTCTCTCGTCCACCATAGACTAATAAATATTCTTTAGTTCGTCTAAGATACTTAAGAATACTCTTGATCGCTTTTCAGTGTTCTTCCCCATGATTCTGCTGGAATTTGCAAGTCATACTAAGTGCATAGGCCACATCTGGCCTCGTACAGGTCATGGCATACATGATAGATCTTATAGCTGAAACATATGGGATTCTTTTCATGCGTTCAAGTTCTGCAACCGTAGAAGGACTATCCTTCTTTGATAACTTGATCCCTTGACCCATAGAAAGACTTCCCTTCTTGGAGTTTTCCATAAAGAATCGTCTTAGTACTTTGTCTATGTATGTGGACTGTGACAGCCCCAACAATCTATTAGGTCTATCTCTATAGATCCTAATTCCAAGAATGTAGCAGGCTTCACCCAAGTCTTCATCATGAATGTGCTAGATAATCATTCATTGACCGATTGCATGAGAGTCTTATTATCTCCCATTATTAATATGTCATCTACATATATAACAATGAAGACAATACTCCCTTCCTTGCGCTTATTATAAACGCAGGGATCTTCTTTGCTTCTAACAAAGTCAAACGATTTGACTGCTTTGTCAAAGAAAATATTCCAACTCCTTGAGGCTTGCTTAAGTCCATAAATGGACTTCTGCAGCTTGCATACTGCTTTGGGCTTAGTCTTGGATGTAAAACCCTCAGGTTGTATCATATATACCTCCTCAATTAGGTTACCATTGAGGAAAGCAGTTTTAACATCCATTTGCCAAATGTCATAATCATAGTATACGGCTATTGCAAGCAAAATGAGAATGGACTTAATTTTCGCAACAGGTGAAAATGTTTCATCATAATCAACCCCAGGCCGTTAATTATAACCTTTAGCCATCAATCTCGCCTTATAAGTCTGTACATTACCGTATGTATCAATCTTCTTCTTGAAGACCCATTTGCATCATATGGGTCTAACCCCTATTGGCAAATCAACGAAGTTCCAAACTTGATTGATGTACATCAAGTCCATCTCAGATTTCATGGCTTCTTGCCATCTCTGCAAATCAATTTCTAACATAGCTTCGCTGTAGGTTGTAGGTTCATCGTCATCAGGAATCTCATTATGTGTTTCAACAAGGAGATTAAGTCTTTCAGGCGGACGATGAGTCCTAGTGGTCCTACAGAGTTGATTATTCTGCATTTCAATGTTTGTTGCATTCTGATTATGAGAATGTCTTTATGTGCTGGACAATCCATCACCTTGAGATCTTTCAGGAATGTCATTTTCATGTATTTCCTGAATGGAATGATGTACAACCATTGTATCATCTTCCATTGGTTGTGTATTAGAGCCTTGCATTTCTGTAATATCTCTCACAGCACTCCCACTGGCTGAATGACGTACTCTAAGTACCCAATCTGTATCAAATACTCTCACTAAATCCTTGTCTAGGTCTTTTGACAAGGGTTCAACTTCTGTGTTATCTTGTGGTTCTTGAATTTCTTCAAGTTCTATCTTATTGCAGCTTTGTTCCTTGTAGACATAGTCTTCTTCAAGGAAAGTTGCATTTCTGGAAACAATGACCTTATGTTCTCCAGGAAGATAGAAATAGTATCTCTTAATTTTCTTTGGATACCCCACAAAATAATATTTCTCACTTTTAGATTCCAACTTGTCAGTAAGCATCTTCTTTACAAATGTAGGGCACCCCAGGGTTGCATGTGTTTAAGTGCTGGCTACTTGCCATTTCATATCTCATATGGAGTTTTCTCTACTGACTTTAAAGAACCCTGTTCAGAATATAAATTGAGTTTTGCAATGCATAGCCCCAAAGGTATGTTGGCAGAGCTGAGAAACTCATCATGGATCTAACCATATCTAATAGGGTTTGATTTCTCCTTTCAGCAACACCATTCATCTATGGCGTTCCAGGAGGTGTCCATTGTGATTGGACTCTTTAAGTATTCACCTCCTCGATCTGATCGAAGGGTCTTGATACTTGTTTCAAGTTGCTTCTCTACTTCTGACTTGTACTCCTTGAATTTCTCAAAGGCTTCGGACTTGTGTTTCATAAGATACACATGCCCAAACCTTATGAAATCGTCTGTAAAAGTGATGAAGTAAGGGAAGTCTCCCTTAGCTTGAGTTGAAAATAGCCCACATACATCAGTATGGACCAATTCAAGTACCTCTTTGGCTCGCCCCTTTCCCAGAAAGTGTCTTGTTGGTCATCTTTCCTCTCAAGTAAGATTCACAGTTTCCATAGGACTCTAAGTCAAATGGTTCCAGGTAGTCTAACTTTCTTAATATTGTTATCCTTGATTCATTGATGTGACCAAGTCTACAGTGCCATAAGTAAGTGGGGTTTCTTGGATTACTTATCTTAGCTCGTTTATTTTGCACATTGAAAATTTCACGACAATGGTTTAAAATATACAATCCATCCATAAGCGAAGCATTTCCACAAACAAAACCATTAAAAGACAGTACATAACTGTCATTGGCAATAAATGAGGAAAACCCCTTAATGTCTAACATTGGGATAGAAATGATATTCCTCGTTAATGAGGGACAAAATAACAATTATTTAGTTCTAAACAAAATTCTGAAGGTAAATCTAGTCTATAAGTTTTCATGTGTTCAACATCCACTCGTGCTCCATTTCCAACGCACAGGTCTACCTCCCAAGGTCCAACCTTTCTGTTGTTAATTAGGTCCTACACATTACTACAAATGTGCGAACCACAAGTGGTATCCAATACCTAGCAGTGGGAGTTACTTATAGACATATTTATTTCAATGACAAACATACCTTGTCCAGTAGAGATAGAAGCACCTAGTGTTTTGCCTCCTCTTGGAGTTGTGTAGTCCTTCTTTAGAACATGCGCTGGCACTTGTCCCCCTTCGTTCAGCTTACATTTGAAAGGGTCTCTCAACAGTTCATACTCCATTGTTTGAGACTGTTTTTCATATAGACTCTTTAAGTGTTCTAGCATTTTCTTGGGGGCCATGTTTTCATGTTGCCTTTGTAACTCCATAGTCATGGAAGACAACATTACACATTTTTCCAAGGTAGCATCGTTCAAATGTTTCTGATAAGCCACCTTGTCAAACATGGCATACTCATCAAAGTTTTCAGTAGGGACTGTGGGGAATATTGTGTCTAACACATACTCAATTCTTTCTAGTCTTAACACCAATCGCATATTTCTTAACCAGTCAGGGTAATTTGCTCCAGTCAACTTGTTTATCTCGACCAACATTTTTAGTGACAGATTCGACATTTTGTAAATAGTGAATAAATAGATAGACTTGAAATTAAACTCTAATATAATTTTTGTTGAACACATTTGTTAACTAATTAACATGGCTTTTAGTTTAATTAGCTTCCACTATTTTAACATACCCTTCGACCCCATGAAAGAATATGGACTCATATCAAATATGGTCATAATGGGCCAAGATCCAGGTTTATGCTATCTCCGCGTTTGCTGTGGCTGATAACTTCAATAGCATAACCCGGTAGGTCTCCAAACCAATTACAAATAATTTGTAACTCTTGTTTGACCGAATGTTCTAAAGAATCGATCTGCGTCCCTTGGTTTGTCTGACACTGTGGCGCCAAGACAACCTAGCAAGTCAACCCCGTTATGCGATTGCAATAATGTATCTAAGTGAGTTTTGCCTTATAGAGCAAAAAATGTGGTGTAAATACTCATGAAGGTTTATCACCCACTTCTACATTTAACATGCACCTATGAAAGAGTCCGAGTCCTCGTAGACTTAGAGCAAATGTTGTGGCATAAATACTCATCTCGCCGAAAAGGATTTTTCACTACAATCAATTATAACGGACGACGCATTCATTTCAAATGAGACTGTATTAAAATTTTAGGAAAAATTTTAATTCAGAGTTTTAACCAAGATCAACTACAGTATGTTATATCAAATATAACATCTTAATTATCATGCAAAGTCTATTAAGCACTTATTGGGTACCGCCTGCCCAAGCATGATATTAAGCGGTTTAAACACATATTGGGTGCCGCCTACCCAGACAGTTATTTGTGAACGTTATTCTAGTAATTTAAATTACAATCATTTAGCACATAACAATATAATTATCAAATATACTGTATAATAATAATCATGGGTTAAACATTCTGAACAAAAAAAAAATTGGACCGATGGGGCTGCGACGCTAATCATTAGGGTCGCGATGCCAGTTAGGCAGAAGCTGAAATTTTGCTTCTGCAATGCGTTAGAGCCACGACGCTGGCAAGACAGAAACCTTTCGGCTTGCATTAGGGTCGCGACGCTCCACCATGGAGCCGCGGCGCCTAATGTCCAGAAAGTCCAGAATTAAAAATGAAGCATTAGGGTCGCGAAGCTCCACCATGGAGCTGCGATGCCGCCTTGAAACCCTAGCAAGCGCTGCGGTGCCCTACCATAGGGTCGTTGCGTCGATGTCCTGACAAAACGTTTCTGTGTTGATTTTCTAAAATCGTTCGAGCCCTAAATCCAATTTAGGGATCAAATCACATATCTTTTATCCTCACCCACCATTATCAATAACGCACATATCGACCATCATCCATTCATACTCATTCTTCGTCGTGCACTGTGCAATAAATCGGACATTTGCACTTTTGGCTTAGTTTGAGTTAGAACGGAATAACTTCCTCGAGTTAGCGTATTAGGGTGATATCAAAAGGTTAACATTCGGTCAAGATATGTAGGATTTCAAGAAGCCTTGTTTTAATCCAATTTTATGTTTAAACTATATTATTATGTTATTCAATTGTTATATAACCATTGAACCAGCCTGGACTCTGATACCACTGTAGGGATTTGTTGGGTTCAAAACATATAAGTAGGCACAACAGAAGTTTAAAATTTTGTTCTACTTACCCCAATAATTTCTTCTGGTATGGTTATATGACAATCAAAGAAACCTATAACATAAAACATGAACATTACATGTTGTATTATCTGGAGTCTTTACTTAGGGATTACATGCAACTGTCCCTTCGACTCCAAGCACTATGCTATGGTGTATTCCTCTGTCAAAAAAACCAGGAAATTTTGGCAGAGGTTTAAGAGAGTTTTATCCTAGACTCTAAGTCTAGAATTGTTTATGAGAATTAGTGTGCTAATTAACAATGGAGAGTGTTGTATTTATAGTTGAAATTAGGGCAAAGTCTGATTAGGGTTGGGCTCCAAGCCTGGCCCAAAAGTTGAGGTGCAGTGGGCGATCGACTGGGCCCATCTTGAGTCGGTGTAGCTGACCTAGCAGGTGATGCGGCGCCTTATGTAAAATTTTGCTTCCCGTTTTCATTTAATATATATATTCAGCACATTAAATCCAAAATCTAATTTTTTATTTAATTAAATAATTTCTATTTGATAAAAATTATCTCATAGTTATTATCAATTTAAATATCTCGATTCCAAATCAAATATTTAATACTTTCTCAATACACCCTTAGATCGAAATAATAATCGACATAGTGTGACCCTATAAGCCTTCATATATCGACACTAATCCAATTAAGGTCCATATGAAACTCCTAGACTGCGCCGTACGACGAACTCAATATATGAAGTACGTTTACATGAATCCAGCAAACATAACCTTTATGTGAGATGATAAATTCCTTTCATTCGCGACACACTCGATCAGGCTTAGAAATTGCCATGTGTCTATCCAAATGGCTTGTTCACTTTATCCCATCTATATTAGTCGACAACTAGACCATATTCTAAATATGTCTCTTGCATTGGCCAATGACTTAGTCGACCTAATATCACTGAGAAGTTGAGTGCTCTTTCAAATATCCAAGCGTGGAACGAATCTTATTTTTGGCTCAATTACCGCCTTAATTTACATCACAATGTACCCAACACAAGCCGTGTCTTATCCTATAAGGAGTTTAAGCTTAGGACAGGGTCAAAGTACATTACTCTGTAAACAAGGTGCGTATTGACCTCAAGTCAACGGACCTTTATATCCCACACGCTGATAACACTCTAGACATGTCTAATAAATAGTTTATCAGCAGGGTATACCAATACTTTCCAAAAGTATTCATGTGTCCATCACTAGTAACCATTACTAGTAGCAGGTGAGCTATATTACATTCTCTAAGAATGTGATATAGACCACATGTCGACTTATAGCATATTATCGATATCTCATTCTCGATGATCATTAGTCGAGGCTATTTTAGAGTTACACTCTATCATCAATATCTCACTCTATTAATGACAACGTAAGCTCAAGGGATGCACATTAATGAATAATTACAAACAATCAAATATTAATTCAATAATCGCAAATGACATAAATATTAATCTTATTAATAATACGAATGTGTTCAAGTACATTTGTCCCTAATAATGATTGTCTCTAGGACATACATACTTTCAAGTACATCCTTAATTGTACCGATCTTTCACTTCCCACATACGTACAACCCTTACTTTCAATTTTCATTGTATTTTTGAAATCGTGATATCGTCGATGAAGTCTGTCATACTTTGCAGAAGTCCAATGTTGATTGCAGTAACAAGATATGAAGATGGTTTCGAAAATGATATATTTGATAAATAAAAGGTTGCTTGATAAATAAAAGATGACACTGTCAGTTTGAGCAGTTCCAGATGGTTACCAACGGTAATGAAATGGAAGATTGTGAGCTGTGATGCCTAGGCGACATTACCGTGAGTTGCTTAGGTTTTGCAGAGGAGATTTAAGGAAAGTGGAATGTAAATTCTGCAATTTTTTAAATAATTACATAATTTTTAATTAGAAAAAAGGTAACAAAAAAGGATGCGGTCCCGAAATAATTTAAGGATTTAAAAAGGATGTGACAACAATGACTAGTAATAATATTTGGTGTGTGCCAAAAAGGTTATGGACTAGTGTTATATCGCATGAGTATGACATTGTCTAGGTGATTTATAAAATCTTCATATACTCAATGTCATACTCATGCGATATAGCACTAGTCCATAACCTATTTATTAGTCGCCCTGACATACTAGGTACATTATTCGTACTGACGTCCCTTTTGTCTGGGGACGTTGCGTTTCATGCCCGCAGGCTCAGGTAAGGAGGGTGACGGTTCGCGCTAGTAGGTTGCTGGTTCAGCTGATATTGGAGCACTCTATTTTTTCCAGGGCTGCAGTCTAGTCTTGGTATAATATTTTTTATATGCATAGAGGTATGGCGGGGCCCTGTCCCGACCTTATGATGTTACATACTCTTTAGAGGCTTGTAGACAGTTGTCCTGTGTATAGTAGTCGTGTATGGCCTTGTCGGCCTTGGTATGTCTATGTATATAGGTTGGGTCCTTCTGGTCAAAATTTTACATAGCTCTTTTCTAGTTTACTATTTTCATATATCAGCAGGGAATCTCGTGGCGGCCCTCGTGGTCCATGAGAAGTTACGGTTATATGCTAAATATAGGATTAGTGGTACTCGACATGTAAGGTCCGGGTGTTCGTCAATGGCCCTCCAGTTTGGGTCGTGACATAAAGCTTCTGCATCTTCTACGATTGTCTTTGACGACCACTCTCCATCCTCAAATTCCTCATTCCATCCGGCGTTTACCGTCACCAATATCAAGAATTCTGTCTTTTTAATTCATAATCATGATGAGGGTCAATATTCTTCTTGGGTTAAACTATTTTATATTCATGCTTGCATGTACAATGTGCTTGACCACATTTATGAGTCCGCTTCTCGCCCTCTTGACATCCCCGACATGGCGTCGTCTTGATGCTATTGTAAAATGGTGGATTTATGGTACTATTTCTAAAGATCTGCTTCATACGATTATGAAGTCTAGTGCCTTAGCACGTGAAATTTGGGTCCATTTGGAGGAGATCTTTCAAGATAACAAGCATATTCATGTCTTATATCTAGAAGAACAGTTCAACAACACACGTCTAGAAAACTTCAACACCATGTCCGAGTATTGCAAACAATTAAAAATTATTGCAGACCAATTATCTAATGTGGGGACACCAATTTTTAAGATAAAAATGGTTCTCCAACTTGTTGCAAGATTACCGAAAGGTAAATATGACACACTCGCAATAATGATCCAACATGCCGACCCTCTTCTCAGTTTCAACAAGTCTCGATCTCAATTGTTGTTGGAAGACACACGACGTGCAAAACAAGACGAACACAACCAAAAAGCATTACCGATTGACTCTCCCACCAATTCCGCCGCCCCCTCCGCTGGCCAACCACCGTCGGATAGCTACCAGCAACGGTGTGGTCGCGATAGCGGCAGAGGTGAGAAGGGGCGGGGTAGTGGGAAATGGGGGTGGGGATGAGGGCATGGCAGCAAAGCCAGGCCCCAGTAGCAGTCACAATCTTTAGCGAATTTGGCCGACCTAGGACAGTGGCCCAACACTGGCCACTAGGCCTCGGTCCACCCGTATTTCAGCCAGCAGCAGATGGGCCAAACACCCTTTCAGTTTCAGCAGCAACCCGGCCTACTAGGCCCAGTTCCCATGGCACTCTAGATAGCCCATCAGGCCCATTACATCCAAGCCCAGTCAACGCCATCATACAGTGGCTTGGCTCCATCCGAATTGGGTCAGGCCTTCAGCAGCATGATCATGCAACAGCCCGATGAAAATTGGTACATGGACACGGGGGCTACATCTCACCTCACCCAGATTGCAGGTAATCTTCCCAAACTGTTTCCGCTAAAGTATCCTCAATATATCACTGTGGGTAGTGGCCATCGCATTCCAATTCAGAGGTATGGTACCACCTACACCCAACCACCTCACCCACCCTTCTTCGTAAATAACGTCCTATATGCCCCTAATATTATTAAAAATCTTATATCTATCCGAAAGTTTACTCGTAACAATTTTGTATCTGTTGATTTTGACCCTGTTGGTTTTACTGTGAAGGATCTTCATACGGGGACATCTCTCACGAGATGCAATAGCACGAGGGATCTATATCATTTTCCATCCACCTCCGCTGCCAGCTCATGCTCTCCTATATCTCTTGTTGTTATATATCCGTCAACTTGGCATAATAGGCTTGGACACCAAGGAGTCCCTGTCTTTAATTTTCTTATAAGCAATAATTTTATTCATTGTAATGGCAAATTTGCCCAAAATTGTGTTTCTTGTCAATTAGGCAAACATGTTCGTCTTTCGTTTAAATCGTCTCTTTCTGTTACATTTGCTATGTTTGATATCATTCATGCTGACTTATGGACATCTCCCATTACTAGCTTTCTTGGTCATAAATATTATCTCATTTTATTAGATGACTACTCTAACTTTATATGGATTTATCCTCTTAAATTTAAATCAGAAGTCTTTGCCAAATTTTTTGAGTTTCGTATTTTCATCCATACACAATTTGAAAAAGCCATTAAATCTTTTCAATGTGATAATAGTCGTGAATTTGATAATTCCACGTTTCACAAATTTTGCAAAAATAATGGCATGGTGTTTCATTTTTTATGTCCTCACACCTCCCCTCAAAATGGGAAAGCCGAGCGAATCATCCGTACTATAAATAATATGGTTCGCACTTTTCTGTTTCATGCTTCTTTACCTCCCGCGTTTTGGGTCTATGTTGTTAAAATGATAGAATACGTCATTAATATTTTACCCACCAGTACACTCCATAACATGACCCCAACCGAAATATTATACCGACGGATCCCCTCCTATGACCATCTTCAAATTTTTGGTTGCTTGTGTTATCCCAATCTGGCGTCTACCGCCCCTCATAAGTTAGCACCCCGGACCACTCCATGTGTCTTCTTAGGTTTTCCACCTAACCATAGGGGCTATTTGTGCTATGATTTATCCACTCGTAAAATTTATGTTTCTCGTCACATCACGTTTGATGAGATGGTTTTTCCGTTTGCAAACATCAAAAAATTCCGCAACACGGACTCCACCTTTCTTGACGAGATTGACATCATTCCCGTTATTTTTCACGAACTCCAACGCATTGCCACCATAGTCCCAGCGTCACCGCCGGTAAAGGCGTCCACTGTCAGGCAGTCTTCTGGTCCTCCATCACCTCCAATAACGGCATTCACTGTCAGACAGTCTTCTGGTCCACCATCACCGCTGACAGCCCCTATCACCACCGGTAGTCCGCTGAAATCATCTCTGCTATAGAACACCTCCACACCCTACAGCTCAGCACTAACGCCACATCTGACAACCCAACCAGCACCATCAACGCCACCCATCGACACCACCGTCGACACCCACCCACTGCCAGATCCAACCACCGACAACCAACAGATATCAATCCCGAACCAACACCCTGGCCCGACACCCAGCAAACCCACCCCGCACACCCCTGCCCCTTCGCACCATATGAAAATCTGTGCCCAACATAGGATTTTCAAACCAAAAGTTCACTTTAACATATCCACTCAAACAATATCCCCAATTCATAAAAACCCAAAATTGGTCAAACTAGACCCAAACTGGAATGCAGCCACATGTGAGGAATTTAATGCTTTAACGAAACAACACATTTGGGATTTGGGTCCTAGACTGGAGGGGTGAATGTGATCTGATGCATGTGGTGTTTTCTCCACAAATACAGGGACATTGGTGACCTTGAGAGATATAAGGCAAAATTTGTGGTTAAAGGCACAAATCATCAGAAGGGTATTGATTGTGGTAAAACTTTCAGTCCGGTTGTGAAACCGGCCACTATTCGCACAGTTCTGAGCATTGCTATGGGTAAGCACTGACCGATTCATCAGCTTGATGTAAAGAATGCCTTTCTACATGGTGATTTAAAAGAAACTATTCACATGCACCAACCGCCTGGTTTTGTCTATCCAACAGCCCCTCAGTATGTATGTCATCTCTGTAAGTCACTTTATGGCCTGAAACAGGTCCCTAGAGCATGGTATGATCGATTTGCCCAGTATATATTGAAGCTTGGGTTTGTATCCAGCAAGTGTGAAAATTCTCTATTTATTTTTCATAGAGGTAGTAGCATTGCATATTTATTATTGTATGTGGATGATATTGTGCTTACTGCCTCATCTGAGTTGTTGAAAAATGAGATCATTGCATTGCTCAAAATAGAATTTGCTATGACTGACTTGGGGAAGTTGAGCTATTTTTTGGGGATTTTAGTGACTAGATCTGCAGATACTATGTTCCTTTGTCAGCGTAAGTATGCAGAGGAGATTGTGTACAGAGGGAAAATGACAAATTGCATGATCATGTCTACTCCAGTTGATTCTAAATCAAAGCTCAGTGCTTTGGATGGTGATCCAGTGTCAGATCTCACTATCTATCGGAGTCTTGCAGGTGCACTACAGTACCTTACTTTTACCATACTTGATATTGCTTATGCTATTCAGCAGGTATGTTTATTCATGCATGCCCCCAGGGAGCCCCATTTCACCTCCCTCAAACATATCATTTGATACGTTAAGGGCACACTTAATTATGGATTGCATCTCTACCCCTCAACACCAACCAGGTGGTTATCATATACGGATGTTGATTGGGCAGCCTGTCCGGACACGCGACGATCCACATCAGGCTATTTTTTGTTATTGGGGGATAATCTCATTTTGTGGTCTGCCAAAAGACAAGCCATATTATCCCGTTCGAGCGCAGAAGTAGAGTACAGAGGTGTTGCTAATGTTGTTGCTGAGATATGTTGTCTCCGAAACCTTCTTTTGGAGCTCCAGTGTCTGTTGTGTAAGGCGTCTTTGATTTATTGTGATAACATATTCGCTATCTATTTATCTCATAATTCGGTTCAGCATCAGCGACCCAAGCATATTGAGATGGACATCCACTTTGTTCGTGAGAAGGTTGCTCTCGGTCACATCAAAGTTTTACATGTGCCCTCCTCTTATCAGTATGCAGATATATTCACAAAAGGCTTTCCTAGACAACTCTTCCTTGACTTCAGATCCAATCTTAGCGTTCGGCCTCCTCCCACTCAGACTGATTAGAGTGTGTACAATATTATTTAGTCATATTTAGTCTTATGTAATTATGGTAGATACAAGATTCCTGTTGTATAAGAATTTCACATTGTACACCCTATATATATTATATTAATAAGAAAAAGCTCTCCAAAAGATATTAATATATTCTTACAGATATCTAAAGATATTTTTCCTTCAATTAATTGAAATGTGTATTTTCACAAATCTAACACATTATTCGCTGTGGGAGCGAATCCGCTCCGGTGATTTTCCCTCTAGTGTTCAATGGTGATACCGATGTATGCCATGTGTACAAGAAAAAAATAAGGCTGGGATTGACTCTTATTAATTATTTTAAAAGGCATCGTCATTTAAACAAAAAAAAAAAGAAAAAAGCAGAAAGCTAACGGCGGCAAGTTTCTAATGCACGCCATGCTATTAGAAAATAAGTAAGCTTGTTTTCTTGCTTATATTTGCTTTGAGATAAAATATTATTAACCTCCACTGGTATTCTGTTTCATTTACTTATTGTCGAAGTTTATGTTACAAAGTTGATGATTAGAACGTCCAATATAGCATAACTCCATTAATATTTATTAAATTGCACTGTACTTCCTTATCTTTTTGCTAATTGGTAGGATTCAGCATCACATTTATAAGTAATAGCAAACTTCTAATTGGTAGCCGGTAGGATTCAATATCAACGAGAAATTTTGAAAAAGAAAACCGAATTAAATATGTCACAGGCATAATCAGTGCGTGCTTATTCGAATTCATATGTTTCTCTTCTAATATCATATTCTAACTTTACTCGAATGATGATGAAATTAATCCATTATTTTATGGAAGTCAAGTGTATAATATTTTCAATAAACTTAAGCTATGTTATCATTCTACGTAAAGAAAAAAAAACAAAAGAAGAAAATAAATAGGAGGGCAAAAAGAAAAAGTAATGATACAATATATGGTAAAGAATGGATCTTGGGCCTAACTCAACCTCATAAGCTAGTTTTTTGAGGATTGTCCAAGTCCATATAAGGAGTCTATGTTCTCATTTCATTTTCAATGTGGGACTCTTAACACTCTCCCGCACCCCCAGACCTCGTTAACTGGAGCGTGGACAATATAATTTGGGGGCCCAACATCGACGAACAAAGAGTTGAAATGGGTTTGACTCTGATACCATGTAAAGAATGGATCTTGGTGAGGATTGTCCAAGTTCATATAAAGAGTTCATGTTTTCATTTCATTTTCGATGGTGGACTCTTAACATATATATGTAAGCTGGAAAATTATGTACCGCTTAAATTGGACTTTTTCGAAACTCCCTGCCTACGATAGCCGATAGCTGATATTCGTCTTTTGGGTTGAGCTCGTCGCATAGAACTTGCCTAGTGCGAATTATCTTTCATATATGATTTGCGGGCTATTGCACAGGAGCAGAATTTATCATGCGCTCATCCGAAGGATAGCGACTGTGGATTCCTTGTCATAAAAAATGTAAGCTAGTGTTAGCATGAAAATCATTTAAGTTCAAAATTGAATCATATCAATTTTATTTCTTGTCGAAGCTTTTTTTTTGTTTTTGTATTCTCAAGAAACCAGTCTGATTATTTCTATTTTCGAATCCAAAATCAATGATTTTATTTTCTTTTAATCTAATCTATCATCTTAATTTTCTATAAAAAAAAGCATTTTACCTTCTTTAAATGTTACTGTTAGGTCTCATATTGGGGAAACGTCTGTAGCTGCCGCCGTTAGCTTCGTGCTTCTTTTAATATTATTATACCTTTTAAATTCATTAATGAGGGTCAATCCCAGCCTTCTTTTTTTTCTTGTACACAGGGCATGTTAGATTATCTATATAGCATGCATCGGTATATATATATATAATCTCTTGAGCCGATGATTTTTTGGAAACAACCTCCATATCTTAGAAGTAAGATATGCATACACTTTATCCTTCTCCGATCCCACATTGTGAAATTCAATTGGATATGTTGTTTTATGTTAAATTTATACCATATAAGTTCTTTATAGTGCACTTGTGAAGGTGTAAATTTTCCTTGGACCTTGTCTTTTTTCCCCGATAAATAAAATAGAAAACAATAAGGCCATAAAATTTTATGTGAATAAAGATGGAATCTAAAGCTGGTGATACTTGTCGTTATAGAAAAGTGGATCTCCATTTTTCTTTAACTTTAGAATATATATATAGGTCATGTGGTCCAAATTATAAAATAAAAATCCCAAAATTTTCTGATAACGAACACACAGTATTGTTACAGAGCATCTGAAGTAGCACTACTTCTATGCTAACAATGACAACAAATGGAACTTTCTGACCTATTCTACACTTCAACTCTTGTATTCAAGCCTGATCAAGAAAATAGAACTACGAAGGGTCCCACCAATACAAATCTTCCTTTAGGAAAAAACAAAAAAAGGAACAACCTTTTAATTTTATTTTCCTAATTCAGAAAAGAGATCTCCCATTTTTGGCTACTTCTTTAGAGCTGGCCAGTGGGCCGGACTCGGGTCTGGAGGGGTCGGATCGGGGCGGGACGGGTGAAGGGGGCAGGATCGGGGTTGGCGGGTCAGGCGGGATCGGGTTTGGCGGGATTTTGCCGAAGTCCCGTCCCGATCCCGATCCCGTCGGAATCGGGTCGGGGGGGATCGGGGCGGGGGCGAGATCGGGATAGGGATCGGGTTCCGGCGGTTTTTTTTTTTTTTTTTAATAACATATGTATAAAAAAAACTCAATAATTAAACAAAACAAGATAGTGTAATAAAAACACCTCAAAGCTGTTTTTGTGCCTCTTATATTATTTAATAGACATGTGATTTTTTTGCAATACAAATACAATTGTCGAAATTGCAACTTTGTGGTGTTGTCCAAAAGTTGCAAATTACATAATAAAATTGCAATTAAAAAAATTACATTCTGAAAAAAAACTTGTTCTAATTTCTTGATAATTTCCTGTGGTTCTTCGGTTGGAATTGATATTTGTTGGTCAAATTGATCCACGTCGCTTCCACCACCTTCGGATAAGATTTCGTTGTAGTTTTCGTCTTCTTCTTCGTTGATCTCCGGTTGACCGCACCTTCTCCGCTCCGCTCGTATCCAATCTCTGAATAATACTGCAATTTCCAAGCTGTCTCCGGCTAATGACTGTCTGTGGTCTCCTATTTGATATCTGCCGGCAGAAAAAGCGCTTTCAGACGTAGTTGATGACGCTTGAATGTTCAAAACATCTCGGGTCATCATTGAAAGTGTCGGAAAGGTCTTCTCATTCCCTCCAAGATTTCAAAGAAGTCTTCACGTCCTTCTTCATTGAGAACTTCTTGGTACGGTACAGAACCCTGCAAAACAAAAATATCAAACTCGTTAATTTGGTTAGTAGTGGTACGGCCGCACATTCTATTTCTGAGGCTTTCCATACTAGCCGTAGAAACAGCATGTCTTTTGTGAGGTTGTGTTGAAGATGAAGAAGATGGTATGGAAGCCGGTAGGTTACTAGCACTTTCTTGTTGGTAAAACCTATATATTTTTTTGCGTTGGTCTTCTACGCTAGACAACACTTCTTCTTTAGTTTGTTCAACAGGTGGTGGGTGATTTGACTTTTTTGGACTTGGAGGTGGTAATACTTCTATACAATCGTAAATAGTTTCAATAAGTGATTTAGTACCTTCTATTTTAATAGTCGGATTTAATACAACACCAATAATATTTATAGTGGGAATAAGAATAAAATATTTTTTTATTTTGACAAACATTTTTTTAATAGCTGCAATATAAGCTGAGTTTTTCATATATTCACTAAGTAATAAAAACATTAGAGTTATATAAAACAACATAGTTGAAATAGTAGGATAATATATACCGAAAAATTATTTTGTTGCTTGAAAAAATTTCTCTAAAAATACAATAAGTTCGAAAATTTTTACCCAATCACTATCTACAACCATATCAGCTGGATTTTGATTATCAGAGTTAAAAAATAAAGTTATAGGTTTTCTATAGTCATAAGCAACAAGTAGTTGCTCGTATAAAGAATTCCACCTAGTGGGTACTTCTTCTAAAAAAAATTTATAAGGTAGTTGGCAATCGTAACAAATTTTTTTTATATTCTTTTCTTCGTTGTATTCTATTACTTTTAAAAATAAAATTTATAGAAAATTGTATTTTACTAAGAATGTCTTCAAAAAGTGATAGATCATCCTTTACAATTAAGTTATATATATGGCACGCGCATTTTATATGAAAATGATCTGGAAAAGATGGAGTTAAACTATTTTATAAAATTGTAATAGCGTAATTGTTAGGAGAAGCGTTATCTAATGTAATAGTCATAATTTTATCAGTTATTCCGTAATAATCGCACACTTGATAAATATTTTCTGCAATAAAAGTACCAGTGTGCCTATCATCTATATATCTATACGCTAAGATACGTTATTGCATAGACCATTTATAATCTATCCAATGACAAGTTACCGTTAAATAATCATGGTCGTTAGTACAATGACCTATACCAGACGTGATAGATACTTTGTCATTAAAATGATATAATGAATAACGTAAATATTGTTGATATTCATGTGCGAATTTAAATACATCTCTCTTAACAGCAGATCTAGAAAAACCGTTAAAAGCAGCATTATATATATCTCTAATGTAATGAATAAAACCGGGAGATGAAGGAAATGAAAAAGGCAAACCATCCATAGCACCTAATTTTGATATTGCTTCCCTATCTCTATGTTTATTGTATTTAGGGCCTACAATTCCCCCCGTTATAGGGTTAATTTGACCCTGTACTTGGTCCGAGACAGTATCAGTATGTGAACCTTGTCTCAATGGAGCGGGCGTTTGCGCACCCAATTTTGAAGCCTGGTATTGGGCATACCTAGCTGGATGAGCCCTTACTACGTGTCTCATTAAACCCCCCGTCCCATCGTGACCTTTTCCAGTTTTAAATTTTAAAACATCTTTATAAATTTTACATCTAGCTACTTGATTCTCTACGTCCCTATAAAAAAATATCCATGCATCTGATTTTAATGGTCGTTTTGCTGGACCTCGTCTCATACTAGGCGGAATATGAGGCATTTCAGTTGAAGGTGCACTAGTGGGTGTGTTGTCATCAACATTAGTGGGTGTATCATCTAGATCATCGTCTAAATTAAAGTCTTCTTGAGTTCCAGAAAATAGCTCCTCGTCTAAATCTAATGGTATTGTAGGAAAATGTTCAGTATCAACAAAATCATCCTGTGTAGAAATATGATGACTAGAAGAAGTACCCTTGCCCTTGTTGCCCCTACTAGAAGAAGCACCCTTACCCTTAAACATACCTCTTAATCCTTCCATTTTAATTATGATAATAAATAATTAAAGATAATGAAATTAAAGTGCGCTAAATAAAATAAACAGACAATAATAATTTAATGAAGGAACGAATGTATCAAACGCCGACGTAACGTCGACGTGTAATCGAGAGGTTGAAAATTGAAACTTTGCTCGATGGAAATCCTTAAGCTAGTTGCCAACTTCACTCCCAATTCCCAAATGAATAAATAAAATTGAATATTTAGTAAACAATGTAGACTTGTAGAGAGATAGATTGAGAGATTAGAGAGATTGTAGGAAGATTTGTGAGAAAGATGAATAGAAAATGAGTTATTTATAGTTGGAAAATTGGGTTAAAGTATAAATATAATAACTTATGAATTAAAAATAAATATTAAGGGGTAGGGGTTGGGGGAGGGGGGAGGCCAAAAATGGTCGTTGCACAACGGCCAAAATGTAAAATGGTCGTTGGTGCAACGTTTATTTTTGCAAATGGAGGTTACGGGCGGGATCGGGATTGGGTCGGGACTAGCGAGACTGGGGCGGGCCGGGACGAGACATTGTCCCGTCCCGGTTTGAGTCCCGATATCGATTTTTTTTTACTACTCGGGTTCGGGGTGGTGTCAGGGCGGGACCGGGCCGTCCCGGCCCACTGGCCAGCTCTACTTCTTATGCCTGAGTGAATACTACTTAAATCATATTTCAAGAGACAAAATAAATTGAAATGCTTCAGAGATAAGGTCGTTGCCCATGAATAGCTTTTTGCCCGAGATTGGGGTATAAGAGGAGAATGCACTCTTGTCAGAGCAGATGTGATGGGTTGCACCCGTGTCTATCCACCATTTCCTTGGATTTTCCACTATATTAGCCTCCAGCACTACAACCGAGAAATCCACAATCATGTCATCAAGGTTCGAAGGATCATCATTGTCTTGCACGACGTTAGCCTTGGCCTTGCCTTTGTTCTTGCCTTTTTTCTTCTGCTCTCGCTTCAGTTTTCGGCACTCTTTGATCATATGGCCAGACTTTTCGCAGTGATGGCAGTTCCTTTGAACTTCTCTATCATTTGGATTTTTCCGTCTCCCCAGTACTTGCGCTTTTTGTTGGCGTTTCCCTTTGAGTAAACCGGATTCGCCTTTGCCTCCATTGGCTGCTTTCCCTTAGATATAACCCTTTTATTGTCCTCTTGTATTTTCAGTTTGACAATAAGATCTTCAAACCCCATTTCATTTGTCTTCAGTTTGAGATAACTCATGAACTCGTTCCATGAGGGAGGCAATTTCTCAATCAAAGACGCAACCAGAAATTGTTCGTTTGACTTTATTCCTTCCAAACCCAGATGATGAAGAATCATTTGAAACTCTTGGATTTAGGACATCACTGATTTACTATTCACCATTTGAAATTTCAGAAACTTTCCAACGATGATTTTTTTAGTACCCGCATCTTGTGCGCTGTACTTTTTCTCGAGTTTTTTCCACAACTCATTTGTCGTCTTCATAGTGCAGTACACAGTATAGAGTGTATCCGACAGACCATTCAGAATACAATTTTTGTACATGAAATCACTATGATTCCAAGCATCCAGACTTAACTTCAGGGAATTTATGATCTGGATATCGTTGCTCACTTCAGCCGTTATGTTAGACTGAGTGTCTATTATCATTTCTTGAAATTTGTACCCAGAAACGTTTCTGGGCGTTCTCATTGGAAACTAGCAAGAGCATGGACAACAAGGGACAATAACATTCCCTTGAGTAGCAGCAACAGCAGAACCAGAAGCAAAATTTGAAACAGACATCTTTCGAACACTTAGAAAGACAAAATGAACAGTAATGTTCAATTTATAGTTGAAGAGGAGGGTCGTTGCAACATTTCTGAAATCTTCCGAACCATTGCAACATTTTTGAAATCTTCAGGAATCAAAGTGTAAATAAGGAACACTTCAGGGACCAAGAATAAAATTTCAAAAGAGAGCCCACAGCCCGAGACAGGACCGGACTGACGGGCGGCAGCGGCGCGCGTGTGGGGCTCAGCCCCGAACCCAAGCTCACCTAGGTCCTCCCTCTTCTTAACACATGGGTTACCCCTTAGGGTCCCAAATCTTTACTAAAAATAGAGCTTATATAATGCTCAATCCTTCCACCTTCTACCGATGTGGGAGATTGGTTATTTGGCCAAAACAATCCATCTATTTATGTCTCAAACACCTTACTTTGTGTACCAATATCTCTTTCATTTCTTAACGAAATTTGACGATACTTGACACTAATATTATCTACTCATTTAGTAGATTAGGCATGTGCGAAGAAACGATATTTCCGACATCCGAGGCTCACATGTTTAAGTCATTAAATACGGAAAAAACTCAATTCACATAGTTAAATTTCCAACACTACCTCTTTCTCTCTTGTTTTATTTTTATTTTATCTCATTTTCTTGTCCTCACATGGGGGAACAAAACATAATAAGTGTCCCCCATCTTTTCTCTTTTCTTTTCTTTTCCCACTTTTTATTTAAACTCCAAATCTATTCAATTTCACGTCGCTTTAATCCTACACAATAAAATATAATATTAAACATAAATCATTATAATTAATACTCAAAAGATAATTAAAAGTACTAAAAGGTGAGACCACAATGACTAAATATATGCATTTTTAGGCCGAACATCACCACCCCACACTTAAACTCTTGCTCGCCCTCGAGTAAGCACTAAAACAACTCTCAATAAATTACGCCTAGGAACACCACCACTTTAGTGATACCACAAATTAGTCCATATAGCTACTCAACTCATCAAACATACACTTCCTGATCATCATGCAAGTTATACAAACAAACAACAAACTTCTAACCTCCTAACCTCAAAGACGGACTCTAACTCATCAAATTTAAGCTCGCTTACCTACTCTGTCAAACAAATCTAGTAACATCACCTATCTATCATGAATCAAGTGCCCTCACAAGAAGAAATAGTCCATACACTCAAATCAAAGAATCGAATATAAATTAAGGACTTAGCATCAAAGCACAACTCTTGCACTCACACAGAAATTCACATGTATGCACAAAGAACCATAGGCTTGCCCATTATGTACATCTCCACTAATTAAGTGTGCTCGAATAAAATCAAATAGGACTTTAACGGGTTGTAATATTAGCTAGGGGACAGATAGGAAAACTATAAAATAGTGACTTACACTTCCCTAAGCACTTTGCACTTTTAGACATCACCTATTATTTTTTTCCTTTGACTTTGTTTTTCAGCCCTTTTTTCATCAGTTATTTCACTAGTAATTCTCATCTTATCAAGAACGTTACAATCATTTTTTTTCAAGCAGTCTCTTTTTTTCTTTATTTTCTCATGTCACATTCTTTTTAAGAGGGCCTTTTCATCACTTTGCAGCTATGACTGGTCACCTTTTACACTTGACCATCCCTTTTCTTCAGATTTATCAATTAATATCATAGTCTAAGCTATTGTGCTCAAGAAAGCAGGGTGCAAAAATAGGGATTCAACAAATGGATCAAGACAAAAATACGGCTACCAAACAAAAGGCTACAGGCTCAAAGGGTTAACTAGTAGTAACACTATCTGAAAAGGATAACATTCAAAAGACATATCAAAGCAGGCCTATTATCATCTTCTAAACAAAGCAACACTTTTTATTTCAGTTCAATAATATGCAGGGCAAGTTCTAAACTAAAATGCAAAATATGGAATATATGCAAAAAATTCTCACCACACATGGCACAAGTCTCAATCAAGATAGATCGATTCTACTCAATGACAAACATGATCATGGAAAACTATAAAATAGAAATAAGCTATATATAGAATCACAACTTTGAGTCTAGGTGTCAGAAAGTCTGCTATCTTTTACATTACTCAAGCACTCACAGAAAATACTACTCAAGCTCAAGCTAAATATGCTAGTATCAAGCAAGTCACAATTTTTTTCTCCCTCTTTTAATACTCCTAAAAAAACTACTCCTAAAAATTATCTGGTTCAAAAGTCCCCCCTCATAAAAGAACCGCGGTCATAAGAAAATCCAAGGGGGGCGGGTGATGTATGCCACTAATGAGGGACTTAAGAATGCTACAACAAAATAAAAGAAACAAAAAACTTCTCAAAATTTTTCATTTTTTATGATTTTTTTAAAGACTCTAAGACTTAAAAACTACTAAAAGAAATCCTACGACATATTTGTCATCACCTTTAACCTCAAAATTTTACAATACACAGGGACGTGTTTTCCACCCCAAACATAAGACATACAGTGCCCTCAATGCATCTACAAGCAAAATAAAATAAAGCACGATAAAAAATACTCCCTAAGGCCCTCTAGAACCTAGCTAGCATCACAATTCTCAACATCAAGGGTTGGGACTACCCCACACTTAAGCTCAACACATGTTCCTTAGCTTCAACTTCGAGTACTCAGACTTTCCCTAATCTGCAAAATAAAATAAAATAAAAACGTAACACTATAAAATAAAAATAAAATAAAATACAAGTTGGGTTTCCTCCCAATAAGCGCTTGATTTAATGTCGCGGCACGATGCAAATCAACTTTTCCTTCCACTTTGACGATATGAATTGTTCCCCCAACAGGGCATCCAGTCTGCGGCAAGACGCAAATCAACTTTTCCTTCCACTTTGACGATATGAATTGTTCCCCCAATAGGGCATTCAGTCTGCGGCTACGCTCCTGTGGTGGAGGTACAAATATAACTAGACCAACTAACCAATTTCCTTTTGTGCACTTCTTGACCTTTATATAAGTAATGCAATTCTTTTATTCTAGCACAACAAATTCAAGAATATAGGCACTTTGTTCCTCACCCTTTGACTCCTCCATAGGCTCATATGGCTCGATTAATAGCTCACTATCTAAACACAATGTGAAAAAATGATTGGAATGAGGTCTAATACACCCTAACTCATGAATTGTACTACTATTTGCATTCCCATACAAACTAGAGTCATCAAAATAATATTTTCTACTTCCCCATATGACTCTAGTGCATTTTTCTCAACAATGGCATCATCAATAAAAGTATGGTCTAATGATTGATATTCTCATGTTAGCTCCTCAATTTGGTCTAGAACATCTTTTTCAGTTTCACACAACTCATCACTAAATTGTTGGGCGTTATACACATCAACCTTTTCAGTCAAATCTGCATCCAAATTGCGCACAACCAAGCCAAATCTTTCAATTTTTTGTGCAAGATCCACTCTCTCCTTAGATCAATCATTCACCAACGTTGTTAGTAAGTGACGTTGGTCCGCATATTCCCATAATCGATAATATTCATCACAATACCAACCCTTACTTCCATATTCAAATTCAGACTTCCAAGATGTCAGGTCATGACAAGCCCAAAAAGCCATATCAAGCAAATAACAAAATATTGAACAAAAACTAAAATAAAAGGAAATAAAAAGAAAAACATGAATAGACAAAAGAAAAAGTTTAATCTATATAAACAATTAATTTCTAAGTCCCCGGTAACGACGCAAAAATATTATTGCTCTCAAATGCACACGCAAGTATACGTGGTCGTACAAGTAATATATGATTTTAAGTCCAGATATCATACTCACAGGGATTTATGATTAACTATTTACTATATTAAACTAATGTTAATTATCTAAACAAGAAATAAAATTCAAAGATATATTTATAAGCTAATTAATAAAAGAAAACAAATAATGAACTTTAACTAAGAAATAATGATTTTTTATCGGAGAAGAGATAGATCTAGGGTTATGACCACTACCAATCCAGTTTTAATCTTTCAATCGTTATACCTATTTTTTTTCCTTGGTTACTAGTTGACAGGTTAATTTTAACTTTATGAGTATCTTTCGAGTTGCTCACAAGCATGTACATACTACAATAATATATTTCTATGGTCGCCAGAGGTAACAAGAACGCATTTATATCTCCGTATTCAACTAAGCAAGGCTAAAGGGTATATTTCTATCCTCAATAGCGAAACGTATAAATACGAACAAGCCCTATTTATTCTTATTACGCATGCAAATTCCCTATTTGTTGTCCAATTCACACGCCACGAATAATATTTAACTATTGGCCAGATTATCAAATAATTTAGACCAAGAGTAAATAAATAACCCAAAGATGGAAAATCAATGGATAAAAACGATAATCAAACGTCAACTTCATGATAGTGTCAAAACCCTAGAACTATAAAGTTTAGCTCCATATAGACATGAAGGAAAAGCAACAAATCATCCGAATAAAAATATAAAAACGAGTATTACAGAGAAGAAAAGGTAAAATCATGTAACTCCGGCCTCCACGGAGGCTCCACACTCTATTTAGGTCTAAAGTTCTGAACTTAGGTCAAAAGTAATTCCCAAATTCTGTAAAAATCATATTGAATATGTATTTATAGAGTATCAAAAGTCTTGGGCTTTAAAAATCAAATTCAACTCGGATCGAAAAAAATAACAGGCTCACGTCACACCTACATCGCGAGTGTGACGTACACATCAAAATAAAGTTCAGAGAGTGAAATTATCGCGATGCTAGTGCGACGCCAGTTGAATGCACATCTGCCCAGGTACGAATTTTAATTATGCAATTGTTCACGTGCTGCCTCTTTCTCTCATCTTTTCTTTTTGTTCTATCTCATTTTCTTGTCTTTACGTTGGGGGACAATACACAAGACGTGTCCCCATCTCGTCCCCCATCTTTTCTTTTTTCTTTTCATTCTCCGCTTTTATTTAATTTTTGCTTCAAATTTTTTCAATTTCACATCGTTTTAATCATACGTAATAAAATATAATATTAAGCATAAATTATTATAAATTTATATTCAAAAAAAATTAAAAATACTAAAAGATCAGACCACAATAACTAAATATATGCACTTTTAGGCTGAAAATCAAAATGATTAACTGATGGTGTTAATTTCGTAATCATGTACTATATAGTGCATAAATAAATCCATGTGCTTTAGATATGATTCAAGGAGACTGATTTTTATTATTATTTTATCTATGAAACAAAACAATATGGATACTTCATTAAATACTCAACTCAACAGCAAAGATTAGGGAATTACACAACTGGATTTTACAAATGACCCATTCATTATTCTCCAACAATGATATGTCTGTTCTGATCCTTGTCTCAACTCTGAACACCATAACATTAAAAAATTCACCATTCTATACATTGTCTCATTGCCTGTTTCGCTTCTTTTTTATTTTCTTTCGTTTCATTTTTCTTTAAAGTAGGAGAAAATAAAAATAAAGTTCTTTACAATTTCTTTTTAGTGATCCCACTAATAGGAACATTATAAATTAAGAAATTGGGAGAAAATAAATTTATATTGGAAGTACATTGAAGAAATTAAACCTCCACTTTATTTAATCATTTGTACTACTTTCTGTTTTTTCAATAGTCAAATATATATTCTTCCGACTTTATCTGAAATGTTATTATCACATTGGGTACGTAATATCTTAGAGGTACGACTTGATAATGATTAAATAGTATGAAATGGATCATAATAACACTTTGAAGCAAATATTACACATAATTCTAATAGAAGTTATTGAAAAGGTTTGTCAAAAAAAGAGGAAAGAATATCACACAAATTGAAACATCACCAATAAAAAAAATAAAAAGGCCATATCATTTCTACTGTGAAATACTTCTTGAGTCCCAATTGACCTGGCACGGTTGAAATTACGAGAATTAACCAAATTTTTCTTTAGCCGAAATTTCTTTATTTGTTTTTTAAATATTTTAATTTGTTAATTATTGTGGTTTGTAATATTTTTTTACGTAGTTTTCAAATATATAAATTTTATTTAAAAAAATTAAAATTTCTATGTCCAAATTATGTTAAAATTTAGAAGTTTGAATCTCAAAATTTTAATTGTGTCATATAAATTGGGATAGAAGAAGTAAGACTGCGTACAATAGACCCTTGTATTCCGGCCTTTTCCCGGACTCCGCGCATAGCGGGAGCTTAGTAAACCGGACTGTTTTTAAAAAAAATTGGGATAGAGGAAGTAATAACTTAAGAGCGTTATACATATATTGATTAGTACTTTTTGTTAAATTGCACAATTAGTAATACTATTGCTTTTGGTCACACATATGATAATATATTAGTAGTATGTATTTTTGGTCTTGCTATGAATGATTATGGGAGGTGGAACTGTGGAAAACAATAAGCAAATAGCCAATTGCTATAGTAATGATAACGAAAATGACTATGAAAAAGTTGATCATTTAAAAATGAATATGTTACTATTTTGGGTGAATAAATATTTATGTAAAGTAAAATAAGAATACGACTGGTTGGGGAGGGACTCTTCCATTTGTGTTTTGTTTTGTAGCATCACTTTCACATGGCACACCACATGCTGGCTTTTGGCATCTTTTTATTAGATGTGGAGCCTCAACAACTCATATAAGTTTTTACAAAATCAAAGGTCAATGTACAAAAAAAGAAAATACTCAATGTACATATATAACTCTTGTCTTAATGAAAAGCTCAAATTATCTTTGCAATTAATTCAAGTAAATAAAGGCCAGAGTGATCTTTATATATGCAGAATACAATGAGAATATTCAAGACATCAAACAGAGTGGCACTTTTATTATTTCATATACATATTTAGTGGGCTAAATAATACACCCTTCGTCTCAATTTAAATGTCTTATTTTCCTTTTTGGCCTGTTTCAAAAAAGTTTCTCCTTCTATAATTAGTAAGTTTTTCAATTTCAAGACAAGTTTAAGACCATAAAATTTAAAAGACCCCCCACATTTTTAATTTAAGATCACAAAATTTAAATATTTTCTTTTATTTCTTAGACTCCGTAATAAGTCAAATTAAGACACTTAAACTGGGACGGAGGGAGTAGGAGTAATGCTATTCTGGCAATTGGACAAAAGATTATACTAATAAAAGAAGGTAAAAAGGTTACAATCGTACAAACACATCGTACCAACTAAAAGGTCAAAAACATTTACGTATTAAAAATTTCATGTTCTTGACAGTACAGCCTTAACTAGTTATCTAATGTGACAAGGTCACAATCTTTTTTGGCTTTATAACTTCGTTTACTTTCACAAATTTACAGACTTCAAAAATAAGTATTTTCTAAAGAAAAAAGGGTCAAATTCGGTTATTTACGTTTTAAAATAGTTTACATTTAATTTCTTTTATTTTTTTTTCAACAAATTTGCCCTCACCGTTAGCTTTTTGTTAAAATATACTCCTTTCCGTAATGGAGTCAAGGTTAAAGGGAAATATAGGGGTAAAATTAGTCATCATTTAGTTAGTGTTGAATTTAGCTAATTATTGTGGGTGGACCCCACATGTAGATAATGGGTTGTTCACTTAAATTTCCACTTTTAGATAGAGTTGTATTTTCAAGAACTTATGCAGCAACTAAGCTATTCCTTTAAAGGATATGAAAACCAACGTTATTAAAAAAGGCAACAACCATTTTTCCATCTTCAACAATCCATTCGAAGGAGTTCTTTTTAGCTTTGAGATAAACATAGTCCAACTTGAAAGCTCTCGACCAAACTCTCATCTCATGTCTTGAGATAAATTTAAGATTTCAACTAGAATTTCAAGAACTCTAGAGTGTAAGTTAAGGTTTTCTCCACTTATTAAGACTAACTTAAGGGCGGCTGGTTCACCGAATTATTTTCGGGAGATCAACAATCGAGGTATGTAATGGCTATTCCTTATTCAATTGACATGACTCAATACAAAGCGTACTTGACTAGCGAAGTTAAGAAGCGTAATTGTTATAGATATTTCACTCTTGTAGTTGATGGTTGTTCTATTGTTGATTGTGTTGTGAATAGTTGGGTTGAGAGCTCAATGAGTACAAGTTTGTTCTTAAGTTCCATAGTCCTTCATCTGTATCTATTGCATAAGTGTATATGTATAGTAAAGAGTAGGTGAATCAGCTTGTTGATAGTTGTGTTCATTAAGTTGAATCTATTCCAAACTGTTAGATCTCTATTAAACGTCGTAGCATACGAGATAACCCTAAGGTAATTGGGATTGTTAGTTGTTCTTTCTGAGATAAGCACTCCAAGAGCGTAATTGTAAATAAGGATCAAAATACATATTTGTTAATTACATTAGTAGCATGTGTTTCACTAGTTGTGCATTTATGTAGTTAGTTCGGTTTCAGAGGGCAAGCTAGTGTAGTTGCATCGCTTGTAGTTAATTGTACATATCATATGATGCTTCCTTAAGATAGGACTTGAGTTGAACGAGTTAAAGCACGCAGAGTTAGTTGAGCTGAGGATTGCGACATATTGGCCCTCGCGACCTATTTGCTAGACATCGAGACTTATTTGACAGTCACCGAGGCCTACTTGTCGGTCTATGAGACCTAATTGTTGCTCTAAACAAAGCATATTTACGAGGCCAAGCTTGGTTCTATAAGTAGATAAGATCTAAGCTGGTGGTGGTATTTTCGTGATATAGTTGATAAATGTTTTAAGTAAAATGCAGCTTACAGGTAAGTGGCAATTCTTTTATATTTCTTGTTACTCTTTTACTTGTTTTACTTTAAGTTTCTACCCTTGTCATTAGATTTATTCGCCTTACATACTCGGTGTATTATTTGTACTAACGTTTCTTTTGCCAGGGAGGTTGCATGTCATGTTGCAGGTATGTCATGTTGCAGGTCCAGGTTCACAGGTGACAATTGTGTAAGTAGTTGATCCAGTTGATCAACACAGTTTTGGTGAGCTCCACTTTCTTCTAGAGTAACCAAGTTGAGCCACTTGTGATATAGTTATACTGTCTAGTTGGGTAGGACGGGGCCCTGTCCCGACCAAGTTATTTTGTCAAACACTCTTATAGGCTTTTGTAGACAGATGGACACATGTGGTTAGTAGTGTTATGTGATGTTGTATTGTACAGTTGAGGCCTTGTAGGCCCACGTATCTATATACTAGTTTAGGCTCTTCTGTTTGCAGGTAGTTGAGTATAATAAGTTATGTTATTACATAGTATGTCATTCGCATAATTGTGGCATTGGGCTTCATCCGCTCTACCAATGTTGAGATTTGACAAAGTGGTATCAGAGCAGGGTTGTGTCCCAGGAAGTCTACAAATTTGTGTCTAGCAGAGTTTTATTTTATGAATGTATTGTGCACCACATTTATAAATAGAAGGCTACAGGGAATTTAGGATTGGTTACCCTTCTTTCTGATCCCAGGTCGTGCTATATAGTTAAGTCATAAGGAGTCGAGTTTAACTCGTATTTGATGTTATACAGAGATTTCGATGATAAAAAATGCTATGACTAGCAAAAAAGATTAGACAATTGAAGGAGAGAAGTTATGACAGTATCAAAAGATAAGGTACGTGGTTCAGATGTAAATGAGATAGAAAGTAAAGAAGGTAAGATATACCTAAGTATAGAAGTTTGTGACTAGTTTAGACTTCAGGTAGGGCCAGAAGCACAAGGATGCAATATCCAGAAATGATATTGGTACCATTAGTATCATGTCTTTTAGCTTATGATTTTCATGTAACATGAGGTCTATCTACAAGAGTAAGAAGATGTTAGAAGCAATGTGATGTCTCGCTTGAGGTTCTGAAACAACATAATAAAGTTGATAATGCTAGCAATATAAGTGGAAGGTTACGAATAGTATGAACATAATAGGTGTAGGTCATAAGTCAATGTGTGGTAGTGCAACAAGGTTTTAGGTAGATATAAGTAAAGGTAAGAGAAAATAAGTAAGGAAGTGACGAGGATAGGTAAGACCTTGGGATTAAGCCTATCAAATTAGTGAGTTGAAGGTTTTCGTAAGCTATAGAGAGGCAGGTATAAGTTGAATGAAATCAAAGGAGTTTAAGATTAGAAGAACGTAGAAGAGGTGGAACGTCACCCTGATAGCAGAATAAGTCGATAAAATGATAAGCGGTAAGAGAATAACATATAAGAATATAGTCTATGATTGAAGTAACAGTTCATCGATAAAGGATTCAAGTATTACATGGGATTAGAACACCTCCCATAAGATGAATCATATTGATGTAATATGGAATACTATTATTGAGATATAGTATCGTCCCTAAGGTGAATCGTGCAAATAGCTTCACATGTTCGCATATGAGACATGAACCCTAATTGAAATAAATTACGTAAATAGTTTGAAGCTGCCACTAATGGATTATAGATCATCATTTAAGATGAATAAATAGTAGATATATAAAAGATTCAAAGTATGAAATGAGATTAGAATGTTTCATCTAAGATGGATTGTAACAAAATGACTTTAGAGGATATAGATCAATATATAGGATTAAATATGGCAATAGTTTTGAATCGTTAAACAGACCTTAGAGTCATCCAAACCAAGTATAAGTTATGAGGTATAATGAACTACCTGGATGTGGTGGTACCCTGAAGAGGAAGCCATGTAGGCTATGTAACGAATATAATAATAGTCGTAAGCTTGAAGAGTTCAAGTAGTACGCCTAAGTATAAAAATAAGGTCTAAAAGGATAACATGTTGTAGCATATGCGTTCTTGGGAAAGTTACTTAGTTAATGGTTGAACGAGTCATGAGAATAGTACAGTATACGGGTAAGTCCAATATTCGAGGACAAATGTTTCTAAGGGGGGATGATGTTACATCCCGTATTTTCATACAGTAAGTTTCATTGTAAGTTAGCCGACATTACACCCCGTAGTTTAGCATTAGGACTTCTCATAGTAAATTTATATCAGCTTGAAGGGATTAAGGTCATTTATAAGATTATAGAAGGTTTATAACATTTCTTACCGGTAACATGGGGAATATCGTATGACCATGACAATAAGTATATGAGATGTGTTAAAAATAATTATTACTTTTAGTAAATTGTTATCAAGAATTAATTATGTGGATAGTGGATAATTTTTGAATTTAGTGGAAGACTAATTAAGTAATTAAGGAGTAAGTGAGTGGAAATGGGTTAGGTGGATAAATTCCACGTGTTTCCTTGGAGGAGCATCACCTAGTAACTAAGTTATATTTATTATGGATGGCATCATTTAGTTTAAGTTTATAATGGGTTGTTCACTTAAATTGCCACTTTTAGATAGAGTTGTATTTTGAAGAACTTATGCAGTTACTAAACTAATCCTTTAAAGGAAATGAAAATCAAAGTTATTATAAAAGGAAACAACCATTTTTCCATATTCAAACTCTCATTTATTGAGATAAATTAAAGATTTCAACTAGAATTTCAAAAACTCTGGAATGCAAGTTAATGTTTTCTCCATTTATTAAGACTAACTTAAGGGCGGCTGGTTCACCGAATTATTTTCGGGAGATCAACAATTGAGTTATGTAATGACTATCTCTTATTTCGATTGACATGACTCAATACAAAACATACTTGACTAGCGATGTTAAGAAGCTTAATTGTTACAGATATTTCAGTCTTGTAGTTGATGGTTGTTCTATTGTTGATTGTGTTGTGAATAGTTGGGTTGAGAGCTCAATGGGTACAAGTTTGTTCTTAATTTTTATAGTCCTTTATTTGATCTATTGCGTACGTTTATATGTATAGTAAAGAGTAGGTGAATCGGCTCATTGATAGTTGTGTTCATTAAGTTGAATCTATTCCAAACTATTAGATCTCTATTAAACGTCGTAGCATACGAGATAGCCCTAAGGTAATTGAGATTGTTAGTTGTCCTTTATGAGATAAGAACTCCAAGAGGGTAATTGTAAATAAGGATCAAAATACATATTTATTAATTGTATTAATAGCATGTTTTCATTAGTTGTGCATTTACGTACTTAGTTCGGTTTCAGAGGGCAAGCTAGTGTAGTTGCATCGCTTATAGTTAATTGTACATATCATATGGTGTTTCCTTAAGAGAGGACTTGAGTTGAATGAGTTAACGCACACATAGTTAGTTGAGCTGAGGATTGTGACATGTTGGTCCTTGCGGCCTATTTGCTAGCCTTCGAGCTTATTTAACGACCACCGGTGTCTACTTGTCGGTTTACGAGACCTATTTATTGCTTTAAACAAAGCGTATTTGTGAGACCGAGCTTGGTTTTGTAAGTAGATAAGATCAAAGTCGGTTGTGATATTTTCATGATATAACATATAAGCGTTTTTAGTAAAATGCAGCTTACAAGTAAGTGACACTTCTTCTATACTTGTTGTTACTCGTTTACTTGTTTTACTTTAAGTTTTAGCCCTTTTCATAAGATTTATTTGTCTTACATACTCGGTGCATTATTCGTACTGATGTCCCTTTTATCGGAGATGTTGCATGTCATGATGTTGATCCAGGTTCGCAGGTGACAGGTGTGTAAGTAGACGCTCCAGTTGATCAACACAGTTATGGTGAGCTCCACTTCCTTCTGGAGTAGCTGAGTCGAGTCACTTGTGATATAGTTGTATTGGCTAGTTGGGTAGGTCAGGGCCCTATCCCGACCAAATTATTTTGTCAAACACTCTGAGAGGCTTTTGTAGACAGATGGACACATGTGGTTAGTAGTGTTATGTGATGTTGTGTTGTACAGTTGAGGCCTTGTAGGCCCACATATCTATATACTGGTTTAGGCTCTTCTGTTTGCAGGTAGTTGAGTACAGTAAGTTATGTGTATTACATAGTATGTCGTTCGCATAATTGTGGCACTAGGCGTCGTCCGTTCCATCAAGGTTGGGGTGTGACATATATGTTAGGTATATTATTGTGGATATATGTGAGCCAAAAGAGACCTCAGATCTACAAAGCCAGAGGCGAATTTATGTGTAGATTTTGGGGCACGTGAACTCATGATCTTTCCGTATAACTAGATATTGATATGTTTTAGAATTGATCAAATATTATCTAAGACCAATATGACAAAAAGACTTAATAGTGCACTTGATTAAGAAACAAGAATCAATTTTCACATAATGCATTTTTTCTCATTTTTTAGTGCACTCATATTCTAGATCTAGCGTATGCACGGAGCCAGAAGAACCAACCACAAGGGAATCCTGCGGTAAGTACGTCCAAGACATTGATAATTAGGACTATGAGCTGCATAAATTGGTCTATACAAAGATATTCCTCGTGAACAATCCGAAGGGGTATATAAAAAGTCACTTGTACAAGAAAAGTTGAGTTATTTCTTTTATACAAAAAATAATTTTATGATTTTACACTTTTTTAGACCATTGCATTTAGGGATGATAACAGATCGGATCTGGACCGGATCCTACTAGATCCAGATCCAGATCCGTTTTTCATATCTGAATCCAGATCCGTCAGGTCCATAAAAATCATATCAAAATCCGGATCCATCGGATCCATCGGGTCCACGGATCGGATCTGGATCCACATGTAAAAAAAATGTGCCTTGCTAAGAATGTAACCTTACTAAGATTTTTTTTTTAAACTGACAAACTTTTTTTACTTAGCTAACAATTTACTGTGTTTCAATTTTGAAATGTTCATATGAGATATTTTGTTCGTTGTCTCGTTTTGATTGTGAGCTATTAATTGAAAATGTTGGACAATGACAATAGTTGTAGAAAATGCTGACTAGTATTTCCACAATGCAGAACTTGCATGTGCTTGGAATCTTCACAAATGAAGTGAATATAATTTTAATTACTTGTCTATGGAGATGTTAGTCATTCACTAATATAACATTAATTTTATTATCGAAGTTACCTCTTTATTTTTGGATTTTTGAGTTAACGCGGGGATAAATTAAACTTGTTTTGAGAATTAAACTTGCAAGGATGTGCTTAGCAATTTTAAGAAAATACTTATAAAATTACATTCTAGGTTATGAATATATTTAATAAAAAATGGATCCACGGATCGGATCTGGACCGGATACGGATCTCAAATACAAGATCCAAATCCGATCCGTCAAAAATGAATCCGGATCTAATTCGAATCCGTCGAGTCCAAATTTTAAAAATCCATATCATATAAAATGAATCATGAATCCATTGCCATCTCTAATTGCATTAGGTACTACTAGTGTAAGTACACTGTTTCATTCAACAACGGGTAGTTGCAGAACTAGTACCTATCAATTAATGCTGACCACTTTAGTTTTTTCAGAGAAGTGCAAGAAACTATCATGACACCGAAATATGACTTATTTTCCAAATCTTTCTTTCATAACTTTTCTTGTTCCCCCCCCACCCCCCACCACTCATTTTCTTTGAGAGCTGGATGGAGTATAGGAAGGAGATTCATTTATCTTCACGTGATAATTATATTGTATAACATAAATAGATTATATTTTCCTTTGTATTATAATACAACTAGTCTTTATCAAAGGGTCTTTCGCCGTTGGTAAATCACCCAATAAGTTCGCAAGATTAGGCATCTCACCAAAATATTTTCCCCTGAGTGAAACTCAACCTAAGTTTTTAGAAAAAGTCGCTCTACCTATCAAGGTAGAGGTAAAGTCTGCGTACACTCTATCCTCCACACACTCCACGTTATGGTATTTCACTGGATATGTTGTTGTGGTTGAAATTCACCCAAGTTAGTAAGACTGGACACCTAAAACTGAGAATACTTTAATTCTATAAAAAGTATTCAAGAACCAATATTACGAATACTAAGTACCATACATACATACAGAAAGAAATATTATATCCGCGAGAAATAGTGAAACGAACAATAACTTGAGTGGATACTGGATACCATGCTTTTGCTTTCCCAAAAATTATACTCCGTCTAGAAAAAAATCATGCTTACATATAATTAATGTAGAGTGAAGTGAAGATTCAAGAAAGAAGAATGCATGCTAACAGTTCAACGTTAATAAAGAAAATTCTGTAGCATTTTAATTCGGAAGAATGGCTGTATTTTCTTACTTACTGGCTGCAAGATGAACATACTTTATATAAATGAATTGTGTCTTTTCAAAAGACAACGTTTTGAACTTTTAGAAGAGGCAACAATTGGAAAATGAAGAAACACAACTCTTACGGTTAGTTCCGTTCTTTTTCTTTTATTTAGTTAAATACTCAATATTTTTTAATATTTTAATTACTATATATCATTTAAAGGGTATATAAGTAATTTAACTTGAGAAATTTCCACTTTTAATATAATATAGATATAAATTAAATCCCTTTAATATAAAGTAACTTCTAATTGTAGCATATTTGGATTTTTGTTTTTTAAAAAACTCCTTGTTAGAATAATGGCTCTTCTACTGATGGGGTGAGAAAGTAGGAGTTGGCAAGGGTGTGAATTTTTGCATTGGGCGCCAATAAGTAAATCCTAATGAGTTTATCATGTTGGATGCAACAGAAAGTATCATAAATTTGTGTCTTGTTATAGGGAAGTGATAAGAGTTAGTCAATCGACACGTATATACTATTAGCCAACTCAATTAGTGATTGTCTCTTTTCATTTGTCTAGGTTAAATTGAATAGTTGTTAAAGCAGATCACATATATGAAAAGTATGATAAGCAGTAACCTGTCACGCCTGGAATTTAGCTCTGGGCGTAATACTACACTTAGTGGCTGACCGCAGGTGATCCAGATAATCACATGACTGATAGGATCAATATAGGATATGTACTGATGCAAAATATCATTTAAAAATATAAATAATCTAGATAAAACATGTGATATCATAATAATACTGAAAATACTATTTTAAAATAAGCGAAGGAGATCCTTGGAGTAACTGGTAAAGTTGCTGCCATGTGACCAAGAGGTCATGGGTTCAAGCCGTGGAAATAGTCTCTTGCAGAAATGCAAGGTAAGGATGCGTACAATAGACCCTTGTGGTCCGGCTCTTTCATAGATGGAGCTTAGTGCACCGGACTGCCCTTTCTACTGTTTGAAAATAAGTGCGGAAACATTCTGAAAACATGATATTGTAGCCCATAAGGCTGAACATAACTGAAAACCCAACATGACATACTGACTATTCTGTGAAACCTCTGACATGAGTCGGAAATACTGAATTGTTGCTTGGACAAGACCCTATCATACATAAAAATGAATGCTAAAAAGTAAAGCTAAAGCCCCAAAGTGAATGGGGCTCACCAAACAACTGATATGAAGAAGTCATACCGAGCAGATCCGTCGTCTTCAAAATTAGTACATGCATCGTGAAATGCAGGCCCCGGGCAATAGGGATGTAAGAACACTGAAATTTTACTTGTACGTAAAGCAGCTGAATGAAAGAACTGAAATTGGGGTGCTCGGGGAATAGACAACCCAAATCAATAATGGATAGGTGAAGTGTCTAAATCAAATCAGAATCAAATCAGATCGTTAGTTGTAAATCAGAATCGTAAATTGAAAATGAAACCTGGACATGACCATGATCAAGCTGGAACATGAGTAAAAATATTTTTAAGTGGGAAAACCTTAGTATAACTGATAAAATGGAATCACCACGTGGGTATGCAGAGTCTGGTCTCTAGCCTAGCCATCAAAGCAATCTCATACCTTGCCGGGGTATGATACATAAAGTATCATGAATGGAACCAATAAGTAATCTGAAGGTATCGTCCTAACTGAGCGTAGCGATCCTTATCATACGTTTTCATACATAGTTTCAGGTATCTAAACTTTCTCGGTAAATCTATGTCACTCCCAAGAAGTACTGAACATAAACATAGTTAGCTTAGAAGCTCATGGATTTGATAAACATGGTTTGTAAATAGTTTTACATGAAAATATGTATAATCATATGTATATAAATAATGAGACATGAAAACATGTAAAATTCCATAAAATAGAACAACCGGAGTTCACAACTGGTATCTGAGAGGTCATGGAAATGATAACATGAGCATATATTGATTATGAACAGGTTCATGACAATAGTAATGATATACATAAACAAAATTATCTGAAACATGATTGAGTTTAACAATACATAAATATAATTAACTTGTATCTGAGGTTTTTCATGAATTGAGACATAATTATCTAACTTTGAGGAGAAATAATGATTTCATAAATTAACGTGGCGTGAGAAAAAAGAACAATATTCCTACATGTAGATAGAAGCTCTACATACCTGTAAATGATCCAATCCAAGAACTAGTCTGCTTCTATGACGAAGAACAACTAAAACCCTAGCTTGAATCACTCGAGAATGATTACCCTGGAAATCCTATATTTTTATTTAAGAATCATGTATTTAGTGCTAGGATTGATTAAGAATCGTAGAGATATTCTTCCCTTGATATGTTGGGTTTGAGAAGAGATAAAAGTCATCCTTCAAGGGTTTTCTACGAAGTTGGAATGTGTGATGAATGAAATTTTGAGTTAAGTGTTGAATTTATAGTACGAGACTTCGAGACTGCTCAGTGAGCTCTATAGCAAGGTCATGCCTCGCTATGAGCTTCTCTAATCAAGCTCATCCCGTCATCTCCCATTTAGTCTATTTTTCTGAATATTTTACCTTGGCACCACTACACCTCGCTGAGCGCGGTCTATAGCGAGCTCATATCTCGCTTTGGTGCTCGCTCAATCAGATCCTACTGTCATTTCTATACTTAGTCAAAATTTTATATTTTTTCCAATTCGCAACACATTGCCTCGTTGAGCGAGGCTTATAGCAAGCCCTAGTCTCGCTTTGGAGCTTGCTCAGCGAGCTCTTGCTATCCTGCAACACTTAGACCGATTTCGCTCTTCTAATTTCATGGTTCTATATTTTTGTTCTGTTGTACAGAATGTTACAATATCTCCCTCTTGTGATCATTCGTTCTCGAATGATGGGTCATTGTACTCATGGTTGAACTTACACTCCTTAAGGCCAGGATTGCGTGAATATTAGACTGAATATTTACTAAATTGAATGAATTACTTGACTAAGTGAATACTGATTGATGAATACTAAACTGAATGAATACTGAGCTGACTGGTTACCGAACTGAGTGAATATTGGGAACATGAAGATTATTGCATAAGGTCTGAATACTGAACTGACTGAATACAGAAAAAACTAATTACTATAATAAGAGGTCTGAATGTAAGTTTAGTTACCATCAATATTTTCTGCTTAATCTTCAAATAACTGCGGATACTTGGACTTCATGTCCGCTTCGGCTTCCCACATAGCTCTTCCACTTTCTAATTTCTCCATAGCACCTTTACTAAGTCAACTTCCTTAGTTCTCAACTTGCGAATCTGAAGATCAAGAATAGCTACAGGAACCTCTTCATAAACTAGGCTATCTTTAACTGTGATTATATGAACGGGTACAATCAATGATGGGTCTCCCACACACTTTTCAACATGGATATATGAAAAACTGGGTACACGGAAGGCAAATCCTTTGTTAACTCGAGCTTATAAGCTGCTTGACCAATCTTTCACTGAATTTTGTATGGCCCGATATATCTGGGACTAAGTTTTCCTTTCTTCCCAAATCTCCTAACACCTTTCATAGGTGAAACTTTCAGAAACACCCAATCATCAATCTGAAACTCTAAGTCTCTATGCCGCATGTCCGAATAGGACTTTTGGTGACTCTGAGCCATTTTTAAACGCTCCTGAATCAACTTTACTTTTTTCATAGCTTGATGAACCAAATCTGATCCTAATAATTCTTCCTCGCCAATTTCAAACCAACCAATTCGCGACCACACCTTCGGCTATACATGGCTTCGACCGTTGTCATCTTGATACTAGAATGATAATTGTTACTATAGGTAAATTCAATGAGAAGCAAGTGATTATCCCAATTACCCTTGAAATCTAGGACACATGCTCTCAAAATATCCTCAAGAGTCTGAATAGTGCGTTCTGCCTGACCATCTGTCTGGGAATGAAAAACTGTACTTAGATTGACCCTTGTGCCTAACCCTTTCTAAGAGGATTTCCAAAAATTTGTTGTGAACTGAGCACTACGGTTTGAAATGATTGACACTGAAGTTCCATGCAATCTGACGATTTCTCGAATATACAACTTGACATAATTTTCTGCTGAATCGGTGGTCCTTATTGGCAAAACGTTCACTAACTGAGTAAGTCGGTCCGCAGTAACCCAAATCGAATCATATTTCTAAAATGAGTGAGGTAAATATATTATAAAGTCCATGTTAATCATCTCACAATTTCACACAGGAATATCGATATTCTGAGCCAAACCACCGGGATTTTGGTGCTCGGGTTTTACTTGCTGGCACATTTGGCCACAAGATCTTCTACGTTCTTTTTTATATTGTTCCACCAATAAACCTCATTATGATCATGATACATCTTTATGGAATACGAGTGAATAGAATGCCTGGAATTGTGTGCATCTGACATGATCCTCTCTCTATGTCCATCCACACCTGGAACATATAGTCTGCCTTGATACCTTAAAGTACCATTATCTCCCCTTTGTTCTAAATCTGTAGTCTTATGTTTGTGAATCCCCTCTTTCAACTGAAGTAAGTAGGCATCATTAAACTATTTCTCTTTCACCTCGGCTACTAAGAAGGAATAAGCTCTATTTTGAACAACTCCACCATCTTCTGATTTTAATAGTCGGGCTGCAAGATTTGCTAAACGGTGAACTTCCTTTACCATAAATCTCTTATCTGCTTCCATGTGAGCTAAACTCCCCATTGATGACCGACTAAGAGCATCGACTACAATATTTTCTTTACCTGGATGATAGAGGATATCTAAATCATAATCCTTGAGTAATTCGAGCCACCTCCTCTGTTTAAGATTCAATTCCCTCTGCTTGAAAATATACTAAAGAATCTCGTGATCCCTGAAAATATCAAAGTGAATACCATACAAGTACTGACGCCATATCTTTAATGCAAAAACTACAACTGCCAACTCCAAATCCTGAGTAGGTTAATTCTTTTTGTGAGCCTTAAGTTGTTTGGACACATAAGCTATTACCTTACCATATTGCATTAAAACATATCTAAGACCAAATCCCAAAGCATGGCAATATACTATTAACCCTTTGATTCCCTCTGGTAGTGTCAAAACTGGAGCAAAAGTCAACCTCTTCTTCAACTCTTCAAAACTTTGGTCACATGAATCTGACCACTAAGACTTGACTTTCTTATGAGTTAACTTAGTCAACAGAACTGAAACAGAGGAAAAACCCTATATGAAATGTTTGTAATAGCATGTCAGACCCAAGAAGTTTCTTATATCTGATATTGGGGTGGGTCTGGGCCAATTCTTCACTACGTCTATTTTATGTCTCCTAAAATGACATGGCCTATGAATAATACTGATTTCTGCCAAAATTCGCACTTGAAATTTTTTGCGTAAAGTTTACAATCCTAAAGAGTCTGCAACAATTCTGAGATATTTTGAATGATCAGTCTTATTATGAGAATAATCAAGATACCATTAATGAAAACAATGACGAACAAGTCTAGATACAACTTGAAAACTCTATTCATGAGATCAATGAATGATGTTGGCACATTCGTCAGCCCAAACGACATCACCAAAAATTTGAAATGCCCATAACAGGTTCTGAAAGATGTTTTCGAAATATCTACCTCCTTGATCTTTAACCGGTGGTACCTTGATCTGAGCTCAATTTCAGAATAACATTGGGCACCCTAAAGTTGGTCGAAAAAATCATCAATCCTTGGGAGTGGGTACTTATTCTTAATGATGACCTTGTTCAACTGACGATAGTCTATGCACATACGCAAATAACAATCCTTCTTTCGAACAAGCAAGACTGGTGCGCCCCAAAATGAGACACTTGGCCAAATAAATCCCTTTTCAAGGAGATCTTTCAACTGGGCTTTTAATTCCTTCAACTCTGCTGGATTGATTCTGTATCGAGGAATATATATCGGCTTAGTCCCGGGAAGTAAATCAATTTCAAAGTCAATTTTCCTATTGGAAGAAACTCCGGAAAGATCTTCGGGAAAGATTTTTGGAAACTCATTGACGCCGACATGAAATGGAGAGTTGGGACCTGAGCATCTGCATCTCTGACTCAAACTAGGTGATAGATACACCCTTTGGTGATCATTGTTTTGGCCTTAAGATAGGAAATAAACCTACCCATAGGTACTATGACATCACTTTTCCATTCTAAAACTGACTCATTGGGAACTCGAAAGTTATTACTTTGGTTCTACAACCTACTGTGGCATAACATGATGCCAACAAATTCATACCCATGATTACATCGAAATCTACCATTTCTAATCCCACTAAGCTGACTACTATTCTGAGGTGGTAAACTCTAACTGTACAACCCATATATATATGTCTGGCTATATCTGACTCTCCAACTGGAGTGGATACCTCAAAGGGCTCCACAACCTTTCTGGATCTATCCTAAATTTCTTAGTAATAAACTGGGTTACATATGATAAAGTGGATCTAAGATCCATAAAGGCATAAACATCAAAAGTGAAAACTATTAATATACCTGCAACAACATCTGCATGAGCCTATGTATCCCAATGACGTGCTAGTATATACAAAGAGTTTTGACCTCCGCCTGCATTACCAGACTTTGTTGCACTGCGTTAGAGAGTTTATTGGAGCTATTGAGTTTGTGGAGTGAGCCACATTGCCTCTGGTATTCTGCCTTGTTGATGGACAATTTCTCATGAAGTAACCCGACTTGCCATAACTGAAACATGTATCTACATCCTGACGACACTCCCATGGGTGTCTCCTACCACATCTTCTGCAAACATGATTATCATAGACCCTTTGGCCTACACTAGATTGTGACTGAGAGCCTGTTTCCCTGAAACTCTGTCTCTTCTGATCATACTTGGACCTCGGGACTAGTGCACTGGATATGGATAGAGTGGAACCTGATGACCTATTTTTGAAGAATTGTCTACCTCCACCTCCTTGAGATCTTTCATGGATGAAGTTACCTGTAGACTTAGCTCTCTTATTGATTTCCATGTCTCTCTATTTTAGTAGTTATTCTTCTTTCTTCTTTCTATCCTCATACCCTTGTGCAAAAACAACTATCTTGGTAATAGTAACATCTCTATTCGGCACAACGATATTAGAATCACTAAATAAATAGGGTGCCATACCCAACACAAAATGCCTAACTCTGACCCTCATATCAATAACCATATGTAGAGAATACTTGGATAACATAACGAACTTGAGGTAGTACTCATTTACACTCATGTTATTGTGCTTGAGCCTCTTAAACTCTAGGGCCTTAGTCTAATTGACTTCTAGTGGTAGAAATTGCTCAATAAATACATATGCAAATTCATCCCAAATCGTAGGAGACACATCATTCCCTCGGGACTATTCTCACGACTCTTACCAAATGTTAGCGATATCCTTCAACTAATAAGTTACACACTATGTTGCCTCTATCTCGATAGCATACATAATACGAAGGATTTTTTAAATCTCATTGATAAAGTACTTAGGGTCCTCAGTCTTGCTGGACCTTGTGAACACTAGAGGGTTCATACGAATGAATTCCATGATTCTGGAACTAGACGACCCTTGACTAGCAACATTACTCAAAATCGCCCCCATGATGTTGAGATTGAGTGGAAACAATCTAAGTAAGCAACTGAATAGCTCATCTGATATCCATATCTGTGGAACTGGAGGCAGAGTTACTATGTTACGGACCTCTATAGGCCTTCCATTAGGTGGGGATAAAGTCGAGGCTACTGAACCCGATGCAACTCCCTGAGGCTTGGTACAAACTCTTTGAGCCTGAGAGTCTACTTCTTAGGCAACATCAATAGAGGGCACTCTTGGTTGCAACTGACTTTCTTTTTGCAGGAATTTTCTGAAATAACGTAATACACACGAGTTAGACGAGTTACTAAAGGTATATCTCTAACTGCACGATCTAGAATGTGAAAGAAGTGAGAAAATCCTGAATGTCTTGGTAGTTAACCATTTATATGTGTGGCGCACATACATATATAAAGGAAACTCCACTGGACACACTTTCATAGACTCCCAAGAGACTTGAATCTAGGACATGATACCAAGATGTGTCATGCCCCTAACTTGGTGCTGGATGTAACACGACACTCGGTGCTTGACTGTATGTGATTGAGCGAACCACATGGTTGGCTGGATCAACATGGCATATGTACTGATACATAATATAATTTAAAAACATGAATAATATAGATAAAACATGTGACATGATAATAATGAAAATATTGTTTTGAAATATAAGTGCAGAAATAGTCTGAAAATATGACAGTGTGTCCCATAAGGCTGAACATAATTGAAAACCCAACATGACATACTGACCAATCTATGAAACCTTTATGAGTCTGAAATACTGAACTGTTGCTGGGACAAGGCCCCAACATACCTGAGTGTCTAACATGACAAACTGCTGAAAAGTAAAGATAATGCCCCAAAGTAAATGGGGCTCACCAAATAACTGATACGATAAAGTCATAATGAGTAGATCCGTCGTCTTAAAAATAAGTACCTGCATCGTGAAATGCACGCCCTGTGCAATATGGACATAAGTATACTTGAATTGTACTTATATGTAAAGAAACTGGATGAAAGAACTTTAAAAGGGGTGCTCGGGGAATGGGTAGACTCAATCAATAAAATGGATACGTGAAGTAATACGAAACTAAAATTGTAAACTGAAATTAAAACCTGGACATGACCATGATATAGCATGATCATTCTTGAACATGAGTACAAATATTTTTAAGTAGGAGAGCCTTAGTATAACCGACAAACTAGAATAACCACGTGGGTATACAGAGTCTGGTCTCTGGTCTATGCATCAAAGCAATCTCATTTTATGGGGGTATGAGACATAAACTGACATGAATAAATCCAATCAATAATCTAAAGGTATCATCCTAATTGAGCGGAATGATCCTTATCATACATTGGCATACGTAGTTTCAGGTATTTAAACCTTCTCAGTAAATCTATGCTACTCCCAAAAAGTACTGAACATAAACATAGTTAGCTTAAAAGCTCATGGATTTCATAAACATGGCTTGTAAATAGTTTTACATGAAAATATGTATAAGCATATGTAAATAATTCTTGAGACATGAAAACATGTAAAAATCCATAGAATATAACAATATGAGTTCATAACTGATATCTGAGAGCTCATGAAAATTATAACACGAGCATATATGGATTACATACAGGTTCATGACAATCATAATTGATATACATGAATACAATTATCTGAAACATGATTGAGTTTAACAATACATATATATAATTAACTTGTATCTGAGGTTTTTAATGAATTGAGACATAATTCTCTAACTCTGAGGAGAAATAGTGATATCATGAATTAACATGGTGTGGGGAAGAACAATAATATTCCCACACATATATAGAATCCCTACATACTTATAAATGCTCCAATCTAATGAGCTAGTTTGCTACTATGAAGAAAATACCCAAAACTCTAGCTTGAATCACTTGAGAATGATTACCTTGGAACGCTATGTTTTGTTTAAGAATTATGTTAAGAATCATGTATTTAGCTCTAGGATTGATTAGGAATCGTAGAGACGTTCTTACCTTGATGTGGTAGGGTTGATATGAGAAAAAAGTCATCCTTCAAGGGTTTTCAACAAAGTTAGAATGTGGGACAAATGATATTTTGAGTTAAGTGTTGAATTTATAGTACAAGACTTAGGTACAACCTGGCTCACTAAGAAAGCTCCAAAGCAAGGGGTGACCTGTCTCAGTGAGCTCTATGGTGAGGTCATGCCTCACCCTAGGCTTCTCTTAGCGAGCTCATCCCATTATCCCACACTTAGTCAATATTTTTGAAATTGTTCCCTTGGCGTTACTACACCTCATTGAGAAGGTCTATAGCGAACTCCTGTCTCGCTCTTGCTCAGCGAGCTCCTACTGTCATTTCTATACTTAGACAATAAATTTATATTTTTTCAATTTCCAAAACCTCTCCTCGCTGAGCGAGGGTTATAAAGAGACTTGGTCTCAGTTTGGAGCTCGCTTAGCAAGCTCTTGTTGTCTTGAAACACTTAGAAAAATTCTGCTCTTCTGATTTCATGGTTCTATAAATTTGTTTTAGTACAAAGTGTTACATAATCATTCTGTTAAGTTTAGCTAGATCTTAACATAGAATGATTCAAGCACTTCACAATTTTATTGATAGAATCATACAATTACTTACAAATGAAGTTGAAATACAAAGATGAAGAGGAATAAGGTAGAGGTGGTTGTCTCTCTCTCTCTCGAGCATAATTGTCTATTTACAAACTATATCCACTTTTTACTAACACGCGAGAGCTAAATATTTCTTAACAACTAACACCTCTAATATTATTGTAACAATTATCATGCCTCAATAATTTTATGTATTTAAGAATGGATCCCATGATCTCAATACCTCGCTTAAGTTGGATGGTAGAACTCATCATACTCTCCGAACTTGGATAACAACATATGATGTTGCATGCCTCCAAGTCCTTTTGTCATCAAATATTATATCAACAAATGGTTGAAATGTATTAAGGTGCTATCAACCCACTCTTGATCTTCTCTCTCACATAGTGACAGTCTATTTTTATATGTTTGGTGCTCTCATGAGAAATAAGTTGACAACTATTTAAAATGTAGCTTAGATATCACAATGTAATTACATTGGATATTTATCTGAACATTTAGCTCCTCAAATAGCCCTATGTCCCATGTAATTTCTATATTCACAACTGCAATGCTTTTGTATTCAGCCTCAATTGAGCTTCTGCTTATAGTGTGTTTCTCCTTTGACCTTTGGGATAACAATGACTTTCCCAACTTTGAACATTAATTTGTGATTGATCTCCTTGTGGACAAGATGCCTAATCTGAGTTACATAATATAACTAGATGATAATGTGGTCCCATTTTAATAGGATTACAAGACATATTGACCCTTTAATATACCTTACCATCCTCAAAGTTACTTCAATACTGACGGTTGATGATGTTGCATAAACTGACTTAGCACCTGAATAACGAAGTATATATCAGGTTTGGTAATATCCAAATAGAGAAGCCTTTTCTACGAGATCAATGTTGCTATCAGTAATGAAAAAGTCACCTACATACACCAACATAATAGTAATATGTTAGGATCGGGCTACTACCTGAGCACTAAAAAAACAGGTTATTTGAGTAACTATGCAAGAAGGTAAATTGTGGAGTATAATTTAACACAAGAATTTAGCGTAGAAATAATCCTTGCTCAAGGAAGGAAAAATCATAACTTGCCCTGCGGGAATTTTCCCAAACACTTCACTAAACGAGCCCACAAATTTAAGGTTTACAATCTTGCTTACAATACCTAAGGAACTATTCCAAACAATACCGTCTCTACCGTTTTAATGCTCAACACTTCAATGACACTAACTAGTCAATGAAGTCCCCTACAACTCGATATAAACACCTATTACACAATTCTAATAAATACAAATATATGGAACCACAATTCGAACCTAACTATTACAAATAAAGAACTGAAATATAAATCTTGTTAAGCTCGGGTTATTTATGATTAGTTCTGTTAGAGACTCAAATGTTGACTTCTTTCACTCTTGATATCTCAGGGTAGAATTGTATCTTGATTATGGTTGTGGTTAATCTCCAAAGCTTGTTCATATTATGTTTATATAGAAGTAGTGCAGACAAGATGCTAGTTTTATAGTGAGGAAAGGCTAGACATACTAGTATTTAAGGTCCATTTTCGGGTTTTGGCCTCATTTCTCACCCAACACTCATTTCAAGACCGACCTATAGGGAAAAATTCAGTAGAACTCCATGGAACCTTGGGAAAGGTAAAACTCCAAACCTCAACATCTTTATTTCCTCTGATTAATTACTTGTTTGGTAGTGTTTGATTTTAGGGTTTGGTAAAATGAGAAGTCTTAGCTTGTAAGGTTATGGTTGGGGAAAATGGTTAAGTATTAAGATTGAGATTGGAAGAATGAAGTATTTTAATGACTTGTTGGGTTAAAGGACCTTAAGCTTAGGGTGTTCATCAATGGCGGAAACCTAAAAGACTAGTCGTAGGAAGATGGGTTTAAATAATTAGTTCACTACTTAAGATTTAAGGGTTAAAAATGGTTATTATGGTTAGATTTGACTATTGTAAGCTTGGAAATTATCTAGATAATCACCTATGGGTTTGGATCCTCCACTATAGTTGAGAAGTTGATTATGGAAAGCTAGGAATAAGGCAAAAATAGGGGTTTTACATTAGATGACATAATAGACCAATACTTTAGTTAAATTAGCACTTGGGAAATATATGTGGACTTTTAGAATGTTGGATCACCTTCCTCTCTAAGAAATTACTATTTTACCTTTTTCCATAGTTGGGTTGAAAGCAATGGGTAGTCTAAATGTATGGGTCTTGTTGTATCCGTTCTCACCTATATTTTTATGATTGGCTAGACTTCGAGTACTATCACGATCTTTGTAAAGGCAAGGCTCAGGTGTGATCATTATGACTTCGGTTACGGCTTACCTTCTCATTAGACTTCGGTTACCGATGCGTATGTGTAGTTAGATTTTGTTGGAGAAAGTATGTACACCTTTGGGTACATAGTTGGGATGGATTTCTTAGGTTGGTTATTGTAGACTGAATATGACTTGTTGCCTCTTTGTGGTTACTGGATTTGTATGTAATTATCGTACCATACATGTGACCTTGTTGCCTCACACGTATTTTGATAGTATTATGATAGAGGAAAAGACTTGACTTGGTAATGACATTTTGATATATGTCCATGTGTGGCATGGTTGGGGACTCATATGTTACTCTTGATATTGTCATTGTATTGCATTCATTCTCATTTATATGATATATTGATATTACCCGTGATTGGCACGATGGTGATAAATGAGAAGGAAACAACATTGATTCTTATTACATATTGATTGTGTAGCTATTCTATGATGAGTGATACATAATGGCTAGCGGAGTGTTTGGTGGAAGAGTCATCTCTAGGCTGAGTGATACAGAGCGACTGGTACATGGACTTCGCGGGTCCCTCACGGGTCATAACTGCTAAGAAAATGAGATATTCTTCCCAGAGCATGTGTGTACAGAGATTACATTGGTCTTTGCATTACATTGCACTTTCACTCATCATTACATTTCACATATATGATTTCAGATTGGTTGATTGTATTTGTGTTGTGAATACTTTGATTAGTTGTAGGAAAATTTGGTAGACTTGGGTGTAGGTGCTTCACCATAGGCTATGATTCATCTATTGATCTTCCGGTACTTGGGTGATAAATCTTGGACTGTGATATTACTTGTACTTGATTGCGAGCATGTCTATCAATCAGTTCTTTCTTACATACGTTAGCTAGCTGTTGTTGGCCTATGATATCTGCAGGTACATGGTGTTTGTACTGATAATACCTTGCTTTTTTCTTTATGAGTGCAAGGTTTCATACAGTGTCTACTCCATTTCATTTTGGTGGATTTTTGTGGATACTGCTAAGCACCTAGAGCGAGACCATACACGGATGCGCAACCTGGGTGTTCATTTAGTTACTCATTTCATTAGTTCCCGAGACAGTATTGTACTTACATTTCTTATTTGATGTCCATACTTGCATCTTGTATATTAGTGGCTCTTGTACTGCCTTAGACCAGACTCCTTGGGAAGTAGATAAATTTCCGTACTTATGATTTATCATGTTTTAAACTTTTATGTAACTAAGTTATTGTTTATGGTTGTTTAATTAAGGTTTAGGGACGAGTTCGCCTACTGAGGTGGGAAATGGTAGGTGGCCGAACGACTATGTGATTTGGGTAATGAGAAGTTGGTATCAGAGCGCTAAGTTACCCGGTCTATAAAATACAAGAGCAATGTCTAGTAGTGTCTCGTGAAATGGTACGTAGACGTCCGTACCCATCCACGAGAGGCTATAGTGCATTTAGGAAACTTCCTTTTCTTCTTCCTTCTTATTATGCCATTTCGGTCAAATTGGTATCTAGATGTGTCCAATTGGTATCTAGGTGATCCCAACTGGTATCTAGAAATGTTACCATTATGGTGTTGTGAGAGTTGGTTTTGTGTGTAAAGAACGGTTGGCGAGTCTTAGAGAGGAGTAAGTTTGAAGGCATTAGAAAAACTCCCTTGTTGCAGCAACTCCCCACTGTTTCAGGGAGTCTCGCTGCAACGAGTATATCTCGCGCCTGCGATCCCATGCCTATGGTCCCGCATCCGCAAAGGAAATATTTTGTCATGCCAACGGACCATGCCTACAAAACAAAGTCCGTAGGAGCTAGTCCGCCATAGCGAAGGATTTACCGCGAGAGCGAGACCTATACATTCTTCCTTGTCCGCGATTGCGATTATTTTCCTTGCCATAGCACGACTGCCCCAACAGAAGCTCAGTCCGTACAATGAATGTGCAGGTCAGAACCAGTGAGCAATTCTCAAAAATTTCAAAACCTATTACAAACTCAAAAAAAATACAGGCAGCATCCTAGATCATGAAATTCAAGCACATAAAATCCAAAGCCTGACAAGGGCACCATTTATCTACCGAATGAAGAGATTATCCATCCAAGACAAGCAACAAAAACCAAAACAAGAAAAGCAAAATGTTTTAAAGTCACTGAAACTAACCAAAGCATAGTCTAGAAATAACAAACCTTAGAAGGGCTAAAACCATGAGTAAAAAGGGGAAAGGGGTAAACCACTACTTCTGCCTCGTGCTAGACGCCTCATCCCATCCCTCATCTAAACTGCTAGCATTACCACAAACATCAGGCTTAGTCAGGAAGGAATATCGCTCCGTGTTGTCCTTGTCCTCGATTGGAAGCGGGTCATTCAGATACATCTTTTTTAACATTCCTTTGAATTCTCTCAAGACCTTCAGCAACAACTTACCCCAAGAACTGCTCTTCTTCTTCTCTATGTCAAAGTCAACCTGGAGTTGGCCTTGAGCCTTAGCCACTATAGTATAGGTAGTCTGCAGCAAAGTGACCGATGTCATCATCTCCTCCTGCGCCTCTATGTATGTCTTCATCTCCTCCCGAGTGAAGTAGCCTGCATTAGAGCCAGATGGACCGACCTTGGTGGAAGGTCTAGGAAGCCCCATGATCAATCCCCTCATCTCTTCCATCTGAGAACCTAGAATCTTGAAGGTCCCTTGAGGCCGTGAGGGTACAGTACCACCTCCACCCTCCCCCTGGATCACATATACCCCGACATCCTCATCAATCTTCCTCTTTTACCCTGGACCGTAGTACTATGCCCCTTTACTTTCAGAGGGTTGAAGCTAACATCAAAATTGATCCACTCATCTATACCCCTCCATGGGACTTTAGCCTTCCTATATAAGGCGGTAATGAGGCAAGGAAACATCAAGCTCGGACCCAGATCCTCTACAAACTCCACCCACTCCCTAACAATGTGATGACCCACATTCATCAGAATGTCATACAAAATACAAGCTATCATGAGGGCTTGGGTGTAAGTGACATCAGTAATGTTACTCAAATGAAGTACCCGTTGAGTGATGACGTGCAACCACCTCCTAGCCTCCGCGATGAAGTAAGTACTCCTAATTCTTGACTTCTTATTGACCCAATCAATAGAACCCCAATCCTCATCAGCAATTAGTTTTGACACTATCCATGCCCCATTACGGCAACAATCCTTATTCGCTATAGCGCTCACCGGGTGGTTCAACAAGCCATAATTGGAATTGATTGTTGCGACCCTGATTTTCACCACACCCCGAATTATGATTTCTGGATCAGGGACAGAAAAGTCCACCATCTCAAGGGTAGCGTAGAAATTTCTAACCCAATACCCATTTGCCTTGCCGGGGTTGTCAACAAAGTAATTCCACCCCATTATGTTAAGTCGTGCAAAGAACTTTGAAAATCCTGTTGTTCAACCTTCCTTATATTAATTCCTCGCTCAAAAAACAACCCCTTACTCAATATACTACATGTAGCGGCGCTAACACTCCGGAGTTAGAAAAAAAAACATAATTCTGATTACCTTCTCCTTCGTTCTGAGCCATATTCCTATGAAATAGTACTTACAAGGATTGCATAAGTTAGTTCCAATAATTTTTTCGAGACCGATAATTATATACATATCGTTCAAGCTAAAGAAACCTGATAAGACAACCCCGGATGAGCAAGTCTGAAGCTACTGGTTTGTCACTGTTTATGCAAGGTCCGCTGCAGTGGAAGAAGAGCCGCTGCAGCGAGACTGTCGCTACGGAAAATGGCCCCCTAGGGCGGAAGGTCTCGCAGCAGCGAGCTGCAGTACCCGTGACCGCGCCAAAAGTCCCAAGTCCCAAAATATGCACGCCAGCACACCCCCATGTTACCATAGTAGGGTCGCGCCTGTGGGAGGGTCCCGCAGAAGCGGACCCGTCTTTTTCATTGGACCAACCACAAATTTTCAAAAATGTTTCTCCATTTTTGTATCAAAACTAGTGTATTTCACATAGATTGTTTAATGTCCTAACGTGCACGATGCCTAAACTTCAACAAACACGATTTCAAGCGACGAGTTCCCTAAAAATTCAAGAAATCTAAAACCCACCACCCTTAACAAGCACCCGCTACTTTTCAAGTTCTCCACCTCCAAATCCGAGAGCTTTTAGGGTGTTATTTCACGATAAGCCTATTTTCACGATCAAGATCTAGAAATTTTCAGATTTCTCCCTACTACCCACCCAAAAACCTATTAGCAAAATTTCAAGATTTCACCCTCTAGTAGTTGAAATATAGGCACAAAAATTTCAGATTCATGACCCTAAGTTTATTCTAGAGTTGATAGGAGGGGTTACGCATCTTAAATTGAAGATTGGGAGGAGATGGGCAGTGCAAATAAACCCTCCGTGCCCTAGACTTTGCTCTCTTGTGTATAGAAGGTTAGAGAAAGTGTTGGTAGTAAGATAATTTGAGAGAGTGGGGATAGGGTGAGTTTTTGAGTAGTCAAGGAAGTTGAAGAGTCATGTAGTTGAGGGAGATGGACTAGTTTTCGGATGGTGGGTGTTTAAGTGTGAGTATGGGACATGTCGAGATTACTCATTTTTTTATCCTCTAGAATTTTGAAGTTTCACTGCACCGGAAGTGACCGCCGCAGCAATTCCGCTATAGCGGGTAGGATTATCTCCCCGACGGACATGGCCTTTTCTCCTAGACACGCCGTAGCATTCCCGTTCGCGCCTACGTGGAATGTACTACAGGATTCTATCCAGACAAAAACGATCCCTTTCCTTCCGTAGACAAGATGTGATTAGTGAACAATGGTTAATACTACTAAGTTCAAATGCGGAGTGAGATGTCGACCCTGGGTGTCTCACGACAAGAGTGTATCAGCCCTATTTCTCCTTTCTGTTCTCTATCATTCGAGGACGAAGGATTGTCTAATTGGTATCTGATGTGATGACCCATTTGGCCGTCATGGAAATTTCCTCACCCAGTGACCACATCATACTAACCAATTATTCCCGACCATCGTACGCGGTAGAAATTTCAGTTAAATGGACTCTTAATTGAGTTAAAAGGTGATTAAAATTGAACTAGCGCATTGAATCCAAAGTGAAGGGAGGACCGCGCCCGTGGTTCTGCCCCAGCGAGTCCTCTATCCACCACGGTGAAGAAATGGGATCCTCTATTGTCCGCGTCTATGGGCAGACGTGCACCGCAGCAGAAACAACACACCCCAGCTAGGAACGACTGGGCAGACCTAGTATTTAAGTTCCATTTTTGGGTTTTGGCCTCATTTCTCACCCAACACTCATTTCAAGGCCGACATCTAGGGCAAATATTTAGTCGAATTCCATGGAACCTTGGGAGAAGTAAAAATCCAAACCTCAACATCTTCATTTCCTCTAATTAATTACTTGTTTGGTAGTGCTTGATTCTAGGGTTTGGTAAAATGAGAAGTCTTAGCTTGTAAAGTCATGGTTGGGGAAAATGGGTTAAGTCTTGAGATTGAGATTGGAAGAATGAAGTATTTTAATGACTTGTTGGGTTAAAGGACCTTAAGCTTAGGATATTCATCAATGGTGGAAACCTAGAAGACTAGTTGTAGGAAGATGGGTTTAAATGATTAGTTCATTACATGAGATTTAAGGGTTAAAAATAGTTATTATGGTTAGATTTGACTATTGTAAGCTTGAAAATTATCTAGATAATCACCTATGGGTTTGGGTACTCCATTATAATTGAGAAGTTGATTATGGAAAGCTAGGGTTTAGGCCAAAAATAGGGGTTTTACATTAGATGACGTAATTTACTAATAATTTAGCTAAATTAGCACTTGGGAAGTATATGTGGACTTTTAGAACGTTGGATCACCTTCCTCGCTAATAAATTATTGTTTTACCCTTTTCCATAGTTAGGTTGAAAGCAAGGTGTAGTCTAAATGTATAGGTCTTGTGTTCTCACCTAGAATTCTATGATTAGCTAGACTTCGAGTACTACCATGATCTTCAAAAAGTCAAGACACATGTGTGATCATTGTGACTCCCACTCGGCGTTCAAGTAGGCTAAGGCTTACCTTCCGGTTAGACTTCGGTTAGAGAAGCATATGTGTAGTTAGATTCTGTTGGAGAAAGTATGTACGCCTTAGGGTACAGAGTTGAGATGGATTTCTTAGGTTGGTTATTTTTTACTAAATGTGACTTGTTGCCTTTTTATGGTTACTGGATTTGTATGCAGTTGCCATACCATACATGTGACCTTGTTGCCTCACACTTATATTGAAAGTATTATGATAGAGGAAAGGACTTAATTTGGTACTGATATTGTGATATATGTCCATGTGTGGCACGATTGGGGACTCATATGTCACTCTTGATATTGTCATTGCATTACATTCATCCTCATTTCTATGATATATTGATATTACATGTTATTGGCGTGATGGTGATAAATGAGAAGGAAACAACATTGATTCTTATTACATATTGATTGTGTAGCTATTCTATGCTGAGTGATACATAATGGCTAGCGGGGTGTTTGGTGGAAGAGTCATCTTTAGGCTGAGTGATACAGAGCGACTGGTACATGGACTTCGCGGGTCCCTCATGGGTCATGACTGCTAAGAAAATGAGATATTCTTCCCGGAGCATGTGTGTACGGAGATTACATTGGCCATTGCATTACATTGCACATTCACTCATCATTACATTTCATAGATATGATTTCGGATTGGTTGGTTGTATTTGTGTTATGAATACTTTGAGTAGTTGTAGGAAAATTTGGCAGACTTGGGTTTAGGTGCTTCACCATAGGCTATGATTCATCTATTGATTTTCCGGTACTTGGGTGATTACTCTTGGACTGTGATATTACTTGTACTTGATTGCGAACATGTATATCGTTCAGTTCTTTCTTACATATGTTAGCTAATTATTGTTGGCCTATGATATCTGCCGGTACATGGTGTTTGTACTGATACTACCTTGCTGCATTCTTATGAGTGAAAGGTTTCATACAGTGTCTACTCCATTTCCTTTTGGTTGATTTTCGTGGCTACTGCTAAGCACCTAGAGCGAGATCATACAAGGATGCGCAGCCTGGGTGTTCCTTTAGTTACTTATCTCATTAGTTCCCGAGACAGTACTATACCTACATTTCTTATTTGATGTTCATACTTGCATCTTGTATATTAGTGGCTCTTGTGCTGCCTTAGACCAGACTCCTTGGGAAGTAGATGAATTTCCGTACTTATGATTTATCATGTTTTGAACTTTCATTTAATTGAGTTATTGTTTATGGTTGTTGAGTTAAGGTTGAGGGACGGGTTTTCCTACCGAGGTGGGAAATGATAGGTGCCCGCACGACTATGTGATTTGGATCGTGACACCCAAGTAGGACTGATAATTTTGAGAAAGATGATTACAACCAACATGATTTAAATAGAATAAGAATAGGTAATAGAAGTTCTAACATTAATGACATAGTCTTTAAACCATATGAGAGGCTTAGTCTATCTATGAGATTTTCTAAGAGCTATAGGCTGAGCATCAACTAATCTGCTTAGCTAAATCACCTATGCATTCTCCACATGACCTGGTGAACCTAAGTCCTCTCTAAAATTATCAACACCTTGTAATTTTAATGTATAATCTTAGACAAGAGATGGTGTGATTGTAGAGTTTGATCCACCCTTTGATCAACAGTTTGATCTGGTATAGGATCTGAAAGAAACAAGTCCTTCATGTCTTCTTTGAGATCCTTAAAAAGAAAATAATTTTCTTTGAACAATTTTTATTATAACCAAAATATTTCCGGTAGCCCTTTTGAGTGTCAGAGTATCCTATGAAATTTATTTTTCTGGCTATAGCTGCAAACTTGTCATCCCGAGATAGATTACCGGTATAACACATGCATCTAAATGCTCTCAGATGATCAACTTAAAGTTGGCTTACATATAGTTATTCATAGGGAGATTTTTCTTTCATCACAACAACAACAGGCAATTTATTTATCAAGTAAATTGAAGTTCTGACACAATCTCCCAAATCTGTTCGGAACACATCTTTGAAATTTTAAAATCCCTCTACCTCCATGATATGTATATGATTTCTCTTATTCACTCTATTTGGCTGCGGAGTGTAGGGATAACTACTTTGGTGTATAATGCTAAAAGAGGCTAACAACTTATTAGTTTTTGAATGAAGAAATTATGCACCATTGTCAGATCTTAGTCTTAACAGTAACACCAAATTAATTCTTAACCATGAAAAGTAAGTCTCTTATTCGAACAATCATTTCACACTTAGATTATATCAAAGAATTTAAGCGTATATGCTAAAGTCATCAATTAAAGTGATAGGAAATATTTTTTCTATAATGTGTTGGGTATCTATGAGGACCTTAAACATCTAAGTGAACAAATTGAAAAATACGCTTGGATTAAGAAATGCTAACAAGAAACTGCAATCTACACTACTTTGATAAAGTACAAATCTGACAATCCCCTCTATTCTGCAATTTATTCTACAGCTTTCAAATCTGCTACATAGTCTGTTGGATATGTAAAGCAGTACGGGAAGTAAATAAATATTACAAGTGTTCGAAAGGATAAACAAATAAGCAAATATTCAGAACTGCCGCAAAGTTGTTGAGTCTTGAATCTTGATAACCTGAAATCAAGAAACACTAAATCTGGATTGTTACAACTGTGGTTGAGTCGAGAGATGACTCTCTGTCTTTAAGACAAGATTGGCCCGTATATATTCTTTTACGTTAACGGGCAATAGTCTCTCAAGATAAAATAGTAACTAATCAACACTACAAAGCAAATAGGTTGATTCTGACGAAGAAAACAAACACGAAACGACTTGCTGAAGAATGGAAAAGAAAGGAAGAGTTTCCATTTTTGACACTGTTTCTGCTCGCGTTTTTGGACAGAATGTGTGTTGTTTCTCTCTTCTGTTTATATGTTGTTGTCTCATTTTTCAGTCTCCCACGATTGAGCCAAAAGTCTCCAATATATAGCATAAGGGATGGACTCCTCAACTGCCAAGTAATGGCAGTTAGTGAGGGCGTTAATCAGCCAAGTAGTGAGGGGCACCCGGACCTCACCTGCCAAGTACCCCTAATCACACAGTCGACACCTAATCACATATTTAACATATATCTCAACCAGAACGCTCAACTTATATATATATAAATACCAAAGCCGTCAAGGCCATACATGACTAATACACACAGGACATCCGTTTACAAAGCCTATAAAGAGTACGCAATATCAAAAAGGTCAGGACAGGGCCCCGCCATACCCATATGTACATGCAAAAAAAATATCGTACCGAGATTAGACCGGCATTCCGAAACTAGGGGAGTGCTCCAAAATCCGCTGAGTCAGCAACCTACTAACGTGGATCGTCGCCCTACTTACGAGATCCTGCGGGTATGAAACGCAGCTTCCCCCGACAAAAAAGGACATCAGTACGACTGATGTACCTAGTATGTTAGGCACGAACAGTAGCATAGCAGGTATATAACAATAAACAGAAACAGAAACAACCGATAAAATTAGCCGACAGAAACATCCGACCAGTAGTGAATGCCTCTGAGGGCCATAATATGCCTAAATGTCATGCACAATGCGGTATACATACATACATACATATATATATATACACACACACACACACACACACACACACACACATACACACATATATATACACACACACATATATATATATATGTATATATATATATATATATATATATATATATATATATATATATATATATATTGGCCTCATTGGGCATTTTCCTTCCTATAACAGCCTCTGTGGGCATCATTTCATTTTGGCCTCTATGGGCATAATCATCATCATATCCCAGCTGATCAGGTGGTCTGGGTATCCCGTTTCCCATCCCCAATATATGGTCCACGGTAATACATGAATAAAATGCATGAATGACAATAAAACATTCTGAACTTATCGGGTGACATAATATCCTTGTACCTTCGGCTAACATTGAGAATATTAACATATTTTCCATATACCTCAATAAGGATTTAGGAACATATTTAGACATTATTTTAACATAGGAATCAATAATAGGAACATCCTTGACTACTAAGAGCAAAATAATTTATGGAACAATATTACGTTTACGTTTCGTTATATGGAACATGCCAGAAGAAAGAAATAATTAACCTTAACATACCACGAATCCAAGATTAATAGCTCAAAGTGAAATTTTGATATTTAATTGCCATTATCAATTATCGCCACTTGACGTTGGTATTCCCATAATTCAATAATTATTATCTACTAGATTATTCAATAATTACTTGGATAAAGGCGTTCTAGTACTACTACTACTTCTGCGTTTTCAAATCAAAAGTGAGGTTGCTGGAAACCAATATCACGTTATATCCCTCTATATAACACTCACTGTTGCAGAATCTTATTATGATTAAGTTAGGGATAAAAATGTGTTATGTAAAAGCTTAAGGTGTTTTGTCCTCTACATGTGTCACTTAGCATGTGATATGCTATTTGACTCACCCAAGTCCCCTACGACCACCTCATTCCATCCATCGGTTACTTCATGCCATGTTTCAACCCCAAAAAAAAATACTTATTCAATTAATTACACACACTTAATTTCTTGATCCAAATTCACTTAAATCTTGATGACTTATAAAATCTTCATATGCTCAATGTCATAATCGTGTACTATAGCACTAGTTCATAACCTCTTTGGGGACATACAACTATTATTACTAATCCCCGTCGTCACCCTTATTAAGTTCTAAATTATTTCGGTACCGCGTCCTTGTTTATACTAAGCTCTTTATTTGCATACGTGAATATCACATAATTTCCGCAAGGCTCGAGTCTACTTGCATACGTCTAGCTGTTTAAACCATCGGCCGTAAGTACGGGATGTTACATCTTTCCCCCCTTAGAAACATTCGTCCTCGAATGTTGGGGTGATGTATCTAATCCCCGTCACATAACTAGAAAATACAACTAATTCTTCACGGGGTCATATAATATAACACCCATCTTTACATCAGACGTCACATGGTCCTCAAACATTAATTATAATAAATATAAAATAGAACTCACCTCATGCTTCTCCCGGAACCTCGACATTGGTCTGAAATAGGTAGGGATATTTGTGTTTCATCTCCTCTTCTGCCTCCCATGTCATTTCTTCTACATTCTTACTTCGCCAAAGAACTTTCACGGAGGCTACTTCTTTAGTCCTCAACTTACAGACTTGTCGACCTATGATAGCAATAGGAACCTCTTCATATGATAGATCCTCCGTAACCTCCACATCATCAATTGGTATAATTCGGGAAGGATCTCCAATACACGCTCTCAACATAGAAACATGGAAAACCGGATGAACAAATTCCAACTCCAAAGGCAAGTCTAATTCGTAAGCTACTTGGTCGATTCGTCGAATTATGTGATATGACCCAATATACCTTGGGCTGAGCTTTCCCTTTTTCCCAAATCTCATTACCCCCTTTATAGGCGAAATCTTCAAAAAAGACCCAATAATCTACTTGAAACTCTAAGTCTCACCGTCGCACATCCAATACGACTTTGACGACTCTGAGCAGTTAATAGCCTTTCTTGGATAAGATTCACCTTCTCTATGGCTTGGTGTATTTCTTGGATAAGATTCACCTTCTCTATGGCTTGGTGTACTAAGTCAGGCCCAAATAACTCTGATTCGCCTACCTTGAACCATCCGATAGGAGATCTACATCTCTATCCATACATAGCCTCGTATGGAGATATTTTATGATAACTATTATTGTACGCGAACTCAATAAGGGGTAAATGATCATCCCAACTTCCCTTAAAATACAATACACAAGCTCGTATCATGTCCTCGAGCGTCTGAATCGTATGCTCGGCCTGCCCGTCCGAGGATGGAAAGTTATGCTAAGATTAACTTGGGTACCTAAACCTTTTTGAAATGATTTCCAGAAGTTAGTTGTAAACTGAGCACCTCGGTCAGATATAATAGAAATAGGCATACCATGAAGTCGAACAATCTCCTTAACGTACAATTTCGCGTAGTCTTCGGCTGTGTAGGTAGTTTTGATCGACAGAAAATGAGCTGATTTGGTCAATCTGTCAACAATTATCCAAATAGAATCAAACTTACGATAAGAGCAAGGTAAACCCATAACAAAATCCATATTAATCATTTTTCATTTCCATATCGGAATCTCAATGTTCTAAGTCGGACCACCGGGCTTTTGCTGCTCTATTTTTACTTGCTGACAATTAGGACACTGAGCAACAAATTCCGCCATGCTCCTCTTCATGTCGTTCCACCAATAAATGCCCTTGAGACCATGGTACATTTTAGTAGATCCTGGGTGAATGGAATATCGTGAGCAATAGACCTCTGTCAAAATTTTATCTCGTAATCCCGCTATATATGGAACACATAAACTGCCTTGGTGCTTAAGAACCCCATGTTCGCCAATCTCAAAGGTTGTGGTTTTCTTTTGTTGAATGTCCTCTCTCATCTTTCTCAAATTGGGGTCTTCCCATTGACGTTCTTTAACTTCCGATATGAGAGACGATTCTGACATATTCCGAATCACAAAACCACCATCATTTGAATCCATTAACCGGACTCCCAACCTAGATAACTGATGGAGCTCCCTTACTAATTCATTCCTTTCAACCTGCACTGGCATCAAGCTGACCATCGATTTATGACTAAGCGCATCTGCTACCACATTAGCTTTACCAGGATGATATAAGATATCCACATCATAATTCTTCAACAATTCAAGTCACCTCCTTTGTCTCAAGTTCAACTCTTTCTGTTTAAATATGTATTACAGACTTTTATGATCCGTAAAAATGTCTTCATGAACACCATACAAGTAGTGCCGCCAAATCTTCAGTGCATAGACCACTGCGGCCAATTCCAAATCATGTGTCGGATATTTTTTCTCATGTTTCCTCAATTTCCTTGAAGTATAGGCAATCACTTTACCATGTTGCCTTAGCCTGCATCCTAAAACTGCTCCCGAGGCATCACAATACACAACATAGCCTTCTGGACCCTCTGGGAGATTAAGGACTGGTGCCTATGTTAGTCTGTCTTTTAACTCTTTGAAGCTCTGCTCACAAACATCGGAGCACTGGAACTTTATGGCCTTTTATGTTAACTTTGTTAATGGTGCTGATATGGTAGAAAACCCTTCTACAAACCTCCTATGATAGCAGGCTAAGTCTAGAAAGTTGTGAACCTCTGATGGAGTCATGGGCCTCGGCCAATTCTTCACTGCTTCAATCTTATGAGTGTCAACTCTTATACCTTCGTCTGACACTATATGACAAAAAAAATCCACTGAATTCAAACAAAACTCACACTTGGAGAGCTTATCATACAACTTATGATATCGGAGCGTCTGTAGTACTATCCACAAATGATCCACATTCTCTGCTTCCCGAGTGAGAGTTACCAGAATATCATCTATAAATATTATCACAAATACGTCCAGAAATAGGCAAAATACACTGTTCATTAGATCCATAAATGTTGTCGGTGTATTTGTGAGTCCAAATGACATTACTAAGAACTCGAAGTGCCCATACCTTGTCCTGAAAGCCGTTTTTGGAATGTTCTTCCCTTTTACCCTTAGCTGATGGTACCTCGACCTTGGGTCGATCTTTGAGAAACATTTTTCACCTTGTAACTGGTCAAACAAATCATAAATTCTGGGAAGAGGGTACTTGTTTTTAATAGTGACTGTATTCAGCTGTCGATAGTCAATACACATCCGTAATGAGCCACCTTTCTTTCGTACAAACAATATCGGCGCACCCCAAGGGGATATGCTGGGCCTAAGAAAGCCTTTCTCAAGAAGAAATTTTAATTGCTCCTTTAATTGTTTCAATTCAGCTAGACCCATTCTATAAGGAGGAATAGATATCGGCTGAGTGTCTGGAAATACGTCTATACCGAATTCAATTTCCCTTTCAGGAGGAAGACTTGGAAGTTCGTCTGGAAATACATCAAAAAAACTCATTAACCAATGAAATTGATTGAGAAGTAGGTGGTTCGGCATTGACATCCCTAGCCCAAACAAATGATATATACAAGCCTTGGAGATCATCTTTCTTGCCTTATAGTATGAAATAAACCTACCTTTTGGTGTCACCGTATTACCCTTCTATTCAAGGACTGGCTCGCCTGGAAACTGAAATTTAATAATCTTTGCTCGGTAATCAACATTAGCGTAGCACGATGTCAGCCAATACATGCCCATAATAACATCAAAATCAACCATATCTAGTTCTACCAAATTCGCTAGAGTCTAATGGCTACAAACTAATACTGCACAATTTCGATAGACCCATCTAGCAACTACAGACTCACCAACTGTTGTAGATTCCAAAAATGGATCTCTTATCAACTCAGGGTCCATACCAAATTTACAGGCAATAAAATAGGTGATATATGATAGATTGGAGCCTGGATCTAACAACGCATACACATTATGTGAAAATACCTATAATATACCTGTAATGACATCAGGTGAGGACTCCTGATCCTGTCGTCCCATCAATGCATAAGTGCGGTTCTGACCCCTACCTCTGCCTCGACCGGATAATGTCTGTTGACTTTGCCCTAATGGGCGTACTGAATGTGATGAAGCTGCTGCAGATCCGACTGGCTGGGCCCTAACACCGTCTCCTCCTATCAGCCATTCTCTTATAATATGACCAGGTTTCCCACAAGAATAACACACATTTGATCTTTGTCGGCAAGGCCCTATATGGGTCTTACCACAATGCTCGCACTGAGCCACGGTGGCCTCATCTGAATAGAATTCCCTTTATAATAAGACCTTGACGCTTGTGAACTCTGACCTGGTCCCGATTGAAAAAACTGATCAACCCTCGACCTTGAAAATGGTAATGATGCACTAGTTGCCGAGTAGGATGGGCATCTATAAAGATGTGGCATGGGCCCACCTCTGAACTCCCGTACGTCACCTACGGATCGAGCCCTCTTATATTGGCTCTTATCACGCTCTCGATCTACCCGTTATTATCTCTTACGGTCCTCTAGATTCTGTGCATAAGACTGAATGCTAGCAATATCCATATTCGAATTCAGAGAAGCAGTAGTACACTCATTGACCAAGTGCGGCCCCAAGCCAGTAACAAACCTATGTACCCGGTCACTCATCTCAGCTATAATCGTAGGGGCATATCTGGCTAATGAATTAAACTGCAAGCTATATTCTTGAACACTCATGTTGCCCTGCTCAAGACGTAGAAAATTATCCTGCCTGGCCCATCGAAGCTCGACCTGTAGAAAATGTTATAAGAAGGCCTTTGAAAACTCTTTCCATCCCGTTGGTGGAGCACGAGGTCCCATAGATTGATCCTATGTCTCATACCAGGTCACCATGACATCCCGTAGACTATAAGAAGCAAACTTTATCGACTCAGTATCGGTAACATCCATTACCCACAAGGTACGCTGTATTTGATCTAAAACATTCTGTGCGTCCGCGTTCAGGTCTGATCTCGTGAATATCGGAAGGTCTAAGTGGATAAAATCTCAAGCTCTCGCTCTAGAAGCTCTATCAGAAGGACTGGAAATCTAACGTTGGGCCTGAGCGACCACTAATAAAGTTAATAACTGCACAGCTCTTCGCATATGAAGATCTTCATTTGGAGTATCAGGTGGAGGAACTAGGGGTACTGCAGCCCCACTACGCTCTTATATAGGTGATAAACTGGGGGAATCATATAAAGGAGTCGCACCGTAGGTCTCACTCAGGCCCTCGCTAGCGGGTGGCAATCGGTTAGCACCTTGGCCTGCAGCCGTATCCAATGCCCTCATACTCTTGAACTTCTTCCTTGCTGTAGGCATTGCTGGAACCATAAACACGAGACGGATTAGGAGTGGAATACTTATAACTCAGTTCTATAGCACGATTCTAGATCAAGAATAAAAGTAACCATCCTAAATGCCCGGTTGTCTCATGTCTATAAGTGTGGTGAATAACACACCCATAAACAAGACTCTACTAGACATGACTTGTAAACTCCCTAGGACAGACCTGCTCAGATACTAAGTTTGTCACGACCCAAATCGGAGGGCTATGACGGGCACCCGGACCTCACCTACCGAGTACCCCTAATCACACAGTCGACACCTAATCACATATTTAACATATATCTCAACCATAAAGCTCAACTTATATATATAGATATATACATACTAAGGCCGACAAGGCCATACATGACTAATACACATAGGACATCCATCTACAAAGCCTCTAAAGAGTACGCAACATCGAAAAGGTCAGGACAGGGCCCCTCCATACCCATATGTACATGCAAAAAACATATACTATACCGATATTAGACCGGCACTCCGAAACAAGGAGAGTGCTCCAAAATTTGCTGAGTCAGCAACCTACTAACGTGGATCGTCGCCCTCCTTACGTGAAGTTGTGGACATGAAACGTAGAGTCCCCCGAAAAAAGGGACGTCAGTACGACTGATTACCGAGTTGTTAGGCATGAACAGTAGCATAGTAGGGATATAACAATAAATTGGAATAGAAACAAACGACAAAATTAGCCGATAGAAACATTTGACCAGTAGTGAATGCCTCTGAGGGCCATAATATGCCTAAATGTCACACACACACACACACACACACACACACACACACACACACACACACACACATATATATATATATTGGCCTCATCGGGCATCTTTCTTTCCATAACAGCCTCTGTGGGCATCATTTCATTTTGGCCTCTGTGGGCATAATCATCATCATATCCCAGCTGATCAGGTGGTCTGTGTATCCCATTTTCCATCCCTAATATATGGTCCAGGGTAATACATGAATAAAATGCATGAATAAAAATAAAATATTCTGAACTTATCGGGTGACATAATATCCTTGTACCTTCGGCTAACATTGGGAATATTAACATCTTTCCCATATACCTCAATAAGGATTTAGGAATATATTTAGACATGCTTTTAACATAGGAATCAATAACAGGAACATCCGTGACTACTAAGAGCAGAATAATTTATGGAACAATATTACGCTTGCGTTTCGTTACATGGAACATGCCAAAAGAAATAAATGATTTGCCTTAACATACCTTGAATCCAAGCTTAATAGCTCAAAGTGAAATTTTGATATTTAATTGCCATGATCAATTATCGCCACTTGACATTGTTATTCCCATAATTCAACAATTATTATCTACTAGATTATTCAAGAATTATTTGGATAAAGGCGTTCTAGTACTACTACTACTTCTGCGTTTTCAAATAAAAAGTGAGGTTGTTGGAAACCAATATCACGTTACAGCCCTCTATATAACACTCACTATTGTAGAATCTTATTATGATTAAGTTGAGGATAAAAATGTGTTATGTAAAAGCTTATGGTGGTTTGTCCTCTACATGTGTCACTTAGCATGTGATATGCTATTTGACTCACCCAAGTCCCCTACGACCACCTCATTCAATCTATTGGCTACTTCATGCCATGTGTCACCTTACTCCACGTGTCAACCCAAAAAAAAACTTATTCAATTAATTATACACACTTAATTCCTTGATCCCAATTCACTTAAATCTTGATGACTTATAAAATCTTCATATGCTCAATGCCATAATCGTGTAATATAGCACTAGTCCATAACCTCTTTGGGGACATACAACTATTATTACTAATCCCCGTCGTCACCCTTATTAAGTTCTAAATTATTTCGATACCACGTCCTTATTTATACTAAGCTCTTTATTTGCATACTTGAGTATGACATAATTTCCCCAGGCTCGGGCCTACTTGCATATGTCTAGCTGTTTAAATCATCGCCCGTAAGTACGGGATGTTACAACAATTGAGATGAATTCTCCTTACTAAAGATCAACATATCATCAACAAAGCACATGTGATTCAGCTTCATGGATCTACAATTAGTATGAAATGAAAATCCTTCATGCTCAGCCACCAGTTGCACAATCTTGATAAAGTACTCCATGCATACCACAAGCAGTAAAGGTGATATGGGATCACCGTTGAAAGAAATAACCCCCTTGATTATTTTCATTAATTGAAAGGTATTTATACAAGTTACAAAATAGGAGAATCCTATTCCTAAAATCTTATTCTACCATAATTCTAACTATACAATTATGGTAAGTGTATAACACTAATTAAGGTAACCTTTACACTACAATATACTACAAATATATATACCATATATACAAGATTGTACTGCCTACAATCTGCCCGAGATTGGGCCTTGTAATCTGCCGAATATCTGGGCCAGTCCATTGATATACTGTGATATACATTGCTGTATATTTAGTGTATATCACGGTATATTGCCTTGTTTAACACACCCCCGCAGTCATAGCGGGTGGTCTTCGAACGCTGAGACTGTCCCTAAAATCTTCAAAAAGGACTGCGGGTAGACCCTTTGTAAAGATGTCTGCAACTTGATAACGAGACGGGACATGGCATACGTAAACGTGACCCTTAGCAACCTTTTAACGGACAAAGTGACTGTCCATTTCGATATGCTTAGTGCGTTGGTGCTAAATCGGGTTACCTGAAAGGTAGATGGCACTAATGTTATCGCAATATACCAAGGTTGCCTTCTGAATGGGACAATGAAGCTCAAAAAGAAAATTACGTAGCCAACATGATTCAGAGACCACATTCGCTACCCCTCGATATTCGGCCTCTGCACTTGAGCGTGATAGAGTTGCCTGACGCTTCGCCGACCAGGAGACCAAGTTGTTGCCAAGGAACATACAGTAGCCAGACGTCGACCATCTGGTGTCGGGACATCCACCCCAATCAGCATCTGTGTATGAGACAAGTGTGGATGTAGATGAAGGATATAAGTGCAAACTATAGTCTAGTGTCCCCTGAATATAGCGAATGGTGCGTTTGATTGCATTCATGTGCTCAACTCTGGGATCATGCATGAATAAGCACACCTGCTAAACAACATACGTAATATCCGGTGTGGTAAAGGTAAGATACTGGAGGGCTCTGCAAGACTGCGATAGCGGGTCGGGTCCTCGTACGGTGCACCTGCCGCGGTACTAAGCTTGGGTTTTGCATCAACTTGAGTGGAAGTGGACTTACAGGATGACATCCCAGCCCTCTCTATGATCTCAGCAGCATACTTTTGTTGAGACAAAAACAATCCATCTAAATGACGCCTGACAACAATCCCCAAAAAGTAACTCAAAGGCCCTAAGTCTTTCATAGCAAACTCAGAGCTGAGCATGGTCATGATAGACTGACGTAAGACATCGGAAGAGGAAGTCAGAATGATATAATTCACATACAACATGATGTAGGCCAAGGATGAACCATGTCGGTAGATGAACAAAGAATTGTCTGCCCTACTGTGAGTGAACCCAATGGTTGAAACATAGTCAGCAAACCTTGTATACCAGGCCCGTGGAGACTACTTAAGCCCATATAAGGACTTCTTCAACAAACAGACATGATGAGGACGGTTGGGATCCCTGAAACCCAACGGCTGATGCATATAGACAGTTTCCTTGAGATCACCATGTAGGAAAGCATTCTTGACATCCAACTGATGAATAGGCCAAGTCTTTGAAAGATCCAAGCTAAGCACAGTGCGAATGGTAGCCAGTTTGACCACCAGACTAAACGTCTCACCACAATCTATCCCAACCTGCTGAGTCCTACCATCACCCACAAGCCGCGCCTTATGTTGAGCAAATGACCCATCTGAATTCTCCTTATGAGCAAAAATCCACATAAACCTGATAACATTAATACCAGATGGACGGGGAACCAACTCCCACGTCTTATTATTAATAAGAGCATTATATTCATCGGTCATAACAATTTTCCAATTCGGGTCATTTAAGGCGAACACAGGATTACGGGGCAAGGGGGATTTAGAGACATTAGAATATAAATTAAAATGTCTCTTAGGTGTAAAAATACCCCACTGACTACGAGTGACCAGTCTATGACTCGAGGAAGAATTTAGTGAATTTTGGTAATTTGCTGGGCTCGGGATGGGTAGCGGCGAGTGGGCTGCTTGGCCCAAATCAGAATCTAGGGCAAATCGGACCGGTTCAGCAATTGGGCGATCCCCAGTGAACTCGGTCCAACGACTGAAACTGGACTCGGAACAGTGGGGCCAGCGAGCAGTGGGCCCGCTGGAGAATATTGAGTGTGGGATATGTTCAAAAAATGGTGAGTAATATACGGAGATATACCATCATCCAAAAAATTATACGAACTAGGCTCGGGAGTCTGAACTTTCGTAAATGGAAATTGGGTTTCATCGAAAATCACTTGTCGATTAATTATGATTTTCTTGGAGGATAAATTAAAGCATTTGTAACCCCGATGATTAGACGGATAACCCAAAAACACACACGGAGTAGATCGGGCCTGAAGTTTGTTAATTGTGGTGGATGGGAATAACGGATAACACAAGCACCCAAAAACTCGAAGATGAGAATAAGAAGGGTTCTTATTAAATAGGATTTGGAGGGGGGAAGAATATGTCAGACCTTTGGACGGAATTATGTTAAGGAGATATGTTGCCATTTGCAGAGCATGATGCCAAAAATATGGGGGTACAGAAGCATGGAGTAAGAGGGTGCAGACAATGTTATTTATGGAACGAATTTTGCGTTCGGCTTTCCTATTTTAAGAAGATGTATGAGGGAACAAAAAATGAAAATTGATCCCATTATTATCACAGAACTCCCGAAACACTCTATTGTCATACTCTTTCCCATTATCACACTGTATATTTTTTATTTCTCTTTCGAATTGTGTTGTAATGAATGCTCTAAATTTTATGAAGACAGAAAACACTTGAGATTTATTGGCAATTGGAAACGTCCACAAAAATTTAGAATAATCATCCAAAAAAAGAACATAATATCAATGACCTAACGAACTTAGAACATGAGACGTCCATAGGTCGCTATGAATAATATCAAATAGCATTGAAGTATGAGAATTTGAGTCCACAAATGACAACTTAACAATTTTTCCTAACGAACAAGATTGACAAATTTGGGTACGAATCGTACCCTTACAAGAAATAAAGCTATTTTTATCTAAAACTTATAAAATAGAAGATCCCGGATGACCAAGGCGAGCATGCCACAAGGAAGGAGATATGGCTGCAAAAGCTGAAGGCAAGACTTGACTCGATGGACTGAAACCGGGTGTGACAGGATACAGATTTCCCCTACTATCACACCTCATGAGAGGACTCCCCATCTTGAAATCCTTCACAGAAAAACCAAAAGGATCAAATTCAATAGAAACAGAATTGTCAGTGGTGAACTTGCGGACATACACTAAGTTTTTAATCAATTTGGGAGCATGTAAAGTATTTTTCAAGATAAGGGGTGGATTGGGAGGAGACAACGTTTTATGACCATAACCCTTAATTGGAATAGAGTTACCATTTCCGACAATTATACCACGAGGGTTGCTCAAATTGGAATAAGACGAGAGAGTACCTTGATCGGAGGTCATGTGTGTCGTTGCGCTGGTGTCCATGTACCAATTTGGATCCGGTTGCGTCAACCCAAGTGTGTGCATTGCGGCCTCAATGTCGGTGGGAGTGGGGCCTGCTGCGTGGTGGGCTTGCGGAGGCCGGGGCCCAAGAATCCCAGAACTGGGCTGTTGGCCGTAGCTGCTGGAGCTGGAGTTGCTGGGCCAGTGGCCAGTGGGCCGCCACTGCTGATTGTTGGGCCTGAAATGCTGGCCAGAGATTGGGCCTTGTTATCTGCCGAATATCTGGGTCAGTCCATTGATATACTGTGATATACACGGTTGTATATTCAGTGTATATCACGGTATATTGCCTTGTTTAACAACCGTGTCTCAATCCCCTTTTCCTGTTATACCACCATGTACCCCCATTGATTGGAATTATCTACTGTGGGGTTGAGACACATTCCATCACTTATTTTATTAACTTTGTGGGGAAATTCAGCCCATAAAGTATTTCTTCTACAAAATCTCACTCTACCGAGTCATAAGCTTTCCTAAGATCAATATTAATTAAACAACACTTTGTGGTGTTCTTCCTATTGTAAAGTCTGACCAAGTCTTGACATATAAAAATATTTTGCACAATTGTCCTTCCTGACACAAAGGCACTTTTATTTCAAGATATGATGCTTGGCAGAACCACTTTTAGTCTGACATAACATTTAGGAGATGACTTTATAAACTGTGTTATAAGATTAAATTAGTCTAAAGTCACTCACACTATCGTCATGTGTAGTTTTTGGGATAAGTGTGATGATAGTATTATTAACCCATCTCAACATCTTTCCAGTTTTGAAGAATTCAAGGACCCATCCACCAGGTCTTGTCCCACTGTGTTCCAAGCATCTTTGTAAAATTGGCTACCATAACCATCTGGTCGAGGAGCTTTATTCCCCTCAATAGTCCATAGAGCATTCTTCACCTCAGCACTAGTGAATTCCCTACTCAGTAACTCTCTTTGCTCAGCAATTATCAGTGCCCTTCTCCTGAGTACTTCACTGCACACATGATGCCTTTCCTCATTCTTTTTTCCCAACAAATCAGTGTAGTTATCAGTGAAAGCATGCACAATTCCATCTAGGTAAGTTATTTGTTTCCCCTATTTGTTTTTGATACAAAAGATCCTGTTAGCATTTTCCCTGCTTTGAGTACACTATGAAAGAATTTAGTGTTCATGTCTCTTGATTTTAGCGATTGGATCTTGCATTTTTGCTTCAGAAATTGGTCCCTAGTTTTTTTACATTGTTCGAACTGTGCTGCCAATTGTATCTCCTCATTGATCAATCCAGTATTTCCAAGGTCACTCTGAATCTTGATTTGACATTGGGTAAGTAGCTCATATGCCCTTTTAGCTCGGAGTTCTACATCATTGAACCTCTCCTTATTTAATGCAGCGAGGACTCTCCTTAGTTGTTCATCTTCCCTACCAACTGATACATTTTCCTTACTGGGATGTTAGGAAACCAACTACTAACCACTTTAGTTCGAAACTCTAGCACCAAACTCCATATGTTGAAATATCTGAATCTTTGTCTTATTTGAGGACCAATAGTTTTCAATTGAATGATTGCTGGGAAATGATCAAACATCTCTTCATTCATAAAATGAACCTCAGCAGCAGGTAATTAAACTTGTCCATCACTGTTGACTAGCACTATATCAATTTTGATCAAAAGTCTATCAGTACCACTTTGTTTATTGCTTCATGTGAAGAAAGAGCCTAGTAGAATATTTCAGATCTTGTAACCCACACCCCTCTACACCGTGCTTTAAATCTTTGATCTCAGCTAGTGTCACTTCTCTTCCTATTCTTTCTTCCCTATTTAGAAACACTGTTAAAGTCACCCATAATTGCCCAGGCCCTAACCACCTTATTGTGTAAGCCATTGATTTCCTTCCATAAGCTCTCTCTAAAAGCTTGGTCATTAAAACTATATACCATTCTACAACAAACTCTAGCCCAGTACCAATATGTTCAAACCATACACTGAATACCTTGTGTAGTAGTCATAGTGACATTGCAACAACAACAATAACATACCCAGTGAACTCTCACAACGTGGGGTCTGGGAGGGTAGAGTATACGCATACCTTACCTCTACCTTAGCAGGTAGAACGACTAGTTTCGAGAGACCCTCGGCTCAAGACAAAGCACAAGCACAAGCAAAGTAAGACCAACAAAGTGAATAAGCCATGATAGCACATTTTGAAAAAGAAGCAATAACTAATGTAGGTAAATAAGACAAACAAAGTACATTAGAGAACACATAGCAGCATAAATCAAACGACAAGGGACTATAAAGCAATACTGCACTTACTAGTATGATAGGATAAGCAGGCCTACAATAATAACACTACAACTACCAATTTGTAAGCGTAAGTAGGACTACGCTGGACTACCTACTACCCTTCTATCCTAATCCGTGTCCTCCATAACCTCCTATCTAAGGTCATGTCCACGGTGAGTTGCACCTGCGCCACATCTCATCTAATTACCTCTCCCAAATAATTCTTCAGCCTACCTCTGCCCCTTTTAAATCTGTCCATAGCCAACCTCTCACACCTCCGCACTAGGGCACTTGTGTCTCTCATCTGCTCGTGCCCGAACCATCTCAATCTAGCTTCCCACATCTTATCCTCCATCGAGGCCACTCCCATTCTATTATGGATATCATCATTTCTAATTCTATCCCTCCTTGTATGCCCACGCATCCATCTTTGCATCTTCATCTCCACAACATTCATCTTTTGAATGAGCGAAGTCTTGACAGACCAACACTCCTCCCCATACACCATATTTGATCTAACCACCACCCTATATAAGTTGCTTTTAAGTTTTGGTGGCGTATTTTATCGCAAAATAGTACAAATGCGAACCTCTATTTCATCCACCCTCCCCCAATACGATGTGTGACATCGTCATCAATATCTCCATTCCATTGGATAATAGGCCTGAGGTACTTGAAGCTTCCTTTCTTTGGAATTACCTAAGTACCAAGCCTTACCTCCATGCCTGTGTCAAGGTTGCTCCCGTTACTGAACTTGCACTACAAGTATTCCATCTTGGTCCTACTCAACCTGAACCCTTTAGACTCTAGAGTTTGTCTCCAAACTTTCATCTTAGCGTTCACTCAGCTGAGAGTCTCATCAATAAGGAATATGTCATCTGCGAATAACATACACCATAGCACCTCCCCTTGAATTTGTCGAGTCAGTCCATCTATCACCAAGGCAAATAAGAATGGGCTAAGAGATAATATTTGGTGCAGCCCCATCATCACTGGAAAGTGCTTCGAGTCTCCTACTGTCCGTACCTTGGTCTTGGATCCATCATACATATCCTTTGGTTTCCATACTATCCAATTTCTACCTCCTGGATGTGCTACTGGATTAGTTGTGAAAGACTAATCTTTACAAAGATTAAGAGTTGATTTATGGGTCTTAGCTCTCTTAATCTTTGTCTCTAGGAGTCCAAACAAGCTGCCATTTTCATTGTGCAAAACAAAGTTCACTTTCTTCTGCTTTTTTAAATTTTTTTATTACATATGGGTAGGGAAAGGGGAAATGGTGAGGGAATTGCAATGTGGAGATTCGAACTCTCGCCAACAATGTGAAAGTTCAGGTAGCCAACCAACTAAGCTACTATATCCCTATTCATTTCCTTCTGCTTATCAGTCCTGTTTATACCCTTTACATTCCAAAATACTATTTTATTCATTGGGGATAGGGACACTCCCCTCCCCTGCTTGGACAGACACCTGTTGATGTTTCCTACCTCTTTAGTAATTATCCCTAACATTATTTGTTGTTGTTTGTCAGTTAGAGTACACACCCCTTTAATCGGTTCACTATGTTGTTCCTTTGTCCCCTGATCACACTCCATTTGTTTACTCATCTGGTTGCCATGTAGATGTTTAGCACCTTAGTCATTTTGAGTTCCTTGGTTACATTTTCTGCTCTCTTCTGCAACACAATATATGTGTTATTTATTACAATCCCATTCCTTGCCTGCGGGGGATTGTAATTCCTTATATTCGCTACTGCCTTTGGTATGTTCAATTCACCATTGTTACCATCATGATTATTCTGCCCCTGCACTTTTTGTTGTTCATCTTTGTTCAGTCTTGTTAGTTCATCTCTTTGTTCCATTCTGAATTCACTAATTTCATGCGTAAAGTTATTACATCTTGAGCACAACACTGGTTTTCATTTACGTTCCACCTTTTGTTCCACAATATAGCCATATTCATTCTCAAATAACCCCCTTGACAAATACTCCTTATTTAGTGGTATTTCCACTAGAAATTTAGCAAAGGTCAGCCTCTCCTTATGGGTCGTAGCTTTGTCCGCCTTGGTGGTTTTCTAACTACACTAACAATTTTCGTTAATGATGTTTTGCACCAGTATTTCACCCCCAATCTTACTAACCTAATCCATATAGGGATTTTATCCACTGTTTCCTTACTTACTTCAATATCATGCCTCCAATGTTTAACTACATTTGGATTCCTGTCGAACATTTGGACAATCTCTTCCACAACCTCATCTCTATCTTCAGCTTGGTGGAATCTCACTAAGAACACACTCTTATTTACCTGGGCAACTTTGTCAATTTCTTTAGTTTTCCAAATTCGATAGAAAATACCTTCCATTACCGATTGAGTTGGGGGTGGGGTGGGGTGCAAGGGTTGGATCCCAAAACATAGCAGATCACTGTCATTTTCCAATATTTATATCCTCCATAGTAAATTTGACATTCATGTTGATAGCATTCGAATCAGAGAGGGCCAAAACACTCTGATTCAGGTAGCTTACCAACTATCGCACTCCATGAATTAACTAGAGGAGTTAGGGATTTACTCATACTAGTATTTTCCTCTTTCCAGTCTCAGCATCAACATGATATGCCTACAAAATCCCCGTGCTTGTTGCTGGTGTGCTAACTACTTGCCCAATTTGATGATGTATTTGTTGCTCCGGTGACTGTGACTGGCTCAAAATTAGTGGAACAATACCCTGTGGCACATTCATATTTTCCGCCTTCTTTGAATTCCCCGTTTGGGGGACTGTTCTCTTGCTCGTTATTTTGGCTTGTGTTGTTCTATGGGTTTGTTTCCCCCTTCACCCTTACTTCATTTTCCTTGCCATTTCAATATTACGTGAGAGGAAAAGTCATTTCATCGTATCCCGTTTTACTGGACTTCGAAAAGTGAAAAGTACAATAATATAAGGACAAAATGGGAAAACAATTAACTCAAATGCGAATTGTGGAACAAATACTTGTATGAAATTGGGGAAGAAAAAAAGAGAGCGTATATGTGATACTAATTATGCGAGTTGAACCTATGTAATTGTTAATTGTTTGTGATGCTTCGTGAAGAGAAAATGAGAGTTAAATGGTTATGGCAGCCATTGAAATTGAGTCGAGAAGTAAAGTGCAGGGGAATGAGAAAATAGAGTAATGAAAGGCTCACACTGTAGCTGAAAGTGTTTGATCTTATTGCACACAAAGAATAAAATGATATAATGTGGATTTATATATACAACTCAACTCATCTAATCTAACAACCTATTAATTACATTTCAACCAATTCTTAACAACCTTATAACTAATTCCAACCAATATAACAAACTGAACTAACTCAACTATCTAGAGGTAAAACTCCTATGTGCCACACCTCATTGCACTTTGGGGCACCAATCTAATTCGTTCACACCCCCTCAAGCTAGGATATATGAAGATGTTCTTTATTCCCAGCTTGGACATCAAATGAGTATGATGTATTCGGTTGAGAGTTTTATTAAGCAAATCAACAACTTAATTTGCAGAAGGTATATAGGTAGTATAAATGAGGCCTTCATGCATCTTCTCCCTAATGAAATGACAATCTATGTCAATGTGCTTAATACGCTCATGGAATACTAGATTAGCAGCAATCTGGAGGGCATATGTACTATATGTGAATACAGAAACAGACAGCTCCACAAAAACACTAAGTTTCTTATACAAACCAGTGAGTCATACAACCTCAGCAACTGAAGCAGCTAATGATCTATACTAAGCATCAGCTGAACTCTTGGACACTGTAACCTGCTTCTTAGACTGCAAGAAATTGGGGAAGAACCAAATAACACTAAAAAACCTGTAATAGATCTTCTGCTATTGATACAAGACCCCCAATCTGCATCACAAAACACTTGCAGTTGAGGAATGTTGGAACAACTCAGAAGAATGCCCGATCCTGGAGCATGTTTGATGTATCTAACAAGTCTTAGTCCAACTTCCATATGGGAAGTCTTAGGAGCCTGCATAAACTAACTTAAGCAATGCACATCCAAGGCTATATAAGTCCTAGTATTAATAAGATATAATAGTCTACCAACGAGTCTCCTATAAATGCCAGGATCTGGCAAAAACAAATCCTGTAATGAAGAAGATGTAGATGATGTGTCACAGGTTGTGGAAAGAGAAACAACATACTGATCAAATTCCACAGTGGTAAACTTTTGATGCATCTCCATGGGTGAAAGAATAGGCTTTACACCTGCTAGGCTCATATTAGAAATAAGTTCCAATGCATATTTTCTTTGATGCATAAGAATGCCTTGGGAGTTTCTTGCAAACTCTATTATAAGGAAATATGTAAGCACTCCAAAATATTTTATCTTGAAAGCAACATGTAATGCTTCTTTAGTAGACTGGATAAGTTATGGATCATCACCAGTAATTAACAAGTCATTAACATACACCAACACCACTACAATCTTATCATCATTATGTTTAGTGAATTGAGAATAATCTATGTGACTTTGCTGAAAACCAGATGAAACCGAAGCTGAAGTCAATTTAATGTTCCATTGCCTTGATGCTTGTTTCAAGCAATATAATGACTTCAATAATCTGCAGACCTATTTCTGGCCTCCTGTAGTGTTGAAACCTTCTGGCAGTTTCATAAACACTCTTCACAGAGATCTCCTTGTAGAAATGCATTATAAACATCCATTTGATTAATAACCCACTGTTTGGCACCTGTAACAGATATAACTGTTATGACAGTAGTTATTTTAACAACATGTGAGAAGGTCTCTTGATAATCAAGACTCTTCTTCTAATTATATCATTTTACTACCAGCCTGACTTTAAATCTTTCAACCTCTCCAGTAGCTTTATATATTATCTTGTACACCCATCTGCAGCCAATGGCATTCTTGCCTTCTGGAAGTTCCACCAACTCGCATGTCTTGTTTTCTTCCAATGTTTGGATCTCAGCCTTCATTGCTTCAACCCATCTTCTGTCTATAGCAGCTTTCGAATAATTGTATGGTTCAGTAGTAACATAAACTTGTGCCATAAAGCTTTGATAATTGGATGACAATCCTGTATAACTCAATCATGCAAATATTGAGTATAAGCAATTAGTGGAACCTTAGTATGTAATGTAGTCTTTATGCCAAATAGGAGGTCTACTAGCCCTTGTAGATCTTCTAATGTCAGGTTCAGGTGTCAATGTTTCCTCCATCATGCCTAAAACTTGATGATCATGATGAGAGCAGTAAACAATAGTATCATCAGCATCAGAAGTGTCAGCAGGTTGACCTTCTTGATTGTTATGTGCAATCTTAAAACTCTTAGGATGCACTAGATCATCAAAACAGAAGTGCTCATGTGACTTTATATGATCAAACCTGTCATTAACATCATTTTTAAAAGGGAAAATTGACTCCATGAATACTAAATCCCTGCTCATAAAGAAGGTTCTATTTCCATGTCATATAATTTGTATCATTTCTGTGCAGATCCATATCATAGAAGAACAGTTCTCACTACCCTAGGATTAAACTTGTCCTGTTTGATCAAGGTGGTTGCGAAACAGAAATAACCTATCACTAAGTGAGAAAATAATGGTACTTTGTTATACAACATCTCATAAGGTAATTTGTTGCCTATAACAGTGGAAGGTATTATATTCATAATATATACTGCCCATTCTACACAGAAACCCCAGAACCTGTCTAGTAAATTTCCCTGAATCTTTCTGGACCTAGCTATTTATAATACATGTCTATGATTTATTTTCACTACACCATTTTGTTGTGGTGTGTATGGACAAGAACTCTCATGTATTATACCATATTTTTGAAACAACTCTTTGTAGTTATGATTAAAAAACTCAGTTTCATTATCTGACCTTATCATTTTCATCTTAATATCAAACTGGGTGTTCATTTCAATGAAGAAATTCATAAGTAAGGTAGTCACATATGATTTCAATCTCACTAAAAAGATTCAAGTCCATCTAGAGTAGTCATTCACAATAATAAGAAAATATCTCATTCCATTATATGTTTCAACTTTATAAGGCTCTCATACATCCATATGTAACAATTGAAAATGTACTGTTATCCTACTGTTACTGACAGGAAAAGGCATCCTAGTTTGTCTAGATAAGGGACATACTTCACAGTTATGCAATATGCAAGAATTATAATTCTTGAAACAAGGTATTTTCCTCAAAATATTCATAGGTACATGACACAACCTTTGATGCCAAATAATTGCATCTACATGCTGAGTTACTGTTAGACATTGAGACATCTTCTCTCCTTTATTCTGTGTGTCTAAACACAATATGTACAACCCTCTTCCTCATTATCAATCTCCCTCACCTTCCCAGATGAGAGATCTTGAAATACACAGCATTTAGGAAAGAAAGTAACACTACAATTCAGTTCCTTTGTCACCCTTGAAACAGACATGAGATTAAATTTGAATGTTGGAACACATAGAACATTTTTAAGAATATCATCTCCTCTCAGGTGATACTCACCAACATGTGAGATTTTGGCTGAATCTTCTATAGGTAACTACACCATTTCTGCATTTTCTATATGATTTTTATTATGTAAGTGTTTCTGATTACTAATCATGTGATTAGTTGCAACTGTATCCACAATCCATTTTAACAATGCCTCTATGTCATTGTTAAATGTACCTGCCATATTTGAAACAACACCAGTTTCTCCAGTTCCAGGTATGTTTTTGAGTAGGTTGAGAAGTTGCTGGTGTTGACTTGGTGTGAACTGATTATTTGTCATTTACATCTCTTGATGATACTGATATGGCTTACAATTTTACATGATATGTGATCCTTGTGAGCATCTTTGTGAATAGAACTGTGAATTTGAAGCAATTCCATACTGATGCAGTGTATTTTGTCCAAACTGTTGGTTCTGTGTGAGTCTTGTGTTCTATTGCTGATATCGTGTTTCACCTCCTTGTCCAGTGTCTTCAAATGATATACCTCCTCTTGTCACCACATTTTCCTTCCTTGTTTTTCCTTTAAAACTTTCTAGATATCCATTGAGTTTGTAGTAATCATCCCGTACATGTTCAGTTTGGGGCAAAAGGCACATTTTATCAACTTAAAACACTATATTTTCATGTGTCCCCTGACATGACAAAAAAAAAATTGCATTAGGATTATATGGCTTCTTTTTCCTTGGACCTCCACCTCCATTTCTTACTGATGTAAACATGGCAGAAGACTCCATTGTGTCCTGCATAATTCTACTTGGTCCTGTTACTATTCTTTGACTCTCCTCCTGATTGATCATTGCATATACCTGATTTAAATTTGGTATCTGCTGTATCATTATCACCTGACTCCTTACTTGGCCATAACTGTCATCAAGCCCCATTAGAAACTACAACATTCTCTGGTATTGCAGGTGATCTATAAACTCCTTAGACCTAGGACAACATGTTGTTGGTGGTATGATAGAATCATACTCATCCCATAGATCCTTAAGCTTCGAATAATATATAGACACTGAAAGTGTTCTTTGTCTTAGTGTGAATATCTCATTGTGTAATTGAAAGGCTCTTGAGCTATTTTATTTGTCAAATCTATCCTTCAATTTTTTCCATATCATATGAGAATTAGAATTGAATAACATTCCAGTGAGCAAATTCTTACTCACATTTTCCATCAACCATGATACTACAATTACATTACATCTATCCCAAGTTTAGCCAAATCACCATGAAAGGCTTGTCTCTTCAATGTTCTATCTATGAAGTCTATTTTATTCTTCTCTAATTGAGCTAATTTCACTGCTCTACTCCACAACATATAATTATCCATTCTAGTTAAGATAATCACAACATATAATGAACCTGGTGCATCCGAGGGAAAAATGTATAGAGGATGGTTGTGATCGATATTTATCACAATTGATGTAGCTTTATTCATCATATCTTCTCCATTGGTTCCCATCGTCCTTGATTTTTAATGCTCAGACTTCAATTGTAATCGTGATCAATAATTCCAGTCTCGATTGTACTCGAAATGAACTGATTTCAGTTTTTTCTTCTTTCAGGTACAAACTCCTCAAGATCTTCACTGCATGCGATGTAATTATCTTTGATATGCCTCGATCGACGACTATGATACCATGTTAAATGTTTGTGATGCTTCGTGAAGAGAAAAAGAGAGTTAAATGGCTATGTCAGCCATTGAAATTGAGTCAAGAAGCAGAGTGCAGGGGAATGAGAAAACAGAGAAATGAGAGGCTCAGACTTGAGTTGAAAGTGTTTGATTTTAATGCACACAAAGAATAAAATGATACAATGTAGATTTATATATACAACTTATCTAATCTAACAATCTATTAATTACATTTCAACCAATTCTCAACAACCTTAAAACTAACTTCAACCAATATAACAAACTTAACTAACTCAACTATCTAGAGGTAAAACTCCCATTGCCACACCTCATGGCGCTTTGGTGGACCTATCAAATTCTTTCACAATAAGTCATTCCACGAAACAAATTAAACTTACTCGTTAACAAGGTTTTTTATCCAAAATCTTATCCTAGCCCCTCATATACTATACTAGTATATATATTTTCAGAAACATAGTCGAGATGCAAAAGGGACGACATATTAATAGGTATACTCTTTAAAGTTAAAGTAGTTAGTGTCTTAGTTGATGCCACAAGACCAATCTTATAAAGTAGTATCTTCATGAAAATTTTTAGTATTCATTTAAACATTAATAAAAAATCAAAAAAAATCAAGTTAAAAATTGTAATTTGTTGTCAACGACAAATTATTTTTTTCTAGACTGAAATTATAGCTCAAACATTACAACTTCACAATTCATTATTTGGGGTTCAAGATTCGCGTCAACAGAAAGTCCTTCCATTCTCTACCTTCCCCTCTTCTATTTTCACGGACTATTTCCACATAAAAAAATTTAAATTCTGCAATAGACTCATAGAATTAAAAACAAAAATAATAAAAAGATTTATATTAGTGGAAAATACTGTAGATTTATTTGCTAGCCAAATATGTCAAGGTGTAAAGGCAGTAATTAGAGTTGTTTTCCAATCGTTGTAAGTGACCAGAGGCGGTTCTAACTCATTATTTATGGGTTCATTCTAATTCAACAATTTTGATTTGAATTCTATATTTTTTTAACAAAAATCCATTAAATGAGTATATAAAATAGATTTTAAACTCAAATAAATTAAAGGGCAAGTTACATACCGGGTCAATCGCCAAAATAATTACATTTACTAGTCAAATACATAAAAATAATATACAATATCATGTATAAAGTATGTATATTTTATGTATATTATACATTAATATAGAAAAACATATATTTACTAACTATTATTTTGGTGGGATTCTCCTAAATTTTAATTTTAAATGCACTGTGACAAAAATCTCAAACTCACAATACTCAAATTTTGAATCCACCTTTAATCAACCCACAAATTCGTTGAGACACCATGAAAGAAATAACAATGCTCATCGGCCAAATAGTTGATCGATCATTGATTCGAAAAATACTAAATATCTATAAATATATGAATGTTCAGTTTTCTTTGTATATTATTTTGAATCATTATAGAAATAGATAAACTTCAAATCCTGAATCTGTTTCTTAGTCTAGTAAATATTTCTTAGGCCTCATTTGTTTTCATTATGATTAAAGACTACTGAATCTGAATACACATCTGAATGATTAATAAGTTGTCTCTAGAATTGAATACTGAATGATTAAAACTGTTTGTTTTTAAAAATCTAAATGTGCATAATATATTTATATAAATATAATAAATATAATAAATATATTACTTAAATTAAAAAGTAACTAAAAATATAAATTTAATAATATAAAAATATTATTTGATAAAAAAATATTATGTTCTTTTTGTTGCTTTTATTTTATATCGTTTTGGACAACTTTGTGCACTTTATTTTATCATAAATAACCCCTTCCCCCCCCATCCCCCCTCCATTAAGTAAGCTTAGTGGAAATTTACCCAAAAAAAAATATTTTCACTAGTGATGGTGGAGATGCTTTGTAGTTATGGTGGTAGTGATGGTTGGTGTTAGTGGCTAGTAATGGTGTTGGTGATAGTTGTGATTATGAAGGTGGTTTATGTTGTAGTGTCTGGCGATGGTGGCGGTTGATAGTGGCGGTCGCGGTTGTGATGGTGGAGTTAGTTGATGTTATTAATTCGCGGTATTGGTGGTGATGGCTAAAGAATGTGTGGTGGTTAATGGGTGGTAATTGACGACAGTGATAGGTATGATGATAAAGATAGTAGTAAGAATTGACTGTAACAGTGGCGGCCGCGACGATAATGGCGGCTGTTGATATAATTTTAATGATGGAGGTGGTAGGTATGATAACAACTGATAATAGTGTTGTCAGTAGTGGTGGTTATCATGGCAGAGGTGATAGATGGTGATGGCGGTTGACAACGGTGATAGTTTTGATAGTGGTGATGGTAGTAATTGTGATGGAAAAGATGGTTAGTGGTGGTGAGATAGGGAGAGGGTGGGGTAGAGTGGTCGGGGTAGGGTGGGATAGAGTGGGTAGGCGTGGGCGGGGTGGGGATTGAGCCGGTGGTTTTGGATAGAGTGGTGGTAAAAACTATTTATATACAAAAATTCTTCTTATTGATATTAAGACTTTGTTTAAGATCTTAATGCTTAATACATATTTAGACCAAGTAAATACTTACTCTCTTCGTCCCAAAAAGATTATCTTAATTTGACTTGACACGGAGTTTTAAAATAAAGGAAGACTTTTGAAATGTGTGGTCTAAAACAAACTTTAGATATTTGTGTAGTTATAAATCATTTCATAAAGTTAAATTATTTCTAAATATAGAAATATGTCAATCTTTTTTAGACAAATTAAAAAAGAAAGTAGAACAATTTTTTTGAGTCAGATGGAGTAGATCTTAATATAAATAAATGTATTTAATGACTTCAGATTTGAACCAATCAGATTCAGATGTCATGATGCTGCATGTTATATGGTAATTGTCAATATACTTCTTGAGCTAATTATTCCACCGACGCTAATTATTTGGCCATTTGCCTGAATGTTATCATCAATTCTATTCATGGACAGCGACATGAAAATACTTCAATATACATTATCATGACAAAATAGAATCGGACAAAATGCCAACTTAATCATCACTGCATGAACATATTCAAGGTCCAGAATTTCATGTGGACTTCTCCACGCTTGATTACGTCTCCCTTGACACAATTTGGTTGTCTTTTTAACCCTCCACCGAAAAGATAAGAACTAAGGGAAATAAAGGAGCTCTTTTTTTTCCTCTTTGCTTGCTGAAATTTAGAAAGAAAATCTAATCCTATGGAGAAAGAACAAAAAACGAAATAGTTTATACGAGAGATGAAATGCATGTAATATCAGAAGTAATATTTTTTGAAAATTTACTAATGTAGAATTAAATTTATCCCATTATTTATGACTCGAACAATTGCGGCCCCGTACGTCGGAAATATCGTTTCCACACACGTGAATCTAATGCCAAGTATCGTAAATTTCGTTAATGAAAGAGATATTGGTACGTAAGTGAAATGTTTGAGACATAGAATGATGGACGGTTATTGGATAAATAACAAGTGTTCCACGTTGGTAAACGAAAGAAGGATTGTGTGAGACGTAAGATGGATCGGGTCGGAAAGGGCCGCGGAGCCGAGAAGGGCCGCGCGCCTCTGGATCGGGACGCGGCCGAACGAGCACCGCGACGCTTCTGCAGCTGTGGCACTAAATCCATGTTTGGCTTTCGAGCCGCCGCTAACATCGCAGTGCCGCGCGCTCCCAGTGCAAAGCGATGTTGCTCGACGGAATCCCAAAGGTTTGGCTGTTGAGGTGGTTTTAATGGCATTGAATCCACCCAATAATGGTTGTCATCATACAAGACTATGACTTGAGAGACCCCATCAGGAAGGAGTATGATCTCAACCGGACAACCAATAGTGAACATGAAACACAATAATAGCAATGGAACTACTCCCGATAAGGGATGATCGACATGTGAATAGAATGATCCTTTGGAGTTTCTTTTGGAATATGATAAATATTTTGGATTTCATGCTTTTGAAAAAAGCATATAGCCTTACATACACGTGTCACTTATTTATCAATGCCTCACGAACTCTCGAATGCTTCACGAGTGATCATGTACACAACATAGAGGGTTTAGGTCAAAATAAGATCAACAAACTAGGAATCGATTCACTCGGACAATCCAACGAGTACCTAGAAGGCGTGCTTTTCAAGCTATGGTGTTCATAGTCACCAATATGTTACTAACTTCCCTTCAACCCATCATCAATAGAAACAACCACAACAACTACAACAACAATAATACATACTCCAACTTCTAGCCATGATCATCTCAAAGTTTATTCAAGAACAAACCAAGAATGATAGCCACTCTTTCATGGAGTTTTAGCTTAACTATTACAAGTTGCCTTCATCAATAACTCCAACTAAGCTATGAAAGACTAGATATCATTAATAACATCAAGGTCTTACCTTAAACCAACTAAAAGTCTTGCACCGTAATATCTTCTCCTAGCTCAAGAAGATTCTCCACTACCTCTTGCTACTAGGAAGATTTCTAAGCTACTATAGATTATCTATGAAAGATTTCCCTTCAACTTGTATAGAATTGATCCTTGATGATATACAAACCCTTGGGGAATGTTTGAGAGGGTCTGGGAATGTTTGGGGTCAAAAAATGAAATGAAATGAGATGTCACTGATCTTTGGCCATTTATAGTACTTCTCACCGCCTCTCATCTGCTGATGGTTATGCGTCGCAGATCACCATCTGTGGCTGAATATGCCACTGCAGATGCTGGCAGTGAGGTGAAGGAACATATGCTTTAATCTGTGTCTTGATCCAGGATGCGGATCGGCTTCCATGAGGCAGAATGCTTAGCGTATTGCCTGCTTTTCATCAAACCTTGTCGAGATGGGTTCCCTTTAATCTAATTGGCTTCCAACCTTTCGTATATCTCCAGAACACCCATATAAGTCATGCGTGACCTTTAGAAAGGGTCTCGAGTTATCAGAGCTGAAATCGACTAGCCATACTTCCAATCACATGTAAAAAATCATGGGGTACATCCTTTCCCCCTTAAGAACATTCGTCGTCGAATGTTGGGGAATGTAATTGAAATTCTTTGACTCTTGTGTTCTAACAAATTTTTGGCATAGTTTCCTCTCTATATAAGACTATCTTGAAAACCTGGCAAGTAGACAGAGCCAACACAAGTGCCACATAGGGCTATCTATAACAATATAATATAGTACCCGGTCCCACACGATGATTTATCTATCAAGGTAGCCAAAATGGTAATTCATAACTCACATCGACAAGGTGAATAAGACAAATAGAAATTCCTTTTTATTTGATTTGTTACAAAATAGACCATAGATCAATTCCCTTTTTATTTGGGAGTATTGACTACACCCCAATTTTGAAAAGTTCACTACTATAGAGTAGGAACAAGATGATCGTATCACACGAGCATTAGGTGAAGCTGATGTCTGGACTATGGGAGAATATCTAGATTTCATGCCTTTCTCAGCCGCCCATATTAATACGTCTATGCCATTGGTTTTCCATAGTACTTTTACGAATGCCATCTCATGAGTCCGAAACTTCTGGAATTAGTGATAAAAGATACTAGTTGAGACCTCTTCATAGGACATGTCTTTCATAATCTGAGCATTCTCGATAGTCAATATATGAGAGAAACCTCCTATATACTTTGGTAATTTCATTATGTGAAAACTGAAGGAGCTTTTTCTGATTCTGAAGAAAATCTTAAGCTCTTAGATAACTTGGTTATATTCTTGAGTAATCTTATACGAACCAGAGTACCTGAGGGTAGCTTGATTTTTTGGTCAAATCTCATCATGCCTTTTATAAGCAGCACCTTATTAAAATCACTCTAGTGTCAACGGTGTTCTTTAAACTTTTGGTATTACACATCGGCAGGTGATTCCTAGCAATCCTAAATGATCAATATTACATTCTGAAAAGGCTTTGCTTCTCCCATAGGCTGGGGAACTAGCGGGACTAACATCGGTTTAAATAATTCCTATCTTCTCATTTTAACTCATTTGATCGATGACCTATGATCTTGACCACACAAGGTCCTATAAGAATTTACCTCGATGATAACTCAATAACCGCCATAAAATGCACCTCATAACAGGGTAGATGATCATCCCATTCTTCTTGTAGATCCAACAAACCTTCATATATCACATCCTCGAGTTTCTGAATTGTGTGTTTGGCTCGACCACCTAACAGGGAGAAATTACAAGGTTTTCTCTATGCCTCTAACCCTTTCTTGGGAAATCTTGAAAATTCACTATAACTAAGCCCCCCTCTACTTAGGGTACTATATAGTTAGATGTCCGGAAATCGTACGATCTTTTGTCAATGAGCAGCTAACATAATCCTGTACTACGTGAATAACTCTATTTAAAAAGAATAAGGTCAATTTTGTAAATCTGTTGACTATCAACTATTGGGAGAGATACTCATGAACCCATACTATGCTTTTTATCTTCAGACCACGCTATCCTTTCTAGGTGGGAATCTGTATTCTGTACACTAGCTCTCTAGGACTCTGATGCTCTGCCCTTCCATGCTGATCATTAAAGTGCTAAGCCAGAACTCGCACTACTCCATTTCTCATTACAACCTCAATCCATTTTCCCTATTATCTTAGTATATCTTTACCAAATTTGGACGAATAAAATAGTAGGAACAAGGTACCTCCGCTCCAATCCTATTTCATAACTCAGCTAACTTAGAACACACTACTGAGTTGGTAATTAGAGAACTCTATTTCTCTTTAACTATGCCATTGGCTCTATTACCACATAATCCTACCTTCCGATGGTATCATCTTCCAATTCTCCCTTAGTTATTTCTTTTCCTTTTGCCATCGGGGTGACACTAACATCCCCCCCGTACTACTCTATTTTTATAGGAGCCCTGAAATTGGACCTTTAAACTTGCTATCTATTGAAGTCCTTTGAATAGTCTCTCTTTTTTTCCGGGCCTTTATATAGGCTAATTTATTTACATATCCCATCTCAGGTTACTCTGAAGGATATCCTTATGTTCCACTGAATTTACTCCTTGAAAGCTAATAAGATCGAACCCTTATATGATCATCTTCCACTCCATCCCTTAAAGGAGGGACAACACTGGGTTCTATATAATACCTTTATCCTTGATTGAGTACCATGCTCGGATTATCGATCGGTCGATCGAAAAAATGCTATGCTATTGTCCTTCCACCATATCCGTGGGATACTCACTTGCTGAAGTTTAACTTCTGAGACCTCTTTCTCTTAAGGAGGATCACACTTTATAACGTTATCTGGGTCCACGTTTACTTACTTTCTTTTTTCCTTCCTTCCAAGAACCGTTATTCTCTTTAAGAAGGCTCATACGTCATTATACCATTGTGACCCATTGATGAAAAGAAGGCCATGAACTTAAGTTTCCAACATAAAACGCGAGGTGATTTACTAGGAGTATCGAAGATTGCGAACCATCCTATTTTGACATGCCTAACGTGGAATGGAGTATGGAGTGGAATTGAAGAAAAGACTTGAAGATCCAAGCCAAGTGACATTCATTTTTTGCTTTTATGTAGGTCTTGGCCAAGACTAACTTTTAGCTTATTTTAGTTCCTAGCTTCATTTCCTTATAGCTTAATTACTAGGCCATGTAATAGGATGAAATGACTAGGCCGAGAACCATCTAGAATGAGAATCTTCCAACGTGCCCTAAGGAGGTAATTCATAAACTAGCTAGTTCATGCACTTATCTACATGTATGACACAAAAGGGTGGCCTGAAGAGTTGGGCCTTTTCCCTTCCCCCAAACCGGTCGAACACTTCCCCATTCCCATTCGGTCGAGTGTCATGTTTGTGTCTTTCATGTTTCCTCTTCTAGAAGGTATAACTAGGGATAACAACGGATCAGATCTGGACCGGATCCTACTACATCCAGATCCATTTTTCATACCTGGATCCATATCCGGATCCAGATCCATCGGATCCATAAAAATCAGATCCATCGGATCCACCTGGTCCACGGATCGGATCTGGATCCACATGTAAAAAAAAATTATTTCAGAGTTGTATATTTTTTTCATGTTTCAGATCTTCATAGGAGTCAAGTGGTTCTCAGAGTTGTATATTTTTTTCATATTTCAGATTTCAATCCTAGGCATGTCTGTCAAATGAAAATTGAGCGCTACAACAACATTAAGCTACATTGGGTGTCAATTCATCCATTTTTCTTTGTTTAATCTGCACTTTCATTAGTGTAAAAAGAATTAAAGGTGGAAGCCATAACATTTTAATCTTGATCTTATATTAGATGTTGCATTCGACCACAATTAATCATCCTTCATGACTGTAACTTTTATGAGGAATATTTTGCAACTAATCCAATATTTCATCTGCTAAAGCATGACATGAGATATGGATATTTCAACAGAATGAGATCAAATAATCAGCTCCTTTTACATGCAATGATTGTACCATCATTTGTTTTCCGCTTAGTTTTTTATTGGGCCTTTTGAGAATTATGGGCTTAAACGTATGAGTCATTTAAAAAATAAAGTCAAAATCTGAATATAAAATACAGAAATTATGAAATATTTTAAGAAAATACTTATAAAATTACATTCTAGGTTATGGATATATTTAATAAAAAATGGATCCACGGGTCGGATCTGGACCGGATACAGATCTCAAATACAAGATCCAGATCCAGATCCGATCCGTCAGAAATGGATCTGGATCCGGTCTGTATCCGTCGGGTCCAAATTTTGAAGATCCATATCCTATAAAACGGATTTGGATCCATCGGATCCGGACCGGGTCCAGTATCCATTGCCATATCTAGGTATAGCACTAGTATAAATAGGGCATGTAATTGATGAAAGAAGACGTTGAAGTTTTATGAAATATATTTGAGTTTACTCAAACTTGCTAAGTTTTCAACTTTTGTATATTGTTATCTTAGTCGGACCTTTTGTGGTCCAAACCCAGGTCCTTTTGTGGGCCACCCCTTGGTCCTTTTGTGGTCCAAACCCTCGGTCTAAGTCTAGTTAAAACCTTTGTGATCTAAGTATATCCAACACAGTGTTCTATCTAGTTACTTGTTACAAACACATTGAAGGTCTTCTCGGCCTACATTACCTTACCCGCACACGAATTTATTTATCAATTTCGTGCCCCATCCTTGTCCAAACTGCCTAATTCCTTTCACCCCAATACACTCCAACACTTCCCCAACTCACACCCAAAAGGTCGTCAACCGACTCCTCCTACGAACACCCAAAATCCTAACTAATTCCCCTCCATCCTGATCACACCCCTATTCTGCCAGCCTTACTGTACCGATCAGTTTCCGCCACCTTACCACTATCCAACCACCAACATAACCTATAACGTGTCTAGTTCATCTCCTCCAAATGCCTCAGCCCAACACCCTTCAAATTCACCCGCACACCCCCCACCAAACACACACTGTCAGAAATCCCGCCAATCTCCATTTGACCCCCATTTTCGTATCCACCCGGTCCTAGTCCAACTCCAACCCACGTAACTATACAATCCCCTCCTTATATACATCAGTTTGATATCAGATCAAGGCTTTGCCGTCCCATGCTTTGATGCTATGGTTAACATAAAGGAAGAATTACTGAGGATCATAAGTGACCTATTTACGGAACAAATGCAAATCTTGAGAAAAGAATTTGCGGGGCATGCCACGAGCAATAATGTTTAGTCCGGGGTTATACAAAATAGCCCAAGGCATAAAAGTGAAGAATGTTAAGAGTGTAGGGATTCCGTTGTTATTAAGGAACCCAAAGTCAAGGAGGTCCTAGAGGAAGATGTTGATCTTGCGAATGAGGGTGGAAGTTTGGTACTCCGACGTGTGTTGATTGTTCAACTTGAAGAAAAGGAGGAGACACAAAGAGAGCAACTATTTTACACTCGATGCAAGGTAAAAGACAAGGTATGCAATATGATCATTGATGGAGGAAGATGTTCCAACATGGCCTCCGTAGAAATGGTGGACAAATTGAAATTGCCTACCCACAACTATCCTAAACCGTATGATCTCCAATGGGTGAACGAAGATGAAAGGGTAAAGGTAACGAAACAAGCTCTTGTTAGGTTTCGGGTTGGTAAGTATGAAGATGAAATATGGTGTGACATCTTACCTATGGATGTTTGTCATATTTTATTGGGTAGGCCATGGTAATTTGATAGGAAGATGCAACATGATGAAGAAAATAATGTCTATTCATTTCAAAAGGATGGTAATAAGATCCGGTTGGTACTATTGTCACCTAGTGAGGTGAAGAAAATAAAGATCCAAATTGCCAAGAACCGCAAGGAGAAACCCGAGACCCTCTTGCTTGATGAGTGGGAGATCGAAGAGGAGTTGAAGAAGGGGAGTCCCATGTATGCATTGAAGTGCAAGGATAAGAAGAGTCTTCTGGGAGATGCGGTTGAGGATGCCGACTTGAAAGAACTCTTGAAGAAATTTGAAGATGTATTTTCGGATGACCTTGCACCCGGATTACCACCAATAAGAGGTATTGAACATGATATTGATTTTATTCTGGGAAGTTCATTATCTAATCGTCCAACCTATAGATGCAATACGGAAAAGGCCAAGGAATTGCAAAGACAAGTGCAAGAATTATTAGATAATGGAATTGTCCGAGAAATCCTTAGTCCATGTGTGGTACCCGCCCTGTTGGTGCCAAAGAAAGATGGAACTTGGCGCATGTGTATCGATAGCCGAGTGGTCAATAACATCACCGTGAAGTATAGGTTTCCTATGCTGAGATTGGATGATCTTTTAGATGAATGGAGTGGGGCCAAGTTGTTCTCCAAGATAGATTTGAGGAGTGGCTACCATCAAATGAGGATACGAGAGGAATGTGAATGAAAGATGGCGTCCAAAACCAAGTATGGCTTGTGATGTCATTTTGATTGTGGAATGCTCCCAGCTCTTCCATGAGACTCATACACGAGGTGCTACGATCATTCATGGGGTACGTAGTATCATCCGAGGGAGTTCATGTGGATCCATCCAAGGTGGAAACTATTCGGAGTTGGCCCGAGCTTACGAATGTAAGTGAGATAAGAAGTTTCCATGGTTTGGCTCATCCTTTAATTCGAGATTGTTGTACCCTTGTGTCCCCTATCACTGAAGTAATGAGAAAGGGTGAGTTAAAATGGTCCCAAGGAGCACAAATAACTTTGGAAACCTTGAGGGGAAAGATATGTAAAGCACTGGCTCTAGACCTTGAAAAGCTATTTGAAATTGAATGTGATGCTAGTGGAATTGGTGTTGGTGCCATCTTGATTCAAGACAAAAGATCCATTGCTTTCTCTAGTGGAAAATTGGGTGGTGCACGACTCAATCATTCAACTTATGACAAAGAATTTTGTATTGTGAGATCCTTGGTCCAATGGGGACATTATTTGAAGTCAAAACCCTTTGTCTTATATTCAGATCATGAATCCTTAAAGTATTTACATGGGCAAAGAAAGTTGAATCCAAGGCATGCTAAGTGGGTGGCGTACTTGCAAACGTTCACATCTCTACAAGGCACAAAGATGGCAAGTCCAACATAGTGGCGGATGCACTTTCTCTTAGGCACGTAATGTTGACCATGCCTGAATAAAAAGTTGTGGGATTTAAAGTGCTAATGGAATTCTATGTACGAGATCTCGAGTTCAATGACGTAATGATAGAATGTAATAATGGAGTTCATGGTTCTTATTCCATAGTAGAAGGTTTCCTTTTCAATGAAAACAAATTGTGTGTGCCCAAATGTTCCATGAGAGAATTACTTGTACATGAAGTGCATTCGGGTGGACTAGTTGGACATTTTGGGGTAGTAAAGACTTTGGATATTCTACAAGAACACTTTTACTAGCCACAGATGGATAAAGCTATAAATGGAGTAGTAAGTAGGTGTTCAACTTGTCAAAAGGATAAAAGTTTCTTCCACAAAGGAATGTATACTCTTTTACCGATTTCGGAACGACCATGGGAAGGTGTGAGATTGGATTTCATCCCCGGCTTACCAAAAACACAATGGGGCAAGGACTCTATCATGGTGTTTGTGGATAGATTTTCAAAGATGGCTCACTTCATTGCTTGTCACAAGACCGATGATGCAACACATATTTCAAACTTGTATTTCAAAGAAGTGGTAAGATTGCATGTTGTTCCTAAGACTATTGTGTCTGATAGAGATGTGAAGTTCCTAAGTTATTTTTGAAAAACAATATGGAGACTTCTTGGTACCAAGTTGCTATTCAATACCTCCCATCATCCTCAAACGGATGGCTAAACAGAAGTGACTAATATAACTCTTGGCACACTATTGAGATGATTGGTGAGCAAGACCACCAAGGATTGGGACATCAAGTTGTCACACACAGGATTTGCTTATAATTGGAGTCAATCTCGTACAATAGGTAATGCTCCATTTGAAATTGTCTATGGCACTAACCCGTTTTTACCTATTGATCCCAATCCCAAAGAAAGAAATCCTTAGCTTCACGGCTAAAGATCGCATTGAAGCCTTCAAGAAGTTAAATAATCAAATCCAAGCACAAATTCAGAAGGCCAACGCCAAGTACAAAATAGATGCGAAAATGTCAAGGACTCAACCACAATTCCAGCCCAGAGATTTGGTTTGGATACACCTAAGGAAGGAAAGATTTCACAATATGAGGAAGAACAAGCTAATGCCAAGGACGGATGGTCCTTTCAAGATATTGGCAAGGTTCAGGGAAAGCGCACAAGGTAGAACTTCTAGATGAATATGGAGGTATTAGTTCAACATTTAATGTTGGAGACTTATCACCATACTTAGATGATGAGAATTTGAGGGCAAATTCTGTTACAGAAGGGGAGTATGATGAAAGAAGGCCGTGAACTTAAGTTTCCAACATGAACTGCGAGGTGATTTGCTAGGAGTGTCGAAGATTGCTAACCATCCTATGGTGACATGCCTAACATGGGATGGAGTATGGAGTGGAGTTGAAGAAAATACTTGAAGATCCAAGCTAAGTGACATTAATTATCGTCTTTTATGTAGGTCTTGGTGGAGACCAACTTTTCGCTTATTTTAATTCCTAGCTTAATTTCCTTATAGCTTAATTACTAGGCAATGTAATAGGATGAAATGACTAGGCCGAGAACCATCTAGAATGAGAAGCTTCCAACGTACCCCAATGAGGTAATTTATGAACTAGCAAGTTCATGCACTTATCTACATGTATCACACAAAAGGATGGCCTATAGAACATGAATAGTTGGGCCTTTTCCCTTCTCCCAAACCGGTCGAACACCTTCCCCTTTCCCATTCGACCGAGTGTCATATTTGTGTCTTTCATATTTCCTATTCTAGAAGGTCTAGCACTAGTATAAATAGGGAATGTAGTTGATGAAAGAAGACGTTGAAGTTTTATGAAATATATTTGAGTTTATTCAAACTTGCTAAGTTTTCAACTTTTGTGTTGTTATCTTAGTCGGACCTTTTATGGTCCAAACCCCGGTCCTTTTGTGGGCCACCCTTGGTACTTTTATGGTCCAAACCATCGGTGTAAGTCTAGTTAGAACTTTTTTGATCTAACTATACCCAAGACAATGTTCTATCCGGTTACTTCTTACAAACACATTGAAGGTCTTCTCGGCCTACATTACCTTACCCGCACATGAATTTGTTTATCAATTTCGTGCCCCATCCTTGTCCAAACTGCCTAATTCCTTTAACTCCAACTCACACCCAAAATGTCATCTACTGACTCCTTCCATCAACACCCAAAACCCCAACTAATTCTTCTCCGCCCTGATCACACCCTATTCTACCAGCCTTACTGTCCCGATCAGTTTTTGCCACCTTACTACCACCAAACCACCAAATACCAACCACCAACATAACCTATAACATGTCTAGTTCATCTCCTCCAAATGCCTCAGCCTAACACCCTCCAAATTCACCCGCACACCCCCCACTAAACACACACTGCCCGAAATCCTTCCAATTTCCATTTGACTCCCATTTTCGTATCCACCCGGTCCCAATCCAATTTTGACCCACCTAACCATACAATCCCCTCCTTATATACATCACCCATCTAAGAGGGTGCTTCTAGTAAGAGGAACTTGTCTCAATATTTATATTGAAGGTCCTTGTGGCTACACCTTTAATTCCACCCACTGGTGCAGATCCTAAGTTACGGGCATAACTTTCCCACATGCTCCTTAAGGTTAAACAACATCGTCCTCTTGTTCATCTTGAGTCTTAACATTGCAATACATCGGCTAATTTCAACCTTTATTATTTAGGGTTCCCTTATATAACTAGACTTACGCTCCATTTTGGGTTCAAATCTTGGTCCTTATTCCACCATCACCATTACAGATGAGTCGTTACCCTTCTATATGCAGATTTAATCATCTTCTTGCTTGTAGTAGATAACTACTAGCAATATGCTTTTAACCATTTTGTAATCATATATTTCTGCTGAATCTTAAATATCTCTAATCTTTACCGCTTATCTTTCTTACCATTACACCTCATTTTATTCACTATGGGCATCATCTTTAATCTTTGACTTTTACTTCCAAGCTCCATATCCCCTTAGCTCAATGATTTTACACTAGCCCTTCTCACTATTAGTTTCTGCTCGAAATACTTATTGAGAACCATTGCTGGTTGCTTGCGAGATCAAAGCCTCAGGTGCTAAGATTGTTCCTTAATATAAATATATCATAGTCTAATGTCTCATTCGACCGTTCAACTCATCTTATTCTAGGGTATGCATACATCTTTTCTTGATGAAACTCGACTTATTCTCTTATTTGCAAATTCAGAATACTCCTCTTGTGCCTACGTATGATGTTATCTCTGATTATTTTCCATGTTTTCATGTTTTAACCCCCTACAATTAGCGGTCCTTGTCGATTCTTTACCTCTTTTAACTGGGAGGACACTATCATTCCTTTCATAATGTTAATACGTACATATCCATCGACATTCATGACATATTCACAAAATCTAGGTAACGCAACCTTAGTCATCGTAAAACTTCTCTCTATAACCTTTGCATTTGCTTACTAAACTATCATACGAGCCTATGTCAATTCTCCCCCCACACCACTTCCTATGGGTCACTTCTCACTCAGTCGGGATTCCTATCTTAAGATATTAAGTCGCTAAATCGATGTTCAGCATAATCTACAATCTTTTAATGACTTACAACTTGCCTTAATGCAATATTCCTTGACAGTCACTAAATAGTTTGCATAAGTAAGGTGTCACATATTCATATCTGACACACTCAATTCCAATAACAAAAACGTTAACCTTAGGAGCTCATTTCCTGCTAACCTTTTAGGATCGCTCTTCCTTGCAGTTTATCCCTTTACTGCCTACCCGCTTATTTTGTCACTCCATGATATCTCTTATTATATCGTGTCGAGAGTCTTCAAGCCTTATTCATCTTAACGGCCTATCCCATTGATTTCTAGCTTATTCAAATCTCGTAATGGATACTCGGTCTCATAACACCTTCCTCTTGATGCCCAAACCATTACCCCTTTCATTGCTTTCTATCTCTATTAGCCACGACTTGCTATATTTCCATACTCTATCTCACGACTCTCAGTCATTTCTTACATCTATCCTAATGTTTCATTTAATTTTGCATTATTCTCTTGCTATCTATCTCACGGTTTTCCTCGTCTATACCCTCATAATATAAACTTTTGTTGTGTCTAACTTCCTCATCTTCTCTATTTCTAACATGAGTCTTACTGAGGGAAATATTTACCTTTCACACAAAGGGCTCCATACTTGGCCCCTTAATCTTTAGAATATTTAAGAGTCAAACCCGATTAACACTTCCATTCTAGGTAAATCATATACATGGCCTCAAAAAGGGGGTGTCATTGCCTAGCCATACTATTATTTAGTATCGTTCATGCTGAGTATCGAGTGAAATTTTTACTAAATCATGAGGTCCCACTTCTTTCAATAATTATGTCCATCGATGTCCACAATCAGTATCAGAATTAGGTACTTCTCATTAGGATTCCATCACCGCTGAAGGTGGAACAATAATGCCTTCATCATTGTTATATGGATTTTGGCCTCGTTAGAATCTTTTGTAATTTAGACATTAAGTATCTCCATCACTTTACCTTCTCTTATAATTCTAAGGTCAATACTTCACCTCTCCGAACCCACGTCACTTCCTATGAATATGGGGGAGATAGTTGCTAACACTCTAAAATTTTAATATAATACTCGCACCTCAAGCGTATAAAGAATTTGATATAAATCATTCATGGGCTGGCTGTGAGTACGAGTTAACCAAGGTCTTATGGGTTATTGTTAGAACAAAAGCTTTGTAAAGCATGAGTTAGACTCAAAATCTTACAACTCATATCTACTGCACGATCTATGAGATAAAAGAATGAAAACCATCCCTAAATGCTCGATAACCGCTCGCTTATAAGTGTGGTGCACAACACACTGATAAACGAGACTCTGCTAGACATGGCCTATAGACTTCCTGGGACTTACCTTCTCTGATTCCAAGCTTGTGACACCCGAAACTGGGGGGGGGGGGTATGGCTAGCACCCGACAACTGAATGACCCGAGCATATCACCTATATATCATAACCTGAGCATATAACAATTTGGGCCGCCAAGGCCTCAGAATGATCAACACAAGGAAAACCTAAATATGATAATCTGATATAATGACAATAAGGCCAACGTGTATATACAACAAGGTCGTCAAGGACACAATAAGACAATTATATATACAATCCCCATATAACTGTGATATGGTCGAGACAGGGCCCTGACCTATCCATAACCTATGTATGTACCAAAACTCAGCTTATAACTCTGAGCCGGTAGTTTCGAATGAAGTGAAGCTTACCACTCGATCCGCAAAACTCAACTAGATCCTACTGGAAAGGTCTATCTGCACCTCTATCCGAATCTACAATATGAAATGTAACGCCCCTGGAAAATAAGGTGTCAGTACAAATGAAATATACTGGTATGTAAAACATGAATAGAAATATGAAAGTATAAGCTGTAAAGGAGAGCATAAACACAATTTGTTAATCTGTGTACCATGTAGGGCGAACAATGAAACTCTGAAATTGTACTGAACTCTTTGTATAATAGTTGTTTATATAATCCACCCTCAGCTTATAGCCTGATGTGTGTAATATGTAATTTCCCTCAGGTATACTCTAAGGTGTATCTATGGATGCACATATAAGTGCCTACCCGACCAACAATAGCGCTACGTAGTGGTGTGAATAATGTACTGTGATTACAATGGCTCACCGATATTATATATAACTGCCCACCGATAATGTACACCGATTCGGTTGTATGAATAATGTACTATGATAATAATGACACTTGGCCTCTTTGAAACTCATACTCTTTGACTTTGCTTTGAAATGACTCTTGGTCGACTCGATGACTAATTCTTTGGAATACTCCTTTTTCAGGTCTATAAAGTTGAGAGACAACAATATAAACAGAATACAATAACGAGATAAAAGGTATGTTCAATGAAGGTAGCAACATGTGATTAGGATTCATCCTTTGAAGGTGACTATGACTTTTAGCCCTTAATGGTGGTTCAGTTTTTGTTTTTTTCTTCAATGACAACTAGTGAGCATATAAGATTGTGACTTGAGAGAATCCATCAGGAAGGATTATAGTCTAAATTGGATAACTAACAGAAAATATGAAACACAATAATAGCAATGGAACTACTCCCGACAAGGGATGATCGACATATGAATAGAATGATCCTATGACATTTTTTTTTGGAAAATGATAAACATTTCGGATTTTATGCCTTTAAAAGAAGGGAATAGACTTACATACCTGCGTCACTTAGTTATCAACACCTCATTCTTGAATTCTTCACGAGTGATGATCTACACAATATAGAGGGTTTGGGTCAAAATAAGATCAACAAACTAGGAATCGATTCACTCGGATAATCCAATGAGCACCTGGAAGGCGTGCTTTTCAAACTATATGTTCATAGTCACCAACATGTTACTAACTTCCATTCAAAACAACATCAATATCAACAACCACAACAACTACAACAACAATACATACTTCAACTTCAAGTCATGATCATCTTAAAGTTTATTAAAAAACAAATCAAGAATAATAGCCATTCTTTCACGGAGTTTTATATTACCTATCACAAGTTGCCTTTATCAATAACTCCAACTAAGATATGAACGGCTAGAGATCATTAAGAACATCAAGATCTTACCTTAAACCAGCCATGAAGGCTTGCACCATAATCTTTTCTCCAAGCTCAAGAAGATTCTCCACTTTCTCTTGCTACTAGGAAGAGTTCCAAGCTTCTATGGATTATCTATGGAATATTTTCCATCAAACTTGTATTAAGTTGATGCTTGATGATATAGAAGCCTTTGGGGGAATGTTTGATAGGGTTTCGAAATGTTTTGGGTCGAAAAATGAAATGAGATGCCACCGATCTTTGGCCATTTATAGTACTCCCCATCGCCTCTTATATGCGGTTAGTTATGTGCCAAAGATCACCATCTGTAGCCACATATGCCATATGGTGTCAATGAGGTGAATGTATGTAGGATTTAATCCTTGGCTTGATCCGCGAAGTGGATCGTCTTCCGTGGGGCAGAATGCTTGACGTATCGAGTGATTTTCGTCAAACATCACTGAGATAGGTTCCATTTAATCTAGTTGACTGCCAACCTTCTGTATATCTCCATAACACCCATATAAGTCATACGTGACCCTTACAAAGGGTCAATGGTCGTCTGAGTTTAAATTTACTAGCCATACTTCTAATGGCATGCAAAAAATCACGGCGTGTAACATTACACTATGTGTTACAAATGGGTATGCTCGGGAAAGTAAGGAACCGGGTGTAGGACACGCCTCTCTGGTTTGGAGTGTGTTATACCTCGTAGTTTCACGCTTAATCGTGACATAGTCATGCCATCTCTTGACACCGGTATCTGGGATAGATATGTGACGTTACGAGACAGTAATAAGGGTTTACAACATATTTATAGAAGTACCAGTATGTATATGGGTTAAAACGATCAAAGAGATTAGGTTTCAATGTATCAACAAATGTTTCAGAATTACGGTCCAAATGTATGGATCGTACAAATGGGGGAGGTCCACTATAATATTTTCTGCAAAAAATTTCAAGTTGTAGGTCTGATTATACTGTTCAATTATACGGACCGTAAAATTTTATATGGACCATATAATTGTACCGTATAATAGGGCGATGCAATTTCTTTTTTGTATATAAATGATAACCTCGACTTGGAGCCTTATTTTTACTTCTATCCAGATCCTAGAACTCCCCAAATATCCACTCTAAGGTTCTCCATCAACTTGAAGCCAAATTCCAAGTTAAATCACGCAAGTTCATCGTAAAGAATCTCGTGGCTACCACAAACTTCCTTTCCTTTGTGTTGTGATGACTTAGGAAGTGACTTGGTGTTGAAGTAATCTAAAGAACAGAGGGCTCTTGTTGTATTTGAGGTAAATTTCATCTTCCCTATCTTAATCTAAAGTTTGTACAAGTGTTGGATTGAATTTTTTTAGAGAATTCTTGAAAAAACTAGCAACTATGAAACTTGGAGTAGGCTATGTTGTGTTGGCTATTTTTACACGATTTATGATACCAAATAGAGTTGTAAAAGTATGGATAGCATGATAGAGAGGAGGAATGAGGATGAGGGTTTGTTTTTGAAGACACGTTGAATTTAAACTATAACTGACCCTATGAAGTTATGCACATTAGTTGTTCGATAAAAGGACTAAATGAACTTTCTTATAGAATATGAAGCCGATATTGATACAAATCCTTTGTATGATATAGATAATCATCCGTAGGAGGTGCGAGGACTTGTGGAATGGTTGTAACTTCATGGATAAGGTATGTAAGGCTAATCTCCTTCTTTGGCGTGATTTAACATACGTACTTTCCTTGAAACTGTTTTCTACAAAGAAGTCCTAAGTTACTATGCTCATTCTTGTCCAAAATGTTCGTACCTCTTGTGTATTCTTTGTTAATCGTACTTTCCATATTCGTTATGCCTCTTGATGACTAGTTACAGTTGAAGAACGTAGCAACAATAACGATAGTCAGTGGATAATGACAACAGGTCACTCCGACTCTAATTATAGTATTTCTTGAGTTTTGTCTTACATATATAGTATATATGTATATATATCTATTTTATCACACCACATCATTCTATAGTCTGCCAGACACACTTATATGTACACATCACTGATTAGTTGGGCAGATACCACCATGTCCTATATAGCAGGGCTGTTTATTATGAGCTCACCCCAAAGAGGGATTTGATATGATATGGCCCCATAGAGTGACCTGGTTTTTAATTACATGTATATATTCTTGGTTGTAACGATTGTGTACCCTATGAGGCCCATTTTTGAGTTCCAGGTTGACTTATGTACCTTCATCTCTTGTATTACATTTCCATTTTACATATGTTATCCGTCTTATATATTCAGTACATTTTTCGTACTGAGTCCCTTTTATAGGGCACTGTGTTCATGCCCGCATGTACATGTAGATGGGGTGACATACCTCCTTAGTAGGGTACCCGTTCTAAACTGTTGATAGTCGCACTCCACTTCTCTAGAGTTGTTGTTTAGAGTCTCTAAGTATTTATGTATATATGTTTTGGTATTTTGGGTACGACGGGGGCCCTGTTCTGACTAACGACTGTATTATAGTACTCTTAGAGGCCTGCAGACTAATATTAGTGTGTATTCATCTTGTCTAGCCTTTCCGGCCTTGTTGTTAGTGTTGATACTTTTGATATGGCCTTTTCGACCTCCGTTATATATATTTATATATATATATATATATATATTGTTCTTGGTTCTCTCTTGGTTGTAGGTTGTAAATTCATATTGTTTTATGATTATGTGGATGCCTTGTCATCCCCAATTGTGTGTTAGAGATTCCAGATACTACAGTCGTACACTCGGCCCTTTGGGTGCCGGGTACCGGCTACACCCCAAGGTTGGGGTGTGATAAACTTGGTATCATAGTAGGTCAGTCCTAGGGAGTCTGTAAGTCATGTCTAGTAGAGTCTTATTTATGAGTGTATTGTATAGCACACTTATAAACAGAAGGCTATAGGGCATTCAATATGGTTACCTTTGTTCTTGATCTAGATCATGCTATAGAGTCGAGTCGTAAGTGTTTTTTTCTAATCTTCATTCTGTTTATATTCTCTGTGATGCCTACTACTACTAAAAGATATGCAACTATACAGAGGGTAGATGAGGAGGCGGCAGAATGCACCAGTCAGGCACCGCCTGCTAATGAGGATAATCATGAGCCTCAAAATAAGGCTGACTCTAAGGCGTCCGGAGCAGCACCCCCACCACCTCTAGAGGGACATAGAGGAGCTGATGTTCCTCCAGTTCCTCCTCTGGTTGTTCCTGATTAGGATTTAGATATCAGATGTGCCATATAGCTATTGACTCAATTAGTGGCCTCTAAGGCTCAGCATCAGACCCCCGGTACTACCGATAGAGCTATTAGTGTGAGTGTTTAGGATTTTGTCAACTTAGACCCCTTGGTATTCACAAGGACTGATGTAAATGCGGATCCCTAGAGCTTTCTAAATCAGATCAGTATACCTTGCGAGTTATGCATGCCACCGATACTGAGTCAGTAGACTTGGTATAAGACTTGGGAATAGTCTAGGGGACCTCATGCCCCATCGGCAGGATGGCGCGAGTTTTCTGAGGCATTCTTGCTACAGTATTTTCCTATTGAGATCTGCTGAGATAAATTTCTATGATTGGAGTAGGGTAATATAAGTGTTGCGGAGTATAGTATGCAGTTTAACTCATTGGATAAATATGCTCCTACCATCGTGGTAGAGATGAGTGACCGAGTATATTAATTAGTGGGTGGTTTGGGACCACACTTGGTCAATGAATGTACTACGACCTCTTTGAATCCAAATATGGATATTGCTCGTATTCAGTCCTATGCACAGAATGTGGAAGATCATAAGAGGTAGTAATGAGTTAATAGAGAGAGGAATAGGGGCCAACATAAGAGGGCCCAATCCATAGGGGATAAAACAAACTTTAGAGGTGGATTCCGACTGTAGTTCTCTAGGCGCCCATCTTATCCAGCAGCTAGTGAACCATCGTAGTTTTAGGGCCAAAGTTGTGACCGAACTACTTATTCTGGCCAGAGTTAAAGTTTGTGTACATCAAGCCTGCAGTACAGGGGCAAGGCCAGTCAGGTGAGACCCCCGTTGCCTTATTGTGATCAGTGTGGCATAGTACATTCTGGGCAGTGTCACCAGGGTTCATATATGTTCTATTCATGTGTGTAGCCAGGTCATATTAGGAGATTTTGTTCCTCGAGAGGCGGAGGAGGCATGGCCCAGCCTACAGGATTTATAGCAGTTTCTCCTTCATTGGTACACCCTCTTGGGAAAGGTATGCTAACATCGGCTTGTAGAGGTAAAGTTAGAGGTGGAGCATCCAGCTCAGGCGGTCATTAGAACTGCATTTATGCATTTTCAAGTCGACAAGACCTTGAGTCATCCCTAGGCGTAGTTACATAGATATTATCCATTTTTTCCCATAATGTATATGCTTGATAGACCCAGGATCCATATTTTCATATCACTCCTTTTGTTGCAAGTAAGTTTGGTAGAGAATCTGAATTATTACGCAAGTCATTTGAGGTGTCTACGCCCGTGGGTGAGTCCATAATTGTTAGGCGAGTAAATCGGGGTTGCGATGTGATGATTTATAATCGTCACACTTCAGCTGATTTAAATAAATTAGAAATAGTGGAATTTGATGTTATCATGGGTATGGATTCGTTGACTTTTTGTTATGCTAATGTGGATTGTTGGATGAAAGTTGTCAATTTTATTTTCCAAGGGAACCCGTTATTGAATGGAAGGGCAATGTTGCAGCACCTAAAGGGAGGTTTATTTCCTACCTTAAGGCTCGAAAGATGGTTTTGAAAGAATATATCTATCATTTAGTACGAGTCCACGATGGAGAGGCAAAGCCTCCAACCCTTCAGTCAGTTCCCGTTGTTAATGAATTCCAGATATGTATTTTCTGATGAGCTCCCTAGTATTTCTCCCGAAAGGGAAATTTATTTCGCCATTGATGTGCTTCCTAATACTGAGCCTATATCCATTCCTCCGTACATAATGGCCCCTGCTGAGGTAAAAGAATTGAAAGTACAATTGAAGGATCTCCTAGAGAAAGGCTTTATTAGGCCCAATACTTCTCTGTGGGGTGTGGCAGTGTTATTTCTTCGCAAGAAAGACGGTTCGTTGAGAATGTATATTTATGAATAAAGTAACTATTAAGAACAAATCAACAAATATCCGCTTCCCAGAATTGATGATTTGTTTGATCAATTTTTGAAGGTGCTAAATATTTCAGACAGAAGTACCGATAAATAAGGTTTAGTATAAAGCTGTTCAAAGGTTAGAGGGGCATATATCCTAGAAAAAAGAGTAATTGTGGACAAAAGTTGATTCTTTTTAAGTGATCGTTGGTCGATTTTCAAAATCAACACGTTTCTTGTCGATTTAAGAACACTTACTCAACAAAGATTGTACATCAGGATATAGTGTGACTCCATGGAATCCTTTTGTCTATTACATCAGACGAAGGAGTACAGTCTACAAAGAATTTCTAGAAATTATTGAAGAATTCATTTCCCTCCTACGCACCTCCACATTCGCAGACAAATGTTCCTAAGGGGGGGGAGGATGTTACATCATGTATTTTTATACGTTAAGTTTCATCGTAAGTTAGCCGACGTAAGATCGGGAATGAGATTACCTTTGAGGTTATGAGCGGTTAAACATGTTCATCTTAAGGATATAAAGATTTGTGATCATGATTAGTAAGTATTAGATGGTTTAGAGATTAAATAAATTAAAAAGTATAAGTTTCATCAATGTGATACCCGTACCTTTGGGCTATGGTTCAAACTGCTCGACACATGTGAGTAGACCCAAACTTTAGAGAATTTTGGTCATATTCAAATATGCAAATAAAGAGCTTGGTGTATAATAGGATGACCTCCCGAATTAATTTAAAACTTAACAAGTGTGACGACGGTAATTGGAAATAATATTTTCTGTGTGTCAAGAAGACTACGGACTAGTGCTATATCACATGATCGTGATAATGAGTATATGAAGTGTGTTAAAATAAATTATTATTATTTAAGTATAGTAGGGATAAAGATATTGAATTAACTAGAGAAAATGATAAGTGGCATAATGCCTTTCCATGTGTCAAAATGAAAGAAACAAATATTATGGCTAAGCATTTAATGGATATGGTTGAACCTTTTAGTTGAAAGTAATTAGTATGGAAATTATTTATTTATATAGGTGGCCCCCACTATAATTAGTAAGATTGTATATTGAAGTCACTTTTGTGGGAAACTTGATAGCAAATAGGCCGCAACCTATTGTTTCTACGAGTTTAAGAGACATTAAGTAGAACCAACTTTTCAAAGCAAATTAAATATTTTCACACAACAGGATAGTGTAGCAACAACATTTTGGGATGGTACTTTAGGAAAGTTTATCCAAAGCTTCAATATTTTTCATTTAAATAAGATCGAAGGATACTTCATAGTGAAGTAAGGTGATTCTAGCCTCGGAAGCTCGTAAAATCATGTACGTCACCTCTTCTTGTTTGTTGTGTGTTGGGGAGTTCTTGTAGGATTGAAGTAAGCTTGAAAGGGGATTGTTCTTGCTGGATCAACATTGACGTATTTGACAACTAGAGCACATTGTGGATTGTGTCAATTAGATGACGAAAGGTATGTAATGGCTATCCTTTCTTTCTCGGCATGATTCTGAACGTATAACGAGTTCCAAATGAAGTATTCTACTCTTGCAATTGCTTATCCATTGTTGGGAGTACTTTCTCGTAATAAACTATCTCTTGTCACAAATTGACCTATTGATTGATATTTTGAGTTTGTTGTATATCTTAATCCTTATATACGAAAAGAGTAGGAAGTACTAATCATTGAGTCGACCAAATGTCGTACTAAAGTAAAAGAACGAGTATTATTTAATGAAAAAGCCAAGAGTGTTATACCTTTATAAGTATATAAGATGTAAACACAACCTAAAGATAATCAGTTGGGATATGGATATATATATATATATATATATATATATATATTAACACCACTAAGCTATAATCGGTTGGGTGATGGATATATAAACACCACCGAGCTATAACTAGGTGGGCGATGAATATATAAGACCACAGAGCTATAAACGGTTAGGCGATGGATATATGAACACTACCGAGCTATAATAGGTGGGCGATAGATAAGAATATACGTATAGGAGTTTCAATTTCAGAGTTTTATTGTTTGCCTTGTATGAAATCCAGGTTATCAGGATGCTTCTTATGCTCTGTTTACAACTTATGTTTTTCATGTTGATATTCATGCCTTAGATACCAGTACATTTTATTCGTACTAACGTCCCTTTTACTGGGGGCACTACATTTCATGCGTACAGGTCTTCAGAGATAGATAAACATGCTTCCTCAGTAGGAGACACCAAGCTCAGCTTTATTTGTAAACTCCATGTCATTCATAGTTGCTAGGTCTAGAGTATTGATATATTTTTGAGATGATGGATACGCCGGGGTCCTGTTCCAACCACAATTCAATTGTCATTCCATAGAGACTTGTAGACGTTTCCTTTATATGTCCAGTATGTATGGTATGGCCTTGTAGGCCCTAATGTTGTTTTACATACTATATTACGGCCTTGTCGGTTCTTGATTGTTTGTTTTTGTAAATGAATTGATGTAGAAATCTATGTTGGCCTTGACGACCTGCTTATTTATATGTTCTGGGTTGAATCCATGTTTGTTGATAAGTCAGGTTACTATCATATTGACTTGATTATAACCTTATCGGCTGAGAGAATTCCATCTTATGATGCAATTCGGACTTGTCGACCAAGTATGAGTTTATGTATGCTAAGTGTTACAAATGGGTATTTTTGGGCAAGTAAGGCACCAAGTGCTGGCCATGCCCCTCCGGTTTGCGGTGTGACAACGTGTTTCCCTCATTGTCAACCTATGATACCTATCAGTACTAGTGTTGTACTCATACTATACTTGTTGAACGTTTTGGTATAAATATCGATCCTTGTTCTAGTTCCAGGCCTAGTGGTTGATCCCAAGGTGATGTACATATCCGGAGGTTTCTAGGGTGAGCCATCAATCTATTCAACAACCTTAGTCCTCCTACTATTTGTATATTTTATTTGTTCATTCTAGACAACTACTATTTAGAATTGAAGTTGTGATAATTATTAGATGCTCTTGTACCGGCTAGACCAGATTTTGGGGATTGTACAGAATTGCATTTCCAGCACTTACATTTAATTACCTAGACTTTTAATTAGTACTTTTGTTATGTTTAATTTTTGCACTTGATCTTAAATGAGTTGAGTTTTTTGGGAGATGGTTGCCTACCGGTGGGAAAGTGTAGGTGTCACCATGACCCATAATTTGGGTTGGTATAATAGCTTCTAGGTTTATCGGTCTAATGAGTAGAAGAACAATATCTAGTAGATTCTTGCAGATTTGTACATAGACGTCCGTAGCCATCCTCGAGAGGATATGTGACATTTAGGAAAACTTCATTTCTTTCTCTCTTTTTGTGCTAGTTCATTCCAATTGGTATCTATTTCATTCTTTTCATTCGAGTTTGTTCATATTGGTATCTTAACCTCTTTCTTCAACCTTTCACCAGTGGTAAGGACACATTCTCGTTATTGAAAATGAGTGGCTTGATATGACGTTGTGTGGTATGGTGAGGTATGTGTCACCGTGATGAGGACACGTGACCATATTCAGATTACAGATATGAATCAATACTTAGTTGAGTTGAGTTATGAGTCAGACTCTCTAGTTTGGTGATATTCCTAAAAAATAGGAGTGGTGGTGCGAATGACTGCATTGATCGACAAGTCTTCTATAACTAGTTTCTCAAAATTTGGACGAGTGTATCTATGGAATAAGGATTATTGAGAAGTGAGTTAACAATTTTAAAGGGTACAGTTAGCAAAATAAACAAGTGATAAACATTCTGGTTTTGAAGATTACATTCGAGAGATTTGAGTATAACATAGAGAATTCTTGAGTTGCAATGAGGTAGGAGATGTACTAGCATTCTGAAGACAAAGAAAAACTTGGATGAATCAATTGATCGGGCATGAAGAATATTTGATGAAGCTATGAGTAGAAGTTTTGAAGGAAGAAAAACATGGAAGATGACCATTTGTGATAAGGAGTGAGGGAGTAGGAATTTGTATTGGGGTGTGTGTGAAGATTCTTCAGCTACTTGACAAAACAAAGATGTAATGAAAGGAATTCGAATGGATCTTTCTAAGCTATAGGATGAGCACAAGTGGTGGTGTCTCATCTAGAAGAAGTCTACTCTTGATAACTTAATCATGTGGGAATAGTTGACTATAGTCTTTTAGTAAAGATCGTGTTTGTGGGTTCGCTTGATATCTCGGGGGTATGGTGCTAAGGAGTCATTTTGAGTTATGAACTTGTTGATTTTGTGAAACTACTTTGATTATGAAGTGAATGCTCAAGGAGAATGAATTAATCGCTAAGTTTGACTTTGTTGTAGGCTTCTAGGGGAAATTGTGACCAACTAGCAATGGCCAAGTGTTACACCTCGTGTTTTCATGCATCGTCATTATCGTAACATAGCTAACATAGGTCCGGTTTTAGAAGGACCCCTCTAAGAGGGTTATAAAGGTTTATAGATGTATTGAGTAAGTTTCTAAAAGGTTTAAGACTTAGCGGATCAACAAAAGTAAGTTTTGATGAAAATTTGATGAAGTGTAACTTCTCAAAGTACCCTGCGAATGGCAGAGCACAACTTGCGACTTGAAGGAAGTATCTGCGAGACGCAGAGGAACCGCAAAAGTTGACAGAGATTTTTGGGGCACAGGACATGTACAACGAGATGCAGGAAGGTCCTGCGACTCTTATCACTTGTCTGGGGATACGTTAGTGCCAATTTATAATTCTCCTATAAATAGACCCCAACATGACTTAAGATCACTTCCCTTTATTTGACAACCCTAATCAGCTCTCAAACCCTCTCTAAGAGATTTCATGTGATTCAAGGTGAAATATAAAATAAATTATGCAAATCCGACCTAGAGAATCCCGTAATTATCGTAGATCGTCTTCCTTCTTGTTGTATCGACTTTGGAGAATACTTGGTAGTGAAGTAACCTTTACTTTGGACTAATTCTTGAGGTTGAAGGTAATTTTCATCTCCATTTTATTATCCTTAATATTAAACAAGTGTTGAGGAAAATTCCATAGAATAATTTTATGTGATCATGGAACTAGGATAGTTTGTTGGTGAGATGTTTTATTAAAGTTATGGAGTTGTTGGTGATGAAAGAAAGCCCGCGAACTTAAACTCTCCACTTAAGTTGAAAGGTGATTTACTAAGAGTTCCAACAATGGCCCGTCAATCTACACTTACGTGCTTAACATGGCAAAGAAAATGGAGCGGAGTTGGAGTTGTCACATGAAGACCTAAGAAACATGTTTTTATTCGAATTTGTATGTAAGTCTTGGCTGAAGACCATTTTGTTTCTTTTTGTTAATCTTTATTTCCTAGCTTTTATTTTAGCTATCATTAGGACACAATTAATAAGCCATGTAATAAGGAAGGATGACTAGGCCATGTAATAAGGAAGGATGACTAGGCCATGTAATAAGGTGACAAGGCAGAGAGTTTCTTCCCACAAGGTGATTAGGCCGAGAAGAGTGTAAGAAGGACAAGGTAGCAAGGACAAGAATCTTCTAGAATATGAGGCTTCCAAGGGGAGAATTTATAAACTAACAAGTTCATGTATTTGAATACATGTAAGACACCAAGAAGATGAAGGGTTGGTCAAAATGTCCATCCATCTCCATTCGGCCAAGGAACATATTCAAGGAATGGAAGCTTCCAAACTTATTCCAAGAAGAGGAGATTTATAAAGAGCCAAGTTCATGCATTCTTCTTCATGGGATCCACAAAGGGGTGTGAAAGAGATTGAGTTCATCCTTGTCCCCAAGAAAACCCAAGACTTTTCCCATTGTTACCACAATGTCCGAGAATAACCTCATCCACTAAGAAAACACAAATCGTTCCGATCTGTTCTCATTAGGCTGAGATTGTCAGCATAGTTTGTGTCCTTTAATTTGTCTTCTAGAATAATCCATGCACCACTATAAATATAACCATTAGGATGTTGTAAATAGACAAGAGTTGTATATTAAATATAAACTTGAGTTTTACTCATATTCTAAAGTATTCAACATGTGTGTTGTCTACCTTAGATTGGTCCTTGTGTGGGCCTTGGTTCTTGTGTTAGCCAACCCCTTGGTGGAAGTTAAAGCTAGGACTTGTGTGACCTACTTAAACCCAAGCTAAGGTCCCTTCGGTGTAAGTTTGGTTTGGACTTGTGTGACCTAACTATGCCCAAGCTTAAGGAATCCCCTTGGTGCAAGTGGACGTTGGAACTTGTGGCATCCAACCAAACCCAAGCCTGGGGTTTATCATACTGTTACCAGCCACCATCACTTGGTTAGTACTCAAGCTTGTAGTTTGCAACCTCGGTCTAGTCCTTGTCTAATTGGCCAAAAACTTATATTGGTGTCGACTCGAGCATTAAAACCCTCGTGTCATTATCCTTGTTATATCGACCGTCCAACACTTGGCTTGTACTCGAGTTGGCACCTTGATACTCGTGTTCATTCCTTGTCCAAACCACAACTTTTCTTACACCACCATATCTCAAAATACTTCCCTAACATCCACTACAAAGGCCACCAACCTAAACCCCACAAATACAACTGTACAAACCTGACAACACCAAATTCTCCGCATAACACACCTTACCGAGAAACTCATTGTTTCAGTTATGTTCCGTTGCCTTGACATCATCAAACCACAAAATACCGACCATCCAAACAAACCTCAAAGTGTCTACAATAACTCCACAAAACTCCTAAACCCAACTCTCTCTAAAACTACCCAAAAACGCCACCCAACACCAAACTGCCGGCAGAATTCGGTAAACCGAGAATTCCCATTTCCAACCCATTTTCGGGTCGACCCATTTATAACCTAACTATAAACCACTTACCCACTTACACCCCTCCTTACATGCATCATATTGGTATCAGATCTATTCTATCCCATCCCATGCTTTGACGCTATGGCTCAAGTAAACAAAGAAGAACTAAGGAGGATCGTAGGTGACATTTTTGCGAAACATGTACAAGTCTTGAAATGAGAATTTTTGGGGCATGCCATGAGTAAAAATGCCAAGTCAAGGGTTGTAAAAAATATCCCAAGACATGAAAGAAAAGGTACCTCAAGGCCCTATGCAAAGCCCACTAATGTTACAGCGAAGGGCGGTACCTCTTTCACTAACCCCTTGTATAGCCACTGAAGTTTAAAGAAGAATACAAGGGTAGAAAAGTGTGGTATCTCTTTTACTAACCCATTATTTATCCAAAAGGTATTGATGTTATAAAAGGGGTAGATAAAAGGAAAAAGAAGTGCTTCCAATGTCAAGAATTAGGACACTTTGTAAGTGAATGTCCTAATCCCAAGGTCGTGAATAGAGAAGAGTATCGAGAGTGTGGATTTTCCTTGGCTATTAAGGAACCCATACTACTTGAAGAAAAATAAGAAACTGAGATCCCCTTACTTGATACACCGGATATAGAAGAAGAGTCATAGAAGGGGAGTGTCGATACTGACTTCAAGGAACTCTTGGAGAAATGTCTGAATGATCTTGCATCCGAAACACTACCGAAGAAAGATGGAGAACTTGACCTTGATTTACTTTCAAGAAGTTAATTATCTACACACCAAGACCATGGATGCCATCCGGAAGAACCTAAGGACTTGCAAGGCCAAGAATAAGAGTTGTTCGGCAGAAGCTATGACATAAAAAGTCATAGCTCCTACACAACACCCGCATTGTTAATACTGGGAGAGAATTGGCACGCATATTGACGAGAGGTTGATAACCTCACCATGAAGCACACAATTTCTATGCCGAGGTCGAAAGAGCTTTTTGATGAGCTTACAACCGGACCATCACCTATGGAAAGTAGTGAACACACTCTTGGATTTATTTCCAAGAAGTTCATTATCCAACCCTCAAGTCTATGGACAGAATTAGGAAAAGGATAAGGAAGCGCAACAACGAGTGCAATAAACACTAATCGAGGGCCTCGTCCAAAAGAACTTAGATCCGTCTATGGTACCCGACTTGTTGGGGCTAAAGGAGAATGTGGCTTGGTCCACTTGTTTTACCCTCTAAGTGGTCGGCAACATCATGGAATGCAAATGTCCTATACTAGGATTGAAGGACCTTGTGGATGAATTGAATGGTTACCATCAAAGAATGATCCGAGCGGAAGGTGAATGGGAAGCCAAGTATAGTTGGTACGAATGGCTTGGGTGTGTTGCTCCAAGATCTTTCATGAGGCCAAAACATTTTACCTTATGTTCGGTTCATGAATATTGGAAGTATTTGCATGGGCGAGAAAGAATGAATCTAAAGCATGCGAAGCAGTTGACATACTTGCAAATCTTCCCTACAAAACGAGAAGATAACAAGCCCAACATGGTGTCCGTTGCATTCTCCCGAAGGCTCCTAATGGTGACCATGCTTGAACAAAATATAGTGGGATTGGAAGTTCTAAAAGAGCTCCATAAACAAGACTCCGAGTTCAAGGATATGTATGGAATGGTAAATGAATGTACGACTTGTCAAGGGGCCAAAGGAGTTTCCCACCAAGGTCGGAGACTCCTTTGCGGATTACAGAATGATCACGAAAAGATGCAGGCTTGGATTTTATCCAAGGATCACCCCAAGCACCACGGGGCAACAACTCTTTCATGATAGTCGTGGGTAGATTTGTAAAGATGGTCCGCTTCGTTTCTTGTCACAAGACCGATAAGACAACAACTATTTCGGACTTGTGTGGCAAGTTAAAGAAGTATTCTGGTATGGTGACTATGTACCCGAAGAGTGTCCTACGATCTTCCGTGAGTGTGTGCACAAATTACTCCAAACGTTTTCGATTGACCAACCACTCATGTGGTACATAACATCATCTGAAGACACGTACAAAAATCCATGCACGGTGGAAACTATCTGGGATCGATCCATGGCTACGAGTGCAAGAAGTTTCCGTTATACGAATTCCTCACCTCGTCATTTCATTCGGGATGTTGGTACTCTTGCTGCCACTGTGCTGAATCATAACATACTATTTAAAGTTGAACGCGGTATTAGAATTGGCATGGATGTCGGCTTGACTCAAGGCAAAGAGTCCATCGCATTACCTAGCACAAAATTTAGTGGTGCACGATGTCATTCTTCTACCTATGGCAAGGCATATTGTCTTATGGGACCCGTGATCCAATATGGGTATCATGTGAAGACAAAACTATTTATATTGTATTCAACAAGTTATGAAGTTTCCTCACATTTAGACGGCACGAATTTGAGGAAAAATTCTTTCAAAGAATGGGAGAATGATGCAAGAAAGCCCGGGGACTTAAACTCTCCACTTTAGTCGAAAGGTGATTTACTAACAGTGCCAATGATGGCCCCGTTAATCTACACTTACGTGGTTAACATGGCATGGAAAATGGAGCGAAGTTGGAGTTGTCACGTGAAGACCTAAGAAACATGTTTTTATTCGGCTTTTTATGTGGGTCTTGGCTGAAAACCATTTTGTTTCTTTTAGTTTATCTATATTTCCTAACTTTGCTATTATCTCTCATTAGGACACAATTAATAAGTCATGTAATAAGGAAGGATGACTAGGCCATGTAATAAGGTGACAAGGCAGAGAGTTTCTTTCCACAAGGTGATTAGGCCGAGAAGAGTGTAAGAAGGACAAGGTGGCAAGGACAAGAATCTTCTAGAAGATGAGGCTTCCAAGGGGAGAATTTATGAACTAACAAGTTCATGTATTTGACTACGTGGAAGACACCAAGAAGATGAAGAGTTGGTCAAAATGTCCATCCATCTCCATTCGGCCAAGGAACATATTCAAGGAATGGAAGCTTCCAAACTTATTCCAAGAAGAGGAGATTTATAAAGAGCCAAGTTCATGCATTCTTTTTCATGGGATTCACAAAGGGGTGTGAAAGAGATTGACTTCATCCTTGTCCCCAAGAAAACCCAAGACCTTTCCCATTGTTCCCACAATGGCCGAGAACACCCTCATCCACCAAGAAAACCCAAATCGTTCCCATTTGTTCTCATTAGGCCGAGATTGTCAACATAGTTTGTGTCCTTTAATTTGTCTTCCAGAATAATCCATGTACCACTATAAATAGAACCCTTGGGATGTTGTAAATAGACAAGAGTTGTGGATTAAATATAAAATTGAGTTTTCCTCATACTCTAAAGTAATCAACATGTGTGTTGTCTACCTTAGATTGGTCCTTGTGTGGGCCTTGGTTCTTGTGTGAGCCGACCTCTTGGTGTAAGTTAAAGATAGGACTTGTGTGACCTAGTTAAACCCAAGATAAGGTCCCTTCGGTGTATGTTTGGTGAGGACTTGAGTGCCCTAGCTAAGTCCAAGATTAAGGAACCCCCTTGGTGCAAGTTGACGTTGGAACTTGTGTGATCCAACCAAACCCAAGCCTGGGGTCTATCATAAGGTTACCGACCACCCTCACTTGGTTAGTACTCGAGCTTGTACTTAGAAACCTCGGTCTAGTCCTTGTCCAGTTGGCCAAAAACTTATCTTGGTGTCTACTCAAGAATTAAATCCCTCGTGTCATTATCCTTGTTCTATCGACCGTCCAACACTTAGCTTGTACTCGAGTTTGCACCTCACAACTCGTGTTCATTCCTTGTCCAAAACAGCACTTTACTTCCAACACCATATCTGAAAATACTTCCCTAACATCCACTATAAAGGCCACTAACCGAAACCCCACAAAAAAAAACCATCCAAACCCGACAACACCAAATTGTCTGCATAACACACCTTACCGAGAACCTTACTATTTTAGTTCTGTTCCGTCGCCTTTCCATCATCAAACCACCAAAGAGAGACCATCAAAACAACCTTCAATATGTCTACAACAACCCTACAAAACTCCTAGACCCAACTCTCCCTAAGACTACCCAAAATAGCCACCAAACACCACAGTGCCGGCAGAATCCGGTAAATCGAGAATCCCCATTTCCAGCCCATTTTCGGGTCGACCCGTTTATAACCAAACTCTGACCAACTTACCCACTTACACCCCTCCTTACTAGAATCAGTAGGAGTTGTAAATCTTTGATATATGTGGTAAATATATTAAAGAAGCAGATTTGAGAAGGTTGTGATGTCGATATATGTATAGAATCGAGTATAATGCATAACATCAATTCTATGCACATAAGGTGTTCGACAGAATGTCTAAATGAACTTTCTTATATGCTATAGATCCGTTATTGATACAAATCATTCATATGATATAGATAATCATTCCTAGAGTGTACTAGGACTCGTGGAACTCAAATAACTACAATGACGAGTTATGTTGGGCTTACTTTTCTCTCTTTTGGAATGATCAACCTAATCACGACGATGGCAAAATTCTACCCAATAAGAACTTGCTCCTATTCGTTAAAACGATACTTGTGTTCTATCCTATTGATTGATTGTAGTACCTTATCTGCTCCTCGTCGGGAGTACGTTTCACTCTTGATAATATCGTATTTGTATTGATAAAACAAGGTTCATTGGTGTTATTCTAAAAAGCTAAGGATATTGAGTTTGATCTTCTTGTTGATTCACATGGAAAGGGAATGTAACATGTAATTCGCATAAGGTAAGTCGCAGGTGTAACGACCATACGTCACTTTGATGATTTTGAAAGAGTATTCCATATTCCTCAACTGGTCTTCATATGTATGTATTATATATCTATACTGCCTACAGGGTTATATACGCAGCTTATACATATACAATATTGATAATATTGCCTACAGAAGCCTAAGATGATATACACATGATATATTATATAAATAATACTGCCCACATAGTCCTATGACATTATATATGCAATTGTATTTCATTATTGTATAACATAGTCCATAATGACATTTCTGAGTTACAAGTTGTATCTTCTAGTTTCCCCCTTCTTATTGCTGCTCTTATTTGAGTTATTTATGACGTACATATTAAGTACATTCTTTCATAATGATGTCCCCTTGATGGGGCACTATGTTTCTTGCCAGCAGGTGTAGGTAGACAGGCAGACGCACCTCCAAAGTAGGTTGCTCAGCTCAGCAGTTGGTCGTCGCACTCCTATTCTTCCGAAGTTGCTATATAGAGAGTGGTACGCTATACTACTTATGTATATCATTATTTTTTGTATGATGGGTCCCTGTACCGACTTGATGACATATGATAGTACTCTTAGAGGCTTGCAAACTAGTGGTCATGGTATAGTAGTTTGCTCAATCCTGTAGGCCTTCTATTTAGTTGTTGTTACTCTTATTAGGGCCTTGTCATCCCTATATATATTGGTTAGCTATCTTATGTTACAGGTTTTCCCACTCATACTTCCATTGTATTGTCATTTTTAAGGCCTTGTCGACCTAGATGGTTATGTAAGCAAGATATAATATACATGTGGTACACTCGGGACATTTAGGAACCGAGTGCTTGCCACACCCCCAAGGTGGGGTGTGACAAACTTGGTATCAGAGCAGGTCTATCTTAGGTAGTCTACATGTTGTTTCTAGTAGAGTCTTGTTTATAGATGTGTTATGCACCACACTTATAAATATGAGGCTATATGTCACCCCTCAAACTAGGGGGTGTGGCTGGTACCTGGTGCATGAACAACCTGAGTGTACCACATGTATATCATAGCTTCAACATACATTGATCTGGCCCGTCGAGGCCTCAGAAAGATCAACAGAAAAGAAAAATGAACCTGACAATCTAATATGATGACAACAAGTCCAATGTGCATATACAACACGGCAGACAAGGCCATAAAGCAACTATACATATAATCCAGTCTACAAGACTCTATGGAAAACATAATCGTGTTATGGCCTATACAGGGCCCCGACCTATCCATCAACTATACTTGTACCAAGTTCAGCTCATGACTCTGACTCGGTAGCTTTGGATGAAGAGAAGTTCACTACTTGATCCACAGAACTCAATTAGCTCCTACAGAGTAGGTCTATCTGCACCTTTATCTGAATCTGCAGCATGATATGTAGCGCCCCCCAAAAAATGGGACATCAGTACGAATAAAATGTATTGGTATGTAAAGCATGAATAGCAATAAAAAAATATAATATGTAAAGAGAAGCCTAAAAGAAATCTGATACTCTGATAGCTTCTATGACACATAGGGCGAACAATGAAATTGTACTGAACTCATGGTATAACAATTGTGGTTTGTGATATTCCCTCGTCTTATAACCCAAAGTGTAATATGTCACTACTCTCAGGTATACTCTGAGGTGTATGTATGGATGCACATATAAGTGCCTACCCAGCCGACTATAGCGCGGTGCGGTGTGTATAATGTACATGTACAACTTCCCAATAACTGGTCGCAACAGTGGTGTGAATATTATATATATCTATATATATATATCTTTGTATATAACTGCCCACCGGTACAGGATTAGTGGTATGGATAAGATAATGTGATAACAATTGCTCTTGGCCTCTTTAAAACACATATATTCTTTGACTTTGCTTTGAAATGACTCTTGGTGGACTAGACGACTAACTCTTTGGAACTCTCCTTTTTGAGGTCTATGAAGTTCATAGACAAACAAGATACACAAAGTACAATAACAAGCTAAAATATATGCTCAATGAAGGACAACAACATTTAAATGAGACTCTTCCAAGTCAACCACCACTTTTAGCCTTTTACTTTAGTTCGATCTTTTCTTTTTCTTTTTGATGACAAGTTGTAAGTATATAAGATTGTGACTTGAGAGACTCCAACAGGAAGGAGCATGGTCTCAACTGAATGATCAACACTGACATGGAATGCAATGATAGCAAGGAATTATCCCCTACAAGGGATAAGCAACATATGAATATGATGATTCTTTGGCATTTCTTTTTGAAAATGATAAATACTTTGGATGTAATTCTTATGAAAGAAGGGAATAGCCTTACATACATGCGTGAATTAGTTATCAATTCCTCTCGAACTTTCGAACTCTTTATGGGTTATCATCTGCACAATATAGAAGGTTTGGATCAAAATAAGATCAACAAACTAGAAATCAATTCACTCGGACAATCGAACGAGCATCTAAAATATGTGCTTTTCAAACTATGGTGTTCATAGCCACCACCATGGTACTAACATCCCTTCAACACAACTACAAATATAAGGTCATCATACGTCATACATAACGCAGAGTGCTTATATCCTCGATAACAACAACAATAATAACTACAACCAAAATAACAACAAGATAGACTCCATAATTTCTAGCACCATCTCTTTCAATCACAAGTCATGATCATATCAAAGTTACTCAAGAACTATACAAAAATAATCCAAGAACAATAACAACTTTTTCATGGAGTTCTTAGATTAACTATCAGAAGTTATATTTATCAATAACTCCAAATGATCTATGAGAAGCTATAGATCATTAGGAACATCAAGTTCTTACCTTAAACCAGCCATAAGATCCTTTACAACAATTTCTCTTCCTTTTTCAAGAAAACCTTCAACTTGTCTAGCTATCTATGGAGGAATTCCAAGATTCTTAGTGATTGTCCGTGGAGGATTTCTCTTCAAATTTATATGGGATAGACCTTTGATGATGTAGGAACCCTAGAGAGATGTTGAAGAGGGTTTGGGAAATGTTGGGGTCAGTTTTAAGATAAAATGAGAAGGCATCTGCGGCACAAAACCCAACATATATGAGGGCGGTGAGGTGAGGAAGTGAAGGTCGTAATCCATGGTCTGATCCGCGAGGATCGGCTTCTGTGGGGTGGATGGCTTAGCGTATCGCCCAATCATCATCGAACTTTTATGAGATGTGATTCCTTTAATATAATCGACTTCCAACCTTTCGTATATCTCTTAGACAATCATATAAGTCATACGTGATCCTCGGATAGGGTATCGGGTTCACTGAGCTTAAATCAACTAACCATATGTCCGATCGCACACAGAATCGCAGGGTATAACATCCTTCCCCCCTTAAGAACATTCGCCATCGAATGTTATGGGACGTAACTGTAGGGCTTTAACTTTTGGGTCTTACCAAAATTTCGGCAGAGTTTCCTACATAAATAAGGCTAACTCAAAACCTGTCACACAACCATAATCAACACAAATGCAATCCAGGGCTATCCAAAGCAATATAACCTCATGCCGACCGTCTATCAATCACGGTACTCAAAAGTATAAGCCACAACTCACCTCGACTATACAATTCCGGTGTCCGAGCTACGTCTGTCATATCTGTGCTATAATCATCATTTGTATCGGGGATATAAGACAAATATACCGCTATAGAGTATCGTATCGCAATAGTATTATGCAAACCTGATGTCCAGACTATAGAAGAATATCCAGATCTCATGCTTTTCTTAGCCGCCAATATCATTATGTATATGCCATTTCTTTTCCATAGTACTTTAACGAATACCATCTCATGAGTTCGAAACTTGTGGACATAGTGATAAAGGATATTAGTCAAGACCTCTTCATAGGATATGTATTTATTAATACAAACATTCTCGATAGGTAAAATATGAGAGAAACCTCTTATACACTTCGATAATGTCAATATGTGAGAACTGAGTGAACTCCACCTGATTCTAAGGTAATATCTAGCTCGATGGTCACTTGGCTAAATCCTTGCGTAGCCTTATCTGGTCTGCTATATCTGGAGCTAAACTTGCCTTTCTGGCCGAATTCTTGTTACACATTTTATGGGTAAGACTCTCATGGACATCCCATCCTAAACATTGTCCTTTAAATACCAGCATCGCATACCGATGGGTGACTCCTTGCAAATTTTGGACTATTGACATTCACTCTTGTAGGAATTTTACTTCTTCCACAACTCTGGCCTAACAGAACCAAAGAAGGTCAATTGATCGATGATCTATGCGCCAAACTAAACAAGGTCTAATGAGAATCTATCTTAATGATAATGTAATAACCTCCATAATATACATCTCATAACAGGGTTGACGATCATCCCATCATTCTTATAGATCAAGTATTCCTTCATGTATTATACCCTCGTGTGTCTGCATCATACGCTCATCTCGACCACTTGTTTGGGAGAAACTGCAATGGTTTTTTTTGCGCCTCTACACCTTTATTTGCAATTGGGTCCTCCCTACTTGGAGAGTATTGGATACTTAAGTGTCCCAGAATCTTACGACCTTTTGTCGATGGACAACTAGCAAAATCCTTCACTGTGCGAATAACTCTTATTTTATTAAGAATGGGGTCAACCAGTAAATCTGTTGATTATCAACTGTTGAGAGCGATATTTCTGATAAAAACATGTACGAACCCCTATTGAGCCTTATCCTTAACCCACACTATCCTTTCTAGGTGGGAGTCTGTATTCTGTATACTATTCCTTCTGGACCTCTGATGCCTTGTCTTTATATGCTAACCACTAGGGTGCTATGCCAAAACTCGACACTACTATGCTTTTTATTACCACATCAATTCATTACTCTTGTAGCATAGTATACCTTTATCAAATCTAGGCGAATAAGATAGCGAGAACAAGGCACTTCCGCTCCCACTTATTCCACAATCCAGCTAAACTTGAAGTACACTTTAGACTTGGTAATTAGAGAACTCTGTCTCACCTTAAATCTGGCATGATCTCTATTACCACAAAACCCTACCTTCCGATGGTATCAACTTCTAATTTTTCCTTTGTCATTTCTTTTTCTTTTGCCATCGGGATAATATTAACATTCCTCGTGTACCACTTTATTATCATTGAAGCCCTGAAATTCAAACTTTAAACTTACTACCAGTTGAAGCTCCTTTGCTAGTCCTTCCTTTATCTGGCCCTCTAGATAGGCTAAACTTTTTACGTATCTCATCTTAGGTTAGTTCGAAGGCTTTTGTTATGTTCAGCTTAACTTACTTCTTAAAAGGTCATAGGACTGAACTCCTACACAATCATCTTCCACTCTATTCCCTAAAGGAGGGGTACCATTGAGTTCTATATAACACCTTTATCATTGATTTAGTCCCATGTTCGGATTCTCGATCGGTTGGCTGGAACAATGGTATGCTCTTGACTTTCCACCATATATGTGGGATACTTGCTGAAGTTTCAGTTTCGAAACCTCTTTCTCTTAAAGAGGATCGCACTTTGTGACGATATCTAAATCTACCTTTGCTTATTGACATTCTTCTTTCCCTTCTAGGAACCATTATTTTCTTTAAGAGGGCTCATAAGTCTTTATGCCATTGTGACTCATCCAAAAGGACATCTTTACGTTATGGTAAGAAAACTCCTCTCACATTCTTAATCGAAAGTCATTGTGACTTCACCGTTAATGTGGATTACTATTGTCGATCCTAAGCCATGTGCTTAACTTCCCCATCCATTCCTTTAGTGTAGACGACCTCGTCCTCTTGTTTTTTTCTATATAACCATATTGCAATGCATCTACTAATCTCAACTTCTATTATGCATGGGTTCTTTCTATATTTGGCCTTCCGCCCTACTTTGAAATCAAATATTGGTCCTTATTTAATCGTCATCATTTTTGGTGAGTCATTCCCATCTGTATGCGGAGTAAATCTTTCTTTTTTTTAGTAAATATCTATCGGCGGTATGCTTTTAGTAATTATGTAATTGTATATTCTTGCGGGATTTTAGATATCCCTAATCCTTCACCGCTTATCCTTCTTACCCTTACATCTCTTCTCGTTAATTATGAGTATCATCTTTAACTATTTAGTTTTATCTCTAGGATTCATAGCTTCACAACTCGATTACTTCATACAAGCCTCTCACACTAGTACTTTCTGCTTGAAATATTTCTTGGGAGTTGTTGTCGCTTGCTTGCGAGATTAAAACCTCAGGTACTAAGACCATTCCATATTATAAATATTACATAGTCTGATAGCTCATCCGACCATTTGGCTTATCTTCTTCTAGGGTATGCATTAATTCCTTCTCGATGAAACTCAACTTACCCCTTTTCCATAAACCCCGAGTAGCCCCTCTTGAGTCTATATATGCTTTCATCTCTAATTATTCGTCATGTTTTCCTGGGAAAATCCCTAACAATTAGCGGTCTTTGACGTTATTTTACCTCTTTTAACTAGGAGGCCGCTATCATTCATTTCATACTATCTCTATCAATACGTACATATCCGTCAACATTCATGGCATATCCGCAAAATCTGGGTAATGCAACCTTAGTTGTCACAAAGCTTCCCTTTGTAACCCTTGCATTTGCTAACTAAACTATTGTACGAGTCTATATCGGTCCTTTTCCGCACCATCTTCTACGTATTACTCCTCCCGCATCCGAAATTTCCCTCTTAAGATATCAGATCGTCAATTTGACATTTTTCATAATCTACAATCCTTTAACGAATCACAACTTGCCTTAAAGCAACACCCCTTAGTAGGGTCAATGAATCACTTGTATAAGTAAGGTGTCACATGTTAATGACTGACACGCTTAATCATGATAACAAAAAAAATAACCTTGGGGGGCTCATTCCTTACTAACCCTTAAGGATCACCCTTCTTTGCAGAGTACTTCTTTACTACCTATTCGCTTATTTGCCATTCCATGATAGCTCTTATTATATCCTTTCGAGAGTCTTCAAATTTTATTTCGTCCTATCTGAAGGATCGACTCAACATTAATGTTCCTTGATTTAATGGCTAAATTATCTTGATGGCCTATCCCGTCGATTTATACTTATTCAAATATCGTAATATGTACTTGGTCTTATACCACCTTTCCCTTGACTTCCTAACTCACATCATAAGAACCAGGTAGGTGGATATCTACTATTAGGAATATACTCTATTTGTCTGACACTTCTCTTGTTAGTCGAGTTTGGTTATTCCGGTTGTGAATGTTTCAGACGAAATCTTTTTTTCTTGCCAAATGTTATCCAGATCCTGTGACCGATTCTTTTATAATATTTCAATATTAATCCGAGCGTTTTCTAATAATTCATTACATCAACTTTCTATCTTTATTGGCCACAACTTTCCATCCTTCTATACCTTATTTCATGACTCTTCGTCGTCCCATACCATTATTCCAATATTTTATTTACCTTTGCATTATTCTCGTACTATCAATCTCACATTTTATCTTTGTCTATACCTTCATCATATAACCCTCTCTTACGTCTAACGTCATTCTCTTCTCCATTTTTAACAGAGGTGTCACTAAGGGAAATATTTACCTCCTGCACAAAGGGCTTCATGCCTGGCCCGCTAATCTTTGAATCCTTTAAAGGTCATATTTGGCTAACAATTCCGAGGTACATCATGTACACATTCTCTAAAGGGGCATCACTGCCTAACCATACTATTCTTCAATACCGTTCATGTTGAAGATCATGTTAAGTTCTCTCTAAATCCTAAGGTCCCACTTCTTTTGAAACATACGTTCATTGACATCAATAATCAGCAACAGGAATGGGTACTTTTCACTGTGATTCTATCATCGCTGAACGATAAAAAAAGGCTTTCGTTATTGTTATCTGGGTTTCAGCCTCATCACCATCTTCTGTACTTCAGATATCAGGCACCTCTATTACTTTTCCTTCTTTACAATTCTAAGGTAAATACTTCACCTTTTCAAACCCACATCACTTTCTCTGTATAAGGGGGAGACAATTTCTCACACTCTAAAATTTTAATATCATACATACACCTTTGGCATGTCAATAATCTTAGTTTGAATCTTTCGTGGGCAAGCTATAAATACAAGTTAACCAAGGTCTTTCCAGTTATTGTCAGAACTGAAACTATGTAAAGCACGAGTTAGACTAGAATTTTCACAACTCAGCTCTACTGCACAATCTATGAGATTAAAGAACAGAAACCATTCATAAATGCCCAACAACCTCTCGCATATAAGTGTGGTGCACAATACACCCGTAAATAAGACTCCACTAGACAGAACTTATAGACTCTCTAGGACTGACTTGCTCTAATACAAAGTTTGTTACACCATAAACTGGGGGGTGTAGCCAGCACCCAGTTCCTAAGCGTAACACCTGTATATCATAGCCTGAGCATAAAATGATTTGGCTCGTCGAGGCCTTAGAATGATCAACACAAGAGAAAACTGAACATGACAATCTGATATGATGATAACAAGGCCATTGTGCATATACAACAAGGCCGACAAGGCCACAACAAGGCAATTATACACATAACCCAGTCTACAAGTCTCTATGGAAAACATAATTGTGCTATGGCTGGGACAGGGCCCCGACCTACCCATAAACTATACCTGTACCAAGCTCAGCTCATGACTCTAACTCGATAGCTTTGGATGAAGTGAATCGCACAACTCGATCCATAGAACTCAATCAGCTCCTACACGAGAGGTCTATCTGCACGTCTATCTGAATCTGCAGCATGACATGCAGCGTCCCCCGCAAATGGGATGTCAGTAAAATGAAATATACTGGTATGTAAAACAAGAATAGTAATATGAAAATATAAGATGTAAATAAAAGCATAAAAGAAATACGATACTCTAATAACTCGTATGCCACATAGGGTGAAAAATGAAACTCTGTAACTGTATTAAACTCATGGTATAGCGATCGTGGTTTGTAGTCTGTCCTCGGCTTATAACCAAAGGTGTAATATGTAGATACCTTCACGTATACTCTGATGTGTATGTATGTATGCACATATAAGTGTCTACCGACCGACTAAAGCACAACGCAGTGTATATAATATACATGTACAACTACCCACCAGTTGGTCACAACAGTGGTGTGAATAATATATATATATATATAACTGCCCACTGGTATAGGATCAGTGGTGTGGATAAGATATTGTGATAACAATGACTTTTGGACTCTTTGAAACTCATATATTCTTTGACTTTGCTTTGAAATGACTCTTGATTTAATAGACAACTAACTCTTTGGGACCCTCATTTTTGAGGTATATGAAGTTCAGAGACAAACATGATACACAAAGTACAATAACGAGCTAAAAGATATGCTCTATGAAGGACAATAATGTTACACCGTGTAATTTCACATATCATCGTGTCGTTAATGGATACCGATGTCTGGGGAAGAGGTACGACCTTAAAAAAGGGTAATAAAGGTTTACGACTTGTTTATGGATGTTCTGGATTGTTTGTCAGTCAAACCAATCGAAGAAAATATGTTTCGACGAAATAAAAAAACTATGCAATTTGACGGGGAGGTTGATGGGACCGTCAACATGTTTGAAGGACCATTAAAATGCATGTTTGAATCATCACTATGTCTGAGATTTTGAGATTTCAAATATGGAATATTTGACGGTACAGATTGACGGACCATCAAAAGATTGACGGACCGTCAATCCGACTGTCCTTTTACGGCGATGAAATTTTTTTGTCTGGTTTAAAGTTGGGTCACGCGATTGGGACTTCACTTTTTCTCTATTTACTGTCCTCAAACCCTCCCTAAATCCTCTATAAGGTTTCGTATCATCCCAAGACCAAACCCAAGCCTAATTATGCAAGGTTAACATGATAAACCCCGTAGTTATCATGGGAATTGTTGTCTCCTTGAAGAATCAATTTTGGAAACCCTTGGATGATGAAGTAGCTGATTGTTTTAGGAGGATTTTGGTGCATGAAGTTAAGATTTATCCTCCTCTACCTATAATTGTGATTAATTAATGATTTGGAGTAAGTTGTGAAAGGATTTTCGTAACCGAAACTCGTAAACCTATGAAATCATCATGATATGACTTGTGGGCTGTTTTATTTGCGATATGAGTTGGAGTTTATTACTAAACTGATTGTTTGTGTTTTAAACCTAAGGAAGACCATTTCGAAGAATTTTGGAATCGAATTACCTAAGTATCTCTTGTTAAAGAAGTATAAGAACCGTATGTGCTTAAGGTTATCGATAAGATGCCTAAGTGAAGTTTCTCTATAGAATATGGATTCAATATTAATATTGATCCTTTGTTTGAGATACATAACTATCCGTAAGCAGTACGAGGATTGATAGAGCAATTGTAGCATCGTGGACAAGGTATGTAAGGATATTCATTTCTTTTTACTCGTGTATCATAATCCCTTATTGGGAGTTGTTCCTTGTTAATTCTACTCTTATAATCATTGTTGGTTGGTTACTGGTCTATCTTATCATAAGCCATCTAAAAGAAGCATTTGACAGAGTCAACCATCAAAGTCGACTAAAAGTCCTTCCTAAAGTAAAGTCAAAGAATTCTCAGTTCCAAGGAGGCCTTATGAGCTAATATTACTATATATATAAATTATTTACACCACCATTGAAAATAGCTGGTGGACATCTGTACATGTACATTATACACACCGTTATGCGCTATAGCTGATCGGGTAGGCATTTATATGTTTATTCATACATATACCTTAGAGAATACCTGAGGGAAGTGACATATTATACACCTCAGAGTACACCTCGCAGTTTATATAGTAACGCCTATCTAGGTTGCTTTATGCTTTCCTTTAAAACTTATATCTTCATATTACTTTTATGCCTTTCTTTACTGTTACAATATCATATTGTTATTCATGTTTTACATATTCAGTACATTATTTCGTATTGACGTCCCTTTAGTCGGGGGAACTGTGTGTTCATGCCGCATGTTCTGATAGGGGCTCTGCTAGGCCACCACACTAGGAGTTGTTAAGTTCATCCGTCAGTAAGTAAGGTTCATCTTTTGCGGTGCTTCCTTGTCAACTAATGAGTATGTTTTGCAGAGTTATGTATAGTATGGGTAGGTCGAGGCCCTGTCCCAGCCATATAACAGTACAGTTACTCACAGAGGCTCATAGACTTATCTGGTATATACAATTGATATTGTATAGCCTTGTCAGCTAAGTTGTCTTTTGTTAAATCATGTTATGACCTTGTCGGTCCGATTATGTATATATGTTGGGCTAGTCCCTTTTATTTAGTGTTGTTGTGTTGTGTCCCAATACGTGTTTGTCGGCCGAATGTTCTACTTATACAGAAGTCTGGTCATCAGAGTTGTACCATCGGGCCAGTAGGGCATCAGGTGCTAGCCATACCCCCTAGTTTGGGGTGTAACAAATAATATGTGAATTAGACTCGTCCTTTGAAGGTAACAACAACTTTTAGCCTTTGACTTTGGATGTCACACTTATGAAAGAAGGGAATAGCCTAACATACCTGTGTCACTTAGTTTCCAACACCTATAGAACCCTCGAAGACTTTACGGGTGACCATCTACAAAATATAGAAGTCATGGATCAAAATAAGATCAACATACTAGAAATCGATTCACTCGGACAATCCAACAAGCACCTAAAAGATGTGCTTCTCAAACTATAGTTTTTATAGCCACCACAATGGTACTAACTTCCCTTCAACACAACATCAATAGTAAAAGCCACAACAACTACAACCACAAGGTCATCATACATCATTCATAACTCCTAGTGCTTATATCCTCAATAAAAACAAAAAATGTAACTACAACCAAAACAATAATATATACTCCATGATTTCTAGTACCATATCTTTCAATCACAAGTCATGATCATATCAAAGTTACTCAATAAAAACTTTTTCATGGAGTTCTTAGATTAACTATCACAAGTTGTCTTTATCAATAACTCCAAATGAGATATGAGAAGACATAGAGCATTAGGAACATCAAGTTCTTACTTTAAACCAGCCTCAAGATCCTTTACAACAAGTTCTCTTCCATCTTCAAGAAAACCTTCAACTTGTCTAGCTATCTAGGGAGGATTTCCAAGCTTCTTAGTAATTGTCCATGTATGATTTCTCTTCAAATTGATATGGGATAGACCTTTGATGATGTAGGAACCCTAGAGAGATATTTGAGAGGTTTTGGGAAATGTTGTGGTTGGATTTGTGATAAAATGAGAAGGCCACCAATTTTTGGCTTAAATAGTACTCCCCACCGCCTCAGAGATGCTCCTGGTTCTGTGCTATAGAACACCATCTGCAGGCACATAACCCAACGTGGATGAGTGGAGGTAAGGAAGTGTAGGCCCTGATCCATGACACATATTGGCTTCTGTGGGGGGGGGATTGCTTAGCATATTTCTCAATCTTCATCGAACTTTGATAAGATGTGATTCCTTTAATCTAGTTGACTTCCAACCTTTCTTACACCTCTTAGATAATCATATAAGTCATGTGTGACCCTTAGAGAGGGTTTTGGGTTATCGAATCTCAAATCAACTGACTATATGTATGATCGCACATAAAATTGTGAAGTGTAACACTATAGGACATTTAGGATGGTTACCTTTATTTTGCATCTAGATTGTGTAATAGAGATGACTCCTAAGTGTTGAACTCCTAATCTGAATCTTATTTATGCTTTCAACCATGCCTATAAATAGATGATAGACAATTATTCAGAGGTTGGATGTGGAAGCGGGAGAGGGTGCCATTAAGGTACTACCTGCTAATATGGGATAACAAGAGCACCAGGACGCTACCACTACCACCTCTAAAGGAGCATATGGAAGCTGGTTTATGCTTAATTATTCCCAGGTTGCTTCTGAGTAGGATCTCGATATGTGGAGCACTGTATAGTTATTGACTTAGTTGGTGGACTCCCAAGACCAGTGTTAGACTACCGATCCTTCTTATAGAGTAGTTAGAGTGAGAGTTTAGGATTTCATCAACATGGACCCTTCGGTATTTATAAGATCATATCCAAGTGCGAACCTATGAAACTTCCTAGATCAGATGCAGTGAACCTTGCAATTTATGCAATCCACTAATACTGAGTTGGTAGAGGTTACTTCTTACAGATTATAGGATGTTGACGTGATATGGTATGAGACCTTAGAGCTTGCGTCTGAGTTTTGTTGCAGCAATAATTAGTAGTCGAGAATCACTGAGCCAGGCAACACATGTTTTTATGCTTGGAGCATGGTAATATGAGCGTACGGGAGTACAATTTGCAGTTTAACTCCTTCGCCAGATATGGTCCTATGATTGTGGCCGAGATGAGTGACCGAGTATATTAATTTTTAATGGTTTGGGGATGCACTTGGTTAATGAGTGTACCACAACATCTCTGAATTAGAACATGGATGTTGCTCAAATCCAGGCTTATGAACAAAATTTGGAAGTTCGTAAGAGATAGCAGTGGGCTGATTAGGAGCATGATAGGGGCCAACATAAGAGGGCCAGTCTGCAGGTGATGCATAAGAGTTTAAAGGTGGGTTCATGCCACATTTTCCTAGGCGGCCATCCTATTCTACTGCTAGTGCACCACTCTAGCTCCAGGGCTAATATCATGATCGGTCTACTTATTTAGGTCAGAGTTCCCTGGTATTAGGCCCGTAATATAGAGGATATTTGAGCCAAATGAGGCTTTATTTGCCTGATGTGATCAGTGTGGCAAGGCCCATCCATGGTAGTGTCATTAGAGGTTAGTTATGTATTATGCTTGCGGTTATCTTAGACACAATGCTAGAGAGTGTTTGATAAGAGACGAAGGTGGTATGGCGTAGCCGATGAGATATTTAGTGGATTTTATTTCATATGTACGCCCTATTGGGCAAGGTACACAAACATCGGCCGGTAGAATATGAGGTAGAGATGGAGTGTCTATCTTAGGCGGTCATCAGAATCACATCTATGCATTATCAAGTTGACAGGATCTAGAGTCATCTCCTGATATGGTTATAGGTATATTATCTATTTATTCTCATGATATGTATGAATTGATAGATCCATGAACTACTCTATCATATATTACTCAATTTGTTGCTGGTATGTATGGTAGAGAACCCGAGTTATTGAGTAGGTCATTTGCGGTATCTACATCGATTGGAGAATCAATAATAGTTAGATATGTATATCAGGGTTGTGAAGTGGTGATTTGTAATCGTCATACTCTAGCTGACCTACATGAATTAGTAATTATTGATTTCAATGTCATTATGGGCATAGATTGGTTAGCTTCCTATTATGCTAATGTTGATTGTTGGACGAAGATTGTTGGTTTTAATTTTTTAGGTAAACCTGTTATTGAATGAAAGGTAATGCTGCAGCGCCTACGGGGAGGTTTATTTTCTACCTTAAGGCACGGAAAATGATTTCAAATGGATATATCTCTAATTTGGTACGGGTAGAGGATGCAGAGGAAAAACCTACAACCCTTCAGTCTGTCCCTATTGTTAATGAATTTCCCAACGTATTTCCCAATGAACTCCCTGAAATTCCTCCAAAAAGAGAAATTGATTTCTCTATTGATGTGCTTCCAAACACCCAGCTTATATCTCTTCCTCCATATATGATGGCCCCTGGTGAACTACAAGAGTTAATATCACAGTTGAAAGATTTGTTAGATAAGGGCTTTATTAGGCCCAGTATTTCACATTGGGGCATACTTGTATTGTTTGTTTGTAAGAAATATGGCACGATGAAGATGCGTATTGATTACCGTCAGTTGAATAAGGTTAGTATAAATAATAAATATTCGCTCCCCAGGATTGACGACTTGTTTGACCAGTTATAAGGTGCCAAATATTTCTCAAAAATCAATCTTAGGTATGGATACCATCAGTTGAGGTTTAAGGAGAAAGATATTTCGAAGACTGCTTTTAGGACTAAATATGGCCACTTTTAGCACTAGATATGGCCACTATGAGTTCCTTGTTATGTCCTTCAGTCTTACTAATGCACCAACAACTTTCATAGATTTTGTGAATCGGGTGTTCATGTCATTTCTGGATATCTTTGTGATTATGTTTATCGATGACATTCTGGTGTATTCTCAAATAGAAGTAGAGCATGCATACTATATGTGAGCGGTGTTGCAGAAGCTCCAAGATTATAAGCTATATGTTATTTTCCAAATGCGAGTTCTGGTTGAATTCAGTGACCTTCCTCGGGTATACAGTATTAGAAGAGGGAATTAAAGGTGATAGCCAGAAGATAGAGGCCATGAAAAATCGTCCAAGGCCCGCAACTCCTACTAATATGCGTAGTTCCTTAGGCTTGGCAGGTTATTATCGGAGATACATGGAGAATTTTTCCTCTATTGCCGCTCAAAATACGAAGATGACTTCCAAGGCAGCTAAGTTTGATTGGCCCAATTCTTGTGAGTTGAGTTTTCAGGAGTTAAAAGGTAGGTTGACATCAACACCTCTCCTAGCACTTCCATAAGGTTCTGAGGGTTATGTTATTTATTGGGATGCATCTAGAGTCGGCATGGCTGTGTTCTGATGCAGCACAACAAGATTATCACATATACCTCAAGGTAGCTGAGGAAGCACAAGCAGAATTACACGACTCATGATCTTGAGTTGGTACCCGTTATATTTTCCCCAAAGATATGGCATCACTCTTTATACGGGGCTCATGTTCATTTTTTTACAGATCATATGAGCTTACAATAGATATTCAGGCAGAAAGAGTTGAATCTGAGGCATCAGAGATTGCTTGAGTTGCTGAAGGACTATGATGTTGATATCTTGTACCATCCCAACAAATCAAATTTTGTAGCTGATGCGTTATGTCATAATTAAATGGGTAGCCTGAGGCATGTAGAAGTTGATATATTGGAGATGACTAAAGATCTGTGTCGATTGACCAGCTTAAGTGTACGATTTCTTGATACAGATGACGGAGGTGCTATAGTTCACAATGATGCAGAATCATCATTAGTGGCAGAAGTAAAGGCAACATAGTTCGATGATCCAGAGTTGGTCAAAATATGAGAAGGGATCCCATTTTAGAAGAAGCAGTTGTTTGAGCTGTCAGATGATGGTGTTCTTAAATACAAGGGTCGATTATATGTACTTGATGTTGGGGGACTCCAAGGGCGAATTATGGCAGAGATTCACCAGTCTAGGTATTATATTCATCATGTTTCTACTAAGATGTACCATGACCTTTAGCAGATCTACTGGTAGAACCATATGAAGAAGAATATTGCAGAGTTCATGGCCCAATGTCCAAATTGCCAGCAAGTTAAGGTTGAGCACCAGAAACCTGGAGGGTTGCTTCATAAGATAGAAATTTGGATATGGAAATGGGAGGAAATCAATATAGATATCATTATATGGTTACCTAATTCTCTTTGGAAGTTTGATTCTATCTTGTCTATTGTTGACCGGCTTACAAAATCAACCCATTTTCTACATGTTAGAGCTACCTATTTAGTTATGGATTACGCCAAGTAATACATCAGAGATAGTCTGACTTCATAGAGTTTTAGTTTCTATTATATCTAAAATGTGTGCCACATTTATAGTTAACTTCGGGAGGTCCTTTTTGAGAGGTTTGGATATTCAGATTAATCTCAGCACAACTTTCCATCTGCAAACATACTGACAAGCCAAGCACACTATTCAGATGTTCGAGGATATGCTATGAGCATGTGTCTTGGGTTTTAAAGGAATTTGGGAAGATCATTTGCTGCTTATTGAGTTTTCTAATAACACAACTACCACTCCAGTATTAACATGGCACTATATAAAGCCTTGTATGGGAGAAAGTGCAAGTCTACTATCGACTGGTTTGATGTAGGTGAAAAAACATTGTTGGGACCTGATTTAGTGCAGCAAAGCAGTAGAGAAGGTGAAATTGATTCTGGGGCGATTGTTAACCGCCTAGAGTCGACAGAAGTGCTAATCAGATAATCGGCACCAAGACTTAGAGTTTGTTGTTGGTGATTGGGTATTTCTGGAGGTGTCACCTATAAAAGACTTGATGAGGTTCGGTAATAATGTCAATCTTAGCCACAAGTACGTTAGACCATATAAGTTCGTTAAGAGAAATGACCAAGTGGCTTATAAGCTTGAATTACCCGAAGTTGGAAGTAGTCCATCCGGTGTTTCATGTGTCCATGCTTTGAAAGTGTTTAGGCAATCCCTCCCATGTTACCTCTATAGAGGGTGTCAAAATCACAGAGGAATTATCGTACGAGGAAATCCCTGTTGCCATCTTAGATTTTCAAGTTCATAAGTTACATACCAGAGAAGTAGCTTTGGTTTAGGTACTTTGGAGGAATAATAATGTGGAGGAGATGATGTGGGAGGCTGAAAAGGACATGAAGTCATAATGTACTCATTTGAAAATGACATGAAGTTATATTAACACTCGTGCAATATGATTTCTCTATTTATATCATATTTATAAAGCTTATCCTATATATCTTATATAGATGATGTTGTTGGGAGAAATGTGGCAGATGCAACCCAGGCTTTAGTAATTAACAATTGAGGTGAGTTATGGCTAACCCTTTTGATTTCTTAATAGATAGGATCATGTGGGGCTGATATAGTTATGGTATGCTGTTTTGAGGCCCTGTTTGGCATTGATTGTGTATTCTGGCTGCTTGACATGTTTTGGATAGTCCTATTTACAAAGGAAACTCTACTGAAATTTTAAGAAATCTAGAGAGTTAGAATATTTTCTCTACATTCGGGGACGAATGTTCTTAAGGGGAAAAGGATGTTACACCTCATATTTTTGTGCGTCGTCATTATCATAATGTAGATAACATATGCCTGGTGATGGTAGGACCCCTCCAAGAGGTTTTTAAAAGTTTACAGATGTATCGAGTAAGTTTGGACATGGTTTAACATATAGCAGATCAACAAAAATAAGTTTCAACAAAAAATTGATGAAGTGTCACTTCCCGGGATACTCTGTGAATCACAGAGCACAAACTGTGACTCGCATGAACTGTCTGTAAGATGTAGAGGAGCCATAGTAGTTGAGATTGATTTTTGGGGCACAATACATGTGTTGCGAGACGCGGGAAGGTCCTGCGAAATGCAGAAAGGTCCTGTTAGTCACATGGCTAGTCTTGGGATATAATAGTGCCAATTTTTAATTCTCATATAAATAGACCACCAACTCGACTTAAGATCATCTCCTTTCATTTATACAATTCTAAGAAGCTCTCAAACACTCTATAAGAGATTTCTCATGATTTTTTTCAACGTGAAACCAAAGATAAACTATGCAAATCCGATGTAGAGAATCCCCTAATGATCGTAGATCGTCTTCCTTCTTGTTGCATTGAATTTGGAGAATACTTTGTAGTGAAGTAACCTTAGATTTGGACTAATTATTGAGGTTGAAGGTAAGTTTCATCTCCATCTTCTTATCCTTAATATTGGAACAACTTCCTAAATATATCTTCGTTATGGAAATCGAAAGAATCCAATTCGAGCAAGTTTCCAATTCAAAAATTTCTTGGAATTGATCATACTTTTTCGATCCAAAGTGTTACACACGGGAATCCATTAGGAACTATTCGACCTCTTTCAGGAAAAGGCCTATACAAGTGTTTAGGAATGATTGTTGAGGAAAATTCCATAGAATAAATGTTTGTTAACTTGGAACTAGGATAGGTTATTGTTGGGATGTTTTGTTTATATTATTAAGTTGTGGGAATGGTAAATCCTTGTTTTATGAGTTAAGGAGATTAATGAAGAGGATTTGTGAAGGTTATGGTGTCGATACATGTATAGAATCTAGTATAACACATAACATCAATTCCATGCGCATAAGTTGTTCGACATAATGTCTAAATGAACTTTCTTATACGCTATAAATTCGTTATTAATACAAATCATTCGTATAATGTATATAATCATTAGTAGAACATACAAGCACTTGTGGAACTAAAATATTTACAACGATGAGGTATGTTTTTGGAATAATAACCCTAATCACGACAACTACAAAATGCTTCCCAATAAGAACTCTACTCCTAGTCGCTAAAAAGATACTTGTGTTCTATCCTATTGATTAAATGTTTTACATTATCTGCTCGTCGTCAGGAGTACATTTCTGTAACACCCCACATTTCTACAATAAGGCGTGTCATAAATTAATCGACATAGTTTTGGAGCAACAAGATCATTATTAAGTTTATGTTCGGTTGAAAGAGTGTTGAGAATGTGCCGTAAGGTATTTGACGCATATAATGGTTGTAAAACCCTAAGGGTCCAAGTGTATGTATTATATTAAGCTTAGTTAAAGTAAATGAGATTCGTACACGAATAGATGTCGGATAAAAGTAGACGACCTACTAGTTTCACCTATATATTTCACATACTTGCTTAGACGTCCTATGTGCTCGAGCTACTTGCTCACACGTCAAACTTGCTTACACGTCCCACTTGCTTCATGTCCTACTTAATAAATGAGGATGACTCACATGCTTAGAGGAAATCAACAAACTTCTACGTTAAGTATGTGACAAGTAGGTGTATTACCTACTTAGAGTATGTGGACCAAATTAATGGGCAATGAGAGGCCCAAATTAAAGCTCAATAAGTGTCCCAATTAAGTGGATAAAGAGGCGTCCATTAGGGGCAATATAAGTTCGACCAAGTGACCGCCATTTCACATCCCCTCAGCAAAGAAAAATCCAAAAATTCTCTCTCTCTCTCTCCTAACCCAAAGCAGCCACCCTTTCTTTCTCCTAGGGTTCTAAAAGGAAAAGATTATGGTTTCATTCCTCTTCCATGGTGTGAAAGGGTTTTCATGTGCTTCGTTTTCTCTCCTAAGCACTTAATATGGTTTCTACACCAAACAGCCCAAGAAAGTCCCTTTCCTCTATTAAGGTAAGAAGATTATATTTTTAAGCTTGGGTTCTCTTCGCCTCTGTCATGTGGTATTTATGTTGTATTTTTTCTCTATAATAGTTGTTTGGGCGAATTTTAAATGGCAACATGTACAGAAAAATCAATAAATTGGATAGCAAGGTAAAATGCTGCCCCTATTCTTTTAAAAGCTCTTTTGAGCGTCCTAGACGTGTTTTTAGTTGGAACTCACAAGACGATGATCGGAAGCTATGAGTTCAAGTTTTATTTGCTAATTTAGTTATTCTTTTTGGCTATTTTGAATGGCATGGAAGGGTTCTAGTAGCTTGTTTAGAGCTTGTTTGCAGTTAATGGATGGTTGGGTGCGTAGAGCACCATTATATTATAGCATCGAGAGCTTGTCGCTCCTTTATTACTTAGTAATATGGTTGTAGCATGTTGTTTAGGGGTTGGTTTGTATGAAAGGGTTTTCATGTGGTTTCTCTTCTTGCCTAAGTACTTAGAGTGCTTTCTACACCAAACAGCCCAAGAAAGTCCATTTCCTCGGTTAAGGCAAGAAGATTAAGTTTTTAAGATTGGGTTCTCTTCTCCACTGTCGTGTGGTATTTAGGCTGAATTGTTTCTCTATTCTAGTTGTTGAAGGGATGTTTAAATGGAAGCAAGTAAAGAAAAATCAAAGAATTGGACATCAAGGTAAGATACTGCCCCTATTCTTCTTTTTAAGCTCTTTTGAGCGTCCTAGACGTGTATTTAGTTAGAACTCACATGACAGTGATCGGAAGTTGTGTGTTCAGGTTTTACTTGCTGATTAGTTGTTCTTTTGGACTATTTTGAATGGCATGGAAGGGGTCTAGTAGCTTGTTTAGAGATTGTTTGCAGTTAATGGAAGATTGGGTGCGGAGAGCACCATTATATTATAGCCTCGAGAGCTTGTCTCTCCTTTATTACTTAGTAATATGGTTGTAGCATGTTGTTTAGGGGCTGGTTTGTATGTAGGGGTGACGGACATGTAGATTGTTGGTGTTTGTGTGTTGTTGATGTTGTTATGAACTTGAGGAAGTAAATTGGGCAGGTAGTTGAATTGCTAATGGTGTAGTTGAATTGCTAATGGTGAACATCAATTAGTAAGTTGTAGACATGGGCTAGTGATGTTTTAGAAGCACTTGATTATTAGTAGTTAGTAAGTTGAATATCGAATTGATGTAGTTGAATTGCTAATGGTGTTGTGTTGTAAGTGGGACTATTCTTGTTATATGTAGGTGCTGAAAGTGCTTTGGAACTTGTATTCATATTTAAGTGGGACAAGAAGCTTCCAAGAAGGCCATTCAATAGCAAGTCAGCCTCGGCCTATGGGAGAAGGAAGGTTGGCCGAGAATCATTCTTTGGTGCAAGGAATGGAAGCTTCTAAACTAGTTCTAAGAAAATGAAGTCTAGAGAATCCAAATCCATCCCCTCTCCTACTCGGTAACTACAATAGAAGTGTAAAGAAGTTTAAGTTCTACTTTGGCTCCAAGAAAAACCAAACCCTTACCCATTATCTTCACCATGGCCGAGAGATAACTCTGTTCCCAAGCCAACCGATCCCCTTCCCTTGTTCCCATTCGGCCGATTAGCTTGTAATTTTGTGTCCTTTGGTATTCTTCAAGAATGGTCCTTACTCTACTATAAATAGGACCCTTAGGATGAATGTAAAAATCAATTTTTGATTTAAAGAAACTTTAGTGTTTTCAACTTTTGTGTTGATTACATTATTTGGTCCTTGTGTGGATCATGATTCTTGTGTTAACCAACCTCTCCCTTCGGTGTAAGCTTGATTTAGACTTGTGTGACTTGACTAAGCCCAAGCCCTGGTATATCTTTAAGGAACCCCCTTGGTGGTAAGTGAACCACGGAACTTATGTGATCCGACCTAACCTAAGCCCTGGGTCTATCTTTAAGGTTTTCGACCATCCTTACTTGGCTTGTTCACGGGCTTGTACTTAACAACCTCGGGCTTGACCTTGTGAAATTGGCCACCTTCATCTTGGTATCGGCTCAGTCATTAAAACTCCCATGTCTATATCCTTGACATATCAACCGCACCTTACTTAACCCATAACAACCTAACCAAACACTTAACCAAATATCAACCACCCTTCACTCGAGCTTGTATCTTGCAACTCGTGTTAAACCCTTACCCAACCTAATATATACTAATCATAATCACCTCTCACAGTACTTCACAAACACTCCCTCCAAAGGTTGTTAACCGAAACCACCCATATACGACCATCCAAACCCGACAACACTAAACTTTCCGCATAACACACCTTACCGAGAACCCCACTATTTCAGTTCTATTCCGTTGTCTTTCCATCATTCAATGACCAATACCCGACCATCAAAACAATCCGAACGTGTCTACAACAACTCCACAAATGCCTAAGCCCAACTCTCCCTAAAACTACCCGAAACAGCCACCAAACACCACACTATCCAACCAAACCGAGAACCCGAGACTCCTATTTTGGTATCCTTTTTCAGGTCAATCCGAACATAACCAAAACCTGACCCACTTATACATCAACACCCCTCCTTACTTGAATCATATTGGTATTAGAGTGAGACAATTCCATCCCACGCTTTGACGCTATGACACAAGTAAATGACGAACTTAGGAGAACAAATGCAACTGAGAAGAGAATTCACAAATAGTGTAGTCATCAATGACGTTGAATCATGGGAGGAAGTTGCTGAAAACAACCCCCTTCATGTTGAAGATGACTCACAAGAAGAACCAAGACTTGAAAGAGGGAATGACCGAACCTTACGGTTCGACCTTCCAACATTTGACGATATTTTGGAACCGGGAGAGTTTCTCGAATGGCTAAGAGCCATAGAAAGACTTTTTGAGTTCAACCAATACGACTATCAACAATTTTTCAAATTATCCACATTGAAGCTCAAGCCCTTTGCTTCCGTGTAGTACGAGAACCTAAAGGCGAGCCGGAAAAGGCACGACAAGCCCAAGCTTGATTCTTGGGAAAATTTGAAGAAGTATTTAAAAAGGAAATTATTGCCAAGGAAATAAGAACAAGATCTATACCTTAAACTCACCAAGCTTCGGAAAGGTGTTCTTAAGGTTGAAGAATTCATCCGGAAATTCGAGAAGGTCAAAATGTTGTGTGACTTAGAAGAAAAGGAGTTGCAACGTATCACACGGTTCATTGGTGGACTAAGCGCGGCAATCTAAGAGATAGTGGAAGTGTCCACTTACACTACATTCGAAGATGTCTGCCATCTAGCACTTAGGTTCGAGCGACAACAAAAGAAGGTTGTCACAAGACCTTACACTAAGACAGCAATTGCTAAGGATAAAGTTAGCACATCATATTCCAATTGCTTGTACAAACAATACGATGTAAACAATGACAAAGGGAAAATGGAAGTTGACAAATGTGTTGAACGAGGCAGAAAGTGTTGTTTCAAATGTCAAGGGCTCGGGCACTTTGCTAAAGAATGTCCAAACCCGAGGGCCATGACACTTGAAGAATACAAGGAAAGTGGCGATGCCTTTGTTGTAGAAGTATCCGAGATGGAAGAGAGCGAATAAGAAAATGAGGCTCACGCGGAAGATGGTATAAGCCTAGTTCTTCAACATGTGCTAAGTGCACAATTGGAGAAACTCGACGAAAATCAAAGAGAACAAATCTTCTACACACATTGCAAGATGAAAGATAAAGTGTGTAGTTTGATTATTGAGGGAGGAAGTTGTGTGAACATGGTGTCCATCGGGGTGGTAGGCAAACTACAACTACCAATCCGTGAGCATCCTAAATCTTACAAGCTACGGTGGGTAAACAAGGAGAATGGGCTCAAAGTTGCCACCCAATCCCTTATAAATTTTCGGACTGGAGGATATGTTGATGAAATTTAGTGCGACGTCCTTCCAATGGATGCATGAAATATCTTGTTGGGAAGACCGTGGCAATATGACCAGAAAACCATACACGATGGTGAACATAACACCTACTACTTTCACAAGGATAGTAAGGACATCCGGTTAATACCTTTGTCACTAAGTAAGGTAAAGGAAATGAAGATCCAACAAGAACAAAAGCGCCAAGACAGGGCCGAGGCACGGAAAGAATAGGACGAGTCCATAAATAGGAGTGCCATCAATATCTTGGCATATAGAGAGGAACGGATCTTTGAAGATATTGGCTTGAAGGAACCAGTGGAGGTTTCAGGAGATGACATACCGAATAAGCCAACCACCGAGCTACCATCAAGAAACAATGATCCTATTTGTGAGTTAGTCCTCGAAAGATCCCTCCCTCCATATGATGATCCGAAAGAAACAACTGAGCCTTGTTTCATGTCTGATCCCTATCTAGAATCATATTCTGAAGCAGGATGAAGAAACAAAGCAAGGTTGGGCCTTCTTTACCAATATGTTGTACCAAGTTGAGGAAATGGGCGGTACCCTCTTTGTCAACCCATTATATGAGCAAGCACGGGTGGAGGAAGGAGTAGACATGGAATTTCCGAAGGACAACACATCCGAAATTCTACTAAGGGAAGATAATGAACTTACTCTTGATTTATTTTCAAGAAGTTCGTTGTCCATTCCTCAAACCTATGAATGTGAAGAACAATAACAAATAAGAAATAAGGATGACTAAAAATGTCTTAGCTCCGACACGGTACCTCTCTTGGTAGTGTCAAAATCGGATGAAGTTTGGGAGGTGTACATTGGCCTCCGATTGGTCTACAACCTCACCTTGAGGACCGAGATTCCATGGTCAAGACTAAGTCCTTATGTGAATGAATATGACTTCATACTTGAACCACCCGAATTTGAGGACACATTCTTTCCAAGAAGGGGAGATTTATGAAAGAAGGGTACGAACTTAGCTTCTCAATTTAAATATTAACAAAAACAACCAAGGGTGTCAAAGATTGGCCTTCAACCCACGGTAAGGGCCTAGAATAGCATGGAATAAGAGGCGGATTAGGAACCATAACTTAATTGTCTTAAAGGGACAAGCTTTTATTCGGCCTTTTATGTCAATCTTGGCCGAGGCCTTGTATTTATTTTTGTTGTCTTTAAATTCTAGACTGGCTACTAGTTCTCTTAGGAGATATTAAGATCATGTAATAACTCTTAGCTTGCCTTAGAACACATTCAATGCTTTGTAAAGGAATGTTGAAGTCGAGAAGGGACCCAGCCAAGATGGCACGGACAAGAGGTGAGTTGGCCGAGAATACATCATGGCAAAGACAAGGAATGATTTGGCCGACAAAGTGGCAAGGACAAGAAGCTTCCAAGAAGGCCATTAAATAGCAAGTCAACCTCGTCCTAGAGGAGAAGGAAGGTTGGACGAGAACCATTCCTTGGTGCAAGGAATGGAAGATTCTAAACTAGTTCCATGAAGTCTGGAGAAGCCAAATGCATCCCCTCTCCTACTCGGTTACTACAATGGGAGGGTGAAGAAGTTTGAGTTCAACTTTGGCTCCTAGAAAACCAACCCTTTCCCATTATCTTCACCATGGACGAGAGCTAACTTTGTTCCCAAGCCAACCGATCCCCTATCACCCTTAACTGATGCCTCAAATTAAAGCTGAGATTGAATGACTGCTGAAGGTCGGGTTTATCAGAATGGCTCGGTATGTGGAATGGTTGGTAAACATTGTGCCAGTTAAGAAGAAAAATGGCAAGGTTCGGGTATGTATTATTTACAGGAACCTAAATCTAGCCACTCCCAACGATAAATACATCATGGCTATAACTAATATGCTAGTCGATTCGGCGGCTGCTAATGGTGTGATGGCATTCATGAATGGATACTCTGGCTATAATCAGATAGCATTAGCTGAGGAGGATACTCATAAGAATGCTTTTAGGTGTCCAGGATCCTTAGGCATTTACGAGTGGGTAGTTATGCCATTTGGTCTGAAGAATACTGGTGCTATTTATTAGAGGGCAATGAATGCCATCTTCCATTGATGATGTGGTGGTGAGGTCTAAGGACTTCAAATATCATTTAGCCGATCTTGAACAAGCACTTAAAAGAATGCGGATTCATAATCTTAAAATGAATCCAGCCAAGTACATGTTCGGAGTATCGGATGACAACTTCCTAGGCTTCTTGGTACATAAGAAATGTATTGAGATAGATCATAACAAAGCTAGGGCAGTAATGGAATCCGCACCACACAGAACAAAGAAGGAGTTACAAAGCCTGTTAGGGAAGATCAACGTCCTAAAGACGTTCATATCTAATTTAGTTGGTAAAATGAAGGCTTTCTCACCTTTGCTTAGGCTTAAAGGGTCAGAAGAGCTAGTATGGGGACCGGAACAGCAAGAGGAATTTGACCAAATTAAAAAGGCCCTAGCAACTCCACATGTGTTGGTGCCTCCCATGCCAGGGAAACCCTTGAAATTGTGCATCTCGACTGCAGATTTGTCTATCGGCTGCCTGTTAGAACAGGATGTCGATGATGGAACCGAAAGGGCAGTTTACTATCTTAGTCAAAAGCTCAATGAAGTTGAAACTAGATATACCCCTATAAATAAACTTTATTTGTCCTTATTCTATGCTTGTACAAAACTTAAACATTATCGAATGCCACATGTGGTTCACATTTTGTGCAAGATTGACATCGTCCGGTACTTATTGAATAGACCTGTTTTGTAAGGACGATTAGTGAAATGGTCAATCAAGCTCACTGTGTTTTCTCTCGAGTATAGGCCACTTAGGGTTGTCAAAGGTCAGGCGGTAGCTAATTTCTTGGTAGACCACCCTTGTATAGATGTGGAGGACCCAAGCGCCCCCTTTACTACATGTATGTACATTGTCCCTTGGACGCTATCTTTTGATGGGTCAAGAACCCATAAGGGAGTCGGAGCCAGAATAACGATAACCGATCCTAGAGATGAAACGTAGAGGTTCTCTTATCGATTAGATTCTGACATAACAAATAACCAAGCTGAATACGATGCTCTCATCATAGGACTCAAACTCCTAGTCTCTATGAAAGCAAATTGCATCAAGATTCGTGGAGACTCTCAGTTGGTTATCAAGCAGCTGGCTGGGGAATATCACTGCAAAGATCTAAATTTGTTTGTCCGTTACGAAATGGCTAGCAGATTACTTAGTAGGTTCACATTATCTACGTTAAGTTATGTTTCCAGGGGCATAAATGTTGAGGCTAACGACTTAGCATAAGAAGCTTCTGGCTTTAGGAAGTCTCTACTCACCCTAGAGTATGATGAGTTACCAGTCGAAGTGTTAGCCATGGACTAGATCGACTCGTGGAAGCATGTGTTAATCGGCTACTTAAAAGATCCTTCCACTTGCAAGCACCTTATGGTTAAGAGGAGAGCCTTGAAGTATGTGCTCATTGATGATGATCTTTACAAAAGGAGCGTAAATGGAGTGATATTCAAGTGCATTGATAAGACAGAGGCCTTAAGAGTCATGGGAGAAGTTCATGAAGGAATCTGTAGATCATACAGAGTCGGGCCAATGATGAAGTGATTGATTTATCATCATGGCTATTATTGGCCTACCATCATGACCAATTGCTTTCAATACGCAAAGGTTGTGAAGAGTGTCAGAGACATGGACCAATCCAACGGGTACCAGCCGAGTTGTTTTACCCAATCGTGAAGCCCTGGACTTTTAGATGATGGGCTATAGACCTCATCGGCAAGATTCACCCATAATCGGCTAAAGGACATAATTTCTTTATTGTGGCTACCAATTACTTCACTAAATGGGTAGAGGCACAATGAAGAGGGTACATCAGATAGATGTCATTTAGTTTATCCAACACCAGATCATATATAGATATGGTATTCCTGAGATAATTACAATCGATCAAGGGACGGTGTTCACTAGTTCTAAGGTGGCAGCCTTTGCTGAGAAATTTAGGATCAAGATGATCACATCCTCGCCTTATTATGCACAAGATAATGGACAAGTCGAGGCAGCTAACAAGCTTTTGTGGATATAATCAGTACAAACGTGGAGGATAAACAGGCAGTATGGCATCTCACTTTAGATGAAGCTATTTGGGCAATCAGAAACTCTAAGTCTAAAGCTACTGGGATGACACCTTATAGGCTAACCTATGGCCAAGATGTAGTGTTTCCCTTGGAGACTAATGTCAAGTCATTATGGGTGGCCAAGCAGAGTTCTTTAAGCTTAGAAGAATATCAGCAGGCCATGCTAATGGAGTTAGATCAGCTAGATGAACATCGACTGATGGCCCTAGAAAGAATTGAACCCCGTAAATGGAAAATGGCTGAAGCATACAACAAACATGTTAAGCCTAAGAGGTTCTCCGAATGAGACTTGGTTTGGAAAACCGTATTGCCACCTGGAATGAAAGATCGTAAATTTGGCAAGTGGTCGCCGAATTGGGAAGGACCCTTCGTAGTAAGCCAACGGATTGCTAGCAACGCGTATCGACAAATAAACATGCATGATGAAGAGCTTGACAGAAACATAAATGACAAGTACTTAAAAAGTATTACCCTTCGATTTAGGGTATACATGAGTAATAACAGCGACAAATCGGCTACCCAACCACACATAAGAAACTAATTCCCTTCGATTTGGGGAATCCACGAATGTATAATAGCCACAGGCCGGCGGCCTGGTCACAGTCACATCAAAAAAGTGAAAAGTACTTCCGTTCAATTTGGGGAATGCAAGAGTAAAGAATAGACACAAACCGGCTTCCTGGTCACAGAAAATAGACCCTTCGATATGGGGTCAATAAAACTAGGAAACCAAGTTAGTTGGTGTTTCACTAGTTGGAGGTTGCGCTACGTTATCAGTTATAGAAATCTCAGGATTAGCCGAATCTACGGCTGGTTGGTCGTTTGTGGTAGCCACTGTTTCTTTTCCATATTCACTCGCACAAACAGCTACTACCTCATCTGCTCCTACTTTTTTTGGGACTCACCCTCCCGTATCCAACAAAGGCTCAACTACTACAACTAATGGGGTCTCGGTAAAAGCTTGAGTGTCGACTGTTAGAGTGTCCTCTGGCTGTTGTTCGACTTCTAACAATACCTCTTGAGTAACAGAAGCAACGATGTCTTCCAATTGCAAGTCCATAAGGATGTCGGCTGACAACTAAGTAATAGGATCAATTGGCAAATGAGTAGTCATAACCGAAGAATAAGTTCCATCGGATACTACTATGGAAAGACTAGCAGGGAGTGTTGGCATTGCTTGAGAAAGTCTATTTTTTCCACACAACCCACTCATTCTCCATTTGGGCCAGCCGTTCACTACCCACTTTCTGATCTGATTCCCAAACTACATATTGGTTACCGAGCTCCCGGATCTTGTTATCCAAATGAATGCCCTACCAAAACAAAGAAGAATGGGAGGAATCTTGGGCCTTAATAGTTGATTCCAATGCACCTATAGCCGGAGTAATAACCTTTATCTCTGACTGGATCCTCTCCAATTCGACTCGCAGTTTTGAAAGTTGCTCTTGCAAGACATTCTTTCGGCTGACATTCTGTTGCCTTTTTGCATTCACCTCATTGAAAGAAGTTTGAATGTGGTTCTTCTCTTGCCGAAGAGACCCCAAGTGTTGTAGAGCAGTGACCGCCTCATCATGGTTATCTTTGGCCATTTTGTGTAAAGTAAATAAGTAACTTAGAGCCAAAGCCATGTTATTATAAGCAGTTGCAAGAACTGGGGAATCCTTTATTTCTTTTGACAATCGGAACAGAGAAGCCCTTAAAGCATGGAAATCTTCTTTGCTGGTTGGAATCCCCTTGGCAAGAGACTCCTCAACTCGTTCCCAATGTATGCCAACAGGAGAAGATGGTGCAGGTGCAATATCTATTGAGCCATAATATTGCAGAAGCATGTCTTCAGTGACGATCTCGGCTGGTGCTTCTGAGTAATCAGTTGGATTAGTCGGGGGATTATCTCCAGCCATCTCCTGTACAGAAAAGACAGGTTCAGAATGGAGGTAAGGGTTTGGAAACGGTGAAGGACCAATCATAAGAGAAAGGATAACCTCTACGGCTACATCAGCATAAAAATCTTCGGCTGCCTCTACAAAAGAAATGTTGGCGCCAGAGACAGCCGATAATGGATCTTGCGGCTGCGTGGGAGCATGAGCTGAAGAGGACGATCCAATATGAAGAGGGGCATCGAACGTTGTCTGCGACCATTTGCGTCTTATGAGTTGTGGTCCCTGAAGGGCAAATAGAAAATATGAATATTGAAAGATAGCCGATGTGAAGGTACTTAAGCTAGACAAGGGATATACCTTAATTTTCTCCTCTTCCTTGGCAGAAATAGGAACTCTGGTTCTATTGGATTCTTCCTCACTATGATCTCGGATGCCAACCCCTCTGCTTCGTCTGGGTTGCTTGGGAACAGATTTCTTGGGTGACGGGGATTCGTTGTTCGAAGTGGTCTCTAAATTGACAAACGCTGGGGGATTGAGTTGCTGAAAGACTCGTAAAAGATGTTAGTCGAAAATTCACAAGAATAATCTGGTCAACACATGTAGAAAATAGTTTACCTTTTCTCTTCATTTGCCGCAATTTGACGGAAGATCTTGAGGTAGCAGGCCTAGCCGATTTAGGGGGAGCAGCTCTCAGAGGGGCCTCTTTCATCCGCGGTTTAGGGGTTTCTTGGGTCTTTTTCTTCTTTGACAAGACCAGCCGATCACAGTAGACATCTTGAGGAGACTGGAAGAATTTCTTTTTGGCCGTATTCCACCAGTCATCAAAAGCAACAGTGGTATTTGCTCTCGAGGGAAACGGCTGCTAGTCAAATAGGGCGAGCCTATCATGATTGCAATCGGCTATTTTCTTTGCCTGTTTTACATCAAGAATGCAAGATTGGGTTTAACTGACAATACTGCGGTGAGGCCATGGTACGTGCTGAGTCAGACCGAATTGCCTTGCCACAAAGTTTGGCCAATAAGACTCCATAGTCAATTTATTATTCCTAAAAGTAGGCTTCAAACCACCCAACAGATCTCTAGCCGTAAGAATACGCCCCCATGTGAGGGCCATAGTTCTCCATTGGGAGAATGTAAGGTTGTCATCGGCTACTTGATGGACCCAATCGGGGGTGGCCCATCTTTCAAGGATCGGTTGCCAATCTGTGTAATGGTCTCGAGATAGACCATGCATGATGGAGACTGCAGCGAAAGTGTTCTGGGCACGATAGGGATTTTTCGAAGAGTATCGGCTAGCACCGGCCAGTTTAATGGAAAACGGTGGTCATCAAAACCATCAAGAATAAACTCCGGGAAATACAAGGTGATCCATAGCTGAAGGAACCACACGAGACCGGCTAAGGTATCAAGATTTTTGGAGTCCCTTAACCTTGTTTGGGCATCGCCAAGAGTTATAAAAAGATAAGTCAGAAAGAGAGATGCCCAACTGATATCTTCCCCCAAAATGTCTAACGCCGCATAAATTTCCAGTTCCTTCATGACTGCACAAGACCCTGTGCAGACAAAATATTGGCTAAACCAAAAAAGCAGGAAAGCATGATGCTCGGCATCATCGACTGAGAGAGGCGATACTCGATTTTTGTTGGCCATGAAGTGGCCATAGCCAAAAGAATTCTGTGAGACCTTGATGCCCAAATCGGCAATATCTATACCGCCTAAGACAGGAGTATCGGAAGGCCAAGTACCGCCATCAAGTCAAGCAGTATGGGGGTCATCATCCCCCAAGGTAAAACAAAGGCGTTGGCAATAGTCGACCAATAACTAAGAAAGGCGTATATGAGACCAATGTTGGAGAGGTCAAACTCCGACAGCGCAATGGTGTCATAGAGACCCATGCATCTCCACTCGGCCTCTCTGGCTGACTTCACTCGTTCCAACCAACCAGAATAGTTGGTAATCTTGGCCGGCCAGGTACGCAGGCTAGCCGAACAACGATCATCGGTGAACCAATCACAAGTAATAGGAAGGTCATAGTTTGCCAGGCTAAGATACCGATAAAGAAGGAGGTCGCCCTGTTTAGATGTACCATAAGGAGCAAGAACCAATTGTTCATCGATAAAGGCAAAGGTAGGGGTTAGGTCACCAGCAGCTAAATCGGTGTTATCTGATCCCTGAGATAGAGAGGAAGATGAAGACATAGTTCTCTGATCAAGAAAATAGGGTTTTCTGGAGGTGCAAAGGAATTTGGGAACGGCTGATGACTAAGTGAGAAACATCTGGGGGGACGTCTCCCTTTAAATATCCCTTTCCCTTTTGGAAGATGTGGCTAACACGCATTTGGACTCCTTTTCTTTCAAACGTGCGGCTAAAACTCAGTGGGAAGTCGAGATGTCTCGGTTAAAAGAAGGAAATTTTTCAGAGAAAATCATTATTGCATACATTTAAGAAAAAGTGATTAAAATGACACCCGCGACTGCCACACGAAATGACGGCTATTTTTTAATACATCAACTTAACAACTGCACTCGAGTTAATGTAGGGGGCAATTATTAACACTCAAAATACTTTTAAGTGTGTAGTTGAATCAAGTGACAGCCGAAGGTGGAAACCTCAAAAGGAGCAAGCGACAGAATGCTTAGTCGATGACCGAACTAACTCATAGCTGAATCTACTAGTCCTAGCCTTTGGCTCGAAAAGCTTCATCGGCTATTACAGTAGCCTAGTTGAGTCATAACTTCAAGGAACGACTAAGACCCACACATATTTGGATGCCTCAAAGACTAAGCCAAAGAACATCCCAGACCCCAAGAAGCGATAACAACCAGCAACACGTAGAGGGAAATGCCATTGATCGTGCAAGAGGAAATTAATGAGCAAAAATCGGCACCACCTCCTCATAGTTGGCTAGTGGATTTAATGGGTAATTTAGTGGCTAACACAGGGGGATCACGTCTTATTTATTGTAGTATAAATGTAGGATCATTTGTACATAATAGACTCAATCCAATCAATCAAAAAACTGATTTTTACATATCTTTATCGTCTTTATTGCACTTTAGCTGTATTTATGTTTCTTACCACTTAGTTTACTCAATCACCATCCTAACGCTTTCTGGAGTAGTTGGGGAACTCATTGCTAGAAGTTAGAATTCCGCTTCCAGCCCAAATCGCTTAGTTAAGGAATCAATTTGTCATCTGATTTCGTCAGCCGATAAAACGGCAAATATTTTGGATGGGAACAGCTCGTAACGATCCTTGTCTCCTTCTTTGCTAGGGTATCACCGGGCAAAAGTAAATCCCTCTTGTGATCCATTAATGGATCTTTGTCCGCTTTTGTTGGACATGGATGAATTACAAATTGACTCTTATTTTGAATTTCAAACGGATTTCAAATAATCTTAAAATCTCCCACATCGTTTGGGATCCAGATTCTAGAGTTTCTATATAAAGAACCTCATCCCTCAGCATTCTGAGAGTTCGAACTTTGATTTGGATTTCAAGAAAACTCTAAGAGCTTCGAAACATAGGGATTCAAGGCCTTTGCCGAAATCCTAGCTTTCGATAAGTTTAGGAAAAGTCAAATATTAAACTCCTTTTTTCTTTTCTTTGGTGTGGCAGCTGAGTTTTGTTGAAGTTGGAGAAAGGCTTTCCACGGATCTCGAATACGACTGCGTATTAAAAAGGTAAGAGTAAACTCCTCTCAGTTTCTTTTATGCCTCTTTAGATGTTTATGTGCTTATGTGTTTGATGGTAGCTTGTTTGTTATTTTTCCTAGCATGATTAGTTCTATCTAAGATTAGATTAGATGAAATATAGTGGCATTTTCTGTTTAAGTAGCCTGATTAGTTAATATATCTCTAAAAGTGGTTTGGTGCCATGATACAAGTTATCTATGATTAAGGAAAATGCTTTGAGGTAGATGGTTATTATCGTGAATGTTTAGTTAAGTTAATCTATAACTGTTAGCTGTTAGAAAATTATCCATCTTATCTATTTTTCTATACCTGAATACAATGTGAGCTATATGAGTTAATATCTGCTTCAAAGAGGTTGTGCTTAGCTAAGATGCTTCTATGATGCCTGACTGATTAGTATTATACAAATGTGCTATGTTTCCTTTTGAGTTGTGTGATCTAAATTCTGTCTCAGTGCTTGTTCAAATAGAAATCATGATTAGTTCTAAGTTTTCTTAACATGCTTTAATGGATTCATAACATGATTTTAGCCTGTCCAGTTTGTCATTTACAAATGTGTTGTTAAGATCTAGACCTAATCCTTTTTATGATGTAAAAGACCAACTTGGTAACTGGACTTTCCTTGAAGACCATGTCATGTCTACTTTGGTCATGGATAGGTAGTTGTGCTTTGGATTTTAACCTGTTTAAACCTCATGTCAAGTAGTGACAGAAGCTTGGTTTGTGTACATGGTTGCAGTTGATCTGTTTAGATTTAGAAGTAGCATGAAGTTCTTTAGTTTTAATTTGTTAACTAGTATGCCTAAATCTGTATGAAATGAACCTGAGTTGGTTAATAGGAGGCCTATGTATATCTTTGATTCCTAAATTGAAGCATGTTTAATTTTTAACAAGTCTTTGTGCTTTGTTTGACACATCCTGGATGCTTTTTGTATATAAAATATGGTGGTTTTTTGTTGATTAAAGTCAGTATGATAATCATGTTGCCCATATCATCTCTAATCTAAAGTACCATCATGCCTAATGCAAACCTGAACCGTGATTGTGTATATATTTGGTACCTGTAGCTTTGCATAGTTAAGGTGTTAATCTCAAATTGCCATTTGATCATTCCTACTTGACTCTCATGACGGTTTAAGATAGTTGCACTTTCCCTTTATTAATTTATATAAAAATATATCCATGTTAGCATGTATAGTCCCCTGGGCCATGATATTAGTATATACTAGGGCTGGCGGCCCAGTAGGGACAGCCCGACCCGACCGAGCCGTCGCCCGCCCGGTCGCCCGACCCGCCAAAAAATAATAATAGCGGCGGACTCAATTTCGGGGCGGGGCGATGTCTCTCATGAGACCCAAACCCGCCTTGAGCCCGAGACAGAACGCATCACCAGGCCAAACCCTTGCTTTCCCCCTTGCAAAAATGGCGTTGCCACGACCATTTTAGATTATGGCAGATTATTGGCCAACAACCATTTTAGCCCCCCCTCAACCCCCTACCCTTAATATTTATTTTTAACCCATAAGTTATTATATTTACACTTTAACCCAATTTTTCAACTATAAATAACTCATTTCTCTTCATCTTTCTCACAAATCTTCCTACAATCTCTCTAATTTCTCAATATCTCTCTCTACAAGTCTACATTGTTTGCTAAATATTCAATTTCATTTATTCATTTGGGGAATTGGTAGTGAAGTTGGCAACTGGCTTGAGGATCTTCCATCGAGCAAAGTTTCAATTTTCAACCTCTGGATTACTGCGTCGACGTTAAGTCGTGTTTGGTACATAGTTCCTTCATTAAATTATTATTGTATGCATTTATTTAGTTTAGATCACTTAATTTTATTGTCTTTAATTATTTATTTATTTATTATCATAATTAAAATGGAAGGATTAAAAAGTATGTTTAAGGGTAAAGGTAAGGGTGCTTCTTCTAGTAGGGACAGCTTGAGGCAAGTAGTACTTCTTCTAGTCATCTTATTCCTACAGGATGATTTTGTTGATACTTTCAACATTTTCCTACAATACCATTAGATTTAGACTCCAGGAGCTATTTTACGGAACTCAAGAAGACTTTAATTTGAGGCGATGATCTAGATGATATGCCACTAATGTTGATGACAACACACCCGCTAGTGCACCTTCAACTTGAAATACCTCCTATTCCCCCTAGTATGAGACGAGGTCCAAAGCGACCATTAAAATCAGATGCATGGACATTTTTGATAGGACGTGAAGAATCAAGTAGCCATATGTAAAATTTGTAAAAATGTTTTAAAATTTAAAAAGCGGAAAAGGTCACGGTGGGGCCAGGGTTTAATTAGACACGTAGTAAGTGCTCATCGACTAGGTATGCCCAATACCAGGCTTCAAAATCGATGCGCAAAACTCCCAGCTCCATCGGGACAAGGTTCACATCATCACATCGGGACCAAGTACAAGAGTCAAATTAACCACATGTGGGGGAATTGTAGGCTCTAAATACAATAAACATAGAGATAGGAAGCAATATCAAAATTAGTTGATGTGGAGGGTTTGCCTTTTCATTTCCTTCATCTCCGGTTTATTCATTACATTAGAGATATATATAATCACCTTTTAACTTGGTTTTCCTAGATCAACTGTATTAAGAGATGTATTTAAATTCGCATGAATATCAACAATATTTATGTTTTTCATTATATCATTTTAATGGCAAAGTATCCATCACGTCGATATAATTAAGTAGTACTACTTGACCATGATTATTTAACGTAACTTGTCATTGGATAGATTATAAATGGTCTATGCAAAAAGCGTATTTTAGCGTATAGATATATAGATGATAGGCACACTAGTACTTTTTATTGAGAAAATATTTATCAAGTGTATTATTACTGGAATTGCAGATAAAATTATGACTATTACATTAGATAACGCTTCTAATAACAATTACGCAATTACAATTTTAAAAATAGTTTAACTCCATCTTTTCCAGGACCATTTTCATATAAAATGTCGTGCCATATATATAACTTAATTGTAAAGGATGGTCTATCACTTTTGAAGACATTCTTAGTAAAATACAATTTCTTTATAAACTTTATTTTTAAAAGTAATAAAGTACAACGTAGAAAAGAATATAAAAATATTTGTCATGATTGTGGACTACCTTTTAGAAAAATTCCACAAGAAGTATCATTGAGTGGAATTCTTTATCTGAGCAACTACTTGTTGCTTATGACTATAAAATTACACTATAACTTTATTTTTAACTCTCATAATAAAAAGCCCAGGTGATATGATTTTAGATAGTGATTGGGAAATTTTTTGAACTTATTGTATTTTTAGAGAAATTTTTCAAGCAACAAAAAGAATTTTCCAGGTATATATTATCCTACTATTTCAACTATATTTATTTTATATAACTCTAATATTTTATTACTTAGTGAATATATGGAAAAACCAAATTATAAGTGACTATTAAAAATGTTTCTCAAAATAAAAAATATTTTATTCCTATTCCCTCTATTTATATTATTAGTTACATATTAAATCCTACTATTAAAATAAACGTACTAAATCACTAATTGAAATTATTCACGATTGTATAGAAGTACTACCACCTCCAAGTCCCAAAAATCTAAATCACCCACCACCTATTGAACAAACTAAAGAAGAAGTATTGTCTAGCGTAAAACACCAATGCAAAAATATATATAGATTTTATCAACAAGAAAATGCTAGTAACTTACCGACTTCCATACCATCTTCTTCATCTTCAATACAACCTCACAAAAGACATCTTTTGTTTTCTGCGGCTAGTATTGAAAGCCTCGAGAAATAGAATGTCGCGATCAAATACCTCTACTACTAACCAAATTAGCGAGTTGGATATTTTGTTTTGCATGGTTACGTACCGTATCAAGAAGTTATCAATATGGACATGAAGACTTCTTTGAAATCTTTGGAGGGGGAATGAGGAAGACCTTTCCGACACTTTCATTGATGGCTCGAGATGTTTTGAACATTCAAGCGGTCGTCAAGCTGAAATGCAGCGCTTTTTCTCGTAGGCAGGATATCAAATAGGAGACCACAGGACACTCATTAGAGAGGAGCGACTTGGAAATTGCAGATATTAGAGATTGAATCTGGCGGGCGTGAGAAAGTGCAGCGGTCAACCTGGAGATCAACGAAGAAGATGATGAAAACTTCAACGAAATCTTAACAGAAGGTAGTGGAAGCGGCGTGGATCAATTTGACCAACAAATACCAATTCCAGCAGAAGAACCACATGAAATCATCAAGCAATTAGAGCAGTTTTTGAGAATGTAATTTTTAATTGTAATTTTATTATGTAATTTGCAACTTTTGGACAACACCACAAAGTTGCAATTTAGATTTTAGACAATTGTATTTGTATTACAAAAAATCATGTCTATTAAATAATATAAGAGACACAAAAAAACTTGACCTTGGATGTTTTATTACACTATCTTGTTTTGTTTATTGAGTTTTTTTATACATATGTTATTTTAAAAAAATGAAAACCCGTCGTATCCGCTTGAGCCCGACCCGATCCAGGCCCAACGGGATCGGGATCGAACGGCAGGACTTGCTCGATCCCGCGGACCCGACCCGCCCCTTCTCCGTCCACGCCCGACCCGACCCGCCAAACCCGGCCCGCCAGACCCGAGCCCGGCCCACTGGCCACTCTTAGTATATACCACCTACCTCAATAAGGTGTGCATGATTAGTCTAGTCTGGACAGTCCTGTACCTGCAAAAAAGATGTTATCTTTGGTTGGTCTATTCTGTGTCTGTATAACTATTAGCTTGATCACATGCTTGTTTCACTTACTTTAATGTCATCATGTTTGGTAGCATAGCATGAATAGGAACCTGTATATTTGTGTTTTTAGCCTATTGTGACTGTGTGTTTGAAGAGCTATTTTCTGGATAATCATACATGTATCCCTAGATCGCTATGTTCCCCCATATTGACCACATGCTTACTCTTGTTTGCCTAGTGACACAATACCGTTATGACAACATATAGTACTAAGCTCTTTTGTGTCATACCATGTGTTATTATCGGTTTTTAACCTTGTGGCAAGAACGTACCAATAACTTGGCTATTTGTTTTAAAACAGAGTCGTCACCTAATTTTTACGGAATTAGGAAACCAATTTAAAAAAGATATTTTATTTACGAAAAAACCTTTATTTTGAAAATCAGATTTCGTGTAAGGGTTCTTATGATTGTTCGGGGAAGGTGTTAAGCACCCAGAGAAATCTGCAAATGCGGTTACCGACGGGTTTAAACATTTTATGGCTAAGAAAGAATAATTTATTACAAATGGAAATTTGAAATCTAAATGAAAACATATAATTTATTTACAAAATTATAATTTTAATATTTAAACCAAAATTATAATTTATTTACAAAATGAGAATTTGAGATTTAATCAAAAAGATATAATTTATTTACAAAATGAGAATTTGAGATTTACACAAAAGGTATAATTTATTTACAAAAATGAGCATTTGAGATTTAAACTATTGATTATTAATCAAATCATTATTTGAATAAATAAATCATATTATGAAATTTACTTGATAATTTAACCATTTGTATTACTTCACTATGTGAAATAATTCTTTTAATAAGACATAATTATACTTATTTTAAAGTCTTATTTAATAACTTGAGAATAAAAAGTCTTAAGTTATTCTTTTCAAATTCAAAACTACTCGCGGGGTATAAAGAGTTACTATCTCTTGAAATAAATATTAAATGATATAGCAGGACATGGAGAATTAACACCACTTGAAATAAATATTAAAGACATTATGGGGTATATTATCACCACTTTAAAATGAATTATTAAAGACATGATGGGTTATGTTTAGAGATGGCAGTGGATTCTGGACCCGGTGGATCCAGATCCGTTTTATAGGATATGAATTTTCAAAATTTGGACCCGACGGATCCGGATCGGACCCGGATCCATTTCTGACTGATCGGATCTGGATCTGGATCTTGTATTTGAGATCCATATCAGGTCCAGATCCGACCCGTGGATCCATTTTTTATTCAATATATTCATAACCTAGAATGTAATTTTATAAGTATTTTCTTAAAATTGCTAAGCACATCCTTGCAAGTTTAATTCTCAAAACAAGTTTAATTTATCCCCGCGTTAACTCAAAAACCAAAAAATAAAGAGGTAACTTCGATAATAAAATCAATGTTATATTAGTGAATGATAACATCTCCATAGACAAGTAGTTAAAATTATATTCACTTCATTTGTGAAGATTCCAAACACATGCAAGTTCTGCATTGTGAAAATACTAGTCAGCATTTTCCACAACTATTGTCATTGTCCAATATTTTCAATTAATAGCTCACAATCAAAACGAAACAACGAACAAAATATCTCATATGGACATTTCAAAATTAAAACACAGTAAACTGTTAGCTTAGTAAAAATCGTTTGTCAGTTCAAAAAAAAATCTTAGTAAGACAATTTTTTTTACATGTGGATCCAAATCCGATCCGTGGACCCGGTGGATCCAATGGATCATGATTTGAATCTGATTTTTATGGACCCGATGGATCTGGATCAGTATCAGGATCTGCATTCAGGTATGAAAAACGGATCTGGATCTGGATCTAGTAGGATCCGGTCCAGATTCGATCCGTTGCCATCCCTCGTTATGTTACTACCATTTTAATTGAATGTTAAAAGCAATAATGGGGTATATTACCACCATTTAAATTAAATGTTAAAAGCAACAATGGGGTATATTACCATCATTTTAATTAAATGTTAAAGGCATGATAGGGTATATAACCATCGTCTTTAAAATGAACTATTAAAGATATAATGGATATATTACCACCATTTTAATTAAATGTTAAAGGCATGATGGGGTATATTACCACCATCTGAAAACAATGTAAATTGTGAGGGGGAGGGGAATAAATAATTGCGGTAACAAAAATTAAAGAATTATGTTAGCCCAATTCGAGAGTTGTGTTAGCATACGAAAGTAAAGTTAGAGTAAGCAAAATAATGTTAGTGTAAAATAATGTCAGTATATATAATAATTTATTGAGGGTGTCTTTAAAATGTATCTCTGCTTACCTGCATAAACACTTAGTAAAAGTGTTATCAAATGAATAAATAACTATCAAATGAATTAAAGAAATAATAAATAAACTTAAAAATAAAACTCGTCTTTGTACAGGGGAGGCCTTGAAAATCAGGAGGAGATTTTTTCATCCGAGTATTTCTATAATGAGAGTAATAAAAACCAACAAAGATAGTGTCAAAATATCGTGAAAACGTATATGAAACACTGTTCAAATTATTATAAATAGAGCTAACCCAATTCGAATAACCACAAAAATAAATAAAAAATCAAATAACGTGAAATCAATCCGGGAGAAAAACAACCTAGAACAGAAGTAGCAGCGAAATGACAAGGCGCAAAAAAAAAAGAACATCATAGGTATATATATAAAAAAGTAAATCAAAGCATAATTGCTGGAATAAGTTTTGATGGGTCACAAACAAAAGCGATACATAAAAACAGAAAAAGTATCGAGCCAGTGATAGCTTTGTCGGATTCTGATAGTCATGAGAAAAATAGAGGGAGACAGCTGGAGTTTGAGAGATAAAGAATGTTAGAAAAGAATTTTGAGAACATCTGAGTTTTTTTTTCCCCTTATGCTTTCTATTCTTGCTCTGTTCGTAATTTTATGTGTTCTCTCCAATCCTTTTCTTTATATGTGTGTGTTTATATAATTTGGAATGTGTGTGAATAATGAGAAGAGAGAGAAGATATCTTTAGAGTAGTAAATAAAAGGAGCGTATCGTTGAAATTTGGGGAAAGGAGTAATTTTAGGAAAAAGGTGATATGTAGTCAAAGGTAAAAAAAGTGAATTAGGAAAATAGGTAAGATGTAGTCAAAAAAGAAAACATATGTTGGCCAGTAAAGAAAAGGAATGGAGAAAATAAATCTGATGAAGAGTAGGTGATATTTTAATTATACATTGAGAAACAACCCGGTGATTTGAACATGGTGAATTTTGAAGCACCTAATAATTTAACTGGGTCTGCGATAAACTCTTTCGGCTTTCATGTATTGACGGATTGTATTAAAATATAACTAATATACATAAAAAATGAAAGTATTAATATGCAATTAAAAAACATATAAAAATGGTTGATACTTAAAAAAATGTACTGTGTTGTAAAGAATTAAGGAATGATTATTTGTTCACATAAAATTGTAGTTTTGTGTTGTGTATGTTCAGTTGACTGTGAAAAATTAATGATTATTGAAATTAATTTGAATGATAATAAATTGATAAAAATCCTAATACTTGCATAAATAAGGATAATTATCAATAAATTATCAAAAAATGTAAAAATGTGTAAAAAATGTTATTTTGTATTTTTTAACGATTGGGGTCCATGAGACGTTGTTTTTAAGTATGATGAGCCAAAATTCGGTGTCAAAAGTTGTCCCTTTTTGATCGGAGATGATACAATAATCTTCGGCAAAAAAGTTAACACATTGGCCAATTTTGGCTCAACTTTGGCAAAGACCATCTTCAAAAACTCTTGCGGCCTATCTCTTGTTCTCGAGTTGGATGAAAGGTAAAGTGCTACGATGATAACTGAAGATTATCCACGATAGGATGAAAAATAAAGTGCTCCGATGGAGACTAAAGATTATTCATGATAGGATGAAAGTAAAATGCTCTGATGATGACTGAAGGTTATCCACAATAGGATGAAAGTAAAAATGCTACGATGGCAATTGATGGTTATCCACGGTAGGATGAAAAGTAAGGTGCTCCGATGGCAACTGAAGATTATCCACAATAGGATAAAAAGTAAAGTGGAAGATTTTGAGTGGTGTGACCGAGCCCATAAGGCGCCTACGCATCTCATCGGGATGAGAATCAGATCGAACGTAGTTTCGGGGACTGATTTCATAGTTTGACGCTACTTCTTGAAATAATGTATACGTTGAATTTTTTGAGAATCTTTAATGATTGTCAAAAAAAATTGTCCCAGTGTCATCACATTGGCGAACTCTCATATTTCATCTCGGAATTTTGAGATCTCCTCAAAATTTCTATCCGAATTTCTTCTTAACGAATAGTGAAGATTTTGAGCGACATGACCGATCCCATTAGGCGCCTACGTATCCCGCAAAGACAGGAATCAAGTCATACATATTTCAGGAATGCAACTGAAGAATGGAAACTAAATTTCGATTGTATGCCTGAGACTCTTTAGGACAAAGGAATTTGCAGAATGATTTTTTGGTGCAAGAGAGTAATTAAAATGATGGAACATATCTTGTGAAGTTTTTATTTTTTTAAATGAAAAAGATAGAATCATCTTGACTTCAATTCGTACCAACAATTAGTATTGTGCATAAAAACTCCCGTTATTGGCTTTCTGTCTAATCGAGACTGACTCCGGGGTAATTCTTATAGCTTCAGATGGTACCTCCGACATACCTGAGAATCGACAAGATTTATTCATCTTGCTTCAAGCAAAGATTTTGAACTATACATATTCTCATGTGTTCAAGTGCCCTCATCAGAAAGAAAATCCCATTTTCACACATATTTCAATTTTTTTCGAACTTTGAGACGTCTAGAGAAGTACACTCACACTCAGAAAGATGTTCAGTGCATGCAATTGTGATATCATAGGCTTGTCTGTAATGTAAGTATCCACTAATGTGAGAATTCCTGGTATAAGATCACGTAAGGCTTGTTATTAGGTTTGTAATGTAGGCTTGGGTAAAGGGTAGGATATCATTTGGGTAAGGAGTGACTAATCCTTCCTTAAGTGTTGCACTATGTCAGCGCTTGATATTTTATGCTTTGATGTTGCTCTGCTTCGTTTCGTTGTCCCTTTCTTTTGTATTGGCTTCTTTTGAATCTTTCGTCTGGAGCATTTTCCCTTTTTCAGAGTTATTTCCTTATTCAACATTATTTTTAGATGTTCTTTTCGTCTTAATATTGTTGGGGTTTTTTGCTCCATCTTTGTGTGAAAGAATCCTTTTGTCTTATTTTTCTGGGATTTTTCGACATCTGTCTTTGGTAGCTTCGACTTGGATCTTTATCCGCAGTTGCACGTTTCTAGTACGCTCAAGGAAGTTGGGCCAAAAGAGAAATAGTGCTTGTAAGCACTTAAAAGGGGTATAGGCTTAAGATGTGGTTATCAAAAGAATAGGATTTAAGCTCAAAGGAAATGCTAGGGATAATGACATTTGGTAGGCTAGAAAGGCTCAAACGGGTCAATGAAGACTTACGATCATTTCTTATACCAAGTGTTACTCAGAATTTTGCCTCAACAAATATTCAAGCCAAGTTCTATATCATAATACAATGCAATGCAATTGAACTTAATGTAAAGCTCACCATATAATGCAAATGAAACGACGAGGTTGATTTTGTTCTTATCTTGGAAGCATGCAAGAGAATTTTTCAAGTGTCACTAAAGTTGTGAATGATAGGTACCAAAATAATCTATGATTTACCATGAAGTGAGTCCTCTCCATCATAGAGACTGTTCTTGTTCTTTCCTATGCAAACTCCTAAATATGTTGGTTCCAACCAAGTCAAAACATGATTCTTACAATATTTTGATTTTTTGAATAAGGAGTACCGAACCCAAAGGGCTGCATACGTATCTCTTCAAAGAAGAGAATCAAGTGCGCGTAGTTCGTTCAGATAGGTTATAAAAGTAAGATTGAAAAAAGAACTCATCCACGATAGGATAGTAAACGTAAAATTGTACAAACTAATGGCTATCCATAATAGGACGAAGGCAAGATTGACGATTGTGCCAAATAGGACGAATGATGGTTGCCCAATCGTTAGGACGATACAGAAAGTAAAATTTGCTCCAATAGAGACTCGATGACTTATCCATCGACAGGACGATGCGGAAAGTAAAATTTGTGTCCATCGATAGGATGAATGGAGAAAGTAAAATTTGTGTCCATCGATAGGACGATGCAGAATGTGTGTACATCAGTAGGATGATGCAAAAATGTGTGTCCATTGGTAAGACGATACAGAATGTGTCTCCATCGGTAGGATGATGCAGAATGTGTGTCCATCGGTAGGACGATGCAAAAATTTATGTTCCGATCGAATTTACATCATTCGGACTTTGGGGTGAAGACTGCGGCCTTTTTGACTGGAATTACATCACTTGATGCTTGGAGTGAATATTGCAGTCTTTCAACTGGAATTACATCACTCTGACTTTTGAATGAAGTCTACGACCTTCCAATAGAATTTACATCACTATGACTTGGGGAACGAAAATTGTGGCCTTCTGATCGAATTTACATCGTTCTGACTCTTTGAGTGACAATTGTAGCCTTTCAATTGAAATTACATCATTATGACTTGGGGGAATGAAGATTACGGCCTTTATATTGAATTTACATCGTTATGACTCTTGAAGTGAATACTACAGTCATCACTCTGACTTTGAGAATGAAGACTGCGGCCTTTCGACTGGATTTACATCGTTCCGACTTTTGGAGTGAATATTGTAGTCTTTCGACTGAATTTACATCACTCTAACTTCAGGAATGAAGATTGCGGCCTTCCGACCGGATTTACATTGTTCTGAATTTTGGAGTGAATACTGCAGCCTTTCGACTGGAATTACATCACTATGACTTGGGAATGAAGACTGCGACCTTTCGGCCGAATTTATATCATTCTGACTCTTTGAGTGAATATTGTAGTCTTTCGACTAGAATTACATCATTATGACTTGGGGAACGAAGATTGTGGCCTTCCGACCGGACTTACATCATTTTGACTTGTGGAGTAATACTACAGCCTTTTGATTAGAATTACATCACTCTGATTTTGGGAATGAAGATTGCGGCCTTTTGACCGAATTTACATAATTCTGACTCTTAGAGTGAATATTGCATCCTTTCGACTACAATCTCATCACTATAACTTGGGGAACGAAGTTTGCGGCCTTCCGATCGGATTTATATCATTCTAACTCTTGGAGTGCATACTGCAATCTTTCGATTGGAATTACACTACTATGACTTTGGGAACGAAGAATATGGCTTTCCGACCGGACAAACATCGTTCTGACTCGTGGAGTTAATATTGCAGTCTTTCGACTAGAATTACATCACTCTGACTTTAGGAATGAAGATTGCGGCCCGCCGATCGGATTTACATCGTTCTGACTCTTGGAAATGAATATTCCAGTCTCTCGACTAGATTTACATCATTTTGACTTTGAAGCAAAGTGTCACAATTTTAGGGGGGACGAGTCGTTTGAACATAAATTAAAGTGTCAAAATTTTAGAGTGGACGGCCCGGTTTGAAGTAAAGTATCACAATTTTTGGGTGTATGACCCGGTTTGAAGTAATGTGTCACAATTTTAGGGTAGACGATCCGGTTTCAAATAAAGTTTTGAAATAAAGGCCCCGTAAAGGCAATGCGTCATAATTTTAGGGTGGACTGGAAGGTGTGTCCCTTTCTAAGGTGGACAACGAGGAGCATCCTTTCTAAGGTGGATGGGAAGGTTGTTGCGAAAGTTTTAGATGCTACGCAAGTGTACGTATCACAATTTGTAATAATTTCGGTAAAATCGAGTATCGTCCACAGAGACTGATTTATCAATTACCAATTAACTAATCTTTAGTTTCTATTTGGAAAACGAATATAAGTGGTGATTTCTAAACTAAAGAATTAACAAACTAAAATAGATTGCGGGAATAAAATAGCAGTGAAAACACACGAAGTTTAATTCAGTAGTGAAGACAATTAGGGTTTCCAATCTCATCAATGATCCACTCTGTCATTCATTAATGAAAGACTAGCGATTCTTCTTCTTATTAAGATAGCAGGTTAACTGACATGTTCTATATCCCGGTTAGGACATATAAAAACTCAACATAAGTGAGAATTTTCTATAGTTCTATGATAAATTCAATTACATAGGAGGATTAAGATCAATAACCTAAAAAGCTACACATGCAATCGTGATACTCTCGTTCAAGGTTAAACCTACGTCTAATCAACTATAGCATATTCAAATCTCACTTATCAGGTCTTGATTTAATGAAAAGTAAGGACCAATTAATTCTCATTCAATAAACGCAAGTTGAAGAGATCTTAATAGATGAAGAAGAAACACTAGCAATACATTAAATCATAACAGAGTTTCAAGTGATTCAACGAAAAACTCTAATAAAAGTAATTAGCTCATAGACATGCTAAGAAGAATAATTAACTTAATATCCAACATAAACTGAATTGAAGTAAAGAAAAGAAAAAGAACTTGGACAATTGATGTCTCTAATTGCTTCTTGCTCTCTTGTTCTTTGCCTCCAATGTGAGATCCACCTCTAAAATTCGCCTCCCCCAGCATATATCACGAAAAAAACCCCGAATTGACCTTTTTGGCCTTGTTAAATTTAGGTTTTTCACTGCCTGGACGTCGGGCAGCTCAGCTATTAGAGTGACGCGATGCTAATTCGCTTCTGAACTTTCTGCCAGTGGGGCGCCGCAGATTTAATGTTGGGAGTCGCGGTGCCTTCATCGACTTTCAAGCGCCGAAGCTGTAACCAGGTAGCGTCGCGGCTCTAAATTCGATCAACTTCTTCCACCCTTCTGCCAGTCAGGCGCCTCAGCCCTTGCTTCCTCTGTTGCGGCCCTTCAGCGCCGCGGCTCCATGCTTGTTGCGCCGCGGCTTTTCATCTTTCGATTTTTCAACACTTCTCTGAACTGCTTCTTCTGCCTAGGTATCCATTTTTATCCTCAGTAACTGCCTATTTCCTTTTAATATCCGCCTCATCCAACATGAATCGCTTAAACTGAAAACAAAGCAAAAACATGCATAATACTTCACAAAATAACTAAAATACTACAAAAGACTTCCTAAAACATACTCTAAAACAGTACTAGAAATAGACTCAACAAACACCCCCAAATTTAAACTTTACTCGTCCTCGAGTAAAGAACTCTAGACACCCTAAAATGAAAACACACAAACTCTAAAAAATGAATCAAGTCACCCACAATAGATTATGCCTCGAAGATCATGAAAAACATGCAATTTAATCTTCAGGCACATTCTAGCCACTAATTTGCTATCTAGAATTTCAAGTCAAATATTCCTCAAATTTGCTTAAAGTTATTAATGTATATGACCACTCAACCATGATTATTGACTTAAACAAGCATTCAATATTAGTTCATGCACGACTAATTCTCACCAACAGCCCATCAGGTCCAAGTTCTATAGGCTTGCTAACTTGCTAATCTCCACTAATTTAGACAAACATGCTCGGGAATCGATAGGACATTCATGAGTTGTAATGATAGGCTTAGGCTTGGGTAGGTAAAAAAAATATCATTTAGGCTCACAATTACCATAAGAACAGAAACTGATCAAACCAACCTTTGATATGGAATTTACAAATCGATAATCAATCCCCAATTTTTTCTTTCTCTTTTTTTAGAAGAATTTACTTCTAAATCTTTTTGTTTTTCTCTTGATGACTCCCAATACATATTACTAATCACAAATAAAATCGATCCCCAATCATATATTCTTATGCGTATGGTAAAATTCAAGGGAAGGAAATTTTTGTAAAGGGTTTCAAAAGGCTTTATTATGGGCAATGGTCAACAAAGAAATCAGTTTTAGGCTCAACGGGGTAACTAGGGATTAATGTAATCAAGGGTGGCTTGAAAGGTTCAATCGTTCCAAAAACTACCCTAAATCATTTTCCTAAGCATGCATCATCTATGATTTCGTCTCAAATAGCAAGCAAGCAAGTTCTAGAAATTTCCATCATCTTTCCTCAAACCAAAATTAAATCATGCATAAACCAATATTTGAGTACAAAAAATTCACCAATCATGATCAAGTTTTCATACTTATTAATAATTAAAAGCAGCTCAAGACTTATCCAACTTAAGCACACAGATTTATGTATTTCATGGCTATCAATTTCATCCAACTCTATCACATGTGTTCACTCAATCTCATGGGCTATTATTATTAACTTGATTCATTGACACAAGACACTCAAATACTGACACTAAAACAAAGACACTAACAATAAACAAACAACTAAACATAAACAATTAAAGACTACTAACACAAAGCAGTAAGACTCCCCTCCAAACTTAATTAACACATTGTCCCCAATGTGAAAAGGAAAGCAAGGGAACGAAGACTTATATAAATAATGACATCGATCTCAATATGGTAGTGGCGGTGACGGTAGCTGATAGGGCTGGTACTGTGGAGGATAGCCAAAGTAGGGCTCATTAAGGTCATCACCCATTGACCAACGATTGACCAAAGAGTTGAGTTGGTCGATGTGGCGGACATCATAATCATGTCATTGTTGCATATAATTTCTTAAATGTTGATTTTGAGCATGGTACGACTGGATCATGTATTGATATTTTCGGATGATATAGTCCAACTGATCATGAGTCCTTTGGGTGTGTGAATCAATAGGACCCTCAAGAGCAAAAATTGGGGCATTGTTGCTCTGTCCTGGATCACCCACTTCAGCTACTGCATTCTCATCATCCATCCCCCTATGTTGGCGCTTTGGATGGGTTCGATTGCCTTCTCCAGGTGTAGGTGCTAGTGTAGGGTCTAGGTATGCATTGACCATTATCCGGGTTAGAGGAGGCTGCACTTTGCCGTTTACCTAATTGCTACCCTCAGTCATTCTATATGTAACACATAGTGCAGTAATCAATGATCCATGCCCCAACCCTACTGTTGTGTTCAATCTGCATATCCAACTGAGACTATTTCTGATAGCTCGACCCACATCTACTGAAAATCCTGTCATAATAGCATAAACCATCTTGATACGATCTACTGGTATATTAGAGAAGTGTGTGGAGGGAATCAGGCGGGCACTCACAAAGTAGAGCAAAGCTTTGGCAACTTTGTTGAATTGGCAGCGGAACATGCCTTTGGGCGCGTCGTATGTATATGTGCAACGGGCCCTTAGGCATCCTACTGTCTTAGCCACCTCCACCCAGTCAATTTCTCAACTCTTCCAAATAGTAAAGTCATCCTCCTCATCTTCACCCAGAAAATTTGTAACCCCACATATGGCATTTATAGCTTCAGCCCCAACTGGTACCCTTCTCCCTCGTACGAAACAAGTGTTGTCTTACTTCTCTTGATAGTTGGCATAGAATTCGTAGACTAGGGAGGTATTTGGCTTTGCCAAATAAGGATTGACAAATTCCCCCCAACCTCTATAAGCAATCATGGCCCTGATGGGTTCATATACCTCATCCCCGTATGGCACAGTCTGGAATTCCATCCCCCTTTCTGGTACCAGAGAACGCGTACATAGCTTTCTATACCTATATTGGGCAGCCTTGTTGGCAAATGCTTTGCCAGATGTTCTCCTTGGACCCATGTCAAACCTGTAGGCACTCTTTAAGAAAAATTCGGTAGAGTTTCCCCTTAGTTCCTTGAGGGGAGAGACCGTACATGAAGCTCCACTTGCACAAAGAATCTTGAAGTTGGAATTTTTGGGTTTGTGGAAAAGAGAATTGGGGAGTTTGTGGAGTGGGAGTGGTTGAACCTATGGGATATTGATAGGGGAGAAGGGTGTCTTTGGGAAGAAAAGCTTGAGATTTAGTAACATTGGGTTGTTTTTCGGATTTTTGGAGAAAGAGAAAAGGAGTCGTTTGTCAATTGTGATAGAAAGAGAGAGAGAGGCTAGCGTTTTCATCCTAGAAATCAACGCGGCACCGCAGCCCTAAAGACACAGCGCCGCGGCGCTTCTCCGGTGGTGCCCCAGTGCTAATTCCTCGACAATTGCCTATATTCTCTGCCTGCAAGGCGCCGTGGCACTAAATCATCGAAAAACATTCTTTGTTCCTTACCTTCAGAGCACCGCGGATCTAATTCGTATCGGGGTGTTCTAATTTTTGCTTCTAATTTCAACATCTCGCGACACTTTTTTCACACCTAGAGTTGGCTCACAATTCACCTAACATATAAAACACAGACCAAGAAACAACAAGACAATTAGATTGTTGGTTGCCTCCTAATAGCGTTGTCATTAACGTCATTTAGCCTGACGCAAATTTCCTCTTCATATTGATTTCAAGAGGATAACAGACTTTGTCTGCTCACTAGGACCACCCAAGTATGGCTTCAATCTTTGTCCGTTCACTTTGAATGGTGAGCAATCCTTTCCTCGCACTTCGATTGAACCATATGAAAAAACTCTCTCAATAGTAAATGGGCCCGACCATCTGGACTTCAACTTTCCTGGAAACAGCCTCAACCTTGAATTGAATAGAAGTACATGTTGTCCGATTTGAAACTCTTTTCGGACCAAGTTCTTGTCATGCCATGCTTTAGTGAGCTCCTTATAAATCTTGGCATTCTCATATTTCAAAACTCATGAAGCTCATTCAATTGTAGTAGCCTATTATGTCCAGCGGCACCCTCATCCATATTCAACTTTCTCACAGCCCAATACGCTCTATGCTCCAACTCAACCGGTAGGTGACATGCTTTTCCAAAAACCAACCTATAGGGAGACATTCCAATAGGAGTTTTGAATGTCATCCTACAGGCCCAAAGTGCATCATCCAGCTTCGTAGACCAGTTCTTCCTAGAGTTATCCACCGTCTTTTCAAGTATACTCTTCACCTCTCTATTTGAATTTCAACTTGATCATTTGTCTTAGGGTGATATGGCAAGTCAATGCGGTGGTAGTCTCCATAGAGAGCAAGGAGGGCATCAAGCTGCTTATTACAAAAATGACTCCCTTCGTCGCTAATGAGAGCTCTGGGAGTACCAAACCTTGTGAATATGTGCTTGTGCAGGAAGTTCAAGACTGTCTTACCATCATTCTCCTTAGTTGCTACTTCTTCGACCCATTTTTACATATAATCTACTGCTGGCAAGATGTATTGATTATTGAAGGATGGTGGAAAAAGGGCCCATAAATTCAATGCCCCAGACATCAAAGAGTTCAATTTCTAGGATCCAATTCAGTGGTATTTCATTCCTTCTTGAGATGTTCCCAGTGCGTTGACAGCGATCACACGCTTTCACAAAAGTATTAGCATCTTTGAACAGTCCTGGCCAATAAAACCCGCTTTGCAACACTTTAGCAGCTGTCCTTGAAGCCCCAAAATGCCTACCACATTGTAAAGTGTGACAATGAGTGAGAATTTGTTGCATTTCATCCTATGGCACACAACGTCTAATGACTTGATTAGCATAATGCCTATAAAGAATAGGCTCATCCCAATAGTAGTGCTTTACCTTAGAGTAGAACTTCTTCAATTGTTTCTTTGTAATCTCAGGAGGTATAATCTTTGCTGCAAGAAAATTAACAAAGTCAGCATACCAAGGTACAATTGAACTAGAAATTACCTCAAAAAGTTGCTCATCTGGAAAATGGTCATTAATTTGCACATCTTTGCCATTCTGGCTCTCTTCCACCTCAAGTATTGACAACTGGTCTGCAACCAAATTTTATGTTCCCTTCTTATCATGAATCTCTATGTTAAATTCTTGCAACAACAGCACCCATCGAATGAGACGGGTGTTCATCCTTCTTTGTTATCAAGTAATTGATAGCAGCATGATCAGTGTACACAATTACCTTGTTCCCAATAAGATATGGCCTGAATTTATCGAATGCATATACTATGGATAGAAACTCTCTCTGTTATGGCATAATTCAATTGTGCATCATTGAGAGTTCTACTAGCATAGTAAATGGATCGAAACATCTTGTCAATTCGCTGCTCAAGAACTGCTCCCACTGCATAATCACTAGCATCACACATCAGTTCAAATGGAAGCTCCCAATCTGGTGCAGTAACAATTGATGCTGAAATTAACTTCTCCTTAAGTGCCTTAAAAGTATTTAGGCATGCTTCATTAAAATCAAATGCAACACCATTCATCAACAAGGTTGAAAGTGGCTTTGAAATTTTTGAGAAGTCTTTGATGAATCTCCTGTAGACACCAGCATGCCCAAGAAAACTTCTAACCTCTTTCACTGACACTGGAGGTGGTAGATTTTCAATAGCAAAAACCTTAGCCAGGTCTACCTCAATGCCTTGGCTAGAAAATTTGTGGCCAAGAACAATACATTCATTCACCATAAAGTGGCACTTCTCCCAGTTCAGAACAAGATTTGACTCTTCACAATGTTGCAACACTGCTTCCAAGTGCCTCAAACACTTATCAAATGACGACCCAAAAACTGAAAAATTAACCATGAAAATCTCGATAGTTCTCTCCACCATGTCAGAAAAAATGGCCATCATACATCGTTGGAATGTAGCAAGGGCATTGCAAAGCCCAAGTGGCATTCTTCTGAAAGCAAACGTACCATAAGGACAAGTAAAGGTGGTCTTCTCTTGATCTTCTAGTGAAATTGCAATCTGATGATACCTAGAATAACCATCCAAGAAATAGTAGTAGTTATGTCCTGCCAGTCTATCAAGCATTTGGTCTAGAAAAGGCAAGGGAAAATGGTCTTTCCTGGTTGCCTTATTCAACTTGCGGTAGTGAATGCACATCTTCTGTCCTATCACTGTTCTTGATGGAATACGCTCATTCTTTTAATTCTTCACCATAGTCATACCACCCTTCATAGGCACTACTTGCACTGGACTCACCCATGAACTATCATAAATAGGGTAAATTACCTCAGCATCAAGCCATTTCATGATCTCTTTTCTCACCACCTTCTTCAAAGTTGGGTTCAACCTCCTTTGCGCCTCAATTGAAGGCCTACTCTCATCTTCCAAATGGATCTTATGCATCACTGTAGAAGGACTTATCCCTCTAATATCTGCCAATGTCCACCCAATAGCAAACTTGTGAGCCCTTATGACTCTCAATAATTTTTTCAACTTCCACTTTAGACAGATAAGCAAACATAATCACTTGTAAAGTTTCATTCTCACCTAGATACATGTAGGGCAGATAATCTGGTAAGGTCTTCAATTCTAACACTAGAGCTTTTTCTATGGAAGGTAATTGTTTCTCTAGCATTTTTCTCAACTCCTCATATTTCTTCCTATAGAGGGGCTAATAGGAGTTCACCCACTTGGCATATGCCACAAGCTCAGTATCTTCACTGTCATCTTCCTCACATTATGTTAATGCTACTTCAAGAGCATCAGTTCTTTTGAAGATTTTCTCAGAAATAACTTTTTCCATCACATCAATGAAAAAGCAGTTCTCAATTGCTCTTGGATAAGTTGATGCCCTGAATACATTGAAAATAACTTCCTTTCCCTAGAATTGGAGTTTTAATTCGCCCTTATGAACATCTATAAGTGCTTTTCCTGTAGCTAAGAATGGTCTCCCTAGGATGATGGGCACATTTTCATCTTCTTCCATATCCAGAATAATGAAGTCAACAGGAAAGATGAACTTATCCACTTTTACTAGCACATCTTCAATGATACCTCGGGGATGCTTGATTGAATGATCTGCTAACTGCACAGTAATGGTTGTAGGCCTTGCTTCCCCCATACCAAGTCTGCAAATTATAGAAAAGGGCATCAGGTTGATACTTGCCCCCAAATTACACAGAGCATGCTGGCACTCAAAATTTTCTATAGTGCATAGAATGGCGAAGCTTCCTGGATCTCTCAACTTCTGGGGAATCTTCCTTTGTAGAATAACACTATTCTCTTTTCAGTTAATGCCACAGTTTCATAATCTTTTAACTTTCTTTTTAAAGAGAATCTCCTTCATAAATTTGACATAACTGGGCATCTGCTCCAGGGCTTCAACAAAAGGAATATTTATGTGCAGCTTCTTGAATACTTCTAAAAACTTGGAAAATTATTTATCCAAAGAATTTTTTCTAAGCCTCTGAGGGTACGAAATTCTGATTTGAGGCACATTACTCATTGCTAGTGGTGTCTTTTCTACCGTAAGGTGGTCTTCAGTAACCTCCTCCTTCTCTGAATTAGATGTCTCACCCAATTTTTCTGTCTTCTCCGCAGATGGTAGAGGTGCAGCTAGTTCAACTTGCTTACCGCTTCTCAAATTTATAGACTAACATTCCTCATTCGGATTTACAACAGTATTGCCAGGGAGATTCCCCTGCGATCTGTTGTTTAACATATTTGCTAGCTGGCCCACTTGTGTTTCCAAGTTCCGGATAGATGATCTCGTTTCAGTCATGAACTGAGTTTGGGAATTGGTGAGGGTCAACAAGGTTGTTTGCAATTCATTAGGGTCAGCTTGTTGAACTTGTGGTCTGGGCTGCTGAAGCTTGACTCGTGGGATGTTGTTGATTACTCTATTGATACTGCCCTTGGACTTGTGGCTGCTGGTTCTGGTTATTTCTCCACGGAAAATTAGGGTGATTCCTCCACCCAAGATTGTAAGTATTGGAGAATGGGTTGTTGTAGGGCCTCTGAAAGTTTCCAACTGCCTGAACTTGTACTTGATCCATAGGTACATTATTGGGATCCACTGTTGTGCAATGATCAAAAGTATGTGGTCCCTCACAAATTTCACATCCCACCTGCGCCTGAACAACATTGGCTGCCATAGTATTTTGTTGTAATTGTTTTGTCAAAGATGCAACTTGAGCAGTTAATGCAGTGATGGCATCCAACTTATGAACTCCAGCCACATTTCTGTTATTGGTAGATCTTTCATCGACACTGATGGTTATTTGTTTCCATATCTTCCAACAGCTCATACGCCTCATTAGTACTCTTGCTCATGAATGTCCCTCCAGCAGTAGCATCAATTGTAGTACGAGTAGTACCACACAAACCATTATAAAAAATATGGAATAACATCCACTGCTCAAGTCCATGATGAGGACACGTCCTTTGCAACTCTTTGAATCTTTCCCAAGCATCTACAGAGATTCTCCTTCTTACTGATCGAAGTTGTTTAGTTCTCCCCTTAGCTTATAAGCCTTTGATGGAAGGAAGAATTTTGCAAGAAACTTTTGATCCAAGTCTTGCCACGTAGTGATAGAGTTAGGTTGCAGAGAGTTCAACCAGCTTTTCGCTCGGTCCCTTAGTGAGAATGAGAAGAGCCTCAACCTAATGGCATCGTCAGTAGCACCATTGTACTTAAGGGTAGCACATAACTCCAAGAAGTTCGCCAAATGCATATGTGGATCTTCAAAGGGCAACCCACCAAATTGAACTGTGCTCTGGACCATCTGCAGGATTGTTGGATTAATCTCGAAATTATTTTCCTCCACAGCTGGTGGTCTTATGCATGTTTGCACTCTTGTAACAGTTGGCAATATGTAGTCCCGTAAGCTCCTCGTAGCAGGATTCTAGGCTGGTATTCCTCGGTTCAACTCATCATTATTATGTTGGTTTGCCATAACAGTTGAATCAACAATTCTTTTGTTCTTTCGATTCTGCTTACACGCTTTCTCAATCTCCGGATTCAAAGGAACAAGGTTGTCTGCTCCTCGTCTGCTTCGCATATAACAAAGCTACCTAAAATTGATCAAAAGCAATAAACGCAGATTAAGTTAAAAATGTGTTCTAGGAACAACCAAATTAGAAATAAGATTAATTATTTTGATATTGATAATACTTCAGTCCCCGACAACGGCGCCAAAAACTTGTTACGAAATTTCTAGATGCTGTGCAAGTGTACGTATCGCAATTTGTAATAATTTCGGTAAAAACGAGTATCGTCCATAAGGACTGATTTATCAATTATCAATTAACTAATCTTTAGTTTCTATTTGGAAAACGAATATAAGTGGTGATTTCTAAACTAAAGAATTAACAAACTAAAATAGATTGCGGGAATAAAATAGCAGTAAAAACACACGAAGTTTAATTTAGTAGTGAATGCAATTAGGGTTTCCAATCTCATCAACGATCCACTCTATCATTCATTACCGCAAGAATAGTGATTCTTCTTCTTATTAAGATAGCAGGTTAACTGAGATGTTCTATATCCCGGTTAGGACATATAAAAACTCAACCAAAGTAAGAATTTTCTATAGATCTATGATAAATTCAATCACATAGGAGGATTAAGATTAATAACCTAAAAAGTTATACATGCAATCATGATACTCTCGCTCAAGATTAAACCTACGTCTAATCAACTATAACATATTCAAATCTCACTTTTCAGATCTTGATTTAAAATCATATAGGTAATGAAAACTAATGCCCAATTAATTCTCATTCAATAAACGCAAGTCGAAAAGACCTTAATAGATGAAGAAGAAACACTAGCAATGCAGTAAATACATAACAAAGTTTCAAGTGATTCAACGAAAAACTCTAATAAAAGTAATTAGCTCATAGACATGCTAAGAAGACTAATTAAGTTAATATCCAACATAAACTGAATTGAAGTAAAGAAAAGGAAAAGAACTTGGACAATTGATGTCTTTAATTGCTTCTTCCTCTCTTGTTCCTTGCCTCCAATGTGAGATCCACCTCCAAAATTTGCCTCCCCCAGCATATATCACAAAAAAAAACCCGAATGGACCTTTTTGCCCTAGTTAAATTTAGGGTTTTCACTGCCTGGACGTCGTCGGCGCTGCAGTTCAACTATTAGAGTGCCGCGGTGCTAATTCACTTTTGAACTTTCTGCCGATGGGGCGCTGCGGTGCCTTCGTCGACGTTTCAAGTGCCGCGGCTGTAACCAGGTAGCGCCGCGGCTGTAACCAGGTAGCGCCGCTGCTCTAAATCCGATCAACTTCTTCCAGCCTTCTGCCAGTAGGCGCCTCGGCCCTTGCTTCCTCAGTCACAGCCCTTCAGCGTTGCTTCTCCATGCTTGTTGCGCCGCGGCTCTTCATCTTTCGATTTTTCAACACTTATCTGAATCGCTTCTTCTGCCTAGGTAGCCATTTTTATCCTCAGTAGCTGCCTATTTCCTTTTAATCTCCGCCTCATCCAATATGAATCGGTTAAACTGAAAACAAAGCAAAAACATGCATAATACTGCATAAAACAACTAAAAGACTACAAAAGACTTCCTAAAATATACTCTGAAACAGTACTAGAAATAGACTCAACAAAGGTGTGTCCCTTTCTAAGGTAGACAACGAGGTGCGTTCCTTTCTAAGGTGGACAGAAAATGATTATTTGGCGGGTGCGTTCCGGTCTTACCAGGTAGCGTTCCACAAAGACTAGATTTATTTTTAGCGGTGATGTCAAACCCGAGAAAGTTTACCTATGTATCACATCATTGGTCAGAATCAGACACGCGTAGTTCGTGAGGATATGTTGTAAAATGTATGATCTAAAGATATTATGTAATGAAAAATCAATCATATCAATTGAATTTGTAAATAAGTACAAAATATGAAAGTATAGACAAACTCGGAGCGATGCCTCATTGTATCCGGTGTCGGTTGATTTCTTTCAGTAAAAAATATTTCTCAGTCATCTTTGAGGAAACTTATTGTTTTGTTCCTTCCTGGAGTCTCTCCAGGGATAATGTTCTATTATGACCACCCTCGACTGTTTGTGGGGACGGACTTCCTGCAAAAGAGAAAGCAATATGGTAAAATCAGGGAAGTCACAAAATAATAAATGGGAAGTATAACCGCAAGGTCCAAAGTGATTTCCCAAAATTTTCCTCCTATACTAGATGTTATTTTGCATAAGATGCAGGAATTTCTTTTCCTTCAAAAATTAAAGAAGAGGTGTTAGGGTCATTCCTAAATCATAAACTAGAGAAAAATTAAAGTTTAGGATGTATGGCCAAGCGATGCGTTTGATTAGCGGTCGGAAATTGATGTTATTCTCCAGTAAGTTCCGGGGACGATGTTGTCCCTCCTGTAAAAGAGAATGATCGACTTGTTGTTTTTTGTAAAGGAGTCTCGATGATCCTTATAGATAAGACTGGAGGAAACTCGTTAGTTTGTGAAAATGGTAAATAAAGACCCAACAGATAAAGTCATGTAGCAAAAAATACAAGGTGAATCGATTTGTAAAGTAATCAAATTATTCGAATAATAGCGCGTTCTAAAATACACGTGACCTTTTATACCAAAGATAGGACTAGCAAGTTTGAAAGATGCATATGTCGTTATAAGATGTTCCATTTACCCAAAAAACAATTTATACAAAATATTAAGCCGAATAAGGATACAAAATAAAGGAAATGAATATATAGATGTTATTCCTATGCAAGGGTATAAAGAATATCCTAAACTAATACATTGTGGAAGATTCTTCATTTGCGCTTCTTGGTATCTCCGAACGCCTTTTGGATGTAGTAGTAGCTTATTCTCTTTTGATAATATCTAGAAAATAAAGAAATAGTTAAAAAAAATCCCCAACTCCGAGAGTATACGATTCATTTAAAATGGCACGTACATCCTTCAAATTTATCAAGTAGTTTGATGAAATTTTTGACATAAGGTAGTCTACTACGAATGGCCTTAATACACCTCGGGTATTAAGCCAACTTAGGTCAATGCACCTAAAAATATAGGTTTTGGTTTCGTTCTATCTTAGATAAATTAGAATATAGGTTTTGGTTTCGTTCTATCTTAGGTAAATTAGAGTGGGCTTTGAAAAAAGAATGGTACCCAAACGGACAATTCAAGGCCGAACAATGATGACTGTTGGACGGCCCACAAACCAAGTACCCATCAGGGTGTCCTAGAAATAAGGTTTTATAGTGGAAGATGGTTGCGAACCCACATAACTGCTTTGTGAGTGTGTGAAAGTGATGATGCCATTTGGCGGAAGTATGCCATGATGCAATGTTAGCGTACATATAAAAATAAACAAACAAAGAATAATTTAAACAGATAAAGCAAGTAAATTTTAGCCACATAATGTAAAACAAACCCTTATGGTGAGAACCTGGGTGAAGTGTCCTCAGCAAAGTCGCCAACTGTTATCATCTATTTTTAACCATGCAGCAAGAACGTACCAATAATTTGACTATTTGTTTGAAAACAGAGTCACCACCTAATTTTTACGGAATTAGGAAATCATTTTGAAAAGGGTATTGTATTTACGAAAAAACATTTATTTTGAAAATCAGAATTCGGGTAAGTGTGCTGATGATTGCTCGGGGAAGGTGTTAAGCACCCGGAGAAATCTGCAAATGCGGTTACCGGCGGGTTTAAACATTTTGTGGCTAAAAAAAGAATAATTTATTACAAATGGAAATTTGAAATATAAACGAAAACGTATAATTTATTTACAAAATTATAATTTTAATATTTAAACCAAAATATAATTTGTCTACAAAAATGAGAATTCGAGATTTAAACAAAAAGATATAATTTATTTACAAAATGAGAATTAGAGATTTAAACTATTGATTATTAGTCAAATCATTGTTTGAAATAAGTAAATCATATTATGAAATTTACTTGATAATTTAATCATTTGTAGTACTTCACTATGTGAAATAATTCTTTTAATAAGACATAATTATACTTATTTTAAATTCTTATTTAATAACTTGAGAATGAAAAGTCTTAAGTTATTCTTTTCAAATTCAGAACTACTCACGAGGAATAAAGAATTACTCTCTTGAAATAAATATTAAAAGATATAGCAGGACATGGAGAATTAACACCACTAGAAACAAATATTAAAGACATGATGGGATATATTACCACCACTTTAAAATGAATTATTAAAGACATGATGGGTATGTTGCCACCATTTTAATTGAATGTTAAAAGCAACAATGGAGTATATTATCACCATTTTAATTAAATGTTAAAAGCAACAATGTGGTATATCACCGTCTTTTTAATTGAATGTTAAAGGCATGAGGGGGTATATTACCATCATCTTTAAAATTAATTATTAAAGACATAATGGGGTATATTACCACTATTTTAATTAAATGTTAAAGGCATGATGGGGTATATTACCACCATCTGAAAACAATGTAAATTGTGAGCGGGAGGTGAATAAATAATTGCGGTAACAAAAATTAAAGAATTATGTTAGCACAATTAGAGAGTTATGCTAGCATACGATAAAGTAAAGTTAGAGTAAGAAAAATAATGTTAGTGTAAAATAAAGTATGTATAATAAATACAAATAATAATTTGTTGAGGGTATTTAAATTCCTTCCGAGTATGTCTTCAAAATATATCTCCGCGTACCTGTATAAACACTGAGTAAAAGTGTTAGCAAATGAATAAATAACTATCAAATGAATTAAAGAAATAATAAACAAACTTAAAAATAAAACCCGTCTTTTGTACAGGAGAGGCCTTGAAAATCAGAAGAGATTTCTTCATCGGCCATAAGTGTAGATATATCTATAATGAGAGTAATAAAAACCAACAAATATAGTGTCAAATATCGTGAAAACATATGAAACACTGTTCAATTTTTTATAAATAGAGCTAAACCAATTCGAATAACCACAAAAATACAACAACAATATACCCAGTGTAGTCCCACATCGTGGGGTCTGGGAGAGTAGAGTGTACATAGACCTTACCTTTACCTTGGTAGGAAGAGCGGCTGTTTCCGAGAGTCCCTCGGCTGAGGACAAGCACAACAAAAAAAAAAGTCTGATCCAATTAAAAATTTAAAGCAATAAGAAAATATTATTATTAAACGCAAATACGTCGTGATAATGCATCCTGAAAAGAAGCAGTAACTACGCATATAAATGAGATAAATCAAGTACATTCAAGAACGCATAGCAGAAGAAATAAAACTACATAAGACTATAGAGATATACTACGCCTATTCGTATGATATGCTAAGCATGCCTACAGTAATAACACTACACCTACCACTTTGTAAGCATAAGGACTACGCTCAACTACCTACTACCCTAATCTGTGACCCTTCTACCCTAATCTGTGACCTCTACAACCCCCTATCTAAGGTCATGTCCTTAGTAAGTCTCGCCTACTCCATATCTCGTCTAATCACCTCGCCCCAATATTTCTTCGGCCTACCTCTACCCCTCCTGAACTCGTCCATAGCCAACCTCTCACACCTCCGCGTTGGGGCATTTGTGTCTCTCTTCCGCACATGTCCAAACCGTCTCAATCTCGCTTCCCGCATCTTATCCTCCACAGAGGTCATTCCCACTCTGCCCTGGATATCTTCATTTCTAATCCTATCCTTCCTTGTATGCCCACACATTCATCTTACATCCTCATCTCTGTTACTCTCATCTTTTGGGTGTGCGACACCTTGACTGGCCAACACTCCGCCCCATACAACATAGTCGGTCTAACTATCACCCTATAAAACTTGCCTTTTAGCTTTGGTGGCACCTTTTTGTCGCATAAGACTCAGATGTAAGCCTCTATTTCATCCACCCTGCCCCAATATAATGTGTGACATCGTCATCAATCTCTCAATTCCCTTGGATAATAGATCCGAGGTACTTGAAGCTTACTTGCTTCGGAATGACCCGGGTCCCAAGTCTCACCTCCACATTTGTCTCACGGTCGCTCTCGTTGTTGAACTTGCACTCCAAGTATTTTGTCTTGGTCCTACTCAGCCTGAACCCTTTAGACTACACGGTCCGTCTCCAAACCCACAGCTTAGCATTCACCCCGCTGCGAGTCTCATCAATATGAACTATATCATCTTCGAATAACATACACCATGGCACCACCCCTTGGATTTGTCACATCAGTCCATCCATCACCAAGGCAAATAAGGATGGGCTAAGAACTAATCCCTGGTGCAGCCCTATCGTCACAGGAAAGTGCTCCGAGTCTCCTTCCACTGTCCGTACCCTGGTCTTGTCTCAATCATACATATCCTTGATCGACCTAGTGTACGCCACAAGTACACATTTAGCCTCCAAAAATCTCCAGAGAACCTCTCTGGGGAATTTATCGTATGTCTTCTCGAGGTCGATGAAAACCATATGTATGTCTCTCTTCCTCTCTCTATATAGTTCCACCAACCTCCTAATAAGATGGATGACTTATGTAGTCGAACGCCCAGGCATAAATCCAAATTGGTTCTCGGAAATAGACACGTCTCTTCTCACCCTCATCTCCACGACCCTTTCTCAAACTTTCATAGTGTGGCTCAGCAGCTTGATACCCCTATAGTTGTTGCAACTTTGGATATCACTTTTGTAATTGCATAAAGGCACCATTGTACTCCACCTCCATTCTTCAGGCATTCTCGTCGTGTTATAAATGACGTTCAACACCTCAGTCAGCCCCTTCAAGCATGCCTTGCCTCTGCTCTTCCAAAATTCAACTGGGATCTCATCCGACCCGATCGCTCGTCCCCCGTGCATCCTGCGAACAACGCTCTTGACCTCCTCAATCTTAATGCTTCTACAATACCTGGAATCCCAATACCTACCCGATTGCTCCAGCTCTCTCAACATAATATCTTTATCTCCTTCTACGTTCAAAAGTTTATGGAAGTAAGACTGTCACCTCTACCTAATATGAGTATCCTCCACTAGTACTTTGTTGTTCTCGTCCTTAATGCACCTCACGTGATCAAAGTTGTGAGGCCTCCTTTCCCTCGCCTTGTCAAGTCTGTACAACTTCTTCTCCCTGTTTTTTTCCTCTAATTCAATGTATAGGTATTCGAAAGCCTCCATTTTCGTCGACATGATCACTAGCTTTGCCTCATTCCTCGCCATCTTATATAATTCTCTATTCGTCCACTTCTCCACCTCATCATTTCTTTTAACCAGTTTAACATACGCCACTTTCTTCGCATCCATCTTCTCTTGAACTCCACCATTCCACCACCAGTCACCTCAATGCCCACCACGGCTACCTTGCGAGACCCATAACACTTCTCTAGACACCTCCCGAATGCAACTGGTCATTTTATCCCACATATTGGTCGCATTCCCGCTACTCCCCTAAGCCCCCTTGGCTGTCAACCTCTCCCTCATCTCTTTTGCACTAGCCATGATCAAACTCCCCCATTAGATTCTCAACCTATCATCCACAACCCTTCTCTTCTTCTCTATCTTAATCTCCAAATTCATCACCAAAAGCTTATGTTGGGTTGTAAGACCCTCTTTCGGAATAACCTTGTAGTCTTTACAAAGACCGTTGTCAACCTTCCTAAGGAGAAAAAAGTTTATCTGACTCTTAGCCACCGAACTATGGAAAGTCACCAAGTGTTCCTCCTTCTACATAAACTTTGAATTGGCTATCACCAACCCAAAAGCTCTAGCGAACTCCAAAAGTGATACACATCTCTTGTTCCTGTCCCCGATGCCATAGCCTCCATGCACGTCGTCGTATCCCCCTGGAAGTGACCCGACTTATCCATTGACATCATTTCCCACAAATAACTTCTCAGTGGGTGGTACACCTGCCACCACCTCGTTCAACTCCTCCAAAAAATGCCTCTTCTCCTCCTCGGCCAAGATCGTATGCGTCACGTAAGCACTAATAATGTTCATAATGGACCCTCCAACTACCAACTTAATCGTCATCATCCTATCGTTGACCCTCCTAACCTCAACCACCTGGTCCCTTAGCTCGATGTCTACCAAAATGCCTACTCCATTCCTATACCTCGACCTACCAGAGAACCATAACTTATACTCATCCACCTCCTTAGCCTTAGGTCCTACCCATTTAGTCTCCTGGACACATGCTATATTAATCCTCCTCTTCTTAAAAATCTTGACTAGCTTTATGGACTTCCCTGTTAAAGTCTCAATGTTCCAAGACCCTATTCTTAGCCTAGCACCTCCTCTACCCCGCTTACCCCTCTAGCCCTCGCCTCCGTCCCCAACCAAGAACATGGCCCTAGTCTACCATCATTCACCAAATCCACTAGAGCAAAAAAATACTAGTCAAAGGTTAACGTTAACACACACGGAACCAACACTAAAGCACAAAGTTAGACTACTACAAACCAGAATGATAAAGCAAGCGACAAGAAGAGTAAAGGCAAGAATGTAAAGTCAAGATTCAATAAAATACAACACGCAATAATTTAACTACAAAGATAAGGACAAATATTGAGTGCATGCAACGAGAGGTACCAAAACTCCAGAGAAGAAATGTTTATGGTTCCCCAATTCAAAGAATCAAAAGCAGTAAACAAGTAGAAACAATACTCAATAACAATAAACAAGTACAGACACTCTTTAATACACAATAAGCAAATAGGACACTATTTGATGAACAGTAAACAAATAAGAATACTACTCAAACACTAATCAATGCTCAATAAACAAATAAGCACACAACTTAGAACAATAAAAGTAGGCAATACACTACAATGTGGTTACTTGAAAGAATAATCAATAATTAACAAACAATAAACAAATGAAGGAAAAGAAGTGAATATGGGCCCCAGAGGTACCAACTCCAGGTGAATATAACTTGTTCGCCGCCGGATGGCACTGTTCATTGTCGAAAAATTACTACTGGATTAATGTTGCTTGCCGAAATACACTGCTCGCCGTTGAAACCTGTCAGAAAAGCCGAGTTCCTAGGGATGGGTTTCCGGTTGAGGGGGAAGGAAGTTAGGGGGAAGAGAAGGGAGGAGGGTAACTGGCCAGAAGTTGTTCCAACCAGAAGGGTCTGGCCGGAAAGCTTCGCCGACAGTAGGATAAAAAGGGGAAGGAGTACCTGATCGCCGGTCACCTTGGTCGCCAGTCACCCTGGTCGCCGGTCACCAGTCGGACCATTGGAGAAGGTGGGGTGAGGTGAGGTGGGGTGGGTGGTGTGGGGGTGGGGCGGAGTTGTTATTACTGTTGTGGAGAGAGGGGAAAAAGAGGAGAGAGAGAGGAGAGAGTAACCAAAAATCGAATAACCACAAATATAAAAAATAAAAATCAAATAACGTGAAATTAACCCAGGAGAAAAACAACCTAGAGCAGTAGTAGCAGCGAAATGACAAGGCGCAAAAAAAAGATCATATGTATATATGTATATATATATATATATATATATATATAAACATCAAAGCATAATTGCTGGAAATTTTTTAAGGGATACAGAAAAAGTATCGAGCCAGTGATAGCTTTGTCGGATTCTGATAGTCATGAGAAAAATAGAGGGAGACAGCTTGAGTTTGAACGATAAAGAGAGTTAGAAAGGAATTTTGAGAGCATTTGAGTTTTTTTTTTTTGCCTCTGCCTTCTCTTCTTGCTTTGTCCGTAATTTTTATGTGTTCTCTAAAATAATAATTAAATATAGTTAATAATCTAGCTAGCTATTCTGTTATGCTCCTAGCAGTGGTAACATCAAGTAAATCGAAGAAAAAATAACACTGCCGCAAGAGAGCAAATATGAAGTATAAAACTGTGAGGCATAAATTCTCCTCCTTTTTTGGAGTCTCATCCACGATAATGTTTCTTTACTCTTCAACTGGGAAATGATTCTATGATAGTCTATAAAACTAGTTAAACGATAAAAAATATTAGCATAAACACTTAAACTTAACTATTTCTTAGGTGGTGCCAGATAAACTCGAGATATAGCATCATTGTGGAAAGAGACTCTATGTTGATCATTGATATGTTAAATGAGAGATCCAACCTCATCGGCACTTATGCCAAGTCATAAAAGATTCGACTTTAGTTGTCAATCATCAAGAAGTTTTCTCCCAACTATCTAAACTGGGCGCAAAGGGAAGAGACACTATCAATCTCAATCTATCCTCCCTTCCCACAGAAGCTTTGGGCGCTACAGGCGCACGGCCGTGAAAAACAGATTCCTATGGACCTAATCCTTCTATATATTTTTGTTGTCTCTACAGTTGATTCCCATCGTCCTTCAACTATAATTTTTTTTATATTGAAGGGGAGTGTTTTAGGTCGCATAGAATTTTGATGTGTTTAACATTATCAAAAGTAACCTAGTTTTGTATAAAGTATGGACTCGGCCATTGTGCAGGTTGAAAAATGGTTGGCGATAATGCCGACCTCTTTCATGTTGTAAATCTTATTTCTTTGGTTAAATAAAAAGAGAACTGCCACCATATGGCAAAAGTTAATTTTATAAATAAAGTGAATTAGACTAAACCAATATAATTCTGATGCACTTTTTAAAAAACATGGAATGAGTTACGAATATTTTCGTGAATACATCGCTAAATAGCTTGGAGCTAACAATTTTTTTTTGATAATTCATTATTAAATATAATTAGCAATGAATTTTATTATTTAGTTACAGAACTTGTTTGTCCCTAATTCATATTTTTTAGTAGTGATAACGGTGCTCAAATGGGGATTCGACTCCTCTCCATTTTTTATTATCTGATTTACCCAAGTTCTTACTTGGATGGAAGATACATGTCATAGTTTAAAAGAAAGAATGAAAATGAAAGGAAGACACATACTAAAGTAGGAAAGAGAGAAGATAGTATTTATATTAGTTAATTAAATCTCAACCATTATTATAAACTATAACGTGTCCCTCATCCAAGTAAGAACTTAAAGATTTGGGACTCATGTACAAGGAATTCAAGAGCTGTGGCAGCTTCACAGCAATGCTGCAGTTGGTTACTAATTTCTTCCCATTGATCCTAACTCAGGAAATGATTTGGGACTCATGTACAAGGAATTTAAGAGCTGTGGATATGCAGATGATTTACAAGTACACAAGAACTTCACGAATGTTACAATTTCACAAGGGAAACAACTGAAGTACATACAACAGGACATAGGATCACACGTTTTTGTTGGTTGCAGGTTCACAAAGAATGCAACCTTGTTTCTGGTCTTGGAAGCATTAATTTCATCCATGATCCATGTATTGTCCTTCTAACAGTGTGTGGTATTAGTACTAAGTACTCAGCCTACAGTCAGATTGACAATATATAAAAAATGGTAGGATCTTAAAGGCTACATCATAATAATCCAAGGTATTGCTGTACATATATATGGTTCATCGGCTGTTGTGTTACAAACAGTAGCTAGGGCCTACACAGATGGTGTTACTGCTGGTGTTTTTCTGGAAAAAATTCAAGTATCTGTAGTAACATACACCTACAGCTTAATGTTGGTACATTCAATTTAGCCAGTGATATACACTGGATATACATCAGGTATACAAGCAAGAAAACAGAAACAGAAAACAAAGAAGAGAAAGAAGAAGAAGATGTAGAGAAGAAGAAGATGTAGAGAAGTAATCTGATTGTGTTATTATTGATCTCGAAAATTGTAGTATTACATTTGTATTGTATCCATATATATACATGTGTAAATCTCTTAGATTTTACTACAACTAACTCTTAACTAACTTGTAACCTCCTTAACCTCCTAAATTAACTTGTTAACTAACTTACTTACCTTTTAACTACTTTATTTTCAGATTTGTTCTTCTCCTCAACAGTCCCCCTCAAGCTGGGTGCTGGAAATATATTCAGCAAGCCAAGCTTGGAGCATAGGTAATAATGTTGATTCTTATTCAATCCTTTGGTAAGTATATCTGCAGGTTGATGTGAGGTGTTAATATACTCTGGTTTTATTATGCCTTTTTGTATTTTCTCTCTTATGAAATGTAGATCAATTTCTATGTGTTTGGTTCGGATTTTTAGCAATCTGTATTGCAAATTTGTTGTCAGTGTATACTGTTACTGGTGAATTAATGTTGATCCCAAGTTCACCTAGTATGCCAAGTATCCAAATTATCTCAGCTATTGTTCCTGCTAAGCTTCTATATTCTGACTCAGCTGAGCTTCTTGATATTGTAGATTGTTTCTTAGATTTCCATGAGATCAGTGACTTTCCTAGTTTAATCAAATAACTAGTGACTGATTTTCTTATGTTAGGACAAGCAGCCCAGTCAGCATCACAATATGATGTTACTGATTCTTGAGCTTTACTGGACAGTAGTATTCCTTCTCCAGTCTGTATTTTGATCTACCTTACTCTCTTGAGTGTAGCATCCAGATGTGATTTCTTTGGTTGTTGCAGAAATTGACTAAGAGCCTGCACACTGTAAGCTATGTCTGGTCTTGTACCAGTTAGATAAAGTAATTTTCCAATCACTCTTTGATACAGACTGATGTCTTCCAGCAATTCATCTCCTGATTTTGTTTTTTCCTTTTCTTTGGCTTGTTGATTTTGAGTGTGATCATCATACTCCTTGGTGGTAATCTTCATGTTGCAATCAATAGGGGTGTTGATAGGCTTAGCTGCTGCCAGTCCTAGTTCTGAAGTAAGTTCAAGAGCATACTTTCTTTGGTGCATCAGAATCCCTTTGTCTGACCTTGCAAACTCTATGCCCAGAAAATACTTTAGTTCTCCTAGGTCTTTCATTTTAAAGGCTTGTTGTGAGGCATGTTTTGTTTCCTCTATTTGTTCCATGTGATCTCCAGTGATCAGCATATCATCCACATAAACTAGTACTAAGGTTATTCATTCTCCTATTTTTCTTGTAAACAGTGAATGATCATACTATGAATGTTTAAACTCCATCTGAATTAATGCCTCTGTGAGTTTAAAATTCCACTGTCTTAGTGCTTGTTTAAGTCCATACAAGGATTTGATCAGTCTACACACTTGTCTTTCCCCCTAACTGATGAATCCTTGTGGTAGTTCCATATAAATTTCATCATATAGATCCCCTTGTAAGAAGGCATTTTACACATCCATTTAGTGTATGTGTCAGTTCCTGGATGCTGCTATAGATAGTATTTCCCTCACAGTAACCATTTTAACTACTAGAGAAAAGGTTTCGTGGTAGTCAATACCTTCTCTTTAGCTGTAACCTTTTGCAACCAATCTAGCTTTGAGCCTTTCAATTTCTCCTGTTTCTTTATATTTGATCTTTTAAATCCATTTACAACCTATTGTATTTTTTCCTTTTGGTAAATCCACTATGTCCCTTGTGTGATTGTCTTGCAGTGCTTTTATTTCTGCTTGCATTGCTTTCACCCATCTAGGATCCTTGGCTGACTCAATATAACTCATTGGTTCTGTTGTTTCTGAGAGTGATGTGAGGTATGCTCTATATTTTATTGAGATTGGTTCTTAGGATATATATATAATTAGCTATCGGATAAGGTGTATTGTTTGGTTTGGTGGTGATAAAATCTTTGAGCCAGATTGGTGGCTGTTTTGATCTGGTAGATATTGTGTTTGTAGTTTGGATCTGTGTTTGAGGTAGATTTATATGTGATGTGGAATGTTGTTGTACTTGTGGTGTATCATTTTGACTTGTATCTGATATTGTGTTTTCAGATGGTTAAGTATTTCCTGAAGTATGTGTTCTCTGCACTGGACCTTCTTGTATATTGACCTGTTAATCACAAGTATGTATAGGCATAGATATATTTGTAGTTGGGTATATCTCTTCCCACTCACCAGTTTTATCATGCACAAATAGCTGCTTTTCTGGTTTTGTTGACCTAAAGGAAAATTCTGTTTCTCTGAAAGTAACATCTCTACTTACAAAGAATAGATTGTTCTATATGTCATATAATATGTAGCCTTTTTGTATTTCAAAATATTCCATCATAGTACATATTCTTACCTTAGGCTATAACTTTTATGATACTGTTAGATCATTAGCGTAGCATAGACATCCTAATACCTTTAGATGACTGATAGAAGGTTTTTTCTTTTAAAGTTTCTCATAAGGAGATATGTCAGTAACAGATGAGGGTAATCTGTTTATTAAGTATACAACAGCTTTAATACACAGTCCCCTAAACTTTAAAGGAATATTAGCTTGGAATCTTACTGTTCTAGTTATTTCAAGTATGTGTCTATGTTTTCTCTCAGCCACTCCATTTTGTTGAGGTGTATATGCACATGACCTTTGATGTATAATACCTAGTTTTAGGAATATACTGTTACAGACCTCATTTACAAACTATGTACCATTATCAGTTCTTATTATTTAAACAATTTTGTTGAACTAGTATTCACATAAGCAAGGAATTGTTGAAGTACCACACACATATATGACTTGAGTTTTAGTAAGTATATCCAAGTCATTCTTGTAAAATCATCTACAATTGTTAAAAAAATATTTACTTCCATTGTGTGTTTGTACTTTGTAAGGCCCCCAAACATCCATATGAACAAGATCAAAACTGGAAGAGCTTTTATTAATACTGACATGAAAGGAAAGTCTACATTGTTTAGCACATGGACAAACATTACATTTCTGTATAGTTCTGACTATAGCATCAGTTTTAGATCTGATTATTTTACTTAGAACAGTACTAGAAGTATGTCCAAATCTTTTATGCCACAAATCTATTTCTTCCTCTAACAGTGCATTGAATTCTTTATTGTCTTTTACACTTAGGCTTAGCTTGACTTGTTCATTTGGATGTCTTGATGATGTCTGGTTTACTAGAGTATATAGTCCATCTTGCACCCTACCAATCTCCTTCAGCCTCCCATTGTAGAGATCCTGAAATATACAGAAGTCAAGGTAGAAGATGGTTGCACACTGCAATTCTTTGGTGAGTTGTGACACATACATCATATTATATTTAAATTGTGGTAAGTAAAACACATTATTCAGGGTGCTTCTGTTAGATATGGTACTTGACCCTATATAAGTTACATTAACCATTTCTCCATTGGGTAATTGTACTTTCTTAGACTGAGTAGTATTTAAACTGGTAGCTTTAGATAACATTTCTATGTCAGATACCATATGGTTAGTAGCTCCAGTATCTATAATCCATTGTTTAACTATATTCGATACTAGTAAGGCTTTATGATTATACATACCTGCTGTATTGGCTGAAGACTGAGTAGTAGCGGGTTCTTGTGTTGCCTTTGTTTGTGTGTTGTGATTCAGCTGTTGGAATATCTGTTCATATTGATCTGTAGAGAACTTAGGAGGTTCGTGAACTTGCCAGTTACTTGAATTTGTACCCACACTGGAGGACTTGTTATACATGTCACTTGTTTTGCATATTTTCTCAGTACCACTATAATCTTCAGTAGCATAGACATTATGAGCAGCATGCTACTTTCTTTTAGACTTGAAATTTGGAGGATAACCTACCACCCTATAACACTTCTCTTTTGTATGTCTTTCAACTTACATACATCACAAAACAGATTAAAATTCCTTTTGAACCACTGAGAGCTAGGACCAGGACCTGGTTTGGAATAGGGGTGAGCACGGGTACAGGGTACCTAGATACCCGACCGGAACCGACACTAACGGGTAGGTTCCGGGTAGATATATTATAATAACGGGTAGGATCCGGGTAGTAAAATTAGGAACCGATCAATGTCGGGTCCGGTTCCGGTTCTGGCAAATAGAGACAGGGTACCCGGACCCGGAACCGATACCCGGAACCTATAAAATATTAAATATTTTTACTTTTTTTAGAAATAATTGGACCACTTTTAACTTTCTCCAAAATTGTTTGTTGCACGCCTACACATTGATTTTCCCCACCCCAAGACGTAAATATTTTAGTTTTTTCACCCCTTTATTCTAGAATGCTCTTTGTGTCCTAAGAGAAAACACCCAAAACTCTCTCAATAACAATGGCGTTTTAGCTACACCACCGAGCTTCATCGTCGTCGTTGTTGAAACTTTCTCTCAGGTACTTTCATCGTTGTCGTCATTGAAGCTTCACCTTTGCCTCTTTCTCCCCCTTGGTTGTGTTCACGTCATTCCTAAAATGCATATGGGTTCATATCTAACTCTTCAATTTCTTTTTAATATCATATGCTTCTGTTCTATTTCAGGCGATACTCATCTTCAATTTGTATTACTTTTTTATTTGAAATGTAAATCTATTTTTAAAATTTGTGTATATTTTTGTAGTTGTGAAGAAGATGAAATTTAGGGATTTACTAGTATAATAAAGCTTTTCTTTTGTATCGAAGAGCTTATGAACACGAAAATAAGTTTAATTAAGATATTTTCAAATTTATTTTGAAATCAACACGTTCAATTAATTGAGTGTCAAATTTGGCTTGCAATTTTAGGTTTGATTCTGAGAATTAGCTTTTCTACAATGAATAAGTTTTCTAAACCTTCTTATAAGGGTACTACAAACTCCGATTGCAGGCTAAAAAACTACTTGATGAAATTATTTTAGGACTCTTTTTTATTCTCATAGGCTTAAAAATTGTTGCTTAATTTGTGTTTTTTATTTACAGAGTGGGGAACCTACCAGGACCATGTAGGTTCAGGTAATGATTGCTCTGGTAGGTTAGGGTAGTAAATTTAGGAACCGATCTTTTACCGGGTAGGGTCCGGGTAGTTAAAAAATGTTAGGGTACCCGGACCCGCTCACCCCTAGTTTGGAATACATGGCAGTAGGATCATGGTTAATATTGTGACTGAACCTACTAGGTCCAACACCTAAGAGTCCAGCTGACTTGGCAGTGATAGATTTCTGGTTTTCATCACTAGTTATCATGGAATAAGCCTTGTTAACAGTAGGCAATGGTGTCATTAACAGAATTTGACTCCTTGCTTGCATGTAATTTTCATTCAGCCCCATCAAGAATTGGTATAGCTTTTTTCTTTGTAGATATTCTACAAAATTCTTAGACTTAGGACATCCACAGCTAGGAGGAGGTACTAAAGATTGGAACTCCACCCATAGTGTCTTTAGTTTAGAAAAATACTCAGAAACACTGGAATTGCCTTGTGTTAAGGTAGCTATTTCTCTATGAAGATCATACCTTATCAAATCTTTCTCTTAAATCTTCTCACACTTCATAAGCAGTATCTGCATATAATACACCACTCAATAGACTACTTGAAACTGAGTTCATTAGCCATGTTTGAACCACATCATTCACCCTATCCCAATGATCCCACCATTCTTCTTCATACTGTTCCTTTTTTACATTTTCCATTCACAAAAACCTAGTTTATTTCTTCCTAGCAGTGCAATTCTCATGGACTTACTCCATAAGGCATAGTTTTCAGATCCTAGTAACTGAAATTAGATGAGAGAAACTCCACTCACATCTGAAGATTGAAGAAACAATGGGTGATTGTGAACTAGAGAAGCAATGATTCCTGAGTTAGTTCTTCCAGTGGTGTTATTCTGATGAGTCTCAGTAGTAGTTCGATCAGTTTCCATTGAAGATAACCAGATGTATTTTCAAGAAGTGTATTCAAGAAGTGAATGTAGTTTTCAGATATATGACAAGAGATAGATTTTATCTAGTAACAGAACAGAATTTTAGTTGCAGACATCTGAAATACAGAATTCAACTAATGTGATACTTCAATTCTGAGAATGAATCCACTCAATAAATGAACAGAAGTCTTAAGTTCTTGACAACAAGAAATTGCAACAGAGAGAAGTACTAACAAGATTTACCAGATAGAAATATAGAGGAGAAACAGTGAAATTTCAGAATACTCAAAACTTGCAGATCAACAGATTACTTCAGATTTGGTTGCGGAAGCTTGTGATCTGCTCCAGTATTGATCAAGCTCTGATACCATATTGGTACATTCAATTCAGCCAGTGATATACATTGGATATACATCAAAAAAATAGAAACAGAAAAGAAAGAAGAGAAAGAAGAAGATGTAGAGAAGTAATCTGATTGTGTTATTATTGATCTCGAAAATTGTAGTATTACATTTGCATTGTATCCATATATATACATGTATAAATCTCTTAGATTTTACTACAACTAACTCTTAGCTAACTTGTAACCTCCTTAACCTCATATACTAACTTGTTAACCAACTTACCTTTTAACTGCTTTAGTTTCAGATTTGTTCTTCTCCTCAACACTTACACAACACAAGACAGGTTGAATCCTAAATCAATATGCATCAAGTACTAATTAAGTTCCTCTGCACCATCACTTCCTCTTCTTCAACTCCAACCTCTATGCTAGCAGAATCAAGTACTAATTAAGTTATCTAATATTAATATGTGACAATTTGAATCCTAAATCAATATGCATCAAGGAACATCAACCCTTGATGCATATGATACAAATCATCATCAGCTACTTCGTTTGAGTAATTACATCGTATTAGTCAGTAGCATCCAATTCGAAGATCCTAATAGTCCAGCTAATAGCAAGTTAGTACTAAACAGCACCGCTCCTAGTACATCCCCTAGTAAATTAATATTCTATCTCTCACCCAAATAGATATATGTGACATTGCTCTATCCTACTTTAAACTCGTAAAAGATCACACTGTAACTCAGTGCATCGTCAACCTCAGCTCACACTTCGACGATCATAACAAAGATCCTCCTCGATAACCAACTAACCGATAGCAGCAAATTAAATTAGAGTACTTCACACAACCTAAAAAGTATCAATTTCAATAGTGCGGCATTCATAATAAAATTCAACAGCAAATCAAAAATATTCTTAAAAAAAAGTACATGCAGCAGATAACAATCAATTAATAATCAAATATTGATCAATAGCATTAGCACCAACACAAAATCAGCACAGATTTCAGAGATCGTTAACGAAACTTCTAGATTCAAAATTGAACTGAACAACTAACAAACACTCGTAACAACTCAAAGCCTAAAGTGTTAACGTTAAATGCAAATTTGCAGAGAAGAAGTATACATATATTGCGAATGGAAAGTTCTGATGCCCGAGCTCAGCTACTGATGGTGTATAGCGAATGGAGAGTTCTGCGATTCTACAAGAGAAATTTTTTATAAGAAATTCCAGATCGTATGGAAAAGAGAGCAAATTCCAAATCGTATGGAAAAGAGAGCAAATTCCATATCGTATGGAAAAGAGTTATTCATTAAATTACTGACTTTTTTGTCAAGGTTTTAACGTATACATAAATCAAGAAAAACCATCAAACTAATTCAAACCAGTAATAACTAAACTGATAAATTTGATTGTTATTTAGTATAATCTGATTTTAATAGTAAGGACTAACAAAAGTGATTCAATTTGATTTTAACCAAATTGAAACATGAACATTTTTTGGGTAACTATGTATATTCATTATCAAGTAAATATTATACAACACACACACAAAAAAAAAATGGCTACCAGACAAGTCCTAGTCCAGTTGCAACAAACTTCTCAAATGCTAGCTAATCAGATTTTATCAGCTAGTCTCCTCACTCGCTATAACTATCAATTCAAAGCAGCAGCCTTCTAACCAAACTAACTAATCACCAAAATTTACTAAGGATAGAAGTTTAACTGCTCAATCCTGCTCCTCAGTTTACCATTCAATTGCCTTTTGTAGCATACTTGTTGGACAATTAGTCTATCTGCTGGCTGATCCTTTGCTGAAAGATCTTTCTATTCCTCTCAAGCCATATGTGATAAACAGTACACACCAGAAATTCTTTCAGTAGCAGCTCTGGGACTCCTTCCTTTCATATGAGTACATGCCTACATCAGTTTTTGTTCCCACTCCCTGCAGGTCCTATGTATTCCCTGTCAGGCCAACACCTTGCTCCACACATTTGATGCTCACTCACACTTGAAGAATAAATGGTTGATATCTTCATTATAGCTGGCAGGTTTGCTCATTGATTATGCCCCACTTCAACAACTTGTCCTTGATATGCAGCATTTGTTCAACTGCTAAAGTAAATATAAAGTTTCACTGGTTTTCCAAGGGACTTTCTGATATTCCCCTCTCATCTTCTTGTATATGTCTTTAATAGAGAATACATTCAAGCTTAGTAAATCATTGATGCGCATTCCAGCTTCTGTGAGGGACTGTTTAGCCTTCAATATCTTCTTAGTCATCCAAGAGGCTTGTTTAGGCTCAGCTTCTCAGATATGTCCTCTCTTCCCATAGTATGTGTGTATCCAACTTGTCTTTCTTTTTCCACACATTCCAGCATAGTTTACACATAACAGCTTTATTCCAAGAATGGATGTCAATCACATTGAACATCTAGTTGAATGCATAGTTTCATGAGAATTGAGAAATAAAGGGCATGCAGAATTGATAACAATAGAAAGTGACTCGATCCACACATCTCATGAGTTAGGCCATTGGGCCTATTATGAGCTACGCCCATATAGTGACTTTTGAAGCCCAACAAAAATATCTCTCGACGTTTCTAGTCATTGGTCTCCACTTAATTCAAATGCCTAATAAAGTTAAACTGTAACAACTTAGCCTTTGTTACTTAATTTGTACATACTAACTTCAGTTTCTGTGTGTGTGTGTATCTATGAGCCCTTTATATTTATAAATTTCTCTCCAGTCACTTAATACGTGCAATTTTAAGTACCCCAATAATATTAGCTATCAATTCTGAGGATTTCTTTTAAATCAAATATCCGTAGTCACTCTTAATTATCTTAAAGAAATTAGTGTTGCCATGATGTATTCACTAGGATCTACCATTATAGATTTAGTAAACCGATGAATTTTATTAAGTAACAAAACTGAGGTGTCGTGATTTCTGAAAAGTCAAAAAATAGCGTAAATTTTGTGCCTGAAAAATTATATTTTACTCTTTCACGTCATTACGTCAAATAAAAATAAACAAAATTAGCCTATGCTTACGTGAGGGAATTTGTAATCAATTTTCCTTAGTTTTTCATAACAATTCTATCTTTCAAGTAGATTATTTGTGTTATTTTGTAGTCTTGGTTTAACTATAAAAAGATATCACTAACGAATATTTATTTTTCAAATTGCAGGTTATTGACCTTAAAATACAATTGAAATATTTCAAGAAAGTGGCCAAAGATTTGAAGAAGAAGTTTGGAGCAAAAAAGTCTAAACAACTCTTCTCCAATGCTGTATACATGTTTAGTGCGGGAAATAATGATTACTTTAAATTTAACGCGACATATCTAAAGAAAGAATATGCAAAGATGGTAATGGGCAATTTGACATCTGTTTTGAAGGTACTTACATTATTAAAAGTTTTTTGCGGTTTTCGCATATTTATTTTCTATTATTTTTATTTTAATTAATCGTCTAAATTTTATAAAATAAACATAGCTATAATTTATGACTTCATGACAATCAATTTTGTTCCTGTAATGCAATCCATTGATATTACTCTATTAATGGATGGTTGGGATGGAGGCCCCGAGTAAACAAAAGGCAAAGAAAATGATCTAGTCAGAATGTTGCCTACCGATTAATAATAAAATTAAATAATCGTTGAGTTCAAAAAAATCATAGAAGAGGCAAAAAAAGCGCTAAGTGTCTTCTAATTTATTTAGCCTCTGTAGCTAGAGCTATATGTTACTAGTAAACTGGTCGGCGCTTTGCGCGGTTATTAAAAAAAAATTATGTGATTTTTCTGATAAAAAAATTATTCTCTACTAATCAAATATATCTTCATTTTCTACCATGAACTAATGCAATGGATTCGTATTAAAATTGAACTGTTTCAACATAAATCATGTCTCTCTCCGGCACAAGCGCCTCTCTCCAGCTCGAAGACCTTCAAGATGGAAGCCACACAAGGCAACTTCACCCACATTTCATCCAACATATTACTCAGAAGGCCACGTTACAGCAGCATCCATTTTGATAAAATATTATCCAGCTCTACTTTTTTTGTTTCTCTTTCAATATTCGTTCCAAAGGTCTTCAATCTAGTAACTGCAATAGCTGGATAGCATTTTTTAAACCTTTTTATTATCTATAAAAAAACAAAATTTATAGTTAATATAAAGTACAGAAACACTCGAATGAACACGGCATCACAGGTCCTGCTTCCTTAGTGGTATCCCATTTTAGGCAATAATCAAACTATATGAACCAATTTAGATATATATGTTAGGAAACATAAGTAATAACTGCAAGATTGCAAGAGGTACATCAATGAAGTAGCTATGCAAATGGCTAGAAGATGAGACACAGTCCACTCAGGCTTCTGCCTACTACTCCAGTAACTTGGTTTAATCGTACATCCCCGTTAATTATAAGTTAGGAATAAATGAATACCAAAGATGCTTCTAAATCCCAATCACCTATCTCAACAACTGAAATGACAACGAAAGGCCACATACGTACGAGTGTTACAAACTGGAAGTTATCTTTCTATACGTTAATTTCCCGACTTTCGCCTCTGTTGATCTCTTCTCTGCCTTGCAGCCATTGGAATTATATTCCACTAAAAAGAAAGGGTTTAAAGCATCCATGGTTAAGTACATAATTGAAAAATTCAAATAAAATTAGGAATAGGATAAAAATGAACAACCTCAGGAACAAATACTTCAAAGAAATAACTCAGGTTTTTGTGTAGATAATCTTTTTCCAGTCCCCTTCTTGGAATCGGGAACTAAATCCAAAATGGTGCAGCATTAGTACATATTAACAGTAATGGTTAGTGATAAGGCAGGGAAAGAGATAGGAGTAATAGAGTAGGAGATCAGTCTGACATGGCATTTATGCAGCTACTGAACAGTTAAAACGAACCCACTGAAATAAATACTTCCTTCCTTCACTTAGCAAGGTCAAGGCCTATTAGATTTCCTCAGCAGAAAACATTCATTCATACTAAGTTTTAAACAAAATTTAAGCTACCTAACTGAGCCAGAAAATACCCTAAGATTTCAAGCCACAAACAGAAAAACTTCTTTTGCTGGAAGCTCAAGCGCATAACTTGTAAAACATTTTACAAATTGAAAATCATAAAAAGGTATCACTCATGATTACATATGCAATTACCACTGTTAATAAGATTAACTTTGAGTAATTTTTCAACCCAAGATGCATATTCAGAATGATCTTAACTTAAGATAACAGTGTCAGATAAAATATTTCTATTTGCTAATTCATTACAATATTCAGCACGGTATGAAGAAACATATCAGAATGTAAAATAACAGTTTAGAGCAGTTCATACCTTTCTCATTTTTTCTAATACTGAGTCTTCAAATTTCTGATATCCAACACCTACAAGATTACTCAAACTTGGGCCCTCAGGTTCTCCATTTTTTTCATCGTTAAAACATGGAGACGGCATCGAAGGTTGGACTGACTGAAGAGGCACAATTAAGAGACTGAGAGAAATAATCCCCTTGATAATTTTCATTAATTGAAAGGTATATATACAAGTTACAAATAGGAGAATCCTATTCCTATTCTACTTCTAAAACCTTATTCTACCATAATTAACTTTTACACTACAATATACTACAAATATACTTTCCTAATATACATTAACCAACACTGCTCGTGATGGGCTACAGGCCACTGCCGTGATGGGCCTTAGCCACTGCCGAGATGGGCTTCTGCATTCCTAATGTACCCGTGATATACACTATGTATACCAAGTGTATATCACGGGTATATTTTGATACGAAACCCAAGCTTAGTGCCGCGGCCGGCGCACCTTACGAGGATCCAACCCGCTATCGCAGTCTGGCAGGGGCCCTTCAGTATTTTACCTTTACCAGACCAGATATTACGTATGCAGTCCAGCAGGTGTGTTTATTCATGCATGATCCCCGAATTGAGCACATGAATGCCCTCAAACGCATCATTCGATATATTCAGGGTACACTGGACTATGGTTTGCATTTGTATCCTTCATCGACATCCACACTTGTCTCCTACACAGATGTTGATTGGGGTGGGTGTCCAGACACCAGACGGTCTACGTCTGGCTACTGTATGTTCCTTGGCAACAACTTGGTCTCCTGGTCTGCGAAGCGTCAGGTGACCCTATCCCGCTCAAGTGCCGAGGTTGAATACCGAGGGGTAGCCAATGTGTTCTTCGAATCATGTTGGTTACGTAATTTGCTTTTAGAGCTTCATTTTCCAATTCAAAACGCAACCTTGGTGTATTGCGATAATATTAGTGTCATTTACCTTTCTGGTAATCCGGTTCAGCACCAACGCACTAAGCATATCGAGATGGACATCCATTTTGTCCGTGAAAAGGTTGCTCGGGGTCAGGTACGCGTCTGTCATGTCCCGTCAAGATATCAGATTGCAGACATCTTTACAAAGGGTCTTCCCTCGGTCCTTTTTGAAGATTTTAAGGACAATCTCAGCGTTCGAAGACCGCCCGCTATGACTGCGGGGGTGTGTTAAACAAGGTAATATACCCGTGATATACACTTGGTATACATAGTGTATATCACGGGTACATTAGGAATGCAGAAGCCCATCTCGGCAGTGGCTAAGGCCCATCACGGCAGTGGCCTGTAGCCCATCACGGGCAGTGTTGGTTAATGTATATTAGGAAAGTATATTTGTAGTATATTGTAGTGTAAAGGTTACCTTAATTAGTATTGTACACTTACCATAATTGTATAGTTAGAATTATGGTAGAATAAGGTTTTAGGAGTAGAATGGGAATAGGATTCTCCTATTTGTAACTTGTATATATACCCTTCAATTAGTGAAAATAATCAAGGGGATTATTTCTTTCAGAGACGACTTGATAGACCCTCCAAGACATTTCCACAAGAGACTTTCTGAAAAAGATAAAAAGTTGTTATTAAGGTACTACTACAAACAATAGAGATGATCAATTAAAATCAAAACTCAATTTCATAAAGTACTGACAGCTGCGTCCTTGGATGACATGAGAGAAGAGCGAGCCATTCTTCTTAGAACTCTTGATTACTACATCTTCAACCTCACCAAAGTCGCTAAATAACTCTCGGTCTTTGGGCAGTAAAATCTTCACCGATCTTCTCCTAAGAGACCTTAAGCACCTTTTCCTTGTTTACACTACTCCCCTTGCCTTTTGTACTCTCCTTAGTGCTTGTTTGTGCCGCTTTCTGTGAATGATCTGTAAAAGTAGACACTTTCTTTGAATGCATCGCACGAATTTGAGTAATTTCCTTTGCAAGTTTTCTAGCAATTCGTTCCCCCAGTTCTCGAGCTAGAACACTGGCATTAGGTGAAAAGCAACATGCTCTCTTGCATTCATTTTCTATGCGACGTTTGAACTATGCAACAACTTCAAAACCAACGGCATCAGGAAAATTAAAATATTCAAACTACAAATTAGAATAAATGGAAAATGGTTAAATTTGTCTTCCAACTATGTTTTATGGAACACATTTGACCTCCGTTAAACTTTGGGATCAAATATACCCTTACCATTTGCAAACTTGTTAAATTTGCCCTCATTTGGATGAAAAGTTGACGTGTACGCCACGTTGGATCCACGTGGGCAGATATTAAACATAACCCTAACCCTACCTAACCAGCCCTCGCCGCCCTCCCCCTCAGCCGCTACATCACTGCCGCCGTCACCACCTTGGAACACAACCTAAAAACAACATTCTGCTCGAGCTATGGATTTCTATATCCAAACAACGAGAAATTACAAGCTTCTCTTCTTATTTGTTTAACTTTCTTACATATCTCATGTTATTTCTTTCTTGCTCTTGATTTTGGCCTTAGCTTCTGGGTTCGACTTAAATTTTTTATTTTAATTCCAGTTTCTTAGTAACTTCCTATAGCTTAAAATCCTCCATTTTTCCGGCAAAAAAGGTGGTGTGGCGGAGGTGGAAGATCTAAAAAAGAACGATGGTGGCAGAAGAAAGACGTGACTGAAGAAAAGAAAGGGAAGGAGAAGAGTGGCGAGCAGCGATGCGGTGGTGATGTGAAGCTCGTCGGAGCAGTGACAGGGAAAAGGGAGACGAGCGACAGAATGGTGGTTTGGCTGTTTGTCGTTAGTGGGTGTGATGGAGTTGGTGGTCCGGCGTCGTAGTCATTGTGGTGGTGGTGGTCGACATTGTGGTGGTGGTGGTTGGCCGGTTTGACGTCGAATGGGTTGTTCGGTTGTTGGTTCATGGCAGATCTGGTGTTTGTCGATGGTTGCGAAGCAGCGATGGATGTGGGGAGTTGTGATGTTGTCGTTGTTGTAATTCGCCAGAGATGATGGTGACGTGATGGGTCCGCTCGTGGATCTGGCTGGAGTTTGATGGGGTTCACCGGAGTGTTTGTTGGTCGCTGTGATGTTGTTTGTTTTATGGTATGCTTGTGCTAGTATAGTGATAGTGGTGTACGCAATGGGGGTGGTCGGCGTTGGTTGTTGGAGGTCGGAGTGGTGGTGCGGTTGTGGTTGCTAGAGGAGTGTTTGTTAGTGTCTGTGATGGTACAGGGGTCGTTTGGTTGTTGAAGCAGTAGGGTGGCGATGTGGTGTGGTAACGGTGGTTTTGGTAGTGGGGTGAAGGGCGGCGGCTCATCGGCGATGGCGGTGGAGCGGTGGTTGTTTAATGTGGGTCCCACATGCCATGTGTTTGATTGTCCTCCACGTGGATCCAACGTGGCGTACACGTTAACTTTCCGTCCAAATGAGAGCAAATTTAACAAGTTTGCAAACAGTGAGGGTATATCTGATCCCAAAGTTTAACGGAGGGCAAATGTGTTCCATAAAACATAGTTGGAGGACAAATTTGACCATTTTCCGTAGAATAAATGACAATCCTAAACTTCTCGAGATAGATTTTTCCTCACCAAGGAGAGACTGCTCCAACGACTCATGAAATAAGAGAAAGAAACAAAAATATGAAGGAAAAAAAAGATATATATGTTTTCTGGTCTTAGAGAGTTCCACAACACTCTCCTACGACCAGAATTATATAAATATATAGATTACATAAAACCTTCATTTTTTATCAATCTGATAGCTAATGCCAAAGCCATTATTTCTGAACTAACAATAGTGCTCATATTCAGGCTGCTCTATATGGAGTTATGATATGTATTGAATTGAATTTTAACAACATCATTCTTGAGATAGATACTCCAAAAACCATTCTCGCATATAACATAAGGAGGCGAAATTCATGAGAATTATCTAATTAATAAGACAAATTGAATATGAAAATACGGATTAAATAAGACAACCATAGCTACAACGATATTATTGGACTCGTGATATAAGCGACGAACAATAGCAAATGCTAGAATCATGAGCAATAAAAGAAAAAACTCAAAAAGAATATTGACCAAGGATACGCTATATGACTTACCTAGGACCATGTGCTTGAGGAGACTTTGGTGCAACTTTCTCAGCCATTGCAACACTGATCTTATAAGGTGAACATATTCATGGTTAATTAGCAAGTAAGGCATGTACTGTATAAAGTTAAAACAAATTAATTTTGTTCAAGTTCTTTACCGTTAAAGAAGCTTTATTTGGCAAAATTCTCTACAGTAACAAACAACAACATACCTAGTGAAGTCCCACAACGTGGGGTATGGAGAGGGTAGAGTGTACGCAGACCTTACATCTACCTTGGTAAGTAGATAAGTTATTTTCGAAAGACCCTCGGCTCAAGACAAAGCATAAGCACAAGCAAAGCAAGAGAAACTGTCAAACTCAGACAAGAAATTTAAAGCAGTATGACAATGAGAGTAACAAAAGCGAATAAGCCATGATAAAGCATTCTGAAAAAGAAGCAGTAATTAACGCAGATAAATAAGATAAACACAGTACACGAAAGAACATACAACAGTAGAAATCAAAGGACATGAGACTATAAAACAATATTGCGCCTACTAGTATGATAGGCTAAGCAGGGCTACAATAATAATACTACAACTATCAGTATGTAAGCATAAGTAGGACTACGCTCAACTGCCTACTACCCTTCTACCCAAATTTGTGTCTCCACAACCCGCTATCTAAGGTCATGTCTTCAATAAGTTGCACCTGCGCCATATCCCATCTAATCACGTCTCCCCAATACTTCTTCGGCCTATCTCTACCCCTCCTGAACCCGTCCATAGCCAACCTCTCACACCTCCGCACTGGACATTTGTGTCTCTCCTCTACACATGCCTGAACCATCTCAACCTCGCTTTCCGCATCTTATCCTCTACCGAGGTCACTCTCACTCTATCCCGGATATCATCATTTCTAATTCTATCTCTCATTGTATGCTCACACATCCATCTCATCATCCTCATTTACGCAGCTTTCATCTTTTGAATGTACGAAGTCTTGACTAGCCAACACTCCACCCTATACAACATAGTCGGTGTAACCACCACCCTATAGAACTTGCATTTAAGTTTTGGTAACACATTTTTATTACACAAGACTCTAAATACGAGCCTCTATTTCATCCACCCTACACCAATACGATGTGTGACATCGTCATCAATCTTTCTATTCCCTTGGATAACAGATCCTAGATACTTGAAGCTTTCTTTCTTTGGAATGACCTGAGTACCAAGCCTCACCTCCACGCCTGTCTCATGATCGCTCCCGTATTGAACTTGCACTCCAAGTATTATGTCTTGGTCCTACTCAGCCTTATCCCTTTAGACTCTAGAGTCTGTCTCCAAACCTCCAACTTAGTGTTCACTCTGTTGCGAGTCTCATCAATCAGGACTATGTCATCTGCGAATAACATACACCATAACGCCTCCCCTTGAATTTGTCGCGTCAGTCCATCCATCACCAAGGATGTAATTTTCCTCATGAAATTGTGAAGAACTTTCTATCCAACAGTGAAAAATCTCATGATAATCTGAAAGTGCTATTGAGATTCTATTTTTCTCGAAACATATGGGAGTCATAGAGCGAAGCTTAAGTAAGCGAAAAAAGTCAGTAGGAAATCTACATGGAAATATTTTATGCTACAAAAGTAAAAGAATTTGGTTGAGAAAGGAAAAGTCGCATACGTGGTTGTTCGGAGGAATTTTGTGGGCGGCGAAGTAGAATTGCAAATTTTTCGTGCAAAAAGTGTTGAAGCAAAGAGATGTTGGCTCAAATTTATCTTTGCAAAAAGTGCTGAAGCAAAGAGATGCTGGGAAGAATAGGGAGAATAGGAAGAAGAATAGGGAGGGAGAGAAAGTGCAATAAGGTAGAATTGAGAAAGCGTTGTTTCCCGCCCCCAGAGACACAGGTGAGTTGGTAAGTGGCAAGGTGATTGGGGTACAACCACTCCGACGTCGCGGATTTGAATCCGTGTGGTGACAGTCTTTGCTGAAATATTGCAAGGGATGTTGCTGGATTCGTGTCCCGTTGGTCCTCTTCCTTGCAGGGCTGCCACTCGCGCATATCCCTCGATTTACATCCCACCTGGCCAAGGGGCCTCTGGTACAAGTGAGGGGGTTTCGCTTTCGGGACTTTCCCCTCCACAAAGAGAAAGCATCGTTTCCCGAACCTGTTGCGGCACAATGGATAAAGCGAAGCGCTGTTTTTATTGTCAACCTTTTAGTCCTCTTTTAAAAAATGAAGACCTGTTAGCTTTTCCACCAAACAACCCTTTTTATGCTTCATTTGTTCCAGGGCCAGACAAAATATGTTACCAATTCCTGAAAGTACTTTCATAACCAAAATATTTGAACCGTTACATATAGACTTGTGGGGACCCTATCATGTGTCCACCCATGACAACTATAAGTATTTCCTCACCAAGGGGGATGATTATAGTAGATGCACTTGGACTCATTTATGATATTGCAAAAGTAATGCATTAAAAGTGTCAGACGTTTCATTGCTCTTGTTGAAAACTAGTTCCAAACCCCTGTTAAATCCATCAGATCAAATAATCGCCTAGAATTTACAATTACTAAAGCCAACATTTTTTCAATCCAAGGACATTATCCACCAGAAAACTTGTCCATACATACAATAATAAAATAGTGTGGTAAAAGAGAAGCACAAAAACCTTCTTGAAACAGCAAGAACACTCTTATTTTAATCAAAGCTCCTAGTCAAGTACTAAGAGAGTGTATATTAAGAGCCACTTACATCATTCCCACAACCATCCTAAAAAAGAAATGTCCATTTGAAATCCTTTACAGAAAGAAACCAAATTATGTACATTTGAAAGTCTTTGGATGCTTATGTTATCCCACTATATCAAAGAACCTCATAACTAAATTTGAGTCTAGAACTGTCCCTCATGTGTTTGTTGGATTCCCTTGTGAAACAAAAGGATACAAGACTCTGAGTCTGGTCACTATGAGAATACATGCTTTTAGATATGTCATATTTTGTGAGAGCATTTTGCTTTCAATATGACTAATAATTTTGATAATGATTCTAATTTTGTTCCTTACATTACTGACACCATTTTTACTTCCAATCATTTTACTGAATATGAGGAAGGAAAATTGGAGGTTGTGTCAAATAATCAAAGAAGTCAAATTGTTGCTCCTTCTCAAATGTCACCTAATATGGACCTTAGTGACCATAGCAACCACTGTACATATGATGACATCTTGCTATCACCTTCACTTATTTCTTCACCGATACCATATACTCATGTTTAATTGCAACCCAGTCAGGATATTGCACATGCACCTTCTCCAGTTATCAAACCTATTCCCCCATAAAAAGTAAAGAAATCTCTTAGATAGCCTAAAACTTCCACTCACCCCAAAGACTTCATCCATTCCCTTCTTATCCTCAAACCACCTTCTAGCACCAATCCTGGTACCAGCTCTAATTCCAACTTTTCTCTCAATGCCTTATTTCACTAAACCATCGTATTACTCCTGACATATTGATCAATGAAAGTCAGAAAATAGTTGCATATGTTTGTGTTTATAGTGAACCAAGTTCACATGCAGAAGCAACCATAAATCTTGCTTGGCAAACAGACATGACACAAGAATTTGAGGTCATCTATGCTAACAACACTTGGATCCTAGTGCCGCTACCAGCAGATACAACAACAACAACATACCCAGTGACATCTCATATTATGGGGGTCTACGGAGGGTATAGTGTACGCAGACCTTACCTCTACCTTGGAAGGTAGAGATGTTGCTTCCAAAAGACCCTCGGCTTAAGAGAAAGCATAAAAAAAAGTCAGATAAGGACAAGAAGTTCAAGACAATATAAAAATAAAAATAACGAAAGTGAATAAGCCATGGTAAAGTGGTCAGGAAAAACAAGGAACAATAACTACTACAGAGAGATAAGATAATTTAAATAGAAGAAACTATAAGGCAATACTACGACTACTAGTATGAAAGGATAAGTAGGGCTCTTACTATCCTTCTGCCCTAATTTGAGTCCTTCATAACCTCCTATCTAAGATCATGTCCTCGGTAAGCTGGAACTAAGCTATGTCTCATCTAATCACCTCTCCCCAATACTTCTTCGGTCTACCTCTACCTCTCCTAAAACCATTCATATCCAACGTCTCACACCTCCGTACTGGATCACCCACATCTCTCATGTTCATATGCCCGAACCATCTCAGTCTCGCTTCCCGCATCTTGTCCTATACCGAGGCCACCTCCACCCTGTCTAGGATGTCTTCATTCCTAATCTTATCTCTTCTAGTATGCTCACACATCCAGTATAACATTCCCATTTCTATAACTTTCATCTTCTAAACATGAGAGTTCTTAATTGGCCAACACTCCACCCTATATAGCATAGTCAGTCTAACAACCACTTTATAGAATTTGCCTTAAAGATTTGGTGGCACCTTCTTATCACACAGCACTCCGGAAGCAAGCCTACATTTCATCTATCTTGCACTAATACGATGTGTGACATCATTGTCAATCTCCCTATTTTCAGGAATAATAGACTCAAGATACTTGAAACTGTCCTTCTTCTGGATAACCTGGGTCCCAAGCCTTACTACCACGTCAGCCTCATGCGGTACGTAACTAAACTTTTGCTCTAAGTATTATATTTTGTTCCTGCTCAACTTGAACCCTTCAGACTCTAGAGTTTGTCTCCAACCCTCTAGCTTAGCGTTAATCCATTGTGGGTCTCATCAATCAGGACTATGTTATCCGTGTAATGCCCTAAATCATGGCCTAGATGAAACACTGCACTCGGTGCCTGACTGGATGTGATCGAGCAAACTACATGGCTTGCTTGTCAACATGGTCATCAAAAACATATACTAATAGTGATTTAAAACATGGAGAATATATACTGAAATAATCATAGCATAAATAATCTGAAAAAATAATAAGTCTGAAAACCAATGCTGACATGACATACTAAACTAGTCTATGAAACCTCTGCACATGAGTCTAACTATAAAACCATTTATCATGATAAGATGACAAGGCCCTGGCATACCTCTACTAATAATCATGACATGTAATAAATAAAACGTACATCGTGAATGAGATGGGGCTCACCAAAAGTTGATACTGAAGCAATCCTACTAAGCAGATATGTCTCCCTAAAACTCAGCACCTGCACCATGGAGTGCAGACCCTATACAAAAGGGGCATTAGTATATTTGAATTGTATTATATGTACATCAACTGAAAGAAATAAGCAGGCACATATAACAATAGGACATGAACTGAAACTGAAATATAAACATGAACATGAGCATAATAACATGTGTAAAATATGTAAACTATATATATGTATATATGTATTATCTATAGGAGAGTATTAACAAAATCGATATAAACCACCATGCTTGAATGTTGAGTCTGATCTCTTCCCTATCAGCTAAGTCATCCCGTACCTTGTCGGAGTACGAGACATGAACATGAACATGAACATGATGGATCCAATATTCCCACAAGGGGTAATAAGAAGGTATCGTCCTCTGGCGGAGCTATCCTTATCCTACGTTGGCATAACAAATATGAAGCAAAATCCTACTCGCTCCCATCCCAGGAATAATTGAAGAGAGTTATCTCCAGTCACCAACATTGGCATAATATTTTCAGGCTGTTTGAGCTTTCTCGATAATCCGTGCATCTCCTAAAATATGTACTTGAAAATAGTTGGTTTGAAATCCCATGAATTTCATGAAATAACTTGTAAATTTATAATTTAGCATGTGAAGAATTACATAATATAATCTGTATAAATCATGAAAACATATATGACTTCATGGAACTGAATTATAGTGACCATAAGTTGTATTTATGAACTCATGGAAATTAAGGCATGAGTTCATGGATTACGGACAAGTTCATTATAGTTACAATAACATGTCATGAATATAAGTAACGAAGTCAAGATATAACATGGAATATAATTGTACATGTATATAGGGTTATCATAAACTTGAGTAAAACCCTAGATTATGAAAATTCACGATTTCATGGATAACTGTGGCGTGGGGAAGAATAATGATGTTCTCACATGTAGATAGAAGCTCTACATACCTTATTCGATTTATACTTATATTTAAAATTCGAACTTGGAAGGAGGAATCCAAAGCTTGAACCTTGAAGCCTTGGATTGGGTTTAACTTGAAAACCCTAGGTTAAGAACAATGAATTTCTACTTAGAATTCATGTATGTATGTTAGAATTCACTTGAAATAATTGGAATTGGCTTACATTGATGTAGGAAGATGATGGGAGAAGAGAACCTTCGTGCTAGGGCTTGGAAATTGTGAAAACTGATTTTTCTAGAGTAAGTTGCGTATTTATACTATTTGTTGTCGAACAAATTTGATGGGCCATCGAATTTTCATATGGTCTGGGTTGGGACCATAAAAATTTATACATTCCGTATAATAGGACCGTCTTGAAATTTCTAATTTTCCAAGTTTTGTAAAAGTTGAGAGAATTTGTAGGTTGAAAGCTACTGGGGTCTGTCAATTTCAAAATGAAATCGGCGGTTCATTTTGACGAGCCGTAACTAATTATACGGTCCGTATAATTCGGCATAAAATAAATTCTGCAGAACTGAAATTGGTTTTCAACTTTAAACTTCCCGTTTGGTTTCCTAAACCCCTGAATCATGAGCAAGACTTAGTTTAAAGGTACGAGGTGTTACAATATCTCCCCTTTGGGATCATTTGTCCTTGAATGATGGATCATACTTAAGAATGATACTGAACATAGCGTGAGTACATGAATGTGGAGAAACATGACATGAAACAGGGAAATTGAACTGATATGATTGCATGAAAACATGAGCATGAGGACATGAGACATGGGTACTTAATACATTAACATGAAACACGAGACATGGATACGCGATGGACATGACATGAATATTTAAGGCATTTACCTTCATCGTTTTCTGCTTGCTCCTCAAATAAGTGTGGATATCTGGACTTTATGTCTTCTTCGACTTCCCATGTAGCCTCTTCGACATTCTAACTTCGCCACAACACTTTCACTGAGACAATTTCCTTAGTTATCAACTTTCGAATCTAATGACGATCTAAAATAGCCACAAGGATCTTTTTATGGCAATTCAAGTTCATAAGCCACTTGGCCAACACTCCTCAAAATCCTGTAGGGTCCGATATATCTGGGACTGAGCTTCCATTTCTTTCCAAATCTCATGACACCTTTCATAGGTAAAACTTTCAAAACTACCCAATCATCAACTAGAAACTCCAAGTCTCAATGCCTCACATCCGAATAGGACTTTTGGCGACTCTGGCTGTTTTCAAATGCTCCTGAATAAGCTTGACTTTCTCCATAGCCTGATGGACCAAGTCTGGTCCTAACAATTCTGTTTCACTAACTTCAAACCAACTAGTTAGCGATCTACACCTCCGCCCATACAGAGCTTCAAACGGTGCTATCTGAATACTGACATGGTAACTGTTATTATAAGCAAACTCAATGAGATGCACATGATCATCCCAATTATCTTTAAAATCCAGAACACATGCTCTCAACATATCCCCAAGAGTCTGAATGGTACACTCTTCCTGGCCATCTATTTGAGGATGAAAAATTGCGCTGAGATTTACCTTGATACCCAATCCTTTCTGAAAAGACTTCCAAAAGTGTGCCATGAACTGAGCACCATGATCTGAAATGATGGACACTGGGTCCTATGAAGCATGACAATTTCTCGAATATACAACTTAACATAATCATCTACTGAATTTGTGGTCTTGACTGGCAAGAAGTGGGCTGATTTAGTTAGTCGATCCAGAATCACCCAAATCGAATCATGCCTTTGGGCTAAGCGAGGTAGAACTGTTATAAAGTCCATGTTTATTATGTCTTATTTCCAAACAGGAATATCAATATTCTGAGCCAACCCAACAGGCCTCCGGTGCTCGGCTTTCACCTGCTGATAATTTGGACACTTAGCTACAAAGTCTGCTACATTTCTCTTCATGTCACTCCACCAATAAATCTCTTTAATATCATGATACAGTTTTGTGGAACCTAGGTGAATAGAATACCTGGAATTATGTGCTTATTCCATGATTCTCTCTCTGAGCCCATCAACATTTGGAACACATAATCTGTCTCGGTACCTTAAAGTACCGTCATCTCCCCCTTATTCAAAAGTCATAGTCTTATTCTTGTGAATCCCATCTTTTAGCTATAACAAAAAGGGATTATCAAACTATTTCTCATTCACTTTGGCTACTATGGAGGATTCAGACTTGTTCTGGACAACTATACCACCATCTTCGGAGTCCATGAGTTGAACTCCTAGACTGGCTAGTGGGTGAATCTCTTTCATCATAGTTCTCTTATCTTTTTCAACGTGAGCTAAACTTCTCATGGATCACCCACTAAGAACATCGGCTACCACATTCACTTTCCCTGGATGGTAGAGAACATCTACATCATAATCCTTTATCAATTTGAGCCATCTCCTTTGCCTAAGATTCAACTCCCACTTCTTGAAAATATACTGAAGTCTCTTATGATCTGTGAAAATGTCAACGTGAACTCCATACAAATAATGATGACATATCTTGAGTGCAAAAATCACGGCTGCCAATTCCAAGACATGAGTCGGATAATTCTTGTTGACACCCAATTTTGTCCTGTCTTTTCTAATTTATTTGCAGTTTTAAATATTTTTAGCACCTCAAAACAATTTTAATATATATACATACATGTGTATATATATATATTATTATTCTCTTATTATTATTATTATTCGCATTTTTTACTGTCATTTGCATTTTTTTATCACAATCATAAGTTTTATCCATAATATTCTATGTTATTTTATTTTTCGCAAAATGGCATCGCATTTCCATTTTTTTTATTTTAAGCATTAAACATTTCACAAATATTATATTTTTATTATTATCACATCGTTATGTTATTTTAAACAATTCACATCTTTTACAAAAAAAATATTTTTAATGTTAGACCCCTTTTATATTTTTAAACCCATAACCCATTTTATTTTCCAACCCAAAATAATTTCTACCGAAAATATTCTATCCAACAACCAAAGTCCATCTCCAAATTAACCCCTATTTTTCGGCCCAACTTACCAAGCCTAAATCAAAACAAAATCACAACCGGACTAGCCCAATCCCCAACTCCTATATTCTCTCCCATATCCATTTCACCCCTAAAAAATAACAACCCCAACCCAACAATTCAAGCCCACTGACCAAATTTCACATCGTCCAACCCGACCCAGCCCAATTCTTTTAAACCCATAACCCATTTATTTTCCCAACCCAAAACAATTTCTACTCAACCCATTACAATAAAAACAACCCATTTTCGGACCTCATCCAAGGCCCAACTGAAAAGGCCCAATTCGGTCGACCACCAAAGAAACCCAATTCCCTTACCCTTTATTTCCCCTAAACCCAAACAAACCCTAAACATTTTGTCATTCCACATCTCTCTCAACCAAACACACCCTCCACCTTAAAAACCCCAAATTGCCCCCAAACCCAAAAACCCAAACGACGCCTCCAAAATCCGGCGGTCCTTCGCCGGCTCCACCTCCAAACCGCCGGATAAACACCAACACCACTGCCACCATCAAGCCCTCACATCGCCAGTCCCCTTTTCCCTTTTTCTGCAAACCCCAAAGCCTTGAATAGCTCGTCCAAGGTCAAATCGACATGCGAAGCACTACATGCCGCGGTCGATCCTTCGGTTACCTCTTCAAATTCGATGGCGTATAAACCCAACTTCTCTGAGCGGATTCGACGACTTGAGACGACGCCTCGGTTCGCTACCCGGAGAAGGTCCGTAAACTCAAACTCTTCTCATTTTTTTTTACTTTCTGTGTTTTGTGGGTTTTATTATTGATTTAGTGATAATGTTAGTCTATTTATGTTGTTGTGCTTAGTGTTTAAGCATGTTGAGTTTGTTAGTTCATTTATGAAATATTTCGATGGATGATTACTGTTGTTTAGAAGAATTAGGATGTTTGATTAAATTAAATGATTGGTACTAGCTATTTTATTAACGTATCTGATTTGACTATCAATGCTTAGATGTGATATGATTACTATCTTAATACTTTTTTAATAGAGATTATAATGTAGACGTTGATTAGTTAAGTACCATTCGTTGCTTTCTTGTTAATTGACTGTTTATACCTAAGTATGCTATGTTGAGTTTATATTTAGAGTTAAGTGATGTATATACCGTCTCAGTGTCTGTTTCAGTGAAGATCATGATATAAGTAATTAGTATGATAGTTTATTTTACTTTGAGAGTCATGTTATATATAGTTCAGTTCTGAATATGTTCTTGTACTTTGGTCTTTGACCTGTTTGAATCTCATGTTAAGTAGTCATAAAGTTTTAATTATTGTATTAACTTGGATACATGTTTGTGTGACTAATCTCATGTCCTTCTATGATTTAGAAGTAGTATAGGTTAAGTTTTATTACTTTTGACATTTGTTGGTATGAATCTATATGGAAAGAATCTCAAATGGCCAATATGAACCTTGTGTATGTCTGTTGATCCATGAACACGATTAAATGGAGGCTATGTTAAGTAGTTTTGAAATATATTTGTTCTTATCATGATCCTGTGCCTGTTTGAGCATCTTGCACACTTGCCTTTACTTGTCTTTGTGTAAAAACTGTCACCATGTTAGAATGAAAATCCTTTTATATCATATCTTGCTTAGATTAATAGTGTGCACGCTTAGTCTAGCTTGGACAGTCCTATTCTGCAGTGTGTCATATCTGAATTGACCAATCATGTGTCTATGTGTCTACCAGCTTGATTATCCATCTGTCTTACTTTCTTTAATGCATTATGTCTAGTTGTGTAGAATGAATGAGATTCCGCATATTTATTTTTGACTTGATTGACTCCACATTTAAGAAATTGCATAAAAATGATCATCTGTGCATTTCTAGGCCTCCATACTCTTCCTAAATTGACTACATATTTGTCTTTATCGGCCTAAGTGTACAATGCCTTCATGACAACATATAGCACTTTCCTAAGCTCTCATGTGTCATACCATGTCTATTGAACTACTAAGTGATACATGTGCCAACATCATGTTAACCATAAGTCTTTACTTATGCATACATGTAGTCCCCTTTCTTATTTTTCATGTAAAGCATATGTAGGAAAAGTTGATATACTGAAAACTGTCTAAGGATTTGAATATACAATGAGCTGCTCGAAACTGGAACCTAAGTTTTGCATAATCCCTACTAGTTTCCTTATATTTTTGAGTAAATAGACTATGTGTACATCTGAGATTTGCTGGAGACTATTTGAGCAACTTGCAACCCCATCCTACTTTGCCTCTTTCTGAGTTTGAATGTCCAGGGGTCTACTATGTCATATACTGGTCCAATTTACTCCTTCCTCTTCCTCCTTGTCTGGTTGAAAGCACATGTTGCCACTGTGTTTTATGGGCTGCTGTTATGTTTCGGGCTAAACAACTGCAGCATTCTGGCCAAGTTACTGCTGCATTTTTAGCTTATTTAAATGCCCATTACTACCGTATCTTTGAGTACAATTGCTGCTGTTTTCTTGGCTAAAAGCCTGCTACTTTAGGTTGTTTCGGACAGCCCACTGCTTCTGCGTTTCAAGCCCACTACTACGTTATTTTTAAACCCATTTGCTGATGTTCCTTGGCTGAAAACAGCCGCTTTAACACTGTTTCGGACAGCCGCAATATTTTTGGAAAGTCTACTGACTTGAACAGAATACTACACTGGCCGATGAAATTAAACTCGAGGTCGCGCTTGTTTTTCGTTTCGTTTCTCTCTTTGATGTTTTCTGTTTTAAACATCCGTGCCACGGATATTTACTGTTTACTGTTTTTTGAATCAAATACTGCATTTTTGGCCGATGAAATTAAATTCGAGGCCGCGCTTTTTTTGTTTCGTTTCTCTCTTTTCTGTTTTCTGTTTTAAACATCCCTACAACGGATTACTGTTTTATTTGTTTTAACTAACACTGCACATTGGCCGATGAAATTGAATTCGAGGCCGCGCTTTTTCTTTTGTTTCATTTCTCTATTTTAGCACTGTTTCAGAATCCGGGCAATGGATATCTTACTGTGTTACTGTTTTATTATTTTGTTAATATCGCATTTAGGCCGATGAAATTGAATTCGAGGCCGCGCTTTTCTTTCGTCTCATTTCTCTGTTTTCAAACCTTGTTTTAAGTATCAAGACAACGGATATTTTACTTTTTTCTTGTTTTAAACTAAACACCGAGTCTTTTAGGAAATTATATTTACGCTTCTTGTTTACCGCTTTCTTCTTCTTTGTTTACTGTTTCGATTTCATTTTTTGCTGATTTGAACACGATACTACACTGGCCGATGAAAAAATATCCGTCGATTTTTTAGGCCTCCACAGTTGTAAAGACGGAAAATAAAACTTCTGGGCAAGGATGAAACTTAAATCTTTTTCACCCGAGAGACCGATATGTTCGGTAGGCAAGGCAACTAAAATGACCAACGAGTCATATGTTCGCAGCCACGACATGATTGGAATGATCTTTTCAAAATTTAAGTCTGAGCCCTCCGTAATCAAAACATTTATTGTTTTGGATACGGATCCGAAGTTATGTATATTCAATTGTTTCTAACCGTTTATTCTTCACAGCTTGCAAAGATAAAGTCAAAGAAGGCAAATACCCCTCGGAGATTACTTATTTTTGTTGTTGTCTTTTACTTTCTTTAATTCAGCTTTATTTTATTTTGTATTGTAATATTATTGTACTCGTGAAATTATTGAAATATTTAGAATAGGTAGACATATAATTAATTAATAGGGTAGTCTAAAACTGGAAACCCGTCGCTAGTTTATTTATTTTAGGCTCGGTTAGTTTTAAAATCGAAAATCGCTAGTTTACATATTTTTAGGCTAGTCTCCCATAAAAATCACATTGCATACATTTTTATCAATTTTCATACAATTACATATTTATATTCTTTTTAGCTTTACATATATATTAATGTCATACAAGTGTATACTTGTACAAATGCATCATTTCATTAAATACTTGCAACATTATTTTTATACTTGTAAAACATGCACTTTTTCTTAGCATAACAATTAACCTGAGTTTGATCGGATAACCGCAAGTTAGCGGATCTTAAAGGATGCCTAACCCCTTCCCTTTAGGATAATAAAGAACCCTTACCCAGAATTTCATTAGTTTCGCAGACCACAAAATTGGAGTTTATTTTGCAGCTTTTAGTTAACATTCAGGTGCCCTAATTCACCTTAGAATAATTAGGTGGCGACTCCTCAAAGCAAGCATTTTTAACCCATCCAAAGGGAATCGACGCCATCGTGTCGCGAAGCCCGCAGGTCAAAATCGGGTGCGACAATTCTTTTCATGAGGTTTAAGCTGTCTGAATGCATAAGCTATAACCTTACTATGTTTCATTAAAACACACCCATGACCAACTCTGGAAGTATCACAATAAACAACGAACCCCTCGATTCCCTCTGACAATGTTAATACTAGAGCAGAAGTCAGTCTCATTTTTAATTCCTTGAAACTACGCTCACAAGCATCTGACCACTGAAATTTGACTTTCTTCTAAATCAATCTAGTCAATGGAGCTGAGATGGAGGAAAAACCTTCTACGAATCGTCTGTAATAGCCTGCCAGACCCATGAAACTTCGTATATCTGAGGCAGAAGTGGGTATGGGCCAATTCATAACAGTGTTTATTTTCTAAAAAACCACATGGATGCCCTTGCCTAAAATCATATGGCATAAGAATGCCACTGATTTATGAATTCAGAAAAAAATGAAATTTGTAAAATTTGTATTCAATGCAATTGAAGCCAAAATTCACACTTAGAAAACTTCACATAAAGCTCGCGGTCCTGAAGTGTCCGCAATACTATTCTGAGATATTCTGCATAATTAGTCTCGCTATGGAAATAGACTAGAATATCATCAATGAAGATAATTGCAAAAAGATCAAGATAAAATTTGAAGACTCTGTTCATAATATCAATGAAAGCAGTTGGGCATTTGTCAATCCGAATGACATAACACAAAATTCAAAATGACCATAGTGAGTTTTGAAGATGATTTTCAGAATATCAATGTCACAACCCAAACCGGAGGGCCGCGACGGGCACCCAGACCCCACCCGTCGGGTACCGCTAATCATACATCCAACACCTAATCGTAATTAAATACGGACTAAGCAAAAAAACCATTACAGAAAATCTTAATCAGAAATTCAATTTTCGTATATACATACCCATACCAAGGCCGACAAGGCCACACATGACAACTAACCACAGGACACATGTCTACAAGCCTCTATGAGTAGCAACATCAAAGGTCGGGACGACTGAACCTGCGGGCATGAAACGCAGCGTCCCCCGACAAAAGGGACGTCAGTACGACTGATGTACTGAGTATGTCAGGCATGAACGATAGAATACCAGGGATATAACAACAACTGAAACAGAAACAACTGGCCAACAGTAAATGCCTCTGAGGGCCCTAACACACATGTCTAAATGTTATACACAATGCAGTATACTTATACATCGGCCTCATCGAGCATCTTTCTTACCATAACAGCCTATGTAGGCATCATATCATGTAATGATTAATGAATGTATGTATAATGCAAATGCGGTATACTAATGTCCACACAGGAATCCTCCCATAACCTCTTCTGTGAGCATCAGGTTATATCGCCACACAAGGGCATCACATCATATTGGCCTCTTCGGGCTCTTTCATGATAGTCTATACCAGTTGCAGGTGGTGTGCGTATATAACGCATTTCCCTTTCCCCACATCCCCTACATATATAAAATATTTACCATATAGTAGTGTGCATAGCACAAGTGATCCAGGGTAATATATGAAGATAATGCAAATGAAAATGCATAAATGACAATAAAACATTTTCCTGGATTTACCAGATGACATATTATCCTTGCACCTTCGGCTAACACTATGAATATCAACATCTTTTTTCATATGCCTCAATAAGGATTTAGAAATATATTTAGACATGTTTTTAACATAGGAATCAATAACATGAATATTCCTTAACCACTAGGAGTAGAATAAATTATGGAGCAATATCACGGTTATATTTCGCTACATGGAACATGCCAAAAGAAAGAAATAATTTATCTTAACATACCTCAATAAGTGGAGAAGACTTAATTAAAACAAGAATTGGCCGAGAATTCCCTAAGTTAAAGTGAACGCCTCTTCCTATGCTAATATCTAATGTTGGAATTCTAAATCTTCGAATGAATTGCAGTTTACGTTGAAGTGTAGAAGTTGCTGAAAATTCAAAGTCTTCCAAGCCTAATTATAAATCCCCAACAAAGAGGCAATGATGCATAATCATTATGTCTCCCTTAAGCCAAAACTTTGGTGGTGGGGAGCCCCAATTCGGTGCCACATTGCCCTCACATGCATGGTCACTTAATTTAATTAAGTGACCATGCCTCCGCAAAATTTATCAATCACACACATAATTAATTCTAGGTCCCACTTTATTTAAATACTAAAAACTCATAAGACCTTCGTATACCTAATGTCATAATTTGTATTATGACACCAGTCCATAATCTCTTTATGCACACACCAAATTATTTCCTTTCCCCATCGTCACACTTGTTGTGTCCAAAATTATTTCGGAGTCTAATTCTTAATATACTAATCTCATTATTAGCATACGTAAATAACATAAACTCCAAAGTTTGGGTCTTTTTGCACACGCTTAGTAATTCAAACCGTGACTCAAAAATACGGGATGTTACAATCAACTTCCTTAACCTTAAGCTGATGGTACCCTAATTTGAGGTTAATATTGGAATAACACTGAGCACCCTGAAGTTGATTGAATAAATCATCGATTCTTGGAAGAGGGTATTTGTTTTTAATGGTAACTTTGTTCAACTGTCAGTAGTTAATGCATATACGCAAAGACCCATCCTTCTTTCGAACAAACAAGACTGGTGCACCCCATAGTGAGACACTTGATCTAATGAATCCCTTATCAATGCGGTCATTCAGCTGGGCTTTTAGTTTTTTTAACTCTGCTGGATCCATTCTGTATGATGGAATATATATTGGCTTAGTGCTGGGAAGTAGATCAATTCCGACCTCAATCTCCCTATTTTGAGGAACTACGGGAAGATCTTTTGGAAAGACTTCTGGAAACTCATTGACAATTGGTACTAACTGAAGAGTTGGGGTCCGGGTATCTGCATCCATAGCCCGAACTAGATGGTAAATGCACCCCTTAGATATCATCTTTCTGGATTTAAGATAGGAAATAAACCTCTTTATGGGTGCTACTGCATCACCCTTCTATTCTATGACCGGTTCACTAGGAAATTCAAATTTTACAATTTTAGTTCTACAACCTACTGTGGCATAACATGAAGACAACCAATCTATACTCATGATTACATTAAAATCTACTATTTCTAACTCTACCAAGTCAGCTACTGTAATGTGGTGATAGACTTTAACTGGACAACCGCTATATACCCGTCTAGCTATAACTGACTCGCCAATTGGAGTGGATACTTCAAAGGGTTCATGCAACTTTTTTGGTTCTATCCCAAATTTCTTAGCAACAAAAGGGGTTACGTATGACAGAGTGGATCCAGGATCCATAAGGGAATAAACGTCGAAAGTGAAAATGGCTAATATACCTGTGACCACATCTGCAGGGGCCTTTGTGTCCTGATGACCTGATAGTGCATGCAAGCAGTTTGGGCCTCCGCCTACGTTACCGGACTTAACTGGACCACCCCCTGATTGGGCCTGAGAATTATGAGGAATTGCTAAACTTATGGACTGGGCCACATTACCTCATATACCATGTCTCCCTGATGGGCAGTCTCGCTAAAAGTGACCTCGCAGGACACACCCAAAATAGACATCCATACCCAAGCGACACTCTCATGGGTGCCTCTTACCATACTTTCCACATATAGGATTGCTGAAAGTACTTTGACCCACACTAGCCTGTGACTGGAAGCCTGATGCTCTAAAGTTTTGCCTCTTGTTATCATTCCTGAACTTTGGAATGGGGGCACTGGCTGAAGATGGAGCAGGTCCTGATGACCTATTTTTGAAAAATTGTCTGGATCCACCTCTCTCATGGCTAAAGTGACCTGAAGACTTGACTCTCTTATTAAACTCTCTATCTTTCTCTTTTTGCAATGCTTTCTCTTCCTTCAGCCTGCTCTCATTACCCTGTACGAAGGCAACCATATTTGTAATAGTCATCTCTTTGTTATGAGCTTTGATATTAGTTGCATCGTACATATGGGGATCAAGGCCATACACAAAACGCCTAACTCTAGCCCTCGTGTCTAGAACCATATGTGAAGCATACTTTGCCAAAGAGACAAACTGAAGATAGTATTCATGAACGCTCCTGCCATTCTACTTAAGCTTTTCGAATTCCACATGTTTTGCCTCCCTGGCCTCTATTGGCAGAAAATGTTCAATAAAGGCATCAACAAACTCATCCCAAGTTGTTGGAGGTGCATCTTCCCCGCGGGACTGCTCCCAAGACTCATACCAGATGTTAGAAACATCATGCAACTGATAATCTCCAAACTTTATTGTCTCTACCTCAGTAACATGCATACCACAAAATATTTTTTTAAGCCCATTAATGTAATTATGTGGATCATCTGTCTTACTTGACCCTGTGAACACCGGAGGTTCCATACGAAGAAACTCACGACTCCTAAAACTGGATGACTCCCCATTAGTTCCCGTACTTAGAGTCATTCCTTAATGTTGGGCTTGAGCAGCCACAAGCTGGGTGAGCAGCTGAATAGCTCCCCTAACATCCAAGTCGGTTGAACTAGGCGGCGAAACTAGAATCTCCGTATGCCCTGTAGCATTGAGTGGGGGTGCTGTATCCAAATCGGCTCTCTGAGCCTGAGTATCTTCCTCACAAGCAGCATTAGCAGTAGCCCTCTTGCTTGTAGTTGTTTTCCTTTTTGCAGGCATTTTTTTAAATACGCAATACGCACGAATTAGAAAGATGTCCTAAAGGTATAGCTCTAACTACACGATCTAGCGTATGAAAGAAGTGAGACAATCTTAGATATCTTGGTGGTCAAATGTTTACATGTGCGGGGCTCTCACACAGATAAAAGTGACCCCACTGGACACAGTTTCATAGATTCCCTAAGACACTTGAACCTAAAACTCTTATACCAAGCTTTGTAACGCCTCGAACTATGGCCTGGGCAAAACAAAACACTTGGTGCCTGACTGCATGTGACAGAGTGAACCACATGGCTTGCTTGTCAACATGGTCATCAAAAGAATGTACTAATAGTGATTTAAAACATGGAGAACATATACTAAAATAATCATAGCGGAAATAACATGAAAATATAATAAGTCTGAAAACCAATATTGACATAACATACTTAACTAATCTATGAAACTCTTGCACATGAGTCTGACTGCAAAATTATTTATTAGGACAAGGCCCAGGCATACCTCTACTAATAATCATATAATAAATAAAATAGACACCCCGAATAAGGTGGGGCTCACCAAAAGTTGATACTAAAGCAATCCTACTGAGCAGATCTATCTTCCTGAAACTCAGCACCTGCACTGTAGAGTGTTGCCCCCATGCAAAAGGGATGTTAGTACATTTGAATTGTAGTGTATGTAAATCAACTGAAATAAATAAACAGGCACATAAAATAATAGGACATGAACTGAAACTGAAACATGAACATGAACATAAGTATAATAACATGTGTAAAATCTGTAAACTGTATATTTGTATGTCTGTATATCTGTGGGAGAGCATTAACAAAATCGACATGAACCACAACACATGAACATAGAGTCTGATCTCTGCCCGATCAGCTAAGTCATCACGTACCTTGTCGGAGTACGAGACATGAACATGAACATGATGGATCAAACAATCCCACAAGGGGTAATAAGAAGGTATCGTCCTCTAGCGGAGTGATCCTTATCCTACGTTGGCATACGTAGTTTCAGGCTGTCTGAGCCTTCTCGGTAATCTGTGCAACTCTTAAAATATGTACTTGAAAATAGTTGGCTTGAAAGCCCATGAATTTCATGAAATAACTTGTAAACATAACTTGTAAATTTATAATTTAGCATGTGAAAAATTACATAATATAACTTGTATAAATCATGAAAAACATATATGACTTCATGGAACTGAATTATAATGACCATAACTTGTATTTATGAACTCATGAAAATTAAGACATGGGTTCATGGATTACGGAAAAGTTCATTATAGTTACAATAATATATCATGAATATAAGTAAAGAACTCAAGATATAACATGGAATATAATTGTATATGTATATTGGGTTATCATAAACTTGAGTAGAACCCTAGATTGTGAAAATTCACGATTTCATGGATAACAGTGGTGTGGAAAGAATAATGATGTTCCCACACGTAGATAGAAGCTCTACATACCTTATTTGCTCCAAACTTATATTTAAAATCTGAACTTGGAAGGAGGAATCCAAAGCTTGAACCTTGAAGCCTTGGATTGGGTTTAACTTGAAAACCCTAGGTTAAGCTTAGAATTCATGTATGTATGTTAGAATTCACTTGAAATACTTGAAATTGGCTTACCTTGATGTAGGAAGATGATGGGAGAAGAGAACCTTCGTGCTAGGGCTTGGGAATTGTGAAAATTGACTTTTCTAGACTAAGTTGCGTATTTATACTATTTGCTGTCGGACAGATTCTATGGCCAAATTCGATGGGCCGTTGAATTTTTATACAGTCTGGTTGGGATTGTAAAACTTTATACGATCTGTATCATCGGGCCGTCTAATCTCAACGTTTCCATGTCAGTGGGCCGCCAAGCAGCAGTTCAGGCCCAAGTTTTCACACCCGTCCAATGGGTTCCGGAACAGTACTGATCGGGACAGCAAGGAGGCCTGCTTGGGCCTCGGCCCTCGCAGGCTTTCCATGATACGGGCCCTAATCCTATCCCGACACCTACATATATTGAGGCCGCCATGCATACACTTGGATGGAATCCTCTTTACCCGAATTGGTACATGGACACCAGCGCCACTTCTCACATAACGTCCGACCAAGGTACTCTCCCGTCTTATTTCAATTTGAGCAAAAATCGTGGCATTATTGTTGGTAATGGCAACTCAATTCCAATTCGTGGTTACGGTCATACAACTTTGTCTCCCTCCATCCACCTCTTGTTTGGAAAAATACCCTTCATGCCCCTCACTTAATTAAAAATTTGGTATTTGTCCGAAAATTCACCAATGATAATTGAATTTCTGTTAATTTTGATCCTTTTGGATTTTCTGTGAAGGATTTCAAAACGGGATACCGCTCATGAGATGCAATAGTAGGGGAGATTTTTATCCACTCACGCCCGCCACCGGTTTCTCGCGTCATGCCATCAACATTTGTAGCTCTTGCTCCTTCCTTGTGGCATGCACGTTTGGGTTACCCTGGATCGTCCATTGTTTCTTCTTTGCATAAAAATAATTTTATTTCTTGTAAGGGTACGCGTAGTACTCCAATTTGTCATCATGTCTTTTAGGAAAACATGTTAGATTACCATTTGTAGCCTCTACTTCTCGCACTTTGATGCTTTCTGATATTATTCATAGCAATTTATGGACTTCTCCCGTTCTCAGTTTTGTGGGCCATCGTTATTATGTTATATTTTTGGATGATTATTCTAATTTTTTATGAACCTTTCCGTTAGCGAAAAAATCTCAAATTTTTTCCACCTTAAAATTTCGAGCATTAATCCGTACCCAATTCAAATGGGAAATAAAAAATATTCAATGTGATAATGGCAAGGAATATGATAATGGGTATTTCGGGAATTTTGTGATGCTAATGACATAGTTTTTCATTTCTCTTGTCCTCATACGTCCTCACAAAATGGAAAAGCCGAACGAAAAATTCGTATCATTAATAACATTGTCCGTACTTTTTTAGTCCATGCTTCCGTACCTCCTTCCTTTTGGCATCATATTCTACAAATGACTACTTATCTCCTTAACATACTTCCTACCAAAGGATTGACATATTCATCCCTTCTTAAAATTCTTTATAATAAGGATCCTTCGTATTCACATTTTAGAGTTTTTGGGTGTTATTATCCACTATTTCCGTCAACTACAATTAACAAACTTCAAGTCCGTTCTACCGCTCGTGTGTTTTTGCGTTATCCCTCTAATCATCGTGGTTATAAATATTTTGATTTATCGTTTAATAAAATCATAATTAGTCGTCATGTTATTTTTTATGAAACCGAATTTCCTTTTCGTACAATTTTTTAGATGACGAAGCCTCACCGTACATTATACACCACCTCATGGGCTAATCCGGTACCCCCGAACCGCCAGCGGGCCTGCTGACCCGCCACCACCTACTACATCTGCCCCAGTTTCGGCTAGTGGCCTGATTGCCCAGTCCACTCCCGAAACAGGTTCTGCCACAGTTACACGTCCAGTTTTCAGTATTGGGCTCCAAATCAGACCACCCAGATCTCCTGAATGTTTCTAGTTTCATCTCCAAAAGTGATTCCCCATTAGATGCACTAGCTATAAATCCATAGATAAACATGTTGGAGTCCCGAGGAATGTATAAAAACTTTTCTACTTGATGCACTGCAATCTCAAACAACTCGATCTTTTACAAAATAAAAAGAAAAAAAGAATCCTTTGATCTCGTAGAATAAGCTTCTCCAATATCTTACATGAAAACCCAAAATTTCGTAGGAACACTGCATTGGGTGACATTACGTTAGGGACATTATACCAAAGGATTTTAGAGTCTTTGTATACAACTTTCATCAATTTTCAAGACTTAAAAATTTCGTTATCAATTTTGTGTATGAAAACGGATTAAAAATTTCACTCATATATACGCATTTCATATACTTTTCATACACAAAAGATTGAGTTAATTTTTTAGGCCTTGAGCAAAAATACAAAATTAAATTTTTTTAGAAAATAATAAAAAACTAAAAAAAATTATTTCTTTAAAAAATATTAATAAACAAATTAAGAAAATAAAAGTTCTTAAAAAGAAACAAAAAAAGTATGAAGATCCGTTGTGTTTCATAAAATATCATTATATTTTGTAAATAAGAAAAATTATCTAGATATTTAGTAATAAATATATTTAATAATAAAGAGTCTTAAGTAAGAGTGGCCAGTGGGCCGGGCTCGGGTCTGGCGGGCCGGGTCTGGCGGGGTCGGGGTCGGGGCGGGACGGGAGAAGGGGCGGGGTCGGAGTGCAGCGGGCTCTGGCGAGTCAGATGCAGCGGGACTGGAGCAAGTCCCGTCCCGATCCCGATCCCGTCGGGCTCGGGTCGGGGTTGGGCTCGGGGCGGGATACGGCGGGTTTTCATTTTTTATTTTTTAAATAACATATGTATAAAAAAAACTCAATAAACAAAATAAGATAGTGTAATAAAAACATCCCAATGCTGTTTTTGTGTCTCTTATATTATTTAATAGACATATGATTTTTTTGTAATACAAATATTATTGTCTAAAATATAAATTGCAACTTTGTGGTGTTGTCCAAAAGTTGCAAATTACATAATAAAATTACAATTAAAAAATTACATTCTCAAAAAAACTTGTTCTAATTGCTTGATGATTTCATGTGGTTCTTCGGTTGGAATTGGTATTTGTTGGTCAAATTGATCCACGTCGCTTCCACTACCTTCGGTTAAGATTTCGTTGTAGTTTTCATCATCTTCTTCGTTGATCTCCGGTTGACCGCACCTTCTCCGCTCCGCTCGTATCCAATCTCTGAATAATACTGCAATTTCCAAGCTGTCTCCGGCTAATGAGTGTCTGTGGTCTCCTATTTGATATCACTGCGAGAAAAAGCGCTTTCAGAACCACAGTTGGCGACGCTTGAATGTTCAAAACATCTCGAGCCATCAATGAAAGTGTCGGAAAGGTCTTCTCATTCCCCTCCAAGATTTGACAAGTCTTCATGTCCATCTTCATTGATAACTTCTTGATCTGATGCAGAACCCCGCAAAACAAAAATATCCAACTCGCTAATTTGGTTAGTAGTAGAGTGCGACCGCACATTCTATTTACGAGGCTTTCAATACTAGCCAGAAAGCGGCATGTCTTTGTGAGGTTGTATTGAAGATGAAGAAGATGGAATGAAAGCTGGTAAGTTACTAGCATTTTCTTGTTGATAAAATCTATATATATTTTTGCATTGGTGTTCTACGCTAGACAATACTTCTTCTTTAGTTTGTTCAATAGGTGGTGAGTGATTTAGATTTTTGGGACTTGGAGGTGGTAGTACTTCTATACAATCGTAAATAGTTTCAATTAGTGATTTAGTACCAGTCTATTTTAATAGTAGGATTTATCTGAGAACCAATAATATAAATAGAGGGAATAGGAATAAAATATTTTTTTATTTTGAGAAACATTTTTAATAAACGCCTTATAAAATTTGGTTTTCCATATATTCACTAAGTAATAAAAATATTAGAGTTATATAAAATAACATAGTTGAAATAGTAGGATAATATATCTGGAAAATTCTTTTGTTGCTTGAAAAATTTCTCTAAAAATACAATAAGTTAGGAAATTTTTCCCAATCACTATCTAAAATCATATCAGCTGGCTTTTTATTATAAGAGTTAAAAAATAAAGTTATAGGTAATTTATAGTCATAAGCAACAAGTAGTTGCTCGTATAAAGAATTTCACCTAGAGGATACTTCTTGTGGAATTTTTCTATAAGGTAGTCCACAATCATGACAAATTTTTATATTCTTTTCTCGTTGTACTTTATTACTTTTAAAAATAAAGTTTATAGCAAATTGTATTTTACTAAGAATGTCTTCAAAAAGTGATAGACCATCCTTTACAATTAAGTTATATATATAGCACGCACATTTTATATGAAAATGGTCTGGAAAAGATGGAGTTAAACTATTTTTAAAATTGTAATTGCGTAATTGTTATTAGAAGCGTTATCTAATGTAATAGTCATAATTTTATCGGTAATTCCGTAATAATCGCACACTTGATAAATATTTTTACGCAATAAAAGTACCGGTGTGCCTATCATCTATATATCTATACGCTAAAATACGTTTTGCATAGACCATTTATAATCTATCCAATGACAAGTTACAGTTAAATAATCATGGCCGTTAGTACTACGACCTATATCGACGTGATGGATACTTTGCCATTAAAATGATATAATGAAAACGTAAATATTGTTGATATTCATGCGCGAATTTAAATACATCTCTCTTAACAGTTGATCTAGGAAAACCGTTAAAAGCGAGGATTATATATATCTCTAATGTAATGAATAAAGCGGAGATGAAAAGAAATGAAAAAGGAAAACCCTCCACAAAGAACTAATTTTGATATTGCTTCCTATCTCTATGTTTATTGTATTTAGAGCCTACAATTCCCCCGTCATAGGGTTAATTTGACCACTGTACTTGGTCAGGAGACGATGTCGGTATGTGAACCTTGTCCCGATGGAGCGGGCGTATGCGCACCCGATTTTGAAGCCTGGTATTGGGCATACCTAGTTGGATGAGCACTTACTACGTGTCTAATTAAACCCCCCGTCCCACCGTGACCTTTTCCAGTTTTAAATTTTAAAACATTTTTACAAATTTTACATATGGCTACTTGATTCTCTACGTCCCTATCAAAAAATGTCCATGCATCTGATTTTAATGGTCGTTTTGCTGGACCTCATCTCATATTAGGGGGAATAGGATGTATTTCAGTTGAAGGTGCACTAGTGGGTGTGTTGTCATCAACATTAGTGGGTATATCATCTAGATCATCGTCTAAATTAAAGTCTTCTTGAGTTCTAGAAAATAGCTCCTGGTCTAAATCTAATGGTATTGTAGGAAAATGTTGAGTATCAACAAAATCATCTTATGTAGGAATAAGATGACTAGAAGAAGTACCCTTGCCCTGGTTGCCCCTACTAGAAGAAGCATCCTTACCCTTAAACATACCTTTTAATCCTTCCATTTTAATTATGATAATAAATAAATAAATAATTAAAGACAATAAAATTAAGTGATCTAAACTAAATAAGCAGACAATAATAATTTAATGAAGGAACGAATGTACCAAACGCCGACGTAACGTCGACATGTAATCGAGAGGTTGAAAATTGAAACTTTGCTCGATGGAAGATCCTCAAGCTAGTTGCCAACTTCACTACCAATTCCCAAATGAATAAATAAAATTGAATATTTAGCAAACAATGTAGACTTGTAGAGAGATATATTGAGAAATTAGAGAGATTGTAGGAAGATTTGTGAGAAAGATGAAGAGAAAATGAGTTATTTATAGTTGAAAAATTGGGTTAAAGTGTAAATATAATAACTTATGGGTTAAAAATAAATATTAAGGGGTAGGGGGTTGGGGGAGGGGGGGGGCCTAAAATGGCCGTTGGTGCAACGACCATTTTTGCAAAGGGAGGAAAAGGGCGGGGGCGGGGTCGGGGCGGGCTCGGGTCTCGCGGGCCTGGGGCGGGCTCGGGTCTCGCCGGACGAGACATCGTCCCGTCCCGAGTTCGAGTCCCGCCCCCGTTATTTATTTATTTTTTTTGGCGGGACCGGGGCGGGCTCGGGACGGGCTCGGGTCGGGGTCGGGCTGTCCCGGCCCACTGGCCAGCCCTAGTCTTAAGTAGGTATTCTATGTCATTTTTCCTGTTTTGATCATCGGTCATTTCAATGGCAGAATTACCTAATCCCTCCGTCCCAAAAAAATTGTTCTAGTTTGACTTGACACACAGTTTAAAATAAAGGAAAACATTTAAAATGTGTGATAAAAAACAAGCCTTAGATATTTGTGTGACTATAAATCATCTCATAAAGTTAAATTATTTCTAAATATAGAAATGTGACAATCTTTTTGGGACAAACTAATAAGAAAAGTGCGACAATCTTTTTGGGAGAGAGCATATTTTTACATAATACAATTATTTCTTTTTGCAAGGTTACACTCAATATATATTTTTTTAACGTACAATAGACCCTTGTGGTCCAACCCTTCCCATACCCCACATAGCGGGAGCTTATTACACCGAAGTGCCTTTTTTTTACACTCAATATTATATTTTTATAATATGGCATTCGAGCCAACTTGCAAGATTATATTGAATAGTATTATTCTTGAAACTGGCAAGCACATCTAATCCATTGGGAATTAAGCATCTACAAACAAGATCACAGTGCATGATTGAACTCAAGTAAGCTCAAAGAACCATACCACAGATATCCCACAACAAATAATAGCAAAATTACATGTAGCGAGTTCAATTGAATTCCTTGTCGAAAATACTATGCAAATAAGCAAAAACAGTGTTCCTTTAATTGTTAAATCTTCTTGACATATGAGAAAGAGGACAGACATAAACGTGTGAGATGACGTTGATATTATTTCACATGATAAAGTAAAATTAAAAGCTTAATTTAACGTTTTTCAGAAACCTCATTAATTCTTCTTCAAGTATATGCTTCTGTACTGATGGCCACTCACAGAACAGAAACCAGTGCACAAGAATGGGAGAAGGAAACCAGTGAGTATGGAACATGGAAGAGATTTGGAGCCGACCATAGCGGACTTTGGCAAAATACATCAAATGCCCCTGAACTATATCTAAAAAATTGAGTTCACACTCAAATTAATAGACGGCCTATTACCCCACTGATTATTCAAAAAATGAATTTAATACCACTCTAGAAGTTGATTGGCCAAAATAAATTATGATTAAATAATGGGCAAGTGAAGTAGTAAAAATAATTTTAAATTTTAATAGAAACTGATTTTTTTTCAACTCCTCCATTTCACCACCACCATCCACCCCAACCCTCTTCTCCTCACCTAGCCACCCCCAAACCCACCCTCTTCACTTCACCAGCACCCCCACCCAAAACCCATCTTCTTCTTCATTTCAACAGCACCAAGCCACCCCACCCCCCAAACCCTTCTTCTTCATTTAACACGCACCACGCTCCAACCCCCTCTTCTCCTCCACCCTCACGCTACCTCTACCTCCAACCCTAAACCCTTCTTCTTCATTTTCACCCCACCACGCCACCCCACCCCACCCCAAACCTTTCGCCTTTTTCATTTTTTAGGCCACACAGATTACCAGATACTGTGAGGAATGAAAGAAAAAAATTAGCAGCAATTTAAGAAATGGAAAAAAATTAAAGCATTTTTACTTGCAAAATCACTTTTTGTTGAAGTTAATAACAAAAGGTAGCTACGAACTGGTGAGAAATAATGCAAATCAGTGCAAATTTTAGAGGTTAGAAATTGACCCAGCAAAAGGTGGAATAACGAAGATGGGTGAACAGTGAAAATAAGAATTGGTGGATATGGTGGTTCCAGTGAAATTGGGTGGTGGGATGATTTAGTGATGAAGAAGATATAATTATTGAAACTTTTTAATGGTTAATTAGAGATTAATTAGTGTAAATATAATAAATAAAAAAAATTAAATGAATAAAGAAAGAAAAAGAATATAAAATTAAAATTTAGAATTTCTCTAACATGACGCTGATGTGGCAGCGAGTGTGTCACAGCTCCCTTTGTGCAACTGATTATATGTATATCAGAGTGGTATTAAATTTACTCTTTAGATGGTCAAGGGGTAATAGGTCGTCCGATTAGTTTGAATATGAACTCAACTTTTCGGATATAATTCAAGGGCATTTTATGTATTTTGCCGGACACTTTCAATGCACAGTGACCTGTTTCTCAACATTTATAAAATGAACTTTAGACACATATTTCTGCATATATTCTAAGCTGTTACTTTCATTTCTTAACCAAAATCAACTTCAGCTATGTGAACAGTCCTTTGTTCTCCTTGGTGTTATGGAGTACAGAAACCATACCACCAGTATTTCCTGTATGCTAACAAACATTATCCTCCACCCTAGGAGGTCAAGAGATGAAAGAGTGATTTGTTTACCCCGTTAGAATTCTAGTTACAAACCTTCAAGGTTGCTACCAAATCATACATTAATAACCATGATGTAAGCACCTTTAAGTCAATAAAGTCAATCCATCACACCACTATCATCAACACATGTTGAAAGATAATTTGTAATCAACCAGATATGCCTTTGCCATGGGCCTCACCTCACCCTTAAGCAAGGTTTTTCAGAATATGAAGAAATCAATACATATCAGAGTAATCTTGCGTCACAACCCACCAAAGAGGCACTACCCAGAAAATCAAGAACCTAGAAACACCAAATGCCGATGAAAATTATGGTTACCATCATAACGGAATGTTTATGCATACAAAAAGAATACGTCTTCTAGTAATAAAATGAATATGATACAAGAAAATGAAGGTCCTGAGGAGACTTTTAACAACCTAAAGCACAGAGGGGAAAACAATGATAAATAAATTCCCTATAATTAAATAAGGAAAATTATGAGATGGTACCTGGCTGAAATGGATTACGCATAATCTAACATAGGCGCAACATAGCTACTTCAGTAAATAATTGGAGAAGCAAACACTGAAATAAAATTCTGGGACCAAATAATAAACAATATAATGAGACTGCTATAATTTGAGAATGATAGCTAAACTTACAGCAGACTAAAAGATAGTGCAATCATTTCCTTGCTTCTCAAGAGCTACACAGAGATCTATGTGCCATGACATTAGAGGAGATGGAGATCCGAGATCCAATACTTAAGTCAATCAAGTTGCAGTTCTGCAGTAACTACTTATCCTTATTGATACTTTTGTTTATACCTTTCAAGGAGAAAAAACTAATGATAGGGCGCTGGCCGCTGGGTTTGAACCAATTATAACAAAGAGCTAATAAAGTGACTAATCCAATATTTAGCGATATAGTCTCCAACTTATCATAGATTCAAAGAAATACTTTAGACAGCTCTCCAATAGTATCTGAAAAGGAAACATTTTAAAAATCAGTTGATCACTTTTTGTTTGTGACAGAGGAGGCATGCAATCCCTTTTTATATCTGGTAGACAAACACCAGCTTCCAATCGATATGGTGCTTTGCCATTTTCAGGTTAACTAATGACTCAGTTAGTTTATGTGATGGTATTTAACCAAGAAAAAAACAGGGAGGGAGAAAGAAATATGTGCAGTTTTCTCAACATAAAAGATGCTCTCCAGGTTTATGAAAGACTGAACCCAGAAAGTTCAGAAAGATGTTTTAGAAACAAGTGCTGTCACAACAAGGAGGAAAAGAATCTAATCTTGTTGACACTGTTGTAGCTCAATGTAACTGCTCTCGTTTCTCCCTCCCACTCTCCCTCAAGTACTCCGGGTAACCTAATTTAAGGTGTCTTGCATCCGTTATGTCCTTTTCTGATTGTGGTTCTCTCTCTTAGTACATCAAATCCATGACAAACAGGCACCGAACAGGCGAACATCCAAGCTTTTCTCCCCCTCTTTTTTCCTTTCGATAAAGAAATAATTTATCTTGAGATCCAAGCTTAACCAGGCTAATGTAAGAGATTATAACAATCTGTCCTGAAGTATTATTTCATTTCCCCTGGTTCATGTATTAGTGTCTTAAGGAGCAATTATACCTCATTATCAGTAATAAACAAGAATCACCCGCAAGCTTAAATCTTGCAAAGATTGCTTATTGTCATTGCCAGCAGCGCCTTTGTTTTCCTTCATATGAACCAAGTTTTCCTTGTATCTGAAACAATTACCTGTCCTATGCTTGTTGCTGCTGATGAATTCACAAGTGATGTCTGAGTGATGAGTTCTGGGGTAGCATTAGGTATGAGAGAAGCCGGAAGAGGAAGAGCATGAGCAGCACTATCCACACTAGCCTCAGTGTGACCAATTTCAGATTCTTCCATAGTTCTTCTCCAGCAACTTTGACAGTAGTGTCTGAAACATGTAAAATCTGCTGACTTCCACTCACCTTAAGTAGAGCTTGTGAAGCAAAAATTGAATAGAGAATCTCCAAAATTGTCAAGTGGATCAAACCAACTTCTGAGAAAATGAAGTTGAACAGTGATGGAAGCTGCCTTCTGGGCATATGTGGAGGTGGAGGTCTGATCAGGAATAACCAAGGGAATGATATTTTTGCCTACTCAATTCCCTTGGGACCAGGAACCAGCAATATGGCAGAAGCAGCCTTCATGTTGTTTGGACTCAAATGGTGTGCCATAAATGGTTACAGGATAGTTGGTGGAGAAACAGATTCACTGCTTAACACTAAGTGCATTAGAAGGGAGTGGAAAGTACCCTGGAAGACCATCAACATCATAGAAGAAATCCAAGAACTAGTTGAAGAGCATGAATTTGAAATCTCTCATTGTTTCAGAGAGGCTAACAGACCTGCTGACAAACTGGCAAGTCTGAGCCACAATTTAGATTCAATCCATGTCTTCAACTCCTTTGCAGGATTAATCAAGTGAAGGGTCTTGTTAACATGGACAAATGGAATTTACCTTCATTCAGAATCAAAAGAACCAAACCAGGCCACATCATATATAATCCTCCATTAATCTTGTACATTTAGTTCTTAATTTTGGTTAGGACTAACCTTAGAAGTCTCTACTCAATGATCATGTACAAAGTTTGAGATGCCAAACTCTACTTGTAACCTTTTGCACATCAATGATCAATGGAGACAAAGTTAACCAAAAAAAAAACAAGAATCACCCTCGTAAGACATGCATTCACATCATTGATGTTCCAAACAACACAAGTGTTATCACTTTTTCTGTTGTCAAACCCAAAAAAGATTACACAATTTCGGAAAGTTTATTTCCTCTATTACCAGTTTCAACAATGAATGTAAAATGTTGGCACAACAGCAGCCAGAAATACAACTAAAACTAACAGTAATGTTTTAGCCAGGTAGCATGGAAAAACATTCAGTGAATACTTTTCGTAAAACCAAGAAATCCCAGTATGAGAAAACAATAAACTTACTATCTTATTTTCCACTTTTGATGTAAAAATCATATACCTCAGGCATCTCATCCCTCAAGGGAAGAACATAATTTTCTAAAAACTCCAACTCAGAACACTTGATAACCGTATAAAAACATGGCACTCTCTTTATCAGCTTTTCTCCTTTAGAAGTTCCAAGATTTTATTCCTGGGCAAGACCCGCTTCTCCAAACTGAACATTAAAAGCGTGGGATGAGACGCTACATAACTAGATTCATAACCAAGCTCCCCTATGAAAAACTTCAACATGCGTCTTATCTTAGCCTCAGATGTAGTCAAACATAAAGGAAGCCTTTGCACCATCGTAATAATATCAGAATCAGACCATCCAAAACTCTTGAAAGTTTCATATCTAAACTCGACTTACTAAGCGAGGAAATGCTTTCCACTCCATAGAAAAACATCCTCGAATCCCTACGAATGCAAAAATCCTTCTCCACTATATCCTCAAGCCACTCAGGCTTCTGAAGAAAAATCCTCGGGTTCCTAAGAACAAGCTTCTCAATATCCAAACTCGAACATCCAAGATTTTGCAATAACGATATATTAGGTGCCATTGCTCTATCTAGACGATAATGAAGCAAGGTGATCTCTTAAGAGCTTTCACTACAATTTCATCACTACTCAATAATTTCCCAAGATATTCAAGACTTGGTATAATGCCAGTATCCAAACCTGTTCTAAGAAAAGTCCCACTTCTTGAAATGACCCGAACTAAATCCGACCCGGATAACCCAAATTCTTGAAGAACCTTAATTTTTGGTTCAAGGGTTTTGCTGACATCAGCAAACAACAACCTGGGTGCTGGAGAGATCAACAGTTTGATTTGGGTTTTGTCTAAACCTATTTGTTTGAAGAAATTAAGAACTAAATCAGGCTTGTTGTTTCCAGGTTTCAAGAAAGTTACCATGGTGCTAGCAGAAGTAGCTTTCTCTTTGGAGTACCCAAGTGAATTCACTAGAAATTCTGGCATTAAATTTGGTGTAGTTGTGGAACAAAAGAGTTCCAGTTTGATGCAATACATGGAAAGGAAGTGCCTTTTTGCACCATTTTTACCAAGTGCAACATCTGAACAAAAGGGCAGTTCAATTTTGGTTATTGAAGTGCAATTTATAGGATTCCAATTGCTCCATTGGAAAATGACCAGACGTTGCTGTTGGAAGAAAGAGGCAAAAGGATCTCTTGAGTTCCAAATTAAGGGTTTTCGGTGGGTTTTTTTGGCAGGGTTGACAGTAAAATCAAATAGTTTTTACTATTTTATTTGGTTTTGAAGTTTCAATTGTGTTTGGTTATAATTTTTACAAAATATATTTGATTTTTAAATAAAATGAAAGTGAAAACATTATTTTAGATATTTTTTAAATTTATATTTGAAATTTTCATATTCAAACGCTGATTTTTAAATAAATAAAAAATTGGAAAAAAAATAAAAATTTCTCATGGCCAAACGGTCCTTACTAATTATTGAAAATGAGATTTGTATACGGTAAAAATCAGCATGACACGTGGCATGCTTTGGGAATGGAGATCGAAGGAAGTAGAAATTTGCACCGGTGGTGAGTTCGGGTGTTGTAGCAAGACCGGGCGATGGCTGAACCAGATGACAACGAGTAGTGACCGGACATGGCAACATCAAGTGTAAAATCGATGGAGCTCAGCGCCTACCCATTCTGAATTTGGCGTCACCCGTTACTATTTGCTCATTAAGTGACCGTTTTTATCATTAAATAACATTTAATGAGAGAGTGATTCTTGAGCATAAATACCTTGTATTGTTACCTATATAAAGAGCTCAACCTTCATCTTGGAAGGGCATCTCATTCTCATTACTGAAACTCGTATAATTACATTTAGAAGTACTTTTGTTTGCTTTTGTAATTGGCTCAGACCCGAATCAGTTTAGCTGAAGATCGGACAAAACCTTCGGTTCAATTACAATCAAGATTACGACATTCCAGGCTTATTACTTGTGTATTGCTTTCATTTATTTTACTTATTGCTAATTGATTATTTCACTTATCGGCAAATCCATCCACGTATCCTTAAAACCACTTACAAATTCAACTGTACCTTTTTTTGGGTAAACAGTTTGATGCTCACCGTGGGGCCGAGGATAATAGTGGTGATTTGTTCAAACTCAAATTTCACTTATTTCTTTCGAGATTTTGTGATTTTAGGTTAAAACTAAGTGTTGAAGAATGACTAGTGACATTCAAATTGAGGTTAGCAACCATGATGACAACAAAAACATAGACAATGGTGCTAACAACATAAATAACAACGATGTTCCGCCAGTTGATCCCAACCCCGTGATTTCACCCCAAGGGTCTAGAAGGTCACGTGGAAAGACACCAGATGATGATGAGTAAGAAATCAATTTGGCTCGGATATTTCATATGCTGAAGGAGCAATAACAGACAATAACTCAGTTGCAAAAGAAAAGCAGCGAAGCAAGTGCGGCGGATGAGCCTCGGCCAGTCCGCAATGATGATCCAGGTCGGGAAGAGGATCGAGTCGATGAGAATGCCAACATTTTGATGACTAATGAGCTCTCGGAGGTTTTAAAGATGTTCGAGGTCTTAACCAAACAGATTGACACTAATGAAAAGAAAGTGGAAACTTACAACTCATGGGTAGAACAGATTCCGAGAGCCCTCCGATTTTGAAAGGACAAGACTCAAAGAGATATATCCAGATGCCATTTCAACTGAGTGCAGCACTGAAACTGATCCCGAAGAGGTTTAAGATGTCTGACCTCTCGAAGTACAATGGGATAACGGATCTGCAGAAGCATGTGACGTTGTATACTTATGTCGTAAAGGGCAATAACATGCATCCGGACGAGATTGAATAGGTGTTGCTGACGAAGTTTGGCGAAACGCTATCTAAAGGAGCAATGACATGGTATTCTATGTTGCCTGAATATTCTATTAACTCGTTTGAAATGCTTGCAGATGCTTTTATAAAGGCATATGCTGGAGCGCGGAAGGTTCAAGCAAGAAAGGCAGAAATGTTCAAAATTGATCAGAATGATACGGAGTTGCTACGGGAGTTCGTGTCGCGGTTTCAAAAGGAACGAATGTTTCTTCCACGGATACCGTGTGAATGGGCAGTCGAAGCTTTCACTAAGGGGTTGAATCCCAGGAGCTCTAGTGCCTCGTTCAAGTAGAAAGAGTACTTGTTGGAATTCTCGGCAGTAATTTGGGCATACGTGCATAACCAGTACGAATCCAAAATTAAGGTAGAGGATGATCAACTCGAGCTTCCACCGGGATCAGCATGTCGGAACAAGAATTTTGATAAATCAAAAAAGGTAGTTGAGTCGGAGTCAAAATCTTCGAAGGATAGTAATCAGCCCTATGGACAACCGGAGAGGTCTAATTTTAGGTCGGATAGAGGTCGAAACAAGTGCAATTTTCAGTCGGACAGAAGTGATAGGCGAAATGATCAAGGGTCTACCAGTAGAGGCTTGCAATTCAGGAATGATACCAGAGGGTCTTCTTCCAATAATGTTGAGAACATAAGGTTATCTGAATATAATTTCAACATCGATGCTGCTGGACTCATTTCGGCTAATAGACATATCAAGGAAATAAGATGGTCAAGACCGCTCCAGTCAGATCCAGCTTAAAGGGATCCAAGTTTGGTTTGTGATTATCATGGAACTCATGGTGATTGGACCGAGGACTGTCGTCAATTGAGGGATAAAGTGGCTCGGTTGTTGAAAAATGGCCACATGCATGAGTTTTTAAGTGACCGAGGAATGAGGAACTATAAAAATAGAGAAACAAGCAAACAAGTGAATCAAGTCGAGCCCGTCATATTACCAACATGATTATTGGAGGAATGGATGTTCCGGAGGGAGCGGTCATGACGACAAAAAAAATGAAAGTGTCAATTACTCGGGAGAAAAGATCTAGAGATTATGTGCCAGAGGGAATAATTTCCTTCAATGATGAAGACGTAGAGGACATCATGCAGCCTCACAATAATGCTTTGGTAATTTCTATCTTTATCAATAAATTTTATATTAAGCGTATTTTGATTAAGCCAGGTAGCTCAGCCAACATTATTCGTTGGAAAGTGGTAGAGCAGTTAGGGCTGTTGGACCAAATTGTGCCAGCGGCCCCAGGTTCTCAACGAATTCAACAGGGCAAGCGAGACTATGAAGGGGGAAATTACTCTTCCAATCAATACAATCGGAATAATTCAGCAAACGAAGTTCTACGTTATCGAAGGCTAAATGAGGTACAATGCGTTGTTTGGTAGGCCTTGGATACATGACATGAGGACCGACCTTCGACGTTACACATAATGCTAAAGTTCCCGACCCCGGAGGGAATAAAAATAGTTTGTGGTGAGCAACTGACAGCAAGAGAAATGTTCAAGGTAGAAGAAGCGTTGCAAACACATAGAGAAGTGAATGATTCAAGTAAAGTAAAAGAGGTTAAATAGCAATCACACGATTCGGGCCCTACGAGTCTGAAGGAAGACAAGATTAACTTTGAGGATGAAGAAGATTAGTTCCGTGTCCCGAGGTCATTTTTGTTGTCATATGACTTAGATGCCATGAAGTCAACCGTAGAGAAATTGGAGTAAGTCATCTTGTTCGTGCATCTACCGAATAGGAAGGTATACCTGGACATCGGGTTATCCCCGGAGCTCGGGCTTACATTATTTGAATTTTTAAAGCTAACTCCAATTGTTTTGCCTGATCCAATTTAGACATGACAGGTATTCCACTGGAGATCATGACTCACAAGCTGAGTTTGGATTCGAGCTTTCCCCCGGTAAAGCAAAAAAGGAGGTCAATGACCGAATTCAAGCATAAACTCATCAAGGAGGAGATAACAAAGCTTTTAAATAAAGGTTCCATCCGAGAAGTAGAGTACCTGAATTGGCTAGCTAACGTAGTGGTCGTATATAAGAAGGGGTAATAAGTTGAGAATGTGCATAGATTTTAAAGATTTGAACAAAGCATGCCCGAATGACTCTTTTCCTTTGCCGCACATCGATCGAATGATTGATGCTACGGAAGGGCATGAAATGCTAAGTTTTCTTGATGCTTACTCCGGGTACAACCAGATTCGGATGAACTAGGAGGATAAAGAGAAAACTTATTTCATAACTAGGTACGAGACTTATTGCTATAATGTGATGCCATCTGGTTTAAAAAATATCGGGGCGACATAACAATGCTTAGTTAACCGCATATTCGAAGATCAAATAGGAACACAATGGAAGTTTACATTAATGATATGTTGGTTAAGTCCCTAGAAGAAGATGACCATTTCAATAATTTGCAGTAAACATTAGATGTGCTCCGAAAATTCAACATGAAGTTGAATCCTGAAAAGTGTGATTTTAGAGTGGGCTCGGGCAAGTTCTTAGGCTTCTTGGTCTCAAATCGGGGAATAGTTATTGATCCGAATAAGATCAATGCCTTCGAAGAAATACCGGAGGTGCTTGACAATATGAAAGTAGTGCAAAGACTCACTGGGAGGATAACCACTTTAATTAGGTTTATCTCTCGATCATCGGAGAAAAGTCACAAGTTCTTCTCTTTGTTGAAAAACAAGAATGATTTCAAGTGGATGCCGGAGTGTCAGCAGGCCTTGAGGGATTTGAAGAAATACTTGTCAAGTCCGTTATTACTGCATAAACCGAAAGTAGACGAGCAATTGTTCCTGTACCTGGCAGTATCATAAGTAGCGGTAAGTGCATTGTTGGTTCGAGAAGAAAAAGGTACGCAATTTTTGATTTATTATGTGAGTAGAACTTTGGCTAGTGCAGGGACTATGTATCCTCACTTAGAAAAAATTACTTTAGCATTAATAATGGCTTCTAGAAAATTGAGACCGTATTTTCAATGTCATCCCATATGTGTAGTAACAACTTATCCACTAAAACTGTGATGCATAAACTGGAACTGTCCAAGTAGGCTAGCTAAATGGTCGGTAGAAATTAGTGGGTATGCCATAGAGTATAAACCAAGAACAGCTATAAAGTCTCAGATTTTAGCAGACTTCGTAGCAGACTTAACACCCAAAATAATTCTCGAAGTAGAAAAAGAATTTTTGTTAACCTCAGGAAAAACTTCGAGGGTCTGGACCTTGTATATGAACGGAGCTTCGAACATGAAAGGGTCCGGGCTCGGGGTAGTTCTTAAGGCACCTATAGGAGATATTATTCGGAAATCGATAAGAACTGTAAAATTGATTAACAATGAAGCTGAGTATGAGGCTATGATTGCATGTTTAGAATTAGCAAGGAGCTTGGGAACCGAGGTCATTGAAGCAAAATGTGACTCGCTTCTGGTCGTTAATCAAGTCAATGGCGTGTTTGAATTAAAGGAGGAAAGGATGCAAAAATACTTAGAGAAGATTCAAGTGATATTGCATCAGTTCAAAGAATGGACCATGGCGCATGTATCTCGGGTGCAAAACAATGAAGTGAATGCCTTGGCTAATTTAGAGTCGTCCGTATATGCAGAAAAATTTAATTCGAGGACAATTGTGCAACTGCTAAACTCCGCAATTGATGGTGGTCATGCCGAAGTAAACACAACGAGCTTAAGTTGGAATTGGCGTAACAAGTTTATCGACTAACTTCCAGATGGGAAGTTGACTACGGATCCGAAGGAATCAAGAGCACTTCGAACTAAGGTGGCCAGATTTTGTCTGGTTAATGGTCATTTGTACTGAAGGTCTTTTTACGATCCTTTTAGCAAGGTGCTTAAGGCCCGGAAAAACTGATTTTGTGATGCAAGAGGTTCATGCAGGGACTTGCAGTAATCATTCAGGAGCATAACTTTTGGTTCAAAAATTGATTAGGGCAGGATATTATTGGGTTCAGCTGGAAGAAGACGCGAAGAACTTTGTCTGAAAATGCGATGAGTGTCAAAGGCATGCTTCTATGATTCACCAACCGACGAAATTAATGCATTCGATTTTGTCTTCATGGCCATTCATGAAATGGGGGATGGACATCGTCGGGCCACTCTCATGGGCACCCAGAAAGGTACGTTTTTACCTTGTTTATGACTAATTATGTTTCTAAGTGGGTTGAAGCGAAGGCCTTCAAGAAAGTCAAAGAAAAATAAGTCATTTATTTTATATGAGATCATATCATTTGCAGGTTCGGCATACCAACGGAGATCATTTGCGATAATGAGCGATAGTTCGTTGGAAAGAATGTGAATGACTTCCTCGAAGGGCTGAAAATTAAGCAGATTGTGTCTACTCCGTACCACCCAAGTAAAAATAGGCAAGCGGGGTCAACAAATAAGACAATTATTCAGAATATGATGAAAAGATTGAATGAGTCAAAAGGAAAATGGAAAGAAATTTTACCGAAGGTGTTGTAGGCATACAAGACAACGCTAAAATCTAGCACTGGGAAGACTCCATTTTCTTTGTTTTATGGTGCAGAGGCTTTAATTTCGGTGGAAATGGGCGAGCCGAGCTTAAGGTTCAACCATACACCTTGAGATTTAAATAATGAAGTGATGGTCGTAAAGCTCGACTTGATGGATGAACATCGTGAATTGACTTTACTTCGGCTAGTTGCTCAAAAGTAAATGATGAGAAGATATTACAACCGTAGGACTAATCTTCAGCACTTTCAAGTAGGAGACCTAGTTCTGCGAAAAGTGACCCTTAACACCAAAAATTCTAAGAAAGGAAAATTGGGTCCGAACTAGGAAGGTCCCTACAATGTGTTAGGAATCACCGGTAAAGACTTATACCAGTTGAAAGCCGAAGATGGTCAGAAACTGTCGAATAACTGGAACATCGCTCACTTGAAGCGATATTATTGCTAAGATATGTTTCTATTAACCGTTTCTATTTCATAAATATTACTACGTTATGGTTAACCCATGCAGGTCCAACTCGGAGTAATCATTCCAAGGCCGAGCTGGGTTAGAATTAGGTCTGAAAACACATGTTGCACTCTTTTCCCCTTAGCACGATTTTTATCTCGAAAAGGGTTTTTCCAGCAAGGTTTTTAATGAGGCAAAAATGTAAAGTGTGTTACTTATTTCGGAGTTGAAGACAGACAAAGTGCTGGGGACTGGATTGCCCGGTATTGAAGAAAAGAATACTGTTTAAGTTCTCATACTTCGAACACAAACATTAGGGGATTGCCATACCCTCGGTAAGGAAGATCGTTTGGAGATTTTTTAGCTTTTTAGGGTTATCATTGTAAGGGTTAAAAGATCAAATGAACCTTGCCCAAGTAGTTTCTTTGTTGCGGCAAAGCATGTTAAGGCAGAAAGATCGAATGAATCTTGCTCCATTGTTTGTCTAAAGTAAATTCTTTGGCCAACCAAAATTTACTTCGACTATATTTCATTGCATACCTTTATCCTCGGGTAATTATTGAAATCTTTAGGCTTACAAGCTAACGAGTTTCTTAAAGTCCTTAACTTGGGCCTGCTATCGTAAAGATACCCGGAACAAAAATAAGTAAAGTTCCAAAGACATTAGCTCAAAATGAACCCAACCTATTTCTAAAGACACTTGAAATTGTCTAAAAAATTAGAAATAATTAAACATCCAATATTCATATCCGAAGTGAATAGGATATGTCCTATTCACAAGAATAAAAGTAAGGTCCTTATATTTACGTCATTGAATGACCCAAACCGAAGGAAATTACTCGGTGTAGAGCAAGCTAAAGAAAAAGGTTTGTTCAAATTACTTAAGACATTTTAAAGAAATTTACTTAAGTCATTTTTATTACCAAAGTTAACTTTCATTCAGCCCGATGCAAACTAAATAATGATTGTTTTATTAAAACTCCGAAGTTGGAGGCAATTTGCCCTAATTGGTTTAGGATTTTATCTGGCTAAGTGTTGAAATTAAGAAAACAACGACACATGCCAAATAATGGTAGAAAAATCATAACAAAGAAAAAAATGTTCATTTTATATACAAGGCCGATAAACGGCCAGAGCAAAACATACATAAAGGAAATTTAGAAAAAAGTCAAAAGCATTAAAGCATAGTTCCTAGTCGGACTCGGACCCGGAGTCCTCTGGGTCTTCCTCGGAGTTGTCTCCGGTCAGCTGGCAGTAGGATCTGAGCTCGACTTCCCTAGCCTCATCTATTTTGGACTCAATATTAGGGATCCCATCTCGAGCTTGTTCTAAAGTGAACCTTCAGACATTCCACTTAGTATGCTCAGTCTTCAGCACTATCCAGGCCACTTCAACCTACACATCAGCCAGAGCTTGGTCTCGTTCAGTCGAGACTTGAGGAAGTTGGGCTGAAATTTTAGCATACCTTTGGTTTGAGACTTCACGCTCATTCCTTAACCCATCGTTGGTATGTGCTTGTTAGTCAGCTTGGTCCTGAACCATCTTCAGCACAGCAAGGTTAGTGGCCTTGTCAGCATCCACTGTAGCAAGTTCGGCACCGAGATGATAAAGTTCTGCATTCAGAAATTCTACTTGCTGAGCTTGATAATGTTGAACCTCTTCTTGGTCCCTGAGCTACTGAGTGAGGGCTTCGACATCTTGGAAGAATTTTTCATTCTCTTTCTTGAAAATCTTATTTTCCTCTATGGCAAGCTCGAGGTCATTTTTTTGCTCGGAGGTAGCTTCCCGTGACCTGGTCCAGCTCAGCTCGGACAGTGAGTAAGTGACTGACTTGTTGCAGTTGGGCATCCCTTTGTTGAAGGAGCCATTTGAGGTGTTGGATTTCTTTTTCTAGAGCATCTAGTTACCCTTTAAGGTGCTCATTTTAATCCAAACACCGGATGAGGCCCTCACCAATAATAACGGAGGATTGCAAGATTAAGAATTAAAGGAAAGTTAGACATTAGGGATAATACAATTTTCAACTTAGGCAGTCAAGAAGAATGCGTACCCTGTTGGCGGCGTGCATACCCTCATTGAAGAGGCATTGCCAAGACACATTATGTAATTTCTCCTTATCGGACTCCGATATGAGGGGTCTTATGTAGTTGGAAACCCCGATCGGAAGGGACAAAAAGTTTGTATCCTCAAGGAAGGAAATAATAGCAGATCTTATTTTCCTAGGGTCTGAACTTTGGGCGGGAAAAATGTTTACAAGCCTGGAAGGAGAGTTAGCATGGTTTCTTAGGGTCTTGTAAGATTTGGTCAATTTGTGTGGTATGACCAGGTGAGAAAACCAGGCGGTATGAGCTCGCTCGACCTAGACTGTGGAGGTACCAGCCTTTTCAAAGAGGCATTCAAAATCTTCTTGCCCAAAGGTTTGGGTCGATTGTTATTGTGGAGGAGGAGTTGAAGTAGAAGTCTTTGTTTTTTTAGCCAACGGATCCTCATCTGTGGCTTCGTCGCCATCCTCAATGATGACAGATTCAACGACCAGAGGTGCGGGAGCAGGAGTAGGCAACTCGGTAGGGGGAAAAATTGGTTCAGGTGCTTCAGTAGAAATATTTTCTTCTCTCACTTCGGCTGGAGTATTTTTCATCGGAATGGTAGGAGTGGTAGTAGTGGTGGTGGATACTTTACTAATCCAGACATCATCTGGAGAAATTCCAGAGTCTTGAGCTCGGGAGGGGACTCCCACCTTCGAGCTTCTTTTCCTCTTTTTGGCGGTCGAAGGTGACTTCAGAGGCTTTAAGGACTTGGTAGTTTTTTTCTTATTTGGTGCCTCGGAGATACGATGAACTGAGGTCATTGGGTCGAGCACCGGGTTCGATATAGTTGGAGCAGCTGAGGGGTCAGACCTCGGGGTCGAGGAGCCCTTCAGTATGCCTGGGAAGGCAAAAGAAAGAGGAAGTAAGAAAGAATGTATAAGGATGAAGTTAAAAAAATAATAAAGAAGGTTAAAATGTGGTCTAACCGTGGTTTTGGGCTACCCAACATTCATCGGAGAGTTCCTTCCATGTCCGCAGCTTATGCGGATAAGTGCTAATTATTTTCTCGACCCATTGGTGGAGTTTATTCACGTGGGTCGGAATCTATTGGACGACTGAAAAAGTGAAAAGAAAGTTTTTAAGAGCAGACATTTAAGTCAAAAGGGAGAAAAGAGTTTTTTTTCTTACGATGCATGTTCCATTCCTCCAGGAAGGGCATACACCTCACCGGAATAATTTTAGTGGTCAGAACCGCAAGAAAATGTTCCATCCATCTCCGGCCTCGATTCTCATCGACATTGGAGAGAATGGGGAATTTCCATCAATTATAAAGCCGGACTATTCCACCACGAAAGAATCTTGGCAAATACAAATGGATCAAATGATCCAAAGTAAAATCTTCTTTGACCAAGTTGGCCAAGTAACGAAGGTAGGTCATAATCCTCCAAACTGACGGGCCAATTTGTGCAAGACACAGATTGTAAGTCCTGCACATCTCGATGATCACACGGTCGATCGATTGGTCGAGTTTGAAAGTGAAGGGGTAGATATACACGTTGGAGTACCCGGACCTGAAGGTGGTAACACCGTCTTCTGGGACAGGGACAATATCCCGGAGAGATTTGTCCAACCACACTCATCTCAAACCTTTTTGAGGTTGGAGGTCTTGATGGAGGACGACCAGTTTCTAGCCTCTTGACCCCGGTCGGACTTCTTGGAAGTCGTTTGAACGGCAAACTCGATATCAAAGTGGAAGGTTGAAAGCAACATATCATAGGCTTGGGATACGACATCGGCCTGAGCATTGGAGGACCTCAGCCGAAGAGGAGTTTCTTGAGGAGGATCGGGTAGTCTGTGCCATTGTTATGATTATATGAAGATATGGAGATGTGAATGTATGAGGGTATGAAGATATGAAGGTATGCAGATATAAAGATTTGAAGGCCTGGGAGTTTGAAGATATGAAGATTGGAATGTTTGAAGATAATGAGATATGAAGATTTGAGTTTTCAAAAGATGAAAGAAAATTTACCAAGAGGTAAAAATGAAGAAGTAAAAAGGAAGGAGTTTTATAGGGGCGAATTCATCATTACAATATGTTTCGGTTAGAGAATCGAAATGACGGTTCAATCAGAAGTTGACACGTGTCAGGAGTGACAGAGTGAAGTGACGTGAGTCAGATCGTGAAGAAGGTCAAACATTTCATTTTCCCGCCTATTTTGGAGGAATTTGAAAGAAAACTTACAAGAGAAGACATTGAGGTATTCATTTCCACTTCCCCTCACTCCGATGAACTTTGATCCGGGATGTGTGGGGACTATCTGCATACGATAAAATTTGATATGACATGTGGTATGGTTTGGGAATAGAGATCGAAGGAAGTAGCAATTTGCATCGGTGGTGAGTTCGGGTGTTGTAGCAAGACCAGGCGATGGCCGAACCAGATGACACCGAGTAGTGATCGGATATGGCAACATCGGGTGAAATACCAAAGGAGCTCGACACCTACCCATTCCGAATTTAGCGTCAGCCGTTACCATTTGCTCATTAAATGACCATTTTTATCATTAAATAACATTTAATGAGGGAGTGATTCTTGGGCATAAATGCCTTGTATTGTTATCTATATAAAGAGTCCAACCTTCATGTTGGAAGGGCATCTCATTCTCATTACTGAAACTCATATAATTACATTTAGAAGTACTCTTGTTTGCTCTTGTTATTGGCTCAGACCCGAAGCAGTTTAGCTGAGGATCGGACCAAACCTTCGGTTCAATTACAATCAAGATTACGACATTCCGAGCTAATTACTTGTTTATTGCTTTCATTTATTTTACCTATTTCTAATTGATTATTTCACTTATAGACAAATCTATCCATGTATCCTTAAAATCACTTACAAATTTAACAGTACCTTTTTGGGGGCAAACATGATTAAGGTAAGCTTATAAGCTGATTAAACTGGCTTAAATATATTTTAGTTTGAGATTTTTATAGAGAAAGGTAGTAAGTATCCACAGAAAGAAAAGAAATTACTCCTATTTATTAACTTTTCTACTCTTTAAACTAATTAAAAATCTACAAATTGTGCCTATGAGGTTGGTTTCAACACCAAAAATTGAAAAATATAGAGGCAACGCGTGATAAAAAAAATTGTGACCTACTATCACAATTTAAGTCATGAGATCAACCCATGATTTAATAAAAAAATTATTCACGCTGAATATGAGATTAAAGAAAATCTAATTCGAGTCTAATTTTTGGCAGTTCGAGTTCAATTTTGGATATTGCTCATCTCAAATTGAATTTTGGAGATACAAAATCTGAAAAATTCAAATCGAATTCAAATATGAGATTCTGTTGGAAATTTACCTTTGGCGGGGAGATGCGTCCACCCATCTTTGATGAATTAAATACTAGTATTCCACATGTTGGAGACCTTGTCTCTTCACACATGCATGATCTACGAAGTGAGTAGATGACCGTAGGGCCAAGAATCGTCAAATTTCATTGAGAAATGAAAGAGATATTGGTCCACGAAGTAAGGTGTTTGAGGCATGGAAATATGGTGTGGGACAAATCTACCACATCGGTGGGAATAGGAAGAATTGCTCTCTATATAAGTCTCTAATGTGGTAAAGGGTTTGGGACCCCAAGGGGTATCCCATGTGTTTAAAGGAGGAAGGACCTAGATGTGCTTGGGTTCAAGGCTAAGACAACACGCGTGCCGCCGCCGCCCGCCCGTCCCGTCCGGTCTCGGGTCACGGGGTGGGTTAATATTTACAGTTTGGTCCCCAGAGTTTCTGGAAAGTTGATTTTAGGGTAACGGAAGGCTTTCTGCCTTCCGTTGGACTGCGTTTTGGAGCATTAACCAGCCATTACTTGGCTGATTAACTCCTCCATTAACAGTCCATTACTTGGCAGTTGAGCAGCCTCCTTCATGACCTTAAATCAGCTCACTAATGGCATTAAAAACTGCCATTTATAGCCCTCCTAATGGCCATTAACAGCCATATTTTGGGCAGTTGAACAGCCTCTCCTCCATGCTATATATTGAGCCTCCTTTGACTGAAAAACAGAGATATACGTGACTGAAATTCAGCACAAAACAGTGAGCAAAACAGCCAGAAAATAGCACAAAACACAGCTCAAAACAGTGAGCAAACTGTGATGAAAATCAGTGAGCAAACCCACACATATACACAAGATATACCCAACAGAGACATACTATATACACAGAGACAAACGAGAAGAGAAGATAGAAACTCTTCCTTCCTTTTCCATATCTTCAGCAAGTCAATTCATATTTGTTTTATTCGGCAGGCTCAACCTATTGGCTTTGTAGCGTTGAGATTAAAGTGTTGTTTTATCTTGGGAGACTATTGCCCGCTAACGTAAAAGCATATATACGGGGCAATCTTGTCTTAAGGACTGAGGGAAATTCCTCGACTCAATACACAACGTTGTAACTATCCAGATTTAGTTGTTTCTTGATTTCAGGTTATCAAGATTCAAGACACAACAAGCTTGCGGCAGTTTTGAAGATTGGCCTATTTGTTCAACAAGATTCAATTTCTGAATATTGAATATTTGTTCATTCTTTCGAATACTTGTAATAGTTATTTACTTCTCGTACTGCTTTATAAAGTACAAAGAGCAAACCAACAGATTCAACCTTTGTGAAATAATGGACGACAACAACATATCTAGTGTAATCTCATAAGTGAGTCTGGGAAGGATAGAATGTACGTAAATCTTACCCCTATCTTGAACAGAAAAGAGGTTGTTTTAGATAGACCCCCAGCTCAAATAAAAAGCAAACCAAAGTAATTCAAAAAAGTAAATAACGAAAGTAAAGAAGTCATGAAAAAAAATACTATATAAAGCATGATAAAGCAATATGAAAAAAAGGAACAATAACTATCACAAAATCAAATGATAATTGAAGTACAAGAAGCAACAGCTAATAACAGAAATCGAATGACAAGAAACTACGAGAGTAATACTATGACTACAAGTATGGAAGGATAAGTGTGGCAACGCTCAACTACGTACTAGTCTCCAACCCTAATCTGTAACCTCCATAACCTCTTATTTAAGGTCGTGTCTTCGGTAAGCTGAAATTGTGTCATGCCTTGTCTAATCACTTCTCCCTAATACTTCTTCGACCTACTCTACCTCTCCTGAAATCATTCATAGCAACCTCTCACACCTCCACACTGGGCATCCGTTCATCTCCTCTTCACATGCTCGATTCATCTCAGCCTCGCTACCCTCATCTTGTCCTCCACCGAGGTCATTATCTTGTCCCAGATATCTTCATTTTTAATCTTATCTCTCCTCTATGCCACATCCATTGCAACATCCTCATTTCTGCAACCTTCATCTTCTAAACGTGAAAGTTTTTTACTAGCCAATACTCCGCATCATACAACATAATTAGGCTAACCACTACTCTGTTGAACTTATCTTTAAGTTTTGATGGCACCTTCTTATCACACAAGACTCTAGATGTGAGCCTCAATTTCATCCACCCTATACCAATAAGATGTGTGACATCTTTATTAATCTCCCCATTTCCTTGTATAATGACGGAGGATGTCACAATTTTGGAGCAGTATAAATGGAGAGTTGGATTAGAATTCGAATTTCATTAAATTTAATGTTGATTTGATTCTAATCAACAGAATTGTAAATTTTAATATCTTCTCGCACAAATAGCTATCCAGTTGCAAAAGGATATTCTTACGAGCATTATCGATATCGAAAACATTATTGGAAGGATATCCATCAATGAAGATCTTCAATGATATGGGCGTAAAATGTACATAGGCTTGGAGAAGAAAAACTCTATGATGACATCATACCCGTTGTGTGAATCATTCAGCAATAATTGTTATCCCTTTAATCAAACTATATACTATAAAATTAGAAAAATGTAAAATAAAAATTTTATTTCGAGCCTACGGAAAATTATGTTTTCTTAAAGAATTTAATCCTATCACAATTACCAAGGTTTTGATTAATTCCTCTCAGGATAGAACGAAACTCTATTCTACAATACCGACAATCAAAATTGCAGAACTTCAACAAACTAAACAACCGGTAGTAATCATACACTATTTTTGTCTTTGAAAAAATGATGCACAAAAGTGGGGAAGAAAAGATTGATTTTCAGAGAGTACAATTTCGTGATTTCAGTCAGTAAACTGAATTTTTTTTATAGCCATTGAACAGATGCAAAGGCACCTGCTCGGGAAGAATCTGAAACATGACCATTTGAAAAAAGAATTCTGCAAATTAAATTCACTAGTTAAATTCCGCGCGAATTAATATCAGGAAAAAAAATTAAATAACGTAAATAAAAAATACAATTTGGTCCAAAGAGATTATCAATCAATCAGATCTGAAGCTAAGCGGAGCTACGACAGTGCGAGAGGTGATCCTCTTCTCAACTCTTTATTAGCTAGAATATGTGCTTCTATGTATAAGCACACAAATATTACTTTCTACCACCAATGTGGGAGAAAGCTCACTTGGAAAATGTCATTTTTTCAAATTTTATTTCCCACAATTTCTCAATTCACATTTCATCTTTAAAGTCCACCGCTTAATGTCTTTAAAGCGGAACAATAATATGGTGAATGCAAACACGTCACACATTGATCTTGCTGCAACTTCATCAAAACATACACAACTTGTCAATTTACCACAAGTAGAAGGCTGATGCCATTGATATGATGAGGATTGTCGTTGAAGAAGCTCATGCAAACATACAAATTCCTAGTACAAACATCATTGCCAACCCGTTCCACTAACCAATTCAAACAGGCCATAATTACATAGACAATGACACCCTACTCAGTATTACAAGACAGTGCAAGAAAAATTTCAGTATTGAGTTAAAAAATCATGTGTGAAAGGTTTGTATGTGGTTTTAACAAGATCTGTATAACTAATTTTAAAAAATTATTCCCCTTCCTCTATGATACCAATATGGTATATATCATATACTGACAGTACTATAGATGACTGATTCATTCCTTAAAAACACTCATCGGTTCTCTACAATATACACTTGATATATATATTGTACGGTACACACTTGATATATATATATATATATATATATTCCCCCGTCCTCTATGATACCAATATGGTATATATCATATACTGACAGTATCATAGATGACTGATTCATTCCTTAAAAAACACTCATCGGTTCTCTACAATATACACTTGATATATATATTGTACGGTACACACTTGATATATATATATATATATATATATACACACACACTCCCTCGTCCTCTATGATACCAATATGGTATATATCATATACTGACAGTATCATAGATGACTGATTCATTCCTTAAAAAATAATCATCGTTCTCTACGATACACACTTGATATTTATATACTGCACGGTACACACTTATATATATATATATATATATATATATATATACTAAGTGGGTATGACTATAAAAATATCTAAGTGTCTATTGTTATTAATCTGATTGTGGTGTGTAAGGGGCAGTAGTTTGATGAATAATTCCATATTCTAAACATATCTCTGCAAAAGGAGATTCGTACTCTCCACCCCTATCACTTCTAATCATTTTTATCTTTTTATTCAATTGATTTTCCACTTCGTTTTTGTATTGCTTAAATGCATCAATTTCTTCATCCTTACTATTAAGCAAATACACATAACAATATCGACTGCAATCGTCAATAAAAGTTATAAAATACTTTTTCCCACCGCGAGATGGTATTGACTTCATGTCACATATATCTGTGTGAATTAAGTCTAAAGGATTTGAATTCCTATCAATAGACTTATATGGATGTTTAACAAACTTAGATTCAACACAGATTTCACATTTAGATTTATTACACTCGAATTTAGGCAATACTTCTAAATTAATCATTTTCGCAAGGTTTTGTAGTTGACATGTCCTAAACGAACATGCCATAAATTATTTGACTCCAATAAGTAAGACGAAGCTGAATTTTTATTAATATCACAACAACCATTACATTGAGTTTGAAAAGGCCCTCGGTGAGGTAGCCCTTTCCTATGAACAATTCATTCTTACTTATTGCAATTTTCTCACTAACCAACACGCACTTAAACCCGTTTTTGACGAGTAGTCCGGCTGAAACTAAATTCTTCCGAATTGTTGGAACGTGCATAATATTGTTGAGAGTCAGGACCTTGCCGGAAGTCATCTTCAGAAGTATCTTCCCATATCCTTCAACCTTGGTTGTTGCAGTATTTCCCATAAATAGTACCTCTTCGGGTCCAGCGGGAGCATAGGTTGCAAATGCTTCTTTTGTAGCGCAAACATGTCAGTGGCACGAGAATCAAGCCACCACTCCTTTGGGTTTCCAACCAAATTGCACTCGATAGCATTGCACACAGATCATCCATATCATCATTCTTTTCCACCATATTGGCTTGTCCTTTTCCCTTGTTCTTTTTCGGAGGCGACAATCTCGGGGCTTTGTGGCTGACTTTCCCACAATTAAAGCAATTGCCCTTGAACTTTTGCTTGTTGGAATCCTTCTCCTTTCCGAAGGCCTCTTCCTTTTCTTGTTCTTTTGAGCATCTTCAACGATGTTTGCCCCTTCAATTGGTGAAGTCTTACGGTACCTCTTCTCGGCGGTTTTGTTATCTTCCTCGATCTTGAGACGAATCACAAGATCTTCCAACTTCATTTCCTTTCTTTTGTGCTTAAGATAATTCTTGAAATCTTTCCATGAGGCGGCAACTTCTCAATCATTGCAGCCACTTGGAATGCTTCATTTACTACCATACCTTCAAATAAGGTCATGGAAGATAAGTTGAAGCTCTTGAACTTGGGTTCCAACGGTTTTCCATCCACCATTTTGTAGTCTAGGAATTTGGCAACCACAAACTTCTTCAAGCAAGCATCTTCAGTTTGTACTTCTTTTCAAGTGCAGTCCATAGTTCTTTGGAAGTCTCTCTTGCCTTGTAGGCGTTGTACAAGTCATATTCTAAGGCACTCAAAATATAGCCTTTGCACAAAAATCAGCTGTTTCAAGCCTCGGTAACCATGAGCTGTTGGTTGTCGGGCATGTCGGCGGCAGCAGGAGGGTCCTCATCGGTGAACTTTGCATACCAAGGGTGGTAAGCCAAAAGAACATTCTTTGATGTCATCCTTTAAAGTTGGCACCGATGAACTTCGCGGGTTTCTCGGCCGATGTATGATGCGGGTTGTAGGAGTAGCCATTGGTGCAAGTATTCGCAGAGGTAGTTCAGTCTCAATTGCCATTATTCGTTTGTCATCATCAAATTGACAAAGCTGTTTTAGTTAATAAAACCAGAATAGCAATTCAATCAGGACTTAAGCGATGAAGATTTTATTTCTTCAAATCGCGATATAATTATGAAACTTTAGTTTTCCAACGAAGTTTTTATATCTTCGAGTCAGAATACTAATATTCATATGGAGTAGAAAACTACACAAGTTTTAATCTTCAAACCAGAATACAACAACGATGAAGTTTTTATGTTCTTCAAATCGTTGTTCAAGTATGAACTTTAATATTCCAATGAAATTTTTATTTCTTCAAGTCAGAATATGAAATTTCATACGGAGTAGAAAATCACACAGGTTTTAGTCTCCAAAACAGAATACAGATTAATCTAAAAATATAATTTCCTTAAGATTGTTATTAATCTGTATTCCAAAAAACCAGTAAATAATACACTGAAAATAAACAGAATCAGTGTTAAAAAATAAGAATAATTTTTCAGAATATAATCGAGCCCACTTAGTTCAAAGTGATTCCTTAAGGAAATTATTCTCCTCACAGTACTCGAGGTTGATGGAATATCCCCTCCCATGATAGAACGATTATCTTACCAGAATAGTAGTACTCCAAATTCAGGTAGCGGTGAACCACTCAACGACAGTATATCACACAGAATTTATTTGTGAAGAAGAAGAAGAAGTTTTTATTGTTCAGAAAATTCGTAAGTAAAATTCTGAGGAATCAAACGAATTTATAGCCATGGATATCTTGTTTACGAAAGTTTGCAACCTTTACGAACGACCAGCAAAAGCGGTGGGAAATTTAAATATGGAAAAGAAATCGGGTCGTGGGTCAGACACGCGGATTCGGCCGGGTCGCGGGTCACTTGTGAGACTACATTGAATTTGTTATTGTTGTTGTTATCTTGTTCATGCTGATCTGACCCCCTGTAGCCACGTTTCTCTACCTAAATGCTCGTTGTATTTTGACTAGTACAACAATGAACACAACAAACATATATTTTTTATTTTATTTTAATATTTCTAAAAAAAAATTCTTGTATTTTCTAATCAAATCCTAGACTTTATTTATAGAAATAAACACTAAAACTCAAATTGAAACGCAGAACTAAAATACATAAAATAGAAGCTAAGATAGAGATTTAGAGAAAAATCCACTAAAAGAATTGAATAAACTCTTGAAATACACACAAAGTCACTCCATTAAACTTAATGGACTTAATCTATAGGAACTAACAGTCAAGAAGAAGGATTTCCCCTATCAAACCACCCTAACAAAGTCTCAACTCAACCAACAAAGGTATTCAACCTTACAATACTCTCTCAAGAGTATCATCGTTAACATATCAAAACAAGCTAAGTCACTAAATAGGAAAAGAGGAATATTTATACTACGGTTAAAGGGTATTTAATGGTACCTAAAATATAAGTCAAATACATAGACAAATCCTTAAACTTGTCCCAACTATTAATCTAGACATCTAAACAAAGTATATGACCTATAGAGCACTTGAATTATGCTAAAATTGTGCCTATTAAACACTTGAGGCACAGTCAGTTAAACTTTTCAACAGCGTGGAGTTAATCGGGGGAAACATGACAGAAGGACTAATTAAACAAAAACACATGTAACCAAAAAAGGGAACTGGTTCCTCTTCTCCATTTCCGTCGGTGGAGTCTTGAATTGCTTACACATATTTAATTGAAAAATAAAACAAGGTCTCCGCAGAAATATCATCAGGTCATGCAAAGTGTTATCAACCAAATCTTTCTTTCCCAATTTAACTTGCAAGTAATACCGAGTTCCTAACTTTTTCCATGTATGATATTTGTAGCTTAATGAAATCAGAAGTCTACACAAATCCCAAGTTGAAGATTTTATTATTTCTTTCGACTTAGACATTATAGCTTTGAACAAGAAGACACAAAATTCCTGCTATCACTATTGCCGCAAAGTAAGAGAAGACACTACTGCTTTATGGGGATGATTTGGGCCAACAGGTTCGTTTGCATCGAAGATGCGCAATGTTTTGACAGTAATGGGAGAGAGAGAATAAACTTAACCTGGTTTAAAGCTTTTAGTTAAATTGTATAGGAGACACGTGTAAACAATTCAAGACCCCAAATAGAGAGATTGGGTCATCTTCTTCTTCTAACTACACCTAACAGAAAAAGTCCATCCCTTTATTTCGCTGGAAGATGTATTATGTGAAATAAAAGAGAAAGTGGAAAAGAACTCTATGACATCAACATAAATTTTCTTTGGAAAAATTTCCACCTTGTTTTAATGGAAAAACTTCAGGATATTATGGACCCACTTTATGTGGAAGTACGGAGTAGCAAAATGGCTAAAAAATGAATGGCAGGCAAAATTCTTCCGGTGCCCTAGAAAAGAAAAACGGCGATCAGCAAACACCGGCCACCATGATGTCGTCATCAGCTTTGATGCCGAAAGTCGCAATGCGGTATTTCTTCTAAAGGGAAGTAAATTTTGCAAAAAATACATTTGCTCTGTTGATATAATACCTGTTGGAAATTTATTAATATAAAATTAAGTATATCCTATTATTTATGATTTAAATAATTGGGGCCACGCACGTCGGAAATGTCGTTTCCACACACGTGCACACGTGCACACTTAGTGTCAAATATCGCAAATTTCATTAGTGAAAGAGATATTTGTACGTATGTAATACGTTTGAGACATAAAATGATGAACAGTTATTGACCAAATGACAAGTATTCCACGTTGGTAACCGAATGAAGAAGTGTATGAAGTGTAAGATGAAACGAGTCGGAAGTCGTCACGAAGCCGCGAAGGGCCGCGACGCCTCCCAGGGAGCGTCGCGGCGCTAATTGGGTCTTCTGCCACTGGAGCCGCGGCGCTTCGGAGGCAGAATGCGGCAACCGAAAGTTGAAAATTCTGACTTTTGGGTTGGTTTCGGAGCATTGAATCTCCATTACTTGGCACATGAATTCAGCCATTATTTGGCTAAATGTAACCCCTCCATCAAGTGTCATTACATGTCTATTGAAGACCATTAGTTGGCTAGTTGAAGGGTCATCTCATTACACTATAAATTGAGGTATTTGGCTCAATTGTTCACTACACTTAGAAATATTTACAGAATTTCTGATTTCATCTTCTTCCTCTCTAGCAAGTCTACTATACTCAAAGTTCTTCAAGAATAACACTTGAGTTTTCTTTGCTCAATTGTTAAGTTGTTGTTGTATCTTGGGAGACTATTGCCCCACAACGTAAAAGGAGATATACGGGGCAATCTTGCCTTAAAGACAAAGTGTCATCACTCGACTCAGCAAATCACACAAAGAGTTTGTTTCATTCTTGATTTCCAGTTTTTATTGTAATATTTAGTTTATCCTTTCTAGAAGTTGTAATATTTACTTACTTCCCGTTCCCTGCAATTGTTGTAACCCCACAATTTTAAGACAAGATTCGTTGTAAGTACTTAGAAAGATGACTGGAAGAGAACAACTCGCTTCTGATTCTGCTGCCGCTACTACTCAAGGCAGCCCCTTTGCCTTCCCCACTGCTCAAGGCACACCAAATGCCTTCCCGGTTGCTCAAGGCTCATCCAACGCCTTTTCTGCTGCTCAAGGGAACGCTCTAGTTCCTCCACCCGCTGGATTCCATCATGAACGCCCAGAAAAGTTCATGGGCTCCAATTTTAAGTTATGGCAACAAAAGATGCTCTTTTATCTGACTGTTATGGGAATGACTCGTTTCCTAACAGAAGATCCTCCACAAGCTGGAGATGAAATGGACCCTTCGCCTACCGAAACGGCTGAAGGGGGCCAAGGTATCCATGTCATTAATTGCATGAAGATGGTTCTTGATGCATGGAGTTATAGTGATTTTATGTGTAAGAACTATATCTTGAACTGCTTGTCAGACCCTCTCTACACGGTGTATTGCACTGTTGGCACCGCCAAAAAGTTGTGGGAAAAACTGCAAAAGAAGTACAATACACAAGATGCAAGTACTAAGAAATTCATCGTTGAGAAATTTATGAAATTTCAAATGGTGGATAGTAAGACAGTGATGTCCCAAGTCTAGAAATTCCAAATGATTCTACATCACCTGAATTTAGAAGGTATGAAACCAAATGAGTTGTTTTTGGTTGTATCTCTGATTGAAAAGTTACCTCTTTCATGAAATGAGTTACTTAAAACTCAAGACAAAGGAGATGACATTTGAATAACTTATTATCAAACTCCAAATTCAGGAAGATAATAAGAAGGCCTTGCCTAGGGGTAAACAACCTGCTGAGGCAAAGACAAATCTGGCTGAGGCCAAAGGGAACCCAAGCAAGAAGTGCAAGTTCCAGAAAGACGGCCAAACCCAAGCGGCAGAGAAGTTCAAAGGAAATTGTTACCACTGTGGGAAACCTGGTCACATGATCAAGGACTGCCGCAAGCTCAAGACCGAGCAACAAGAGAAGGCCAAGGCACAGGTTAACGTCGTCAAAAATAGGTTTTTAGACGACATGATTGAGAAGTTCTCAGCGGTGGTGCTTGAAGCAAACCTTGTTGAGAATTCCATGCAATGGTGGATGGACACATGTGCTACAAGACACATCTGTTCCAATAGAGATGCCTTCTCCACTTGTACACCATTTACTAACAAGAAACTGTTCATGGGTAACAACACTTCCTCTGACGTGCTGGGGTAGGAAAGGTAGTCCTGAAGATGACTTCTGGAAAGGAACTCACTCTGAAGGAGGTGATACATGTTCCTGAGATTAGGAGAAATTTAATTTCAGGTCATTTATTGGTTAATGCTGGTTTTAGGCTAGTGTTTGAGTCCAATAAATTTGTAATCACCAAGAATGGAACGTTTGTGGGAAGGGGCTTCGTCTGCGAATGCCTCTTCAAAGTTAACGCCATATATGTACTACGTGCAAGCAATAATATTGAAGCTTCTTCTTACTTGATTGAGTCCTCTAATTTATGGCATCATAGATTAGGACATGTTAACTACAAATCCATCCAAAGGTTGGTAAAGTTGGAGTTGTTGCCATCTATCGACATAAACCCTCAACATAAGTGTGAGGTGTGCATAGAGGCAAAACTCACAAAGCTTCCTTTTCAATCCGTTGAAAGGAATACCGCTCCTCGAATACCGCTCCTCTAGAACTTATTCACGCAGACATATGTGATTTGAAGTTTGCATAAATTAGAAGGGGGAACAAGTACTTTGTGACATTCATTGATGATAACACAATGTATTGTTACCTTTACTTGTTGAAAAGTAAAGATGAAGCCTTTGAAGCATTCCGACGTTACAAAGCAGAAGTTGAGAACCAACTAAGCATGTAGATTAAATTCATTCGTAGCGATAGAGGGGAAGAATATGTAGCGTCGTTTTAGGGATATTGTGCCGAATCGGGCATTGTTCATCAAACGACAGCTCCATACTCACCTCAGTCGAACGGTGTGTCGAAACGTAAGAACCGCACATTGAAGGAAATGATGAATGTCTTGCTCATCAATTTCGATCTTCCCCAAAATATGTGGGGAGAAGTCGTCCTTACCACTAATACAATTCTTAACAGAGTCTCACATAAGGGTAAGGACAAAACTCCATATGAATCATGGAAATGAAAGAAACCTACCTATAAATATTTAAAGGTATGGGGTTGTTTGAGAAAGGTTGAAGTACCCAAGCCAAAGCAGGTCAAGATTGGGTCTAAGACTGTAGATTGCATTTTCATCGGATATGCAAATAATAGTAGTGCTTATCACTTCTTAGTGCATAAGTCAGATATTTCATATATGCACGGGGGTACAATCATGGAATCAAGGAATGCTCAATTCTTTGAAGATACCTTTCCTAGAAAGGAAAAGGACATAACCTCTCGCAAATGAAGTTATGAACAAAGCTCTCAGGAACCGGGAGTCATTGACTGCTCGGATCTAGATGGTTCAGATCTAGTGGACTTCGAAGTGGCTAAATATCCAAAATCTAGTGTTCCAGATTATCAGAACTTGGAGACTCTGGAGATGGAACCAAGGCGAAGTAAAAGGATCAGAAAGGATAAATCCTTCGGTCCTGACTTTGTAGCTTATATGGTTGATGACGAACCAAGGACAATTGCTGAAGCATTGTCAACTCCAGAGGCACCGCTCTGGAAAGAAGCTATTAGAGTGAAATAGACTCCATCCTGCATAACCATACTTGAGAGTTGGTTGATCTTCCTCCGAAAAATAAACCGTTGGGTTGTAAGTGGATACTCAAACGAAAGTATAAAGCAGATGAGTCTATAGATAAGTACAAGGCCAGGTTGGTAGTCAAGGGCTATCGACAGAAGGAAGGCCTTGACTGTTTTGACACGTACTCCCCGGTGTCTAGGATGATGTCCATATGAGTATTCACTGCGATCGCAGCATTGCGTGACCTTGAGATATATCAAATGGATGTCAAGACAGCCTTCCTAAATGGTGATTTGGAAAAAGAAATTTATATGGAACAACCCGAGGGGTATGTGGTTCCAGGACAAGAGAAGAAAGTCTGTCGGCTTGTTAAATCTCTATACGAGCTGAAACAAGCCCCAAAGCAATAGAACGAAAAATTTGATAGTACTATACTATCGAAGGGTTTCGCCATTAATAAGTGTGACAAATGTGTCTACATGAAAGGTAATTTTGACTCGTTCGTCATGATATGTATATACGTAGATAACATGTTAATCACAGAGAGCAGTCCTAACTTGATTCTAGAGACTAAGAACATGTTGAAACAATGCTTCGACATAAAGGATATGGGTATCACAGATGTCATCTTAGGGATAAAGATATCTAAGACGTCTGACAGACTGGTCTTATCTCAGTCTCACTACATCGAGGATGTTTGACAGTTCGCCTATGAAGTCACCAATGGATAGAAATCAAAAGCTTGATAAAAATCGTGGTGCACCCGTATGCCAGGAGCAATATGCACAGGTGACTGGGAGTTTGATGTACATAACAAATTACACCCGATCTGATATTTCTTATGCAGTCAATAAGTTGGCTAGGTTTACCCGTAATCTGAGTAATGATCACTGAAAGGCGTTGAATCGGGTACTACGATACCTGAAATACACGCTAACTTACGGGTTGCATTATTCGATATATCCAGCTGTACTAGAGGGGTACAGTGATGCAAACTGGATATCTAATATAGAGAATAATAAGTCCACCAGTGGGTATGTATTTACAATTGGTGGTGGGGCTGTGTCTTGGAAATTCTCTAAACAAACTTGCATCGCCCTATCCACGATGGAATTGGAGTTTATCGCTTTAGACAAAGCAAGAGAAAAAGCTGAGTGGCTTCACGACTTCTTAGAGAATGTCACATGTTAGGACAAACCCGTACCTTCTGTAATGATCCACTGCGATAGTCAGTCGGCTCTAGGAAGGGCACGGAGTTCTATGTACAAAGGCAAGTCTCGTCATATTCGATGGAGGCACAAGACCATTAGGCAGCTGATCACCACGGGTATAATATCCATTGATTACATAAAATCAAAGGATAACATAGAGGACCCACTGACAAAGGGCTTACCCAAAGATCAGATGTTCTGCATGTCTAGGGGAATGGGCTTAAAACCCAAGGTATAAGGACCAATACGGTGGTAACCCAACCTTACTGACTGGAGATCCTAGGAATTAGGTTCAATGGGAAAATTAAGCTGTAAAGGTTCAGTTGAGCGCTTCGGTGGAAGCATGAGCACTTCAGATAGTGATTTCTGTAAAGAAACACCAAATCCAAAGCCGTTCCCGCGATAGACTATAAGTACTATATGCAATGTGGGTAAATATTAAGTTTCCAAAACCTTTAATGATCCTCACCGGTTGAGGTTAGGTTTGGGGAAACTTTTAATGGTTCCTAACACTTGTAAAGTGGGGTATAGCAGGATACCTTGTAGGAGACCACTTATTTAAGTGCAAGGACAAGACGCTCAAATGAACGCACTTAAGAATCCAAGAAGTGTCTACGGCCACAACAAACAAAACATTACGAAGAACAGAGTAAAGGAAAGTTATTGTGTTGGTACCATTGACTTAGATTACACTAAATACTAACGGTTTAAGACATCACGTTCACCGCGCAGTAAGTAAGTTCGATGGTATTCAACTATGGAAGGTTCAAAGCGGAAGCTACCTATCCAGATGCAACATCGGTCCGCTGAAAGATTGCTGGAAAAGGCACCATGTGAGTGCGCCAAAATCTCTTTCAAGAGGGGATTGTTGGAAATTTACTAATGTGGAATTAAGTATATCCCATTATTTATGACTCAAATAATTGGGGCCCCACACGTCGAAAACGTCATTTCCACACACGTGCACATTTAGTGTCAAGTATCACAAATTTTATTAGTGAAAGAGATACTGGTACGTATGTAATACGTTTGAGACATAGAATGATGGACGGTTATTGGCCAAATGAGAAAGTATTCCACGTTGGTAAACGAAGGAAGAAGTGTAAGATGAAACTAGTCAGAAGTCGCCAAGGAGACGCGAAGGGTCGCGGCGCAGCCCAGTTGGAGCCGAGGCGCCGGAGCGTCGCGGCGCTAATTGGGTCTTCAGCCACTGGAGTTACGACGCTAATTCGCAGAGCCGCGACGCTTCGGAGGCAGAATGCTGCGACGGAAAGTTGGAAAGCTCTGACTTTTGGGCTGGTTTTAGAGCATTGAATCTTCATTGCTTGGCACATGAATTCAACCATTATTTGGTTGAATGTAACTCCTTCATCAAGTGTCATCACATAGCTATTGAAGGCCATTAGTTGGCTAGTTGAAGGGTCATCTCATTACACTATAAATTGAGGTATTTGGCTCAATTGTTCACTACACTTAGAAATATTTACAGAATTTCTGATTTCATCTTCTTCCTCTCTAGCAAGTCTACTATACTCAAAGTTCTTCAAGAATAACACTTGAGTTTTCTTTGCTCAATTGTTAAGTTGTTGTTGTATCTTGGGAGACTATTGCCCGACAATGTAAAAGGAGATATACGGGGAATCTTGTCTTAAAGACAGAGTGCCATCACTCGACTCAGTAAATCACACAAAGAGTCCGTTCCATTCTTGATTTCCAATTTTAATGTAATCTTTAGTCTATCCTTTCTAGAAGTTGTAATATTTACTTACTTCCCGTTCCCTGCAATTGTTGTAACCCCACAATACCTTTGCGCTTACCGCGACAATTTTGGAGTTCGAAAAAAGCTTTGAATACTGTAATTTTGAGATTTAATGAAGTTGTGTTAAGAGTTTGACTTACTATATAATTTATACTCCCTCCGTCCATTTTTACTTGTCACGCCTATTAAAAAGTTAAAAATAAAATGATAATTTTACTATATTATCCCTAATTATTGTTAAGTAACCTAATAATTGAAATAAATAAAACGTACTTTAAAAGTTGTGCAACCATTAAAATTTCATTGAATTTGACAATCAAATAATAAATAATACGAATAAAATAGATATGAAGTGATAAATTATCTATTGATTTTCTAAAGCGGACAAGTAAAGTGATAGATTATCTCATGTGTTGTCGCTATCAACCTATTCTCTATCTGCACTATTTTTGTAATGATCAATGATTCTAGATTATTGCTGAAGGAAAATACAACAACCCAAGAACACATAATTTTTTCAAGATTCATATATTTTTTTCACTATTTAATAATATAATCACATGTATAACATATTAATTATATCATAAATATTCACAGTTTAAATTGTACCTGAATTATAAAATTAAGTGCTCCAATGAACAACGATTCCTGAAGGTTCTTCACCAAAAAGAGAGTTTTCTATTTGTCGGGAGTAGAAAGAAGAGCAGAAAAAACTGAAGAATTAATTAAGATTTTTCCTAATAGAAACCTGTTTATAATTCTTTAAGTAACACAATTATTCAGAATCTTTTTCAACCGTTGTGTCTCTTCTCTTTTTCTTTTTATTAATATTATAATAAATATATAATTCATATATATTTAGATATGAATTTGAGTTGACCGGTCACCCAAATTTAATTTCCAACAATTGCTAAAAGAAAATGATAGTAATACTTTTGTTGAGAATGACCGGAAAATAACTGAAAAATCGAACAGACATGGCCCAAATATTCGTTTTCTAGTGAAGTTTTACATTTTCCAGCAAACACGTTGTTGTAGCCATTCCACACGCTTAATTTCTGAGTATCAAGCACGCGCCTGTCATATCATCATTGTATCTAATAGGCACAATTTTAGCGAGTCCAAAACTTAAATGACCTAAAAACTTACGAATTGAACCAAAATACCTCAAAAATAAGGTGACAAAACTACTTTTTGCGCAAAAGGGGTTATTATAAATTCTAGTCAGTCTTCTTCATTTCATCTTCACTCTTTATTTTCTCCCTTTTCACTATTTTACCATACTTTAGCCTCCAAAAAATCATGTCTCAAAGCTCTGAAACGTCAAATTTTTCTATAAAATCTGATGTTTGTGGTTGCGGTTATTATTGTAAGCCGAGAACATCAAGGACACAAGATAATCCGGATCGTCGTTTGGTGTTGTAAAGTGCCCGATGTATGTTTTTTTAACATGTTTTTAGGGTTTAATTTTTTTTCACATTATCTACATATTTTACTTTCAAAAACTTACTTTCTTGTAATGTTTATAGGATATGGATGGTTACAAATATTTTTGATGGGAAGATGAAATTCCCGTGGATAAAAGGGTGGCGGCGAAGTTTAAAAAACCTCATGTTGATAGAGATACCGCGACTTCACGTATCACTAGAAACACCGTGAAGTTTGACTTGCAGTTTAAACTTATGAAAGCTCAAGAAAAATTGACCTTTTGGAGGTCTTGCTAAAAGAATCCGAAAAAAATAATATTTTTTCAAGGATAACCTTAGAGACACTCAACACGAGAAAAATACTTTGAAAGATAAATTTAAATTTTGGAAGATGATTTGTGCTATCTTTTTGTTGTTTATTATTTTTATGTATTTTGTTTATTATGTTTATTATTTCTATGTGTTTTATTTTTATGTATTTTTTATTAAGTTTATTATTTCTATGTATTTTATTTTTACTAGTTGCACGTTTTCATGTATTATGTATTTTCTATATTTTTAAATGTATTATTTAATCTAAACCTTTTATGTACTAATTTATTTATATTTACATTAAAAATTGGCAATTGTTGAACTTGGTATGTATTAGTAACTCTAAGACGCTTATATAAATTAATAATAGACTATAACAATCAAAGCAAAATTAAATATACTAATTTTCTTCAAACTAATGACTTCATCATAAATTAAAAATACAAATAAAATCATAGTACCCCCTAATCATCATCAGGATAGAAGTCCTCAATATCATCATCAGATCAATATCATCATCAAAACAATATTTTGGGTTTCTTAAGACATATCTTCTTTCTATAGATGTTAATTCTCTATCCATTGATGATGCTTGTTCTTCGGCCAAATTTAGCATGTAAAATATACAAAGTCTTGCTAGCATTCTATTATTTTCTTTTCTAGTCCTCCGTACGACAATCTCGCAAGAATGTTGATCAGTTTGAGACATGGTCGTTGAGAACCTTGTTGGGATTTGAGCGTTGAGATTTGCCAAGTCATGAACAAGACGTTCTGATTTGGCATACCGATATGCCCATTCTCGGCGCAAACTGCAATAATATTCTTGTGGATCTGAATATTTCACATCACAAAAATCATCATTATGATGTATACGAAGATGGAGTTTCAAATCGTCTATCTTGAATCGCTTGACGAATCACTGGAATAACTGATATGATTTGAACTATCATCACTATTGTTATTCGGATCCTTTGGGAAAATTACCAACGAATTTACATTTCTACTACTCGGCATTGAATATCTTGTAGTTTAATAACAAATGAACGACTACTTATATAATTGCAAACCCCAAGTACCCTTGGGGTCGTCATTATGATCCTACCTACCTATTTTATTTAAAACAAATATTAATAGGATAATGGAGAATCATCTTCATCGGACATCTCATAGTTCGAATCATACTTGGATCTGAATATGACATAACCATGTTGACCATATTCTTCCCTGAGGCAATGTATTTTTATCTGATTGTTCTCTTCGCAAAAATGATTAAGAGTACAATTGAACTCTTGTGGTGTACCACGAGGCATTGCCATAACATGACTTTTTGAACGTTTGAGTCCGAGTGCCCTCAAGTTTTATTCTAGCATTCCAACCTTCCTAACACGTCAATTCCACTCAGATGTCATTATATTATTATATTATTAATTGTAGTCCAGTTCTCATGTCCTACTCATTGCTTCAAATATGTCTGTTTGGGGTAAAGCATGTAATAGAACCAATATCAGAAAATTGGTTCCAAAATGACATAATATCTCATTTTAATGTAAATTCTAGTTGTTCGTCATTCATGTTATATACTACTCCTTCATTTGACAACAATATGTTCGCTTTTGACCGCTTTATATGACACACTTATATTACGCAACTTTTACATGCGCAAAATATGATGTTTCTGAATGACATGCTTGATTTGACAACACTATGTTCGTTTTTAATCTCTTTCTGTGACACACTTATATTGCGCAACTTTTATATGTGCAAAATATGATATTTCTGAATGAAATTCTCGATTTGACAACAACATTATGCTCGCTTTTGACCGTTTTATATGATACACTTATATTGCACAACTTTTTACATGCGCAAAATATGATGTTTCTGAATGACATACTTGATTTGACAATACTATGCTCGTTTTATATAACACACTTATATAACAGAACTTTTATATAACTCATTTGGTTAAAAAACTCATTTTTAAAAATTCCTAGAAATATTACATTCACTAGTTGGTTCAGAAATAAATAAAAAGCGAGGGTAGCTCAAGAAGGCATCATGGTAAGATAGAAACAAACACAATTAAATCATAAGGATGTTATACGGATTTATCTGATGAAAAATGATATGATGTTCTTCGTCCCTCTAAAAATCAACCAATTTGTATCAATGTTGATTTAAAAGTTAATGGACACATAATTGAGGGTGACACACACTCTTCAAAATTCAAAGGAGTTATAATTTGGGGTGAAAAGCTTCAATGGATTCAATTATATTTGAAAAGGTGTGATTATGAGGTATTATGTCGGTGGCACAGTTTAGTTGTGCCACAAGCTTTGTCTGCTACATTTCAGACCTTCAAATTCAAGGATGAACCAATGGTTATCCAACACTTAAGAAATTTTAGAAATACAGAAAGCACTAGTCATGTATCATGCTTTGGACGATCTTAATTTTAGAGGAGCGGATGAAGAAGATCATTGGAAACTGTTAGAAAATAAAAATATTCATCGAGACTCTTCTTATCCAGTTTATCCAATAATTCAAGAATGGATAGGTCTTCCAAAATATTTACCACAAACATTAGATTGTGGAGTGCCATATTATTGTGTCAACCAAGTAAGTGCTTCTAATGATGATAGTTGGGATCTAGACTACAACGAGGATTATGGAGAAAGAAATAAAGGGAAAAAAGATGAAGAAGAGAATACAAGTATGGAGGATGATGAAATTGATGACGACGACGAGGAGAATACAAATTACTTTTCTAATTTTTATAATTTATGAAATTTTCAAATTAAAGATGCTTCATTAAAAAAAACATCATTCAGGACAAGAAGAAAAATATCTAAGATTCATAGTTCAAGATAATTCAAATACATCAAGAAGAATTAGAATATATTCATAAAATTACGAGTTTCTTCCACCACGAGAGGTTCTTCCACCACGAGAGGTTCTTCCACCACCATAGGTACTTGCACCACGATAGGTACCTCCTTCACGTTCCCGTAGGGGGACACAAACGCTTATCATGACCAAATTCCTTACACATCGAGCACTTTCGAGAGTATGTCCTATCCGGAATTTGATTGGGAATTCAAGTTCGTGCGTTAACACGCAATTTACAGATATAATATTTGTTAGCAATCATAGAAAATAATTCTTTTAGCCAATACGCCTGATCACCAAGTGGATAGAAACGACCGGCATACGCTTTAAGATAACTTTGCTCACTATTTTTGATGCCACATAATTTAATACCCTCTTTCCAATCGTCACAAAACACTTGAAGGCATAAGAATATGACATGTGGTATGATTGTCACTTATCACAAGTGCACGTTTTCGCAATATCATAAATGCTATGAATGGTGTCTCTACGATCTTGGTAAGAACCTGTTTTGATTTCAAATACATGTTCAGTATGGTTATACTCTACCATCGTGTGTTGCTCACATTTTTTTCTATGATGCTCGAATATCAGGATTTGACATTTATTTTCCACCATCTGCTAATATGGCTTTAGCCTGTTTTGTTCTAGCGACAAACCGCTCCACAACTTGCTTGAAAATCATTCTCACTATTGCAGTAATGGGCAGCCTCCGTGCACATTTTAACAAACCAATGAATGACTCCAAACTATTTGTTGTTAGAATTCCCCATCTTTTGTTGTCGTCCGCATGTAATGTCCATTTGTCAATAGGTATTTACTTTAACAAATTATATGCTTCCGGCTTCACTGATTTGATCATCTCCATCAGCAAAGAAACTTTTTTTATGCTCTGTTGAAGCCGCCCACATCCATTTTTTAGTGTGCTATTTTTAAAGGCCTTATTTATTTATCTTTATATGTCTTAAACAATAGCGATGGTAAGCAAAGGAAGGTTGTCACCCCTCCAAACGAAACATATTGTTTAATATGACATAATTTCGGTCAGATAGCACGCATATGCCCATTTGATCCTTAATAACGTATTATCTCAAATATGTCAAAAACATCCTCCATGTCTGGTTGCTCTCGTTAGCGGCAATGATGAAAGCAAGAGAGAATATCGACCCATTGACATTCATTCATACTGCAATCAGTAGTTTGATGTCGTATATCTCGTACACATGCGTACCATCTATGAATATTACTTGACCGCAATGAGCAAAACCATCAATGTATGGTTTGAATGTTCAAAACACAAAATTAAAAATATTATCGGGCACACCAGGTTGGATGTTAAGCTTCCACTCTACAACAGTACCAGGATTTAAGTGTTGTAGAGCTTCCATATACCTCGACAACTGTTGAAAAGAGCCCCCACAAATACCATAAATCATCTCAAAAGTGAGCCTACGCCCAAAACATTCGTTTCTCATGCTTATCATTTTACGATATACTCTCAAAACTGTTCTAATGCATTCTTTGATGGGGAACCTGAAAAAGTTTAAACAAACAACATTTAGCAATGATAATTTAATTGATGTCAAAATTATAATGAACTTGATCGAATAAGGTACCTTGTGGTTTCAACAATGTCAGCAACTAACACTTGAACAATCATATTTGTATCTATATTAAAATAATCTACTCGACAATCATCCATATCACAAGTGTGACGTGAGCAAAATTTTGAGATAGTCCACATACTATCATGAGTCTCCTTACCCCGAAACATCCATTGACAGCCTTGATACTCACGTCTGCAAACCAAACGCCACAACTTTCGGGTTGAATCATCAATCTAAACTCCCTCATTTCTTTGATGCTATAAATTTTAACGGCCCTTTGCAGTGCCTTTTTTGGAGGAGAAAATCATGCCTTTTGCAAGTTCAACAATACCGATTACAAGATCGTTCGGTTCTTTTCACATTGCTTGCCAAATATAATCATCATCGCTAGTAAAGACAATGGCATCAGGATGACTTTGAAAATTATCAAGTTATGAAATCACATCAGAATGCCACCGGATTGGAGATGCTTGCGGAACCGATTCTTGTTGGTGAATTGGGCTTTCTGCCATCGATTTTTGCTGGTGAAATGGGCTTTCTTCCATCGGTTCTTGCTGGTGTGGCCGACTTTGCATCATTTCTATTAACTGTTGTTCCTGACTATGAGGATGAATATCAACCTCACTATCTGATATATTTATTTCATCATCATCGGATACCTATATATTTGGTATATCATCGTTATCACTTGATGATGTTTCTATATGATTTGGATAATCATCACCATCTAGTAAAGGCCTCTTCCTACATGAAAAATAGGTAATATATTTTAAATACCAACATCATAATATATATGAATTATTTAATATCAAGATGATGAATCTACCAATAATAATCAATATTGCCTGGGTTTGAAGAAAGATTAACTGCATCGAAATCAACATTTGGTACCACTGGCACCTTTTGTGAGTAATTTTCACTACAGTGCTAATTCAAGTATTGTAAATACTAAACATCAAATCACTTATATTATTTAATTATTGAAAATTATACCTACCGATAATAATCAACTGCACCAAACTGAGAAGTTTGGCCAATATTACTCATATCAGGTGTATAACCCCTAAAAAGATATAAAAACATTACTATTACCATACGTATATTAAATATGTGCTACTACATAAAATAATAATAATAAAAAGGATATTTACTAATTTTCCTCATAATTTTGATTAAATTGTTGGCTTAAAGTTTTCAGCGATATTTGACCAGTCAAAATGTCTCCATAAGAATTTATGTCCGGGTAAGTGTTATCATTAGTAGGCTGGACTTGAGGGATTTGAGGATGAGGCGTAGTCGGTATTTTTGGGACTTCCTGACGAGTCCTGGCCAAGACTTTACTACGATTGATTTGTATCTTTTCAACATACATTTCAAGAACATTCAAGGTGGTTAAGCCCCTATATTCTTCCGACGCCCTCAAATATTCACTCAAAAACTCATCATCAATGATATTTCACTCGCCATAAAGCACTAAACCTTGCGGTGCAATGAATATTGGATATCTGCCTATTACAGATAATGCAAACTCACACCCACTAACTTTCATTCTTTTGTATATGACAGTGAGTAATGTTGTGTAATCCAAGTTAATTGGAAACTTAACATGATATTTTGGTGGAATACTATAACGAACAATATTATTATCATGAAGAATCTCTCCTTTCCAAATAAAGAAACCTTAATTGTTAAAGGAGGAGACACCATTTTTTTTATAAACTTTGGAGTTGGATAGTTTCTTTAAGAACTTGAAATTTTGAAGACTTGAACTTTGAAAATGAATGAGTCTTTACCTCATCCAAAATTTATGTTAAATAGAAAAACGGATGAGCTCTTGCAATAATTATTAGTGTCATGTCAAATCAAGTACAAATGGATAGATTAATCAATTGTAAACGCAATAATTTATTGCGTAATTGGACTAAAAAGTGACCTTTTATAAACGCGGTTGGCTAGGGTTTATAATACCCCTTTTACACAGAAATTTCTTACGCAAAAGAATTTAACAAGACCGTTACGGTTAAGTTCTTTTGCGCAGGAAATTCCTGCGCAAAAGGTAGTTGTCACTTTTTTTTTTTTGAGTATTTTGGTTCACTACGTTAATTTTTTATCATTTAAGTCCCCGACTCCAATTTGAGCATAGTTTAAATGTTCAATAGGTCACATGCATAGTTTATGTGTCTAGACAAAAAATTGAAACAAATTTAAGAAGTTTTTTTTAATGTATTTGGCCTAATATATACCTAACAAGACCTTTTAAATACATTAGGCGAAAAATAGAAAAAAACGTTATGGAGGACTATTCGGTTCCACGATTTAAGTTCATGGAGACATTTTCTAGACAAGGCTAATCGGCTCCACGATTTGATTTCATCGAGACGATTTCTACATCTTCTTCTAAGGGTCTCCAAGTGGCTCCACGATCTGGCTTTGGCTCCACGAATCTCTTGGTTCTTCTCGACACTTCTTTGGACAAGTTTGGCTTGAAATTTGGCTTCCATATCTTCTTGAAGCACTCCAAGCTAGGGATGACAGGTGGGTATAATTTTTCGGATTTCGCACCGCACCCGTCTCAGTTGGGACGGGTATGAGTATAACTTTGGCGGGTAGTAGACGTGTATGAGTATTGAAAATATACCCGTCACGGGTAGGCGGGTAGGTGGTGGGTTTGCAGTCATATCCGCCTACCCCGCCCGCCTTATACCCGGCCCAAGCTCAAAATATTAGCAGCCCATAAGTCGTGCCTTCAGCCCATAAGTCACGACAAGTCTCTCATTCTCCAACAAAACTCAAAACCCTACGCCTCTTCAGTCCTTCACGCCTCCCTCTCTCTCGTTCCCCTTCACGCCGTCTCTCCTCCCTCTCTCATTATCGACGTCTCTGCCTTTTTCTTTAAAGGAGATGCTGATCGAAAAATATTAATGTCTTTGCTTTGTGCTTTGGGGTTGTATTGGTGAGTTCAATTTTTGTGCATTTGTTAAATTTTACCTATTGGGTTTGTGGAGTTCAATTGAAAAACTTGAAAAACTTTAGCTTATATAGTTGAAATAATATCTGGGTTTTGTCTACATTTGTAATATATAGCTATTTGAGTGGATAATTTTTGGGTTTTCTTGGAAATTTTATTTTCTTGATTCTTTGTTGTGCAAGGGGGAAGAGGTGAAAAAATGGGGAATTCTGATGGTGAAAAAATGGGGAATTCTGATGGTGAAAAAATTTGGAATTCTCCTCCCTCTCTCCCAAAGAAAATGATCATTTCACAAATTCACATAGAATCTGGCAACCCTATTAGGCAATATTCTTAATAGAGGTCTACTGCCACAATATTACATAATCATGCCTCTACCAGATCTATGTAGTCCTAACGAGAAACATGAGTATAATGAACAATATATCATCATTGTAAGTTTGTGAATAAGCACCAAAAGGAAAACCTGCCTGAGAAAAACGGATGCACCAAAATCTCAAAGACTCAAAACACTAACCAAACAGAATAGTTACAAGTTACCACTTACATGTATGAGCAGTCTACTATTCTTGAGCATCTAGTAATCAATTCATTCATCTAGGCGATTCCATAATTAGCTCCTCCAAGTACAAATTGAAGACCTTCATGATATTCAGCAACTTCACTTCCAAGGCTCTTCAAATTTCTTCAGCTTATACATCAATTGCTTCTACGTGTCTTTGCCAAGGGAAGGGCTTATTTACACCCAAAGGAGTGAAATATTAAAAGACAGTTACACAAGTGAAAGAAGAAGTAGCAGCACAAACACCAGAGAATTCAGCAACCTGAGCAGCTGTCACCTCATCACTGAAACTACAATCCTTTATTTTAATTTTTCTTTTTTTTGACCAGTTAACTGAAACTACAACCCTTTGGATCAGTCTATGCCTGTCTTTCACCATATGGGTAGCAACAATGATGAATTTCTAGAAATTAAAGAATTGCACCAGATTTGCTATTAGCATCTTGCTTTGTGTATAGTTTCAATAGAAATTTTCTTTAACGCAAGTAATTTTATTTGACATCGAATAAAATGCAACATACCCAGTGTACTAAAACCAATGAACCACACCAAGTAGGGCACGTGCTAAGATATATCTTGACTGAGGCAATCTGCAATTTTTATTCACAAGAGTGAACGACATAGCATCTGACAACAAAGTCATAGGAAGGGGTGTTAGAATCATTACTTGAAGTGTATGAATTCTTTTTTTTTTTTGATATCCAGCATCCTGGCTTACGCTATACTATTCCAAGAGATAGTAATCCCGGTCTCTCAGCACTACTACCAGTAAATCGCGGGATGTGCCTGAATGACCAGGATTTAAGAACAGAACAACTGATATCATCTACACGGTCCTACCCCAGAAGAGAGCAAATTACTCCCACCAGGGTTCGAACCCACGCTGCAGGCCTCCAGCTGTATTTTAAGTTCTCCTTCTTTGTCATCCAGCTATGCCCCGGGGACTCTTTTCTTTTCTTTTCTTTGTGAAGGGGAAAGTTCCGAAGGCGAAACCCCCCACCTGTACCAGAGGCCCCTTGGCCAGGTGGGATGTAAATCGAGGGATATGCGCGAGTGACAACCCTGCAAGGGAGAGGACCAACGGGACACGAACCCAGCAACAACCCTTGCAATAGTTCAGCAAAGACTGTCACCACACGGATTCGAACCCGCGACGTCGGAGTGGTTGTACCCAATCACCTTGCCACTTACCAACTCGCCTGTGCCCCTAGGGGCTCTTTTCTTTCTTTTCTAATAGTATTAAAGGTATGTCTTTAGGGAGTTAATTATGTTGATTAGCATTGCTCTGGAAATGTGTCGTGGTAGAGTGCTTTAGCACGATATATATATTTTTTTTGAAAAGGTAAAAGTTTGCTTTAGCACGATGCTAGTAATTCCAGAACTTGAAAGAGCCCTTCATAAGAGAGTGGTGGCTCTTATCTTCTCTATCCAATATACTATGATAGTTATGGGTGTTTTGGAAATACAAAATGCAGTACAATTGTTGGAAATTAGCCTTTGGCGGGGAGATGCGTCCACCCATCTTTGATGAATTAAACACTAGTGTTTCGCATGTTGGAGACCTTGTCTCTTCGCACATGCATGATCTACGAAGTGAGTAGATGATCGTAGGGCCAAGAATCGTCTAATTTCGTTGAGAAATGAAAGAGATATTAGTCCACGAAGTAAGGTGTTTGAGACATGGAAATGTGGTGTGGGACAAATCTACCACATCAGTGGGAATAGGAAGAATTGCTCTCTATATAAATCTCTAATTGGTAAAGGGTTTGGGACCCCAAGGGGTATCCCATGTGTTTAAAGGAGGGAAGACCTAGATGTGCTTGGATTCATGGCTAAGCCCACACGCGCGCCGCCGCCCGCCCGTCCGATCACGGGCCACGGGCTGTGGGCTGTGGGCTGTGAGGACTTTCTGATATTGTATTTTTGGACCAGAGAACTCTGCCAGATATACAGTTTGGACCAGAATTCTTTCATATGTACAGTTTGGTCCCTGAAGTTTCAATATTTACAGTTTGGTCCCCAGAACTCTGGGAAGGAGACGGAAGGCAGAAAGCCTACCGTTGGGACTGTTTTTTGAGGCATTAATCAGCCATTACTTGGCTGATTAACTCCTCCATTATCACCCTCCTTCATGTCCATAATTCAGCCTCCTTGATGGCCATTTACTGCCTTTACTTGGCTGTTTTAATGGCCTCCTAATGGCCATTAACAGCCATGTTTTGGGCAGTTGTACAGCCCCTTCTCCTTGCTATATATTGAGCTTCATTTGGCTCAAAACAGAAGCAAGAAACAAGCTGAAAATAGACGGGAAATACAGCAACATAGCAGCACAAAAAACAGACTGAAAAATCACGAAATCAGTGAGCAAAAACTGCTCGAAACAGTGGCTGAAAATCAGTCAAAAACAGTGACCAAACCCTCACGTATACACAAGATATACACTATAGAGACACACAATATACACAGAGACAAAAGAGAAGAGTAGACAGAAACTCTTCCTTCCTATTCCATATCTTCAGCAAGTCGAGTTATATTTGTTTTCTTCGTCAGGCTCAACCTATTGGCTTTGTAGCGTTGAGATTAAAGTGTTGTTTTATCTTGGGAGACTATTGCCCGCTAACGTAAAAGCATATATAGGGGCAATCTTGTCTTAAGGATAGAGGGCTATCCTCGACTCAACACACAACGTTGTAACCATCCAGATTTAATTGTTTCTTGATTTCAGGATATCAACATTCAAGACACAACAAACTTGCGGCAGTTCTCAACATTGGTTTGCAAGGTGATCAAGATTCAAAACACAACACACATGCGGCAGTTTTGAAGATTGACCATTTATTTATCCTTTCGAACATTTGTAATAGTTATTACTTCCCGTACTGCTCTATAAAGTACAATAGAATACCAACAACAATAACATCAGCAAGTGAGTTTGTCAATCGTTCTTCCTATTTTACCAACCATGTTTTCTGTCTGATACCAACTGTGATTGAGACAAAACTTTTACCTTGTTGACTTTAAGCTAAATGGTTCTCACTTCATACACACAATCTTCCTCCGGAGAGCCATGTTAGTGAAAGTATGTATGTCCTAGAGACTATATATATTAGGGATAAAAATGTACTTGAACACATTCGTATTATTAATGAGATTAATATTTATGGCATTTGCAATTATTGAATTATTGTTTGATTGTTTGCAATTATTCATATATGTGCATCCCTTGAGCTTACATTGTCATTAATAGAGTGAGATATTAATGATAGAATGTAACTCTCAAAATAGTCTCGACTAATGATCATCGAGAATGTGATATCGATGATATGCTATAAGTCGACATGTGGTCTGCATCATATTTTTGGAGAATGTAGCATGTCTCACAGCTACGAGTAATGGTTACTCGTGATGGACACATGGATACTTTGGAAAAGTATTGATATACCCTGCCGATAAACTATTTGTTATACATGTCTATAGTGTTATCGGCGTGTGGAATATAAAGGTCCTTTGACTTGAGATCAATACGCACCTTGTTTACAGAATGATGTACTTTGACCAAGTTCTAAACTTAAACTCCTTCTAGAAAAGATATGGCTTGTGTTGGGTGCATCAGGATGTAAATCAATGTGGTAGTTGAGCCAAGAATAAGATTCATTCCTCAATTGGAAGTTCGAGAGAGCACTCAACTTCTCAATATTATTAGATTGACTAAAGTCACTGGCCAGTGCAAGAGACATATCAACTAATAAATGTGAGATAAAGTGATTAAGCCATTTGGATAGACACTTGGCAAATCCTAAGCTTAATCGAGTGTGTCGCGAATGAAAGGAATTTATAGTTCCGCATAAAGGTTAAGTTTGTTGGATTCATGTAAACGTACTTCACATATTGAGTTCGTCATACGACGCAGTCTAGAAATTTCGTATGGACCTTAATTAGATTAATGTCGATATGTGAAGGCCTATAGGGTGACACTATATGTGATTGTTTCTTCGATCTAAGAATGTATTGAGAAAGTATTAAATATTCGATTGAGAATCGAGATATTTAATTTATAATAATTATGAAATATTTCTATTTGATAGAAATTATTTAATTAAGTCGAATTGGATTTCAAATTTAATTAAATGTGTTGGATATATTATATGGGTACTCGGACAAAAATGGAAGCAATTGGGCCAGAAATTATTGGCCCAAAATGGGAGCTTGGCCGTCCACTTTGGGCGTGTGAAGTGGACCAGCTGGGCAGGTCCACTGAACATTAATATGAGCCCAGGTTTTCTTGTTTTATATATGTTTAAGTTTTGTCATGAACTCCTATATATACAACACATACCCCATAATTATAGGGTGCAAAAAATAACTTCTCAGTTCCTAAAGCAAGATTTTCTAGCTTTCTTGAATAGAAAATACATAGAAAGATCTTGCAATCGAGGAAACAAATCGCGTGGATACCTTAGTGTTGAATCCCGCGTACGAAAACCTGTTTTGAACATACAACATGATTATCGTATAGGTCATATCAGGATTGTTGTTGGGTAAGAAATTTTAAATTTCCGTTGTGCTTACTATTTGATTTACGAACCCAACAAAATCCTACCGTTAGTATCGGCACTCAGCCGCCAAACTAGTAGAAAATGATTTCAACGAAATAATACGACACCAATATTTAAAATGACTGTGAAGTACTTATGCCCAAACATACCTAAAGTTTGTCGTATCTGTTATTTTAAGCAACACTTAGTTTCTTTAGTTTTATGGGAACCCACCTTTGATACAGCAGCATTCCAGAAACAGAGAAAAACATAAAGAGGCAACGGCCAGGGACTTTTCTGAAACATGGTAAAATCTCAATTCTTTGCGTGTGATTAACTGAGGTTTATTCAAGACACACAAGATCAACCTGAGTGGAGATACTTTTCTGAAAGACCTAGTCTTCCTCTCTTCAGATTAGGCCACACAGGGTAAGAAGCCTCAACATCAGGTTTTGATGAGAATACTACCTTATGATAAAGAGAAGAGAATGAAAATATTGAACCAAAAGCAAGAAATTATATTGTCTTGATTGAGATGCACATTCAGAAAATAGACGTCATAGAACAGAGGAAGTCCTATTTTTCTTCTACTTTTCTTATCCATCAACCAAACGGGCATTATATAACTTGAAAATGGAAGTGCCTTGAATTTTCAGTTTGCATTGATGAGAAATGGTTCATCAACAATGGAATCTAAACAAGCAGCGGTATTCTTGATTGGAGCTTGAAGAAGAAAAAAGAATATCATCTCAAAAGTGGATAAACCTCATAAACAAAGAATCGTCTGCAGCCACCATCTCAACTAGAAAGAATTTTCTCTTTGCCCGTACTCTTCATATATAAATCATACAACTCAGGCACCTCATACCTGAAAGGCAACACATAGTGCTTATAAAACTTTGGTTCTGGATATGACATGATAGTGTAAAGACATAGGTTCCTCCTTATAAGTTGCTTCTCTTTGATAAGTTTGAAGATTTCATTCCTTGGCATGACCCTCTTCTCCAAACTGTACTTTAAAAGTGAAGGACGAGAAGCCAAATAACTAGACTCATACCCCAGTTCGTTCATGAAAAATTTCAATGTAATCATTATCTTATCCTCTGATGAAGCCAAACAGTAAGGAAGCTTTCTCACCATTGTGCATATATCAGAATCAGACCATCCAAAGCTCCTGAAAGTCTCTGATTTTACATTTAGTGTAGACTCAGCAAAACATACAATAGCTTTAACTCCATGTTTAAACATAGGGGACCCTCTAGGAATATAGAAATCCTTTTCTACTCGACACACTACGTCCTCAAGCCACTCGGGCTTTTTAATCATAGCCAACGGACGATTAAGAAAAAACTTCTTAATATCCATTCTTGAAAACCCAAATTTCTGTAACAATAATACATTGGGTGGCATTACTTTTGGGAGATCCGCAGTAAGTAACCAAGGTAATCTTTTTATAACGATAGCTACCGAATCATTATCACTATCCAATACTTCTCGAAGATAATTGAGATTTTTAATACAAGTATCAAGACTTTTATGAGACAAAGCACCACTTTTTGTAATAACTCTAGCTAAGTCTGACCCAGATAAGCCGAGTTCTTGAAGAAGCTTAATTTTTGGTTTAAGGGTATTGTCAACACTAGTAAATAACAATGCAGGATATGCAGAAACAAGGGATTTAATTTGGGTTTTGTGTAAACCCATTTGTTTGAAGAAATCAAGAACTAATGTAGGCTTACTATTTCCAGGTTTCAAGCAAGTTACCTTAGTGCTTGTAGTAATAGCTTTTTCTCTTGAGAATCCAACTGAGTTAATTAGCAAATCCACCAATAAATTGGTGCTTGTTGGAGCTGTGGAGTAAAAGAGATATAAATTTCATGGAAAGGAGATGTCTTTTTGTGCCATTGTTACCAAGTTGAAACATCAGATCAAGGTACATTTCTGATACTAAACCCTTGGGTTGATAGAAGTTCGATTTTGTTCTGTAAAATTTAGGGGTCCGCTGTGGATGGACTTCCCATTACCTGATCTGTCATACAAATGTGGTGAAAGTAGGGTTTTACAAGAATTGGGCAAATTAAAAAGTTGAGATTTGTGAGGGAAATGAGGCAAATGTATTATTCGAAAACATATTACGTATTTCACTTTTTTTTTTAAATATGTTTAAATTAATTTAATTAAAAGGAGAAGGAGTGGAGGGAGAAATATTGTGATGTGCCATTGTTACGCCTCATTTGTTATTTTCATTTAAGATTAGATATCTGAATCTGAATGATCAAAATTTAAAATGTTATCACTAGATCTGAACACATAATAATTAATATTATTTATTTTTTAATATCTAAATGTGCATAATATATTTATTTAAATATAATATAAATACAATTCAGCTAAAAAATAACTATGATATTAAGAAATAAATATAAATCTAATAAAATAAAATTATTATTTGATATATATAGGGTGAGTGGGGGGGTAGCGAGGTGGGTCGGGGAGTGGGTGGGTAGGTGGGGTGGGTGGTGGGGGTGGGGGTAGGGGTGAGGTGGGGTTAAGAAAGTGAGGGTGGTTGTGGTTGACTGTGGTAGTGGTGGCGGGGTTGTCATGGAAGATATGGGTAGTGGTGGTGGGTTGAGGGTGGAGAGAGAGGGTGGGGATGGGGTGGGGAATCCGGGTTATCAAAGGATTTCGGTGGGGTCAGGAAGGTAGGGGTAGGGGTGGAGCTAGTGGTCGTGGACAGAGTGGTGATAAAAATTATACATACAAAAACACCTCTTAATGATATTAAGATTTTGTTCAAGATTTCAATGATTAAGACCTATTCAGATCAAATAAGTGTTTTAGATCTTAATATAAATAAATGCACTTAATGACCTAAGATATGAACCATTCAGATTCAGACCTCCATTAAGTGCAAACATATGAGGCCTTTGTCTTTACATTGCTTTTTTTTTTTTGGGAAAAAAGGGTCAAAAATACCACTCTACTTTCATAAATTAACTAGTTTACCTTCCGTTACAAGTTGAGGTCAAGAATACCATTCCCGTTCGCAAGGTTCATAAAAATACCCTTCATTTGACGAAAACTCTCAAATCAATTCAAATAAACCGATTTCAATTGATATTATCCGATCCTTTCTTTTAACCCGCCCACTAAACGAAATTGACTCATATCAAACTAAACCCCAAGCCTCTAGAGACACAACAACAACAACAACATACCTAGTGAAATTCCACAATGTGGAGTCTAGAAAGGGTAGAGTGTACGCAAACCTTACCTCTACCTTGGTAGGTAGAGCGGCTGTTTTCGGAAGACAAAGCATAATCACAAGCAAAGCAAGCAAAACAAAGCAAGAGAAACGGTCAGACTCAGATAAGAAATTAAAGCAGTATGAACATGCCGATAACAAAATCGAATACGCCATGGTAGCGCATTCTAATAAAAGAAAGAAGTAGCTAAAACAACTAAATAAGATAAACAAAGTACACTAAAGAACACATATCAATAGAAATCAAACTACAAGAGGACTATAAAGCAATATTGCGCCTATAAGTTCGATAGGCTAATCGGGCCTACAATAATAACACTACAACTATCATTTTGTAAGAGTAAGTAGGACTACGCCCAACTACCTACTACCCTTCTACCCTAATCCGTGTCATCCACGACCCCCTATCTAAGGTCATGTCCTCAATAAGTTGCACTTGCGTCATATCCCGTCTAATCACCTCTCCCCAATACTTCTTTGGCCTACCTCTACCCCTCCTGAACCCGTCCATAGCCAACCTTTCACACCTCCGTACCGGGGCATCTGTGTCTCTTCTCTACACATGCCCGAACCATCTCAACCTCGCTTTCCGCATCTTATCCTCCACCGAGGCCACTCCTAATTTATCCCGGATATAATTATTTCTAATCATATCTCTCCTTGTATGCCCACACATCCATCTCAGCATCCTCATCTCCGCAACTTTCATCTTTTGTATGTATAAAGTCTTAACTAGCTAACACTCCGCCCCATACAACATAGTCGGTCTAACCACCATCCTATAGAACTTCTTTAAGTTTTGGTGGCATCTTTTCGTCGCACAAAACTCCATATGCAAGCCTCCATTTCATCCACCCTGCCCCAATACGATGTGTGACATCGTCATCAATCTCTCCATTCCTTTGCACAAATCTATATTTATATATAATATAAAGCTAGGAATAGACAATCATATGTGACACCTCTTTATGACCAAGAATTCTATTTATCTTTTTTTCTCCTTTTTTGAATTTTTTCTTCTCTATTCCTCCAACCTCCAATTAAAAATGTATAAATGTTATACTTACAACTTTTAATGTAAATGAGTAATGCTTCTATAACATGCCCATGGAAAGTCATACTCAATTAACTTTAACATAAATGAGAAATGATTCTTATAACATAAAAAAAAAGTAATGCCTTTCTCTTGAAAAGTCGGGGCCAATTTATTGCTTTTGTTAGGTTTCCAGAACATTACATTCAGGTGAGGAAAAAGACACAATTCACTCAAATAATGTTCATCCGAAAACCCTCTTCTCTTTTCATTCTATATTTTGGTTCATTATAGTTGACTACCTCATCTTTTTATTTTGAACTTTAATGATAAATTTGGCTCTGATGTATAATCTCCCGAGAACAATACTAACCAATGTTGGTGAGTATCTTTAATTTTACTGTTTATTTGTGTTGTTGAATATTACTTTATTCATCCTCCTCTATGCAAGTCACAATTATGTTCATTGAATTGAATTTTGTATAGAGACAATTGACATTATTGTTACGGTATTATAGAGTCTCAACCTCATGATGAAAAGGTCAGCTATACACTCATTTACAACGACAATAACAACGATTATGTCTCAGTCTCAAATAATTTATAAATTGAAGTCGGCTATAGAATTCTCACCATGTTATTCCATATAATTCATCTAAAGAATTGTCTTAATGTTTTTGTTAAACGTAATAACATATGATGATCCTATGACTATGTTATTGTCTAAGATTTCCTATTGTTTGCTTCAACAAAAGTGAGAGAAACCGTGTGTGTATATTTGTGAAACCGTGTGTATATTTGTGTATATTTAAGTTACTTACCATATTTTGTAGAAGTCTTGTACACGAGTAATTACGATATTAATATTATAGTAGGAATAAGATTTTATATTGTATATATAGACCTCTTCATTAATGAAAACAATCAACAGATTATTTCTTTCATGGTATCAGAAGTCTAGGGAAAAAATACCTTCTCCCAAAACCTTCCGCTGCCCTCTTCATTCTCGGCAACCGTCAGGCTGCAGGCCAAAGTTTTTTTTTCCTCCCAAATTTTCTTCCAAATCTCTCATTCTCCTCTTGTTCTTTCATAATGTCTACCTCAAAGAACGCATTTTATCATGCCCTTACTATGTCCAACATCAAGAACCACATCCCTATCGTTCTTGAAATGGAAAACGTCCAATACACGACGTGGGCAGAATTATTTAAAGTTCACGAACGCTCATATCAAGTCCTTCATCACATCATTTATGCAGAAGTAGGAAAAGAGAAGGTGCCTACTGCCGATGATGACCCTATGTTATGGACGACTCTTGATGCTATGGTACTCCAGTGGATTTATTCCACTATCTCTATGGACCTGTTGCAGATGATTATTGAACCCGACGCCACATAAATAGAAACTTGGAATCGGGTGCGTGATATATTCCAAGATAACAAAAATTCCCGTGCCGTCACTCTTGAGCAGGAATTATTCCATGTCAATGTGGAGGATTTTTCGAATGTCTCAGCCTATTTTAAAATGTTGAAGGAATTGGCGGATCAACTCAAGAACGTTGGTGTGCCCGTCACTAAAGATCGTCTCATTCTTCAGATGGTTGTAGGCCTATCCAAGGCTTATACTGGCATTGGGATGCTTTTTCGTCAAAGTAATCCTACCAGGCCCGTTCCATGCTTACATAAGAAGAGGCCGGCTTGGCTACAAAGGCTGCTACGGGAGCTAATTCCATCATGATGATGGCTACGTCCGATGACCCTCACTCATTCTCAGGTAATTATAGCCAAAACTGTAACAATGGTGGCGGTAAAAAGGGTCAAAATCGAAAAAATAGTGGCAAGAATCACGACGGCGGTCGCAGCAGTGGCGATTGCAGTGGAGGTAGTCGGAGCAGTGGCGGACGTGGTGGCAGTGGGCCAGCTGGGCCGCATCACCACTGGCCGCAGCCTTGGGCCACTACACAATGGTCGTGGGACTGCTGGGCCCACTGGCCCAACATGGCCTTTCCTATTTACCTCGACATTCTAGCGAATTAGGCCAGCCAGAGGCCCAATTCCCAATTCCAGCAGTACCAGCCCAAACAGTCCACTGGGCCTTGGCAGTAGGCTGACCTACTTGGGCCTCGGCCTCAGCAGGCCTTTGCTGCTGTGGGCCCAATTTCCGGTCCGACACCTACGGATATTAAGGTCGCGATGCATACACTTGGATTAAATCCTCCGGAAGCAAATTGGTATATGGACACCGGAGTCACTTCTCATATGACATCCGCCCAAGGTAATCTCTCGTCTTATTTTAATTTGAGAAATAATCGTGGCATAATTGTTGGTGATGACAATTCAATTCCAATTCGTGGTTATGGTCACACAAATTTGTCCCCCCCCACATCCACCTCTAGTCCTAAAAAATGTCATTCATGTCTGTCCGAAAAATCACAACTGATAATTGGATTTCTGTTAACTTTGACCCTTTTGGTTTTTCTATGAAGGATTTCACCATGGGGATACCTCTAATGAGGTGTAATAGTCGGAGAGAGCTTTATCCAATCACCACCACCACTATTTCCACAAATTAAGCCATATCTTCTACATTTGCCGCTCTTGCTCCTTCTGTGGCATGCACGTTTGAGTTATCCAGGGTCGTCAATTATTTCTTCTCTTAAAAATAATAATTTTATTGATTGTAAGAGTACGCGTAGTGCTCATATTTTTCCTTCTTGTCCTCTAGGGAAACATGCTAGATTACCGTTTGTAGCATCTACTTCTAGTACGTCGATGCCTTTTGACATTATTCATAGTGATTTATGGACATCTTCCGTTTTGAGTTATTTGGGCCATCGTTATTATGTTTTATTTTTGGATGATTATTCAAAATTTTTGTGGACTTTTCCTTTCTCTAAAAAATCTCAAGTTTTTTCACATTCTTAAAATTGAGATCTTTTATCCATACCCAATTTGAACAGAAAATTAAAAACATTCAATGTGATAATGGTAGGAAATATGATAATGGGAAATTTTGGGAATTTTGTGACACTCATGGCATATCTTTTCGATTTTCTTGTCCTCATATGTCCTCACAAAATGGGAAGACCGAAAGAAAAATTCGTACCATAATATTGTCCGAACTTTACTAGTCTATGTTTCATTACCTACGACTTTTTGGCATCATGAGTTACAAATGACTACCTACCTCCTTAACATACTCCTTAGCAAAGGTTTAGCATATCAATCACCCCTAAAAAATCTTTATAATAAGGATCCCTCGTATTCTCATCTTAGGGTGTTTGGGTATTTGTACTATCCGTTTTTCCCGTCTACTACAATTAACAAACTACAATCCCGTTCTACTACTTGTATATTTGGGGTTATCCATCTAATCATCGTGTTTACAAATATTTTGATTTATCCGCTAATAAAATCATAATTAGTCGCCATGTCATTTTTTATGAAACCCAATTTCCGTTTGCTAAATTGTATAATTCTGTGTCTAGTTCGTATAATTTTTTGGATAATGGGCTCTCACCGTATATTATCCACCATTTATCCGAGCTGTCCCATGACCAAAATCAGCCAGCAGGCCCACTGCATGCTGGCCCAAATATTACCGATCCAGTCTCTGCTTCTCATCCAGCAGGCCCACTACCTGCTGGCCCAATTTTACCGTCACAACCTTCTACCACTGGGCCAGCAGGCCTATTACCTGTTGATCTAGTTTTACCCGACCCGACACCTACCAAAAATACGTCCCCTCCTATTTTGAGTTAAGGGCCTGTTACTCGTAGTCAACGTGGTATTTTTAAACGTAAAAGACATTTTAATCTAAATTCTAATGTCAATAAATCACCCCTACCACATAATCATGTGTCTGCCCTTCATGAACCGAATTGGAAAATGGTCATGGATGATGAATATAATGCTCTTATTGCAAATAAGACATGGGAGTTGGTGCCCCATCCACCTGGTGTCAATATTATTCATTCTATGTGGATTTTTACTCATAAAGAAAATTTTGACGATTCTTTTGAGTGGCATAAGACACGTCTTGTAGGTGATGGTAAAACACAACATGTTGGCATGGATTGTGGAGAGACGTTTAGTCCGGTGGTCAAACCGACAACTATTCGCACTGTGCTTAGTCTGGCTCTCTCGAAAGCATGACCCATTCATCAGCTGGATGTGAAAAATGCTTTCTTACATGGTGATCTTAAAGAGACAGTATACATGCATCAACCCTTGGGTTTTAAGGACCCCAATTATCCTCACCATGTATGTTTGCTGAAAAAGTCCTTATATGGGCTTAAGCAGGCCCCACAGGCTTGGTATAAGAGGTTTGCAGATTATGTGTCCACTATTGGATTTTCTCACAGCAGGTCTGATCATTCTCTGTTTATCTATCGTCGTGGTACTTCTCTAGCATACATTCTGTTGTATGTGGATGATATTATTTTAACTGCCTCTTCTGATAGTTTGCGCAAGTCTATCATTACCCTTCTCAGTTCAGAATTTGCTATGAAAGACTTGGGGTCCTTGAGTTATTTTTTTAGAATAGTTGTCACTCGTCATGCATGTGGTCTATTTTTATCACAGAGGAAATATGCGGCTAAGATTATTAAGTGAGCTGACATGTCATCTTGTAAGTCCTCTTCTACTCCGGTTGATACCAAACCGAAGCTGAGTGCTACGTCTAGCACACCATATGAGGATCCAACCCACTATCGTAGTCTTACATGGGCTCTTCAGTATCTTACATTCACGAGACCATATATTACTTATGCAGTTCAGCATGTGTGTTTAATTTATGCATGATCTTCGGATTGAGCACATGTATGCGATCAAACGCATTATACGATACATACAGGGCACACTTGTTTATGGGTTGCATTTATATCCATCCTCAGTCTCTACTCTCATGTCATATACAAATCCTGATTGAGGTGGATGTCCAGATACCAGACATTCAACCTCTGGTTATTGTATGTTTCTTGGTGATAACTTGGTCTCTTGGTCGGCAAAATGCAATGCTACTTTATCGTGATCCAGTGCGGAGGCCGAGTATAGAGGAGTAGCCAATGTGGTGTCTGAGTCATGTTGGCTGCGTAATCTTTTGTTAGAGCTTCAACTTTCCTATTCAGAAAGCTACCTTGGTCTACTGTGATAATGTTAGTGCTGTCTATCTCTCTGGGAATCCGGTCCAACATCAGTGCACTAAACATATCGAAATGAATATTCACTTTGTTCGCAAAAAGATAGCTCGTGGACAAGTACGTGTCTTACATGTCTATTCAAGGTACCAAATTGCTGACATCTTTACTAAGGGTCTTCCCTTGATTCTGTTTGATGATTTTAGGGGCAGTCTCAGCGTACGACAACCACCTGCTATGACTGCGGGGGTGTGATAGAAACCGTGTGTGTGTGTGTATATTTGTGAAACCGTGTGTGTATATTTGTGTATATTTAGGTTACTTACCATATTTTGTAAAAGTCTTGTACAAGAGTAATTAGAATATTAGTATTATAATAGGAATATGATTTTCCGTATTTAGAGATTGTATATTGTATATATAGACCTCTTCATTAATGAAAATAATCAAGAGATTATTTCTTTCAAAAGGGTAACGTTTAAATTGTATGTGAAGGATCTCAATCACATATTATATGGAGTCATTGATTCCTTATGGATCATTTAATTAGAGATTCATTTTGTTATTATTGTTTCTCCTATCAATCAAGATCTAGCCATCACAGATGCAATGCAATCTAAAGTTCTCCTGAAGTAGACACAAGAGGTTAGAATTTAAGCTCATGTTCTGCTTTTCACCCTCTCTATTCATGTTATATTTAATCAACTTGAGAATTAGGAGTTTTTGGTGCAAGTTGATGAAACGCAGAGAATTTAATTCCGTCAACAAAACACATAATTTGTTCATTTTTTATGCTTCCTTTCCTTTTTAGTAAGTTTTTATAATTGTAATGTGAAAAAACTAAAAAAATGTCCATGAGTTGTTTCATATTTGTTGGGACCGGGGCTACGGATAAGAAAGAATGTGTAAGAATAAAACAGTAACAGCTAAAACAATTAAAACAGTTTCTGGATGTTGCCTTCAATGTTGTGTCAACATCTGAGGCAACATTGTGATAAAACAGTTATAAACCTGTATAGAGTAAATGCAGCGGAAAAGTAAAGAGACACAAGGTTTATATTTTCAAGGGTATATATTAATATATCCCTTGATGGTCAATGACCAAAGAATTGTATAAATTATATACAATTACAAATGAATTTTTTTTTACAAGATTGAACAATAAATGCGAAAAACAAATTACAAATAAAAATGAAGTCGCAGATGACTTCAGCCTAAAGTTAAAAGATCTAAAAAGATAAATACAACATCTTCATTACTATTGCTTGAACTACATGCTTGATCTAGAATCTGAGCAGCAGTAGTAATGTGGGACTAGATGTTGTTATACAACTTTAGGCTAAGTGTGTTGATCCAGTTTCTAAGGTGAATATCCGAGAGCTCTCTTGGAAATTCTTGTCGTTTAATTCTAGATATCAATACTCTGAAGTTCCCTTCTATTTATAGTGTGGAACTTCCCTTGAAATCCTCACTGGTTGGTTACGGAGGCTGAGTAAAAGAAGGCTTCATCTTGGACCGGTTCTTGCTCCTTCAAAAGCTCAACGTTCTGAACTTGGTCTTCACGCTGCTTCCTCTCCAAGCTTTGACTGTTTCTTTTACCACGTTTTAAACACAACATCATTGTTAGTTTGCCTAGGTCATTTTTTACTCACAGTAACACAACCTGTTTTGGCCGGAAGAATAGGCAAAATCGTTACAGGGATGTTGTCAGGAATGTTGTCACAACATCGCAGGCAACATTCTTATTTTCATAAGATGTTGTTCTGAGCATTTACAGATGTTGTCATAACATCCATCTAACATCAACAATCTCCCCCTTTTTGCCTTTCTTCACAAAACTCCATACAAAGCGAAAAATGACTAGGATACTGATTCTCGATATAGTCCTTACATTCCAAGAATCAGTAGGATCAGTGTTATGCTCCCCCTTAACCTGCAGTAGCAAATTTCAAGCAGTGTTGTATCGATAATCTGATCAGATAGGAGTTATGTTCTGTTAGTCATGACTTACTTACGACAACTGCGTAATTAGTCTACAGTAACCATTCATAACAATCCACATCAGGCAAACATATATAAACAACTTTTGAAAGCATTCACAATGTCTGCAAGAACAGACCAAATGTCTCAAAGTAAAAAATACAAACACAAATAATATTCCAAATGTCAGCAATGTCAGTATAGTCCACTATTCAAAATAAACATTCATCATTGAATCAACACTCCATCAACATAATCATCCTTGACCAGAGTAATCAAGTCACAATAGCTTCCAGCCGCTTTTTATGAACAATCACTCTGTGCAACACCATCTTCATCTCCATGGCTTCAGAAGTAGTTAACAATCAATCATCTCACCTCCTCTCCCCTACATCATTACCTGCACCCTTATCGCAGCGACTCCCTCGTCTGTGTGCTTCCAAAGAAGAAGACGCGATCGCAGCCTCCTCTCGTGCTCGCTTCAAAGAAGAAGAAGAAGATCGCCAGCCTCCTCTCGCCGCTTCCAGAAGCAGCATCAGCATCAACATCATCATCATCATCAACATCATCTCCCCCTTTTTGTGAAGAAAGTAAGCCCATGTAATAGTGTTTGGCTCGTACTAGTTCTTGAATTTGTCTGTCAAGTTCAGCAATGTGCTGTCGTAGCCAATCTTTGGACATTGGGACTTGTCCTTGAGCAATGTTGCCAGGAATGTCGACAACATCCTTTGATGTTTTAGTGTCCCATTCATCTTTCTTCCAGGGCAGGTCAATAACCCTGTCCCTTCTGTTAACAACTGCTCGTTGTACTGAGTAAACCTCTAAGGCTGGACTCAAATTTTCTCCTTTTGGAGTCTTAAAACCTTGGTTGAGCAGGATTTGAAAAATCAAGGAGGGGTATGGAAGGGCAGAATTGCTTTGTTTTTCTGCCAAGTTGACAGCATGATTGAATATAAGTGTTCCTAAGTCAACTTTCTGATTCCTTCCAATCTTAAAAAGCAGTGATGCTTGATCAAGGGTTACTACTGTCTCGTTGAGAGAGGGTATCCAGTTGTTTATAGCAAGTTTGTGCAAAGTGGCAAACAAGGCAGTGAGTTTCGACACAAGGCTGCGAGGAGCCCAAACAGTGATCAAATTCCCTGTGAGGTACTTGATCATTGAATTGAGTTCCTCCACAGTGGGGTTTGGTTGAGGTTCGCTTTTACTAATAATTATCCCAAGGGTGGAGTTGATGATATTAGGTGTAAAATTGTATACATTGTTGTATAGGTACACTTTCCCAAATTTCTTGGAGGTTGTGTCCTTAACAGCAAACATCAGATTAGCATAGAACACCCTAATCACCTTCTCACAATAAGGATTCTTACCAGATACAGAGCTTAAGATGTTTCGACTACTTAAAAAATCAACTAAACCATTTTTGGAGAATGAAGTTAGGCCAATCACCTTCTCGCCTCTAACTCCTCTATTCTTAAACCAATTCCAATTGCTGGAGCATGATTTAGTTTGAAACATGGAAGAGTAGGGAATTAACTCAGAATCTGTTTCAGATTCTGTGTATACTTGTTCGGATGAGGTGGTTGTAGGTATTGCCTCGGATGTTGTGGCAACATAGTCTGGGTCCATTTTCTCGTTTGTTGCCTTTGATGTTGAGGCAACATATTTATCAAAATTCCAGTATATTCTATGGACCCCTTTAGGAATGAAGTTTCGTAGAGGGGTGTCATCAGACATCTCTTCTTCTACTTTTTTCTTCTCAGATTCTGCTTGTGGAGTGGAAGTCGATGGAGCTTTGGAGGAACTGGGCTCACTGAAATTGGTGTCAGTGTTGCTGCTTGTGGTAGTATCAACAGGAAAAGTCGACTCTTCCCTGGATTTTTTGGCAGACTGGTATTCACCGAATTGGTTTCGAAAACCATCTTTGACCTTTGCGTCAGAAATGTCGATTTTGAGGCAAGGTTTGAGAAATCAGATGTTGCATCAACATCGATTGGGTTTTCATTATCACCTGGGTAGCTCACCTGTAATGACTTATCTGAACCAAGTTAGATCATAGCCTGTGTGCAATCCTCCTCGACAAGTCTCAAGTCATTAATGGAAGTATAATGCTTGTAAACCTTGTCGTTATTTGCTGGACTAGTCGACATTAGAGAATAATCTGTGGTGTTTGTTAATTTTGGGGACACGGACATGGGAGAGGCTTTTGAAGGATTAGGCGTGTTGGAGAAGCTTTGGGTTTTGAGAAATGACGGTGTTGTTTGGGCTGCCATGGTTTAATGGGTTGGTAGTCGGCTGATGTGACAATTCCAAGACAAAAATGGGAGGTTTTATTATGGCAAAGTATACTTACACTTAAACTCCTTTTCCTTAAATTTAGATTGTATAGAAGAATAAAAACTCTTTACACACCTAAAATAGGATATCATAGCACATATCATCATTTTTTTTAAAAAAAAAAAACGGTCATCCAGAATTTTTGGACTTCCAGTTAAAAACAGAGACTTTGTAAATACCAAAAACATGAATAAAATAAGATAAACCAGTTTGATCAATGTACTGGAACACGATGTTGTTGATGATGTTGACAACATTTCAAAGTTAAACAAGCATTATGATACTCCAAAGATTTTCTGATTTGGGAGATAATATTTTCGTACATATTCCCTATGAGACTGATCGCTGGACTAATGTAACATTTTACCATTGTCCTTAATCAACTTAGTTGAACACATACAGATTAAAAAAAATATTGAGGAATTTTCAACCGTTTTGAACACGTGGTACTCCTATAGAATAGGAACGATACCAATCTTAGAGCTTTGCTCTTTTTGTATACATTCAAATCTTTTAGTAGAGGCTTCGCCTTCATATATTGTCATTTTAGAGTCATGCTTGAATCTTTTTTTTTTTAAAATGCAACATCACTACAACACTTATCCTGTATATTGACTCAACAGTAAATGTTACCCAGAATGTTATGCTAACATTTCGGACAACATCTACCTAGTCTGTCTTATTTTCAAAGAAAACAGAGACCAAGTGATTTTTTCAAGCTAGAAAATCTCTCATGATCCAAAGGTTTGGTAAAAATGTCAGCCAGTTGAAAAAGAGTATCAACATGTTCGATTTGAACTAACTGTTTTTCCCCAAAGTCTCTTAAAAATGATGTCTTATGTCTATGTGCTTTGTACGTGAATGCTGAACTGGATTTTTGGAAATATTAATAGCACTCAGATTATCACAGTACAAAATCATGGAGTTATTAGATATGTCATAGTCATCTAGCATATGTCGTAACCAAATCAGTTGAGCACAACAACTTCCGGCTGCCACATATTCAGATTCGGCAGTCGAGAGTGATACATAATTTTGTTTACGACTGTACCATGAGACTAGATTATTGCCAAGATAGAAACACCCACCACTAGTGCTTTTTCTATCGTCTACATCACCGGCCCAATCCGAGTCACTATATCCTATTAGATTAGGATTAGTGTCTTTGGAGTACCAAATTCCCAAGTAACTTGTACCGGCAACGTATCGAATGCTATGTTTCACAGCATTAAAATGAGATACCTTGGGACTGGCTTGGAACCTGGCGCAAACACATACACTAAACATGATATCGGGGCGACTGACAGTAAGGTATAGAAGGCTACCTATCATAGATCGGTATAATATTGGGTCAACATCTTGTCCAACATCGTCTTTACATACTTGTTGCGCAGAGCCTATTGGAGTCTTCATGTGTTTAGCATTTTCCAGACCAAATCTCCTAATAAGATTCTTAGCGTATTTTCTTTGAGATACAAAGATCCCATCTTCATTCTGTTTAATCTGCAAGCCTAAGAAAAATGTTAGTTCTCCAATCATGCTCATCTCAAATGTTGTCGACATTGCTTCGACAAAAGACTTTACTAGAGATTCTGTAGTCGAACCAAAAACAATATCATCAACATAGATTTGAGCTATTATTACATCTACACCGTGTCTTTTAATGAATAATCTTTTGTCAGCTTCTCCACGGGTAAAACCAAACTTAACAAGGAAGTTAGTTAGACGACCATACCATGCACGTGGTGCTTGTTTTAGTCCATACAAGGCTTTCTTGAGCTTGTACACATGATGTGGATGGTGAGGATCCTCAAATCCCTTTGGTTGTTCAACATAAACTTCTTTGTCCAAGTATCTATTGAGAAAGGTACCTTTAACGTCCATTCGGTGCAAGGTAATCTTTAGATAGCAAGCAATAGCAAGAAGTAACCTTATTGACTAAATTCTAGCCACAGGAGTGAAGGTCTCGTCATAGTCGATACCTTCTACTTATGTATATCCTTGAGCAACAAGTCGAGATTTGTTCCTGACAATCTTCCCTAACTCATCTGATTTGGTTTTGAATATCCACTTGGTCCCAATAACATTTGTGTTGTTGGGTCGTGGTACCAAGTCCCAAACCTCATTTCGGGCAAATTGTTCAAGCTCTTCTTGCATGGCTTGAATCCAAAAATTATCTTTTAATGGTTCCCCAATATTTTTTGTTTCCAAAGTAGATGTAAGACAAAAGAGACTTACCTATTGATATATGGTGGACATGCACACATACCTTACCATTTCTCGGTAATTTACTGGCTCTTTCCATCTTGTACACCTCTCCTAAAAAACTCCCCCTATCACCTGATCGGGTGGATGGTTCCTTCTAATCCTCGATGGAGGGTCTCTTCTCACTTGATCATTCAGTTCAGTAGCAGATTCCTCCTCGATTTCGTCCCCTGTGTTCTTTTTTTGAGGTTCAGATGTTTCTTCTGATGTTGGAACAACATCTGGGACTACATCTGTTTCTTCTGTGGGTTGCTCCTCTTCAACTGTAACTACAATGTTGTTTTCTGAAGGTCTACCAGATATATCCAGCAGGTCATCGAAAATAACATTGACTGATTCTTGTATGGTCTTTGTACGAAGATTGTATATTCGATAAGCATGGCTATTCTGAGAGTAGCCAACGAATATTCTCTTGTCACTCTTAGAGTCAAATTTGGCCAGTTTATCCCTGTCATTAAGAATATAGCACACACACCCAAAGACATGAAAGTACCATACTGTAGGTTTCTTTCCATTTAACAGTTCATAGGGTGTCATCTTGGTCCCTGACCTTAAATAAATTCTATTAGTTATGTGACATGCCGTGTTCAAGGCTTCTGCCCAAAACCTTTTTGACAATTGCTTAGAACTTAACATAACTCTAGCCATTTCTTGTAGAGTTCTGTTCTTTCTCTGGGCAACCCCATTTTATTGTGGTATTTTTGGTGCCGAAAATTCATGGAATATGCCTTTCTTTTCGCAGAATTTTGCAAAGATTTGATTTTCAAACTCCGTTCCACGATCAGATCTAATTCTGAAAATCGAAGAACAAAACAGATTTTTAATCCTAGAGTAAAGTGTTCTAAACATCTCAAAGGTTTGTGATTTTTCTTTTAAAAAATAGATCCAAGTGAATCTGGAAAAATCATCTACTATCACATAAGAATATCTCATTCCTCCTAGGCTATCTACCTCGATTGGACCCATAAGATCCATATGCAATAATTGGAAACAATGAGACGTACCTGAATGTTGTCCGTCACGTTGGACAACATTATGAGAGACTCGGGTCTGCTTTCCTTTCAAACAATCTTCACACAATGTTTTATCTTTTGGATCCAGTCTGGGAATGCCTCTGACAGCTTTAAATGAGATCAGCTTCTCCAAGGTGCCGTAGTTGACATGTCCCAACTTTTGATGCCAAAGTGTCAGGTCACCTACCTTTGCGGAGTTGCAAAACTCTTGTCTACCCACTAGGTAGCAATTATCTCCCGTTCGGGTTCCTGACATGACACATTTTTCTGCAGAATCTGTAACCTTGCATCCAAGCTTGTTGAATTTCACCTCGAGATCATCATCACATAGTTGGCTTATGCTAAGAAGATTAGCAACCAAACCTTCTACATGAAGAACATTTTTCAAGGCTGGTACATCCGCAACATTAAGAGTTCATTTACCAATTATCTTACTCTTACTTCCTCCTCCAAAGGTCACGTATCCTCCATTGAATGCTCCATACTCCTTCAATAGGCTTTTGGTACCTGTCATATGACGTGAGCAGCCACTATTGAAATACCAAGACCCTGTAATGTTAGTACGCAAAGCAGTTATGCACACTTTACATTTCAGATTCAATTTGGGTACCCATTCTTTTTTCTTCCTTCTGCTTTCAGGCATGTTGCTTTGAATGTTGTCAGTGATGTTGGGCAACATTGCTGACGACATTTTAGGCAATATCTTGAGAGCAGAGTTTTGAAGTTTGTAGAAGTAGGGCATAAGATGTCCTAACTTTTTACAGAAGCTACATACAAACTTCGATCCAATTTCAGTGATCTGAGAGTTGCTCGTATTTTCTTTGAAAATTTTATCCTCTCAGTTTGACTATGGATTCTGGAAGTATTTGTTTTGCTAGGAGATTGGTACCCAAGTTCAGCCCTTGTAGGATTATTGAAGTTTAATATTTCATCCAGTTTGGAGGTTCTCATGTTGAGCCTTTGAAAGGTGGTCTCAGCTACGTTCAGTCGTGCACGAATCTTACCAAGCTCTAGGTCCTTCTTGATAAGTACCACCTCTAATCTGTTGATTGTGCCTTTCAGATTTCTATTCTCAAGAGCCAATAATTTTGCTTTTGAGTCTAGTTGCTCAGATTCAGTGATTAAGGCTTTACGCAGATTTTGTAATTCCTTTATTACGTCATTTTTGGAGTCAACTAGATCCAAATTTAGCCTCAGATGAAGAAATAAATCCACTAAAACAATTTACATCAGAATAGTCAAAGTATACATACCTCTCTGATGTTGAAGACATTCCATATGTTGAGTCTGATGTTGTCGCAACATTGTCAATAACATCTTCATCGTCGGACAGTGAATGTTCGAACATGGCTGCCAGCATTGCCTGTGGTTCTTCTTCTTGATCTCCTTCCTCCTATTCGTTCTCATCATCACTGAGAGTTACCCACATAACCTTACTAATTTTTCTAAGGGTGTTTGCACACTCATTAGCATAGTGTCCCCAACCCGAGCATGCATGACACTGCACTCCCTCGAGTTGCTTGGGATTGAAATTGGTACTGTCGGAGTTAGATTTCCTCAGTAGATTATGATTTCTTTGCTCAGAAGGTGACCTATTCGGCTGTTTATTGAAGAGTGGGTTTTGATGTTGTTTGTATTTGGCCTTATTGCGATCAATGTTGATATTTCTCACCATCGAATTAAATCGACGAGTAAGTAAGGCAACAGTTGCACCATTTCCCAGTTCCTCCAAGTTTTCTTCCTCGTTTTCCAATTCAGTTTCAAAGGTTTGTCCTTGGAGTGCCAAAGTCTTGTCTTTATACAGATCTCTTTGGCTCTTCATGTTCATCTCATATGTTTGAAAGATGCTCATCAAGACATGTAGATCCGTAGTAGCAAGATTATGGGTCTCTTCAATAGCACAAACCTTAGTATTAAACCTTTCAGGAAGAGATCTGAGAGCTTTATCTACAAGTTGTGTGTTGGTTAAAGGAGAACCGAGCACTTGACACTGATTAGCAATGTCAATTAACTTTTCAAAATAGGATTTTATGTCTTCAGATTCTTCCATCCTTAAGCGTTCGTATTGGCTCAAAATCATGCGAAGCTTTGTACGTCATACACTTGAGGTACCTTCACAATGAGTTTGTAAGGTCTCCCAAGCGTCCTTGGCTGTAGTACAATTCTGGATTAGCTTGAACATATAGAGATCTACCCATCCAAATATCGTATTTAGAGCCTTTTCATTGAAGCTCACACTGTTGATCTCTTCCGCGGTCCATTCAGATTCGGGTTTGGTAGGTACATCACCGTCCTCGTCTGCTGGGTACTTGGGAATCACATAGCCTTCGGAAACTGATCTCCAAGCTCGAACATCAATGGATTTGATGTGCGAACGTAGTCGGATTTTCCAATAGGCATAGTTAGTTCCGTCAAGAATTGGAAGTCTACCAACGTTTTGTATAGCTGAGTCCATAGACGTAATATTCAAAATCAAACACTTATTGTATCAAGTGTTGGCTCTGATACCATTTGTTGGGACCGGGGGCTACGGATAAGCAAGAATATATAAGAATAAAACAGTAACAGCTAAAGCAATTAAAACAGTTTCTGGATGTTGCCTTCAATGTTGTGTCAACATCTGAGGCAATATTGTGATAAAACAGTTATAAACCTTTATAGAGTAAATGCAGCTGAAAAGTTAAGAGACACAAGGTTTATATTTTCAAGGGTATATATTAATATATCCCTTGATGGTCAATGACCAAAGAATTGTATAAATTATATACAATTACAAATGAATTTCTTTTTACAAGATTGAACAATAAATGCGAAAAACAAATTATAAAATAAAAATGAAGTCGCAGATGACTTCAGCCTAAAGTTAAAAGATCTAAAAAGATAAATACAACATCTTCATTACTATTGCTTGAACTATATGCTTGATCTAGAATCAGAGCAGCAGTAGTAATGTGGGACTAGATGTTGTTATACAACTTTAGGCTAAGTGTGTTGATCCAGTTTCTAAGGTGAATATCCTAGAGCTCTCTTGGTAATTCTGGATATCGATACTCTGAAGTTCCCTTCTATTTATAGTGTGGAACTTCCCTTGAAATCCTCACTGGTTGGTTGCGGAGGCTGAGTAAAAGAAGGCTTCAGCTTGGACCGGTTCTTGCTCCTTCAAAAGCTCAACGTTCTGGACTTGGTCTTCACGCTTCTTCCTCTCCAAGCTTTGACTTTTTCTTTTACGACGTTTTAAACACAACATCATTGTTAGTTTGCCTAGGTCATTTTTTACTCACAGTAACACAACCTGTTTTGGCCGGAAGAATAGGCAAAATCGTTACAGGGATGTTGTCACAACATCGCAGGCAACATTCTTATTTTCATAAGATGTTGTTCTGAGCATTTACAGATGTTGTCACAACATCCATCCAACATCAACAATATTTAATATGTACAAATGTTTCTTATGAATTCTTTGATCAATTGTCGTACAACTTTGTCATCACATCTCCCCTTTCTAATCGATTTGCTAAGTGCTAACTCTATAGTTTGGATAAGAATTATTGAGGAACCTATAATTGTATTTACACTTCTCAAGTTTTTCAAGGTAATCTTTTTTTATTAAAATACCCATGCATGTAGTACATATTCCAAATCTAAATATGAATCACTTTCTCTAGTGATACATGCATGATATCATGAAGCTTTCTATTAGATTTGTTTTGGATGTTGTTCTCTAATTTACAGATCATATTTTCTTTTCTTTCTTCTAGCTTTAGTTTTCTCTCTTGAGTTTATATATTATATTCAACATACAAAAGGATAGGTATATTATTTGTTATGTTTCTTTAATTTTCAGAAATAGATATAATATACTGGCTTTCATTGAGAATTATTAGCAATGTAACATTATATTAAGATTCTTGAAGATGTGAAGCTGTACATTGTTCCATACGGATATACTTGAGTTAAAGCATGTTTGACAAGGAAAGAGTTCCTAAATTACAGAAGAAACATTTAGCTATTTATTTTGGCGTTAATTTTACCAAATTGCATATTTTCAAGTTTTAGTTTTTTCTGATAAAGCTTTACGGTCTATCAAATATCAATATCAATACTAATGTAAAATAAACAATGTTTTTTTTCAAAGCAAATAATAATTAAGAAGTCAATATAGTTGTGATGAATTATAAAAATAAAATTTAAAGTACCATTCTACCTCGCTCAGCAAAATATAAGGGAGATAGAATAAAGCTTTAGTTCGTTTCACAAAAGTTAATACACGACTTTATTCTAATTGTATATACAAGAATCAAATTATTTAATTGTGAAATTTAATCATATAAGTCGTAATAATTAGTCTGTTAATATATTCGAAACATCGTCCAATTTAAGTAAATGATAATAGCAAAAAAAAATTAGGAAAAAATGTATTTTTCAAAGCAAATACTAATTAAGAAGTCAATGTAGTCCCTTTGTCTCAATTTCTATAACACACTTTTCTTTTTAGTTAGTCTAAAAAATAATGACACATTTTCTTATTTGACAATAATTTAACTTTAAACTTAACTTTTACGCTTAACGACCTCACAAATATCTTTGACTTGTTTTAGATCATAAGATTCAAAAAACTTCTTTATTTCTTAAACTTCGTGTTCAGTCAAAGTAAATAATATAAATTGGGACGGAGGGAGTAGTTGTTAAAAATTAGAAAAATAAATTTTAAAGTACCATTCTACCGGCTTCCTCTGCAAAGGATACGGGAGATAAAATAAAGCTTAGTTCGTTTCACAAAAGTTAATACACGACTTTATTCTAATTGTAAATATAAGAACCAAATTATTTAATTTTGAAATTTAATCATATAAGTCGTAATAATTAGTTCGTTAATATATTCGAAACATCATCCGATTTAACTAAATGAAAATAGCCATTTTGTTTTAGGAAAAATGTATTTTTTTCAAAGCAAATACTAATTAAGAAGTCAATGTAGTTGTTATGAATTAGAAAATAAATTTTAAAGTACCATTCTACCTCCCTCCGCAAAAGATAAGGGAGATAAAATAAAGCTTAATTCGTTTAAAAAAAAATAATACATGACTTTATTCTAATTGTATATACAAGAATCAAATTATTTAATTTTGAAATTTAATCATATAAATAGTTAGTTTGTTAATATATTGGAAACATCATCCAAATTGAAGTAAATGACACTAGCAAATTGTTTTATTTTTTTTTCAAAGCAAAAACTAATTAAGAAAATGTAATTGTTATGACCATTCTACTTCCCTCCGCAAAAGATAAGGAATACAAAACAAAGCTTAGTTCGTTTCACAAAAAACAATACAGCACTTTATTCTAATTGTATATACAAGAATCAAATTATTTAATTTTGATATTTAATCATATAAGTCGTAACAAATAGTTTGTTAATATATTCGAAACATCATCCAATTTAAGTAAATGATAATAGCAATTTTGTTTAGTTAATTACTTTTCTTCGTTCATGAATCTAGAGATACTTTGTTATGCGTTGTCTCACCCAGTTGAAGGTTTTATGCTTGACAGTTATATAAAAAGGAAAATAACACTTGAATGTTTTAGAAGAGCAACCAACAAAGGCAATTCTAATGAAATAATTTATATTTGTAATTTATCAATTTAATATGTGTGGATATAATTTTTTGGTTTCTTCTATCTCAACTAAATTTACGAGAAACATAATAATGTATTCATCAATCCCTTAATGACCGCGTGAAGCGCGAATTCATTTACTAGTATAAATCAGAAAGTACTAGAATATCATCAAAGGCCAAAATAACAAAGAAGAACAAGGAAATCAAACCGACATACATTGAGAGACCCAGTAAGCACAACACACAATCGTCTTTGATACATTCAAATTACACATCCGAAAAGTATGTAAAGCGATCGAATACAAATATAGAAGGTTGGGGTCGAATCCCACAGGGAATACGACAAGAATCGTGTACTTTAATTGTAAGTCTAAATGCTTAGCCGATATTTCAAAGGAAAGAAATAATTATTTGTTTGTTTCGAACTATGATTCTACGATTAAGTAACAAGTAGTTGAATTAAGAACAATTAATCAACACACTATCAAGTAATCAAGTTTTTACTATCAAATTGAGAGGACTAGGGTTGTGCCACATTCGGGTTAAGCATGCAATTAAGCCATTAGTCAATTCAGTTGAGAAATATTCAAGTTCTAAATCATTGGGCTAAATTGGGTATCAAGAGGTTTTCCAACCCAATTGATACATTTCATTCAAGGCTTTCCCAAGCCCTAGAATGTGTAATTAAGCACACCCAATTAGATTTCAAGTTAACTAGGCTAGGTTTTTTCTAACCCTAGCTATTAGATGGGGGTTAGATCCTTGTTAATAACCATTTTCCTAATCTCTATCCACTTTTCCAAGCTAGATAGAGAATTTAGGCATTATTAATGTTGACCACCATTAATACACATTACAAAACTAAGAGTTATTAGAGAACAATCATATAACTTCATGAATTGATTGTAAACCCAATAACATACTAAACCCCTTTGGCCACACAACCCTAGCTAAGATTTTAGCTACTCATAATCAATGCAAAATAATCAAAACTTTCATTAAATTTAAAGAAAACATATCCTTATAATGAGTAATGAAGATGAAGACAAAGGAATATCTTGAAAGGGACACTCCAAAGACTCCTTTTCTAATGCAAAAAGTAAAGTATGTTCAGAGAATAAAGTATGGAATGTTCAGCTAAAACATCTATGCCTAATATTTATATGGAAGGGATAAAAAAGTACAAAATATTCACTGATGGGTCGCTATGCGATGACAGAATGCAGCCGTATAACGAGTTTGCGATCGCATTCTGCCCGCATTCTCATGCCCAACTTTTATCCCCGCAATTCTCATGCGGTGTGTTTGCAGTGGCATTTTGAAGAATGCGACGTCACATTTGCGTCGCATTTCTCCCTTTTTCGTTCAGCTCACTGGTTGATTTCCTCGAGAGTATGTGACACCATCTGAGAGTTTGTGGCGTCGCATACTCATCGCATGCAGCTTGATTTTGTCAACCTTTATGTTTCAGTTTGCAGTCCCGTATGCGGTCACATACAGGGTATGCGCCGTCGCATTCAGTTCTTTTCTAGGTCTTTTTCTATTATTTTATTTCTTTTTATTGATTGAGCTTCAAATACCTGAAAACATACGAAAATACTATAAATAAACAATAAACTCACTTAAAAGACATCTAAAACTATAAAGAGTGAGTACTAATAATCCAACAACTCACAACTTATCAACACCCTCAACGTAACTTTTTGTTTGTCCTCAAGCAATGACACAATACTAAGACTCAAGACGAAAGAGTCTACTCACACAAGACTCTACCACTAACATGATGGATGCATATGACTATCGGTTGGTACCAATAATGATAATACAAACACGCCTCTTCACTTTGCACAACCACTTCTCCTTTTCACAAAATTGCATTGGATAGAATGACAAGGCAAACACAAGCCTCAAAGTGTGACTAGAGGTTACCACTCTCTTGTTCACACTCATTTTGGCAAGTAAGGAAAGCACAATTGTCACCCCTTTTTCACAACACATGTACCCTCACAAGAAGAAAGTTCCACACACAAATATATATATATGAAGTAAGCAAGGGACGATAATCAATCACTCACACTCAACAAAGAAACTTAAGTGCAACAAGTATCAAAACATAGACTTGCCCTTACTTTCTTTCAATTCTAACTCAAAAGTGATCGTTTGGAGATCTCGAAGGACTTTTCCGATTGTAATGTCAGCGTAGGGTAGGGTAGGGTAGGATACTCATTTAGGAATGAAGTGACTACACCTTCCTTGAACTCTACACATCTTTCCATTTTAGGCCCATTTCTTTGATTCCTCTTTGCTTTTTTTCTTTTTCTCACCTTTGCAAAATTATTCCTCTCTTATGATGCCACTTTTATTTCCAACTTCTATTCAACAATTGCCCTCCATTCTTTTATCACAAACAATAATAAAAATAAACACCATCTTTTTATTTCTTTTCTCTTTTTTTAAACAAGGGGTCTTGTGAACAACTACACCACCACACTATTTCTTTCACACACTTCGCATCTCACCCCCAACTTAGGCTAAAAGCCTAAGTTGATCTTCTCTTCTTATTCACATGAATTCTCATCCCCAATTTAGGCTTTTAAGTTGAGACTTCAAGATCAAGGATGGACGGGTTCAATATCGGTTAGATGTCAAAAAGTATATGGTTTGTAATGTGGTTACAAAGAAAGGGTCAAGGCTCAAAAGGTCTAACTAGTGATAAACATAATGGTTTGGTAGGCTCGAAAGGTTAGAAGGGTTGCATTTGAAACAAATAAAGAATGCCTAAGTTTATTTCTCCAACAACCATCCTCAAGATAAGATTCGTTAGACCAACTGGGAAAGTTCTAGTAGACACAAGAAAACACAAAAGCCAATTCGAACAAAACTCGCCCCACATGGCACATGCATTATTAGATTATGAGTAATTGAGTAAATACAAACTCAATTAGTGCAAACTTTTTAAAAAATGATATCCAAAAGTCACAGAATGAGCCAAATGTTGCCAATCGATCATTTTTATCCTTTAAAAACCTAATTTTTGAAACTTTTGAAATTTTTGGAGGGGTATCAATCTTACATGCACACATCTCAATGTATTGGTACCAATAAGTCAGAATAACTGTCACGACCCAAATCATTGATTGTGCGGGCACCTACCTTTTTCCCACCTGATTGGCGAACCCGTCCCTTACAGATTCATCCAACAACATAAATAAATAATAAGAACAATAGATGCCTAAATACATAGATATATGATAATGCGGAATACAACAACTACCCAAGGGATTTGGTCTTAATAGTACAGGAGCTTCAAAGTAAACAACTAGAATAAAAGTTTTCATTACAACCCGAATACAACTTCTGTTTAAAATGAGAAATAAACAGAAAAGTCTGAATGAACTCCATGAGATCCTTGAAGGCTATTCATACCTCGCTTAAGAGTAGTATCAGTATGAATATCATGCACTGGCAGGTATTATAGGCCGACAATAGTTAGCTAACATATACAAAGGAAGAAACTGAAGAATAGAGATACTCACAATCAAGTACAAATACTATCACAATCCAAGAGTAAAAAACCCAAGTATAAAGTATATTCGAATTCAAGAAGTACGAGAATAAAGTAAGGTCAGCGATGGTCGGATGACCCGACCAGTCCCGAGCCCGGTCCCGACCGACCCCGCTCTAAAAAAAATTTAATCTTGAGGCGGGACTGAACTGGGATCGGGGGCGATGTCTCGTCCCATGACCGAGCTCCGCCAGAGCCCGCTGGACCCGAGCCCGCCAGAGCCCGCCCCGACCTCACCCAGGCCCGACCCTTAACCCTTTGCAAAATAGCCGTACCAACGGCCATTTTAGATTATGGCCCGGCCAACTGACCATTTTAGGCCCTCCCCAACCCCCCTACCCCTTAATATTTATTTTTAACCCATAAGTTATTATATTTACACTTTAACCCAATTTTTCAACTATAAATAACTCATTTTCTCTTCATCTTTCTCACAAATCTTCCTACAATCTCTCTAATTTCTCAATATATCTCTCTACATTGTTTGGTAAATATTCAATTTTATGAATTCATTTTGGGAATTGGGAGTGAAGTTGGCAACTAACGAGGATCTTCCATCGAGCAAAGTTTCAATTTTCAACCTCTCGATTACATGTCGACGTTACGTCGGGCGCTTTGGTACATTCGTTCCTTCATTAAATTATTATTGTCTGTTTATTTTATTTAGCGCACTTAATTTTATTGTCTTTAATTATTTATTATCATAATTAAAATGGAAGGATTAAAAGGTATGTTTAAGGGTAAGGGTAAGGGTGCTTCTTCTAGTAGAGGCAATCGAGTAAAGGGTACTTCTTCTAGTCATCTTATTCCTACACAGGATGATTTTGTTGATACTCAACATTTTCCTACAATACCATTAGATTTAGACGAGGAGTTATTTTCGGAACTCAAGAAGACTTTAATTTAGGACGATGATCTAGGCGATACACCCACTAATATTGATGACAACAAGCCCACTAGTGCACCTTCAACTCTAAATACCTCCTTTCCTAAAGGTATATATTATCCTACTATTTCAACTATGTTATTTTATATAACTCTAATATTTTTATTACTTAGTGAATATATGGAAAAACGACTTATAAAGGCAGCTATTAAAAAATGTTTGTCAAAATAAAAAAATATTTTATTCCTATTCCTTCTATTTATATTATTGGTTACGTATTAAATCCTACTATTAAAATAGGCGGCACTAAATCACTAATTGAAACTATTTACGATTGTATAGAAGTACTACCACCTCCAAGTCCCAAAAATCTAAATCACCCACCACCTATTGAACAAACTAAAGAAGAAGTGTTGAATAGCGAGAACACCACCTGCAAAATATATATAGATTTTATCAACAAGAAAATGCTAGTAACGCATTCTGGCTACCATACCATCTTCTTCATCTTCAACACAACCTCACAAAGACATCGCTTTCGCGGCTAGTATTGAAAGCCTCAGAAATAGAATGTGTGACGCCGTACCTCTACTAACCAAATTAGCGAGTTGGATATTTTTGTTTTGCGTGGTTCCGCATGCAGTATCAAGAAGTTATCAATGAAGATGGACAAGAAGACTTGTCAAATCGGAGGGGGAATGAGAAGACCTTTCCGACACTTTCATTGATGGCTCGAGATGTTTTGAACATTCAAGCGCCATCAATCGCTGCGGCTTGAAAGCGCTTTTCCTGCAGGATATCAAATAGGAGACCACCAGACACTCATTGGCGAGACGCTTGGAAATTGCGTGATTATTCGAGGAGATTGGATACTGAGCCGGAGCCGGAGAAGGTGCAGTCAACAGGAGATCAACGAAGAAGATGATGAAAACTACAACGAAATAGAAGGTAGTGGAAGCGACGCGGATCAATTTGACCAACAAATACCTATTCCAGAAGAACCACATGAAATCATCAAGCAATTAGAATGATTTTTTGAAAATGTAATTTTTTTAATTGCAATTTTATTATGTAATTTGCAACTTTTGGACAACACCATAAAGTTGCAATTTAGATTTTAGACAATTGTATTTGTATTACAAAAAATCATATGTCTATTAAATAATATAAGAGGCACAAAAACTGACCTTGGGATGTTTTTATTACACTATTTGTTTTATTTATTGAGTTTTTATACATATGTTATTTAAAAAAAAGGAAAACCCGACCCCGCCTCGCCCGACCCGAGCCCGACCGAGCCCGCCCGACCGAGCCCGACCGAGCCCGCTTCGCCCGACACCGATGGGATCGGGATCGACGAGGAAGCGAGTCCCGCCAGCACTGACCCCGCTAGGCCCGCTAGTCCCGATCCTCGACCCCTGATCGTCTCCGCCTGACTCCAGGCCTCCGGGACCACTACCCGCGGTTCGAGCCCACCCGGCTGCCACCCCTAGAATAAAGTAATTACTAAGCACATCCATGTAAGATTTGCAGTAAGGTGAATCACACTAGGTCTCAATAGCCTTCAGTCATAGCATAGGCAGAACCTCTAGTCCCCGAATCCATCACGTGTCTAAGTAAAAAATTAACAAGCAAACAACATCTCAATGAATTAACAATCAGGGAATTAAAGCTCAAATGCATCATGCAAAACAATGAATACAACAATAATAATCAGAGATATGAGTAGATGTAATATGAATGTATATGTTATGCAATCCAATGCACTGAACAACTGTCTCATGTCAAACATACATGCTCCGGGCGGAATATCTCTACATCCCGATAGTCATGACCCATGGAGGATCCGCGAAGTCTATGTACTAGTCACTCCGTATTACACAGCCTAGAGATGACTCCACCACACCGCTAACCATTTCGTATCACACAACCTAGAATGACTACACAATCAAAATGTCATAAGAATCAATGTTGTTTCCTTCTCATTTATCACCATAACGCCAATCGCAAATAATATCGATGTATCACAGAATCACTATCATGCCAATCACATGTATTATCAATTTATCATGGAAATGAGGATGAATGTAAAATTGAATACTAATCATGAGATGAATAACATAACATCATCCATAAATCAACTACCAATATGAACTTATTCTCAAATATGTAAAATGCCATATCCGAAACAATTTCCCTTTGGACCACATAGGTAACATCAAGTATATATGAAGGAGAAGCCATACGAAATATACACGTAGCAAACACCATAATAGAAACCCTCAGATGTTTCACTTTGCCTCTTATCATTATTAATATCAAATCATAGTTCACAATCATGAATCAAGTAGAATGATTATGAATGATATGCATGTATCAATCTCAAGTGTAAATCATAATCAAATCCAATCGTGCCACACATGGACATATATCAAAATATCAGTATCAAGTTAAGTCCTTTCCTCTATCCATGATAATACCAACATAAGTGAGAGACAACTATATCATAAGAATGGTATGACAACTACGTACAAGTCCATGAATCACAAAGAGGCAAAAAATCACATTTAGTAAACAATATCCAACTAAGTAATCCATCCCAACATCATACCCGAAGGCGTACATTCTTTCTCCAACAGTATCTAACTATACATACACTTTGCTAACTGAAGTCTAACCAGAAGGTAAGTCGTAACCTACCTGGATGCCAAGCGGAATCCATAAACTATCACAATGGAGCCTTTCCTCTCTGCGGGTCACGGTAATACTCAAAGTCTAATCATTATTAAAATCTAAGTTAGAAGAGAAACTAACAATATCCATAACATTAGACTATTCCTCGAATCCAACCAACTATGGGAAAATTGAGAAAATAGGCCCACAAGGGTGAAATGGTAGTTTCAAAAGTAGAATTAGGAAATTGACTTTATAGACATGAAATTCTATTCCCCAATCACTAATTAGTCTATTTAGACCACCAATTCCATCATTAGAAACAAAAACCCTGATTTGAGGCCAAACCCTAATTTATTCATAATCACAACTTAGGCTAGATTAGAGATCTTATTAGAAATTCATGAAATTCAGGCAATACCATCTCAATATAGACAACTTTTACCCATAAAACAAGATTAGAGAGTCTAGAAATCAAATGTCCATTTTAGAGCTAGAAGGTCATATTCTCCATTAAACCCTTACCATTTGCCACTATAAATTTCAAGCCTATGAAGTAAATAAGCAAAGAACGATGAAGGGAACTTACCCCAAAGGTGTAATATCTTCAAGGTCTCTTCAAATCGCCCCTAATAGCTCTCTAGTCTGAAGTTAGGAATGATGGAGGGAACGGTTTGAAATAAGGTATTTTATGCTACTAATTCAGTGACTCTCGCCCTTGCGAAACCCAGTCTGCGCCCGCGCACACGCCCCTGCGGAGAAATCGTCCGCTAGGGCAGACTTTACTCAATTCCCCGATCCTCTCTCCTGCGAGCCAAGCCTCGCTTGGGAAGACTCACAGGGGCGAAAAATGTCCCGCCGGGGCAGAAAACATCAGACTCTAGAAAATTTGATTTTCATAAGTTTCACTCATAATCTCGACACCAACCCGAGGCCTCCCAAATACAAACCAAATATGCAGACATACATAAAGACATGCTATGAACTCACCCATGGCCTCAAATTTCCCAACGGAGGTCCGGTTGATGAAGTCAACCCCCAAACCCAAAATCAAAATTCCAAACAAGAACATGCTCCCGACCACCTCGAGAATTGAACCAAATATACCACCAAGTCATAATCAACCTTTCAGACCTTAGGGAATCGACATAATTCCCAAAAAGGTCAATTTACCCAAAAGTCAATTATTGGTCAAACATTCTCACTTAAGGATTCTAATTATTTTAATTCTCACTAAGATCACCCGATAACTTCGGGAATTGGGTCAACTGGGGAAAAATAGTCAAAACGCATATAACGACCAAACGGGTCATCACATCATATACTAATTAAATAATCGTTCATCCTCGAATGAAGAAAGAGAGTATGAAAGCTGACAGTAACCAAGGAATCCTTAATATAATAGTACGGGAGCCTCCACGGCACAAAGTACGTCAATTCACTAGTCGCTCACCTTAACGGTCAAAACTTCCTCTGACATAGCTCATAGATCCAATTTCCATATTTCCAAATTCGAATTTCTCTCACCCCCGAATCCCGAATTCCGAATTCCGAATATAAGAATTGCTTTTACTGGAATTGTCTAATTCGATATAACCATCCCTCTGAACGCGATTGATAGGTTCCACAAATATTCCTCAAAACAACACAAACCTTTAGATATAGACACAATAATAACCCACTCTGAAAGGGTAAAATATTTCGATTCCGCTAATATTTCCTTCACCCTTCTACAACCGTCATTCGCACCACGATTTCTTAGAAACACATAAGCATAAGCCCAATACCATGACTTACTCTTGCCGGAAAAGAATTCCTTGCTTTATCGGAGCAACTCTATGCAATTACATCAAACTCATCTTACTCATAGATGACTTGGCTAGTTCCAAGTCTTCTTAAACCATCAAATCACAATATATGAAGTATTCCACTAAATATGCCGACGATCCAAGTCCGTAGGATACCATCTAATCACTTTAAAGACCTCTTGCAACCATAGTACCTCCTCTAATCATTACTAAGTACAGACGTAACCCATTACTTCTGTCCGAGTAGCTACTCTCGGTAAAATATCATCACTCTACTCGTCAACACTGATAAAGCTCGGTAAGCCTGTCATACCTCAAATCTGAACTAAAACTTATCAAATCCGAGAATGTGATTTACTGGGAACCCATAAGTCCTCCTGGAAATATAAATAGAGTCCATCAAGCTCTATCCGTACAATTGTGACCCAGAATGAATGCACAGCCCCTAAATGCTACAAATAGTCACTCGAACTGACTCCAACTTTCCAAAACCAAACACCATCCTACCATACATCTGTTGTGGCCAATTTTAATCTCTTTCTCATACATAATCAATCATGTCAGTCATACTCGACTCCAAGAGCTGAGTCCAACCCAAGTTGTCAACTTAGTACCAAAGAACTATACCTTATGCTTGCAACCTTCATATTTCCCAACCTTTACCCGATACGCAAATCTGATACACCCTAAACTTTTCAACGCAAAACATGTAGCCTTATATAATACCCATTTAACCATCGAATCTCCCATTGTAACACCTCAATATTCCCATAATAATTTCAAAAGCATCAAATCTTACAACTATCGCTCTAAATCTCATGCAACTACTCCCAAGTCCTTAATGTCCAAATGTGCTCACCCAAACTGTCCAGTCAATATTACTTGCAACATAATGCACTACTATGAATACAGTCTCATCTCAAAAATATAACTCTAACCCTCACATAATAGGGATTTCCACAATTCCCTCTTCTTAAACCACACTAACTCATGCACTATAGAGTGTTACGAAGCTTCATAACAATGCACCACACAAGCCACCTCCCTAAACCTTAACATGTTAGTTACCTAAACTATGCATCTCACTCGTCGCTGATCACGAAACCTCACTGAACTTCGTCATATCACTTAGTCCATTTATGTCGACTCATTTCTTTAAGAATACTCAACAATCTCACCTCATTTGAAATAAGCGAGACAAAAACACCACAACTCATAATGAACAAAGTAATCCCGAAGATGTACCTTATTTTTACTGATTCTCGATCAACTATACTCTTTCTTGACTTTTCAATTCCCCACTTCCAATCAAATCACAATCATCGTCACTCTCTAACTATTTCTTGAAACCACTCAACTCTAAAATACCTTCTAAATCTAGCATATCACATACAAAGTCTACTAATGTCCTCACATATCTCCATCAAGGTGTCCTAGCTCAAATTCCCCTAACTCCATTTATGAAATGTTCCCCACAACTCGAATTAATTCAAACATCATCATTGATTTACCACTTCGAACATCTTAATTATCAAACCAGACTACCTCTAACCAACCGTGCGATTATGCATTTTATTCGTTTAACTTAACCGAGTAGTACACCGGTAGTAGCAGGAACTAGCCGAAACTTACAAAATAGGTACAAAGCTCCCAATACTAATACAATATTAGAGGCAACACCCGTTAGCTCCTTGAGTACTAAAACTTCACACTTGTCTAACACTAGAGTCATTCTTACTAGTTAATCACTGGCTCCCATTGGCCCACGACATAACCAGCCATACTAAGTCAACACTTAACCCTTATGTCTATTCTACCATGTATGACCATAAGATAACTCTCAAATCAACTAGCTCTTGATCCCATGATATCCTTATCCTTCTTCTAAACATGAAGACCCAATTAACATGCCCTTTACTGAAGGACCAGGACCACAGCTGCCCAATATCTTAAGTCTCTACTCATCACAAATAACATTGCTTTCTGGTCTAGAATCGATAACCACTTCTCTGGAAAAACCCACAAACCACTACCATATAGTCACATCGAATTCCAACTTAGCTTTTCACTACCGAATACAAAATCCACTCTCGTACCAATTGCAACCTTATCTTGTCAAACACGTCAGATACCAATTTTCCCTTCCTATTAATGAAGATTAATCTATCCAAGTCTTCATCCTTGCACCTCCATCCTATAACACAAAAGTACTCTTACCAAAATATCTTAAGAACTCTTACTTCGCTACATGTTTCCCCACACAGTCGTCCTTTATGTCCTTATTCTCAGCTTCTCTTATTTATTACATGCGGTCACTATACTTTTGCCGCATCCGATGATCCTTACCGAACTTATATTCATCCCCACATATCAACATCTAATACCCTGCCATTGATGAATCGTAGACCTGCCATTTATACACTCATGCCACGCAAACTATCATAACACCTTGGCGATGTTGAAACTTTTCCCAAACCAATCATATCATCGAACAAATCACTCTTATTAAGCTATAAATGCACTTTTGCACTCCCGGGAAACCCAACACTGAAAACATAGAGATCATATGACCCTCTGTACCATCTCTTCCATTTTTTAAGAAAACCCCCACAATTGAATCCACAAGCCAAAGCTAGAACTGAACTTGGTTATGCATTTGAATTAGGATAACACATCTCGTACCATACCAAAAAAAGTCATAGAAAAACCGATCGCATAAGAATTTAAGAATAAGTTTTCACCATTCATGGGAGAATAAGACAAGGATAGTCAGATACCAATTGGAATCGACTAGATACCAATTCGAATGAGGTAGCACGAAGGAATGAAAGAAGTGGAAGTTTCCTAAATGTCCCATAGCCTCTCGTAGATAAGTAAGGAGCTCTTTGTACCTATCCGCAAGACTCTACTAGACATGCTCTTGTACTTATAAATCGGGTAACCTAGGCCTCTGATACCAATTTATCATAACCCAATTCACTAATCGTGCGGGCACCTACCCTTTTCCCACCTGGTAGGCTAACTCGCCCCTTACAGATTCATCCAACAACATAAATAAATAATAACAATAATAGAAGCCCAAATACATAGATATATGACAATGCGGAATACAACAACTATGCAAGGGATCTGGTCTGAATAGTACAAGAACTTCTAAGTAAACAACTGGAATAAAAGTTACCACCACAACTAGAATACAACTTCTATTTAGAATGAGAAATAAATAGAAAAATCTGGATGAACTACATGAGATCCTTGAAGGCTGATCGAACCTCACTCATGAACTTGTAACAACTCTACACCTGAAAATGGTGTAGCAAAAGTAGTATCAGTACAAACACCATGTACTGGTAGGTATCATATGCTGACAACAGTTAGCTAACATATATAAAAGAAGAAACTAAAGAATAGACATGCTCACAGTCAAGTACAAATACTATCACAATCCAAGATTATACAACCCAAGTATCGAGTATCCAGTCCGAAGTCAAGAAGTACGAGAATGAAGTAATCACTAAGCACATCCACGTAAGACTTGCAGTAAGGTGAATCATATTAGGTCTCAGTAGCCTTCAGACATAGCATAGACAGAACCTCCAGTTCTCAAATCCATCATGTGTCTAAGTAAAAGATTAACAAGCAAACAACATCTCAATGAATCAACAATCAGGGAATCAAGGCTGAAATACGTCATGCAAATCAATGAATATAACAACCATAATCAGAGAAATGAGTGGATGTAATATGAATGTATATGTGAGGCAATGTAATGAACTAGCCAACTATCTCATGTTGTACATGCATGCTCCAGGCATAATATCTCTATGTCCCATAAGTCATGACCCATGGGGGACTCGCAAGTCCATGTACCAGCCACTCCATATCACACATCCTAGAGATGACTCTTTCACCCACCACACCGCTAGCCATTCTGCATCACACAACCTAAAATGGTTACATAATTAATATGTCATAAAAATTAATGTTATTTCCTTCTCATTTATCACCATCATGCCAATCACAAATAATATCGATGTATCACAGAATTACCATCATGCCAATCATACGTAATGTCAATGTATCATGGAAATGAAGATGAATGCATATGTGAATGTCAAATTGAACACTAATCATGCGATGAATAATATAACAACATCCGTAAATCAACTACCAATATGAACTTATTCCCAAATTCGTAAAATGCAACATCCGAAATAATTTCCCTACGGATCACATAGGTAACATCAAGTATATATGCAAGAGAGGCCATACGAAATATACACGTAGCAAACACCATAATAGGAAGCTTCGGATGTTTCACTTTCCCTCTTATCATTATTAGTATCAGATCACAGTTCACAATAATGAATCAGGTAGAATGAGTGAATGATATGCATGTATCAATCTCAAGTGTAAATCATAATCATATCCCAATCGTGCCACACATGGTCACATATCACAATATCAGTATCAAGTTAAGTTCTTTCCTCTATCTGTGATAATACCATGATAAGTGAGAGACAACTATATCACAAGAATGGTATGACAACTACATACAAGTCCATGAATCACAAAGAGGCAAAACATCACATTTAGTAAACAATATCCAACTAAGTAATCCATCCCAACATCATACCTGAAGGCGTACATTCTTTCTTTAACAGTATCTAACTATACATATGCTTTGCTAACTGAAGTCTAACCAGAAGGTAAGCTGTAACCTACTTGGATGCCGAGCGAAAACCACAAATGATCACAATGGAGCCTTGCCTCTCTGCGGGTCTCGATAATACTTGAAGTGTAATCATTATTGAAATCTAAGTTAGAAGAGAAACTAACAATACCCATAACATTATACTATTCCTCGAATCCAACCAACTATGGGGAAATTGAGAAAATAGGCCCACAAGGGTGAAATGGTAATTTCAAAAGTAAAATTAGGAAATTGACTTTATAGACATGAAATTCTATTCCCCAATTACTAATTAGTCTATTTGGACCACCAATTCTATCATTAGAAACAAAAACCCTAATTTGAGGCCAAACCCTAATTTATTCATAATCACAACTTAGGCTAGATTAGAGATCTTATTAGAAATTCATGAAATTCATGCAATATCATCTCAATATAGACAACTTTTACCCATAAAACAAGATTAGAGAGTCTAGAAATCAAATGTCCATTTTAGAGCTAGAAGGTCATCTTCTCCATTAAACCCTTACCATTTGCCACCATAGATTTCAAGCCTATGAAGTAAATAAGCAAAGAATGATGAAAGGGAACTTACCCCAAAGGTGTAATATCTTCAAGGTCTCTTGAAATCGCCCCTAATAGCTCTCTAGTTCGAAGTTAGGAATGATGGAGGGAAACTGTTTGAAATAAGGTATTTAATGTTACTAATTCAGTGACTCTCGCCCTTGCGAAACCCAGTCTGCGCCCGCGCACACACCCCTGTGGAGAAATCATCCGCTAGGGCGGACTTTACTCAATTCCCTGATCCTCTCTCATGTGAGCCAAGCCTCACGGGGGTTGAAAATGTCTCGTCGGGGCAGAAAACATCAGAAACCAAAAAATCTAATTTTCATAAGTTTCAACCGAAATCCCGATACCAACTAAAGGCCTCCAGATATAAACCAAATATGCAGACATATATCAAGACGCGCTATGAACTCACCTGTGGCCTTAAATTTCCCAACGGAGGTCCAGTTGACCAAGTCAACCCCCAAACCCAAAATCAAAAGTCCAAACAAGAACACAAAATGCTCTCGAGTGCCTCGGGAACTGAACTGAATATGCCACCAAGTTATAATCGACCTTCCGGACCTCAGGGAATCGACAGAATTCCCAAAAGGGTCAATTTACCTTAAAGTCAACTATTAGTCAAATGTTCTCCCTTAAGGATTCTAATTCTTTCAATTCTGACTAGGATCTCCCGATAACTTCTGAAATTTGATCAACAAGGATAAAATAATCAAAATGCACATAAAGACCAAACATGTAATTATAATGACATGCCAAATGACTTAATTCCCTTTAGAAATTGCACAACTTCCATCATTAGGAAAAGTGACTCAATACTACCTAAAAATACCGAGTTCAAAAGAACAATAGCATCATTGGGAAAAGAACCACGGCTAAGAAAACCAAGGATATAGCTATTGCTATGATACATGGGCAAATACACACATAAATAAAATAAAAATACTAACAAAAAATACGAGATAAAATGCAAAACAAAATAAAACATCAAAAATACGAATAAAAACAATAGAAAAACATCAAACATCTGAATAAATATTTACAAACCAAAGTCACCAGTATCAGAATCCAACCCACCCCCAACTAAAAAAATCATGCATTATTCTCAATGCACTAAAATAATAGCAAGAAGAGGTGAGCACTTCCTATACATATCAAGCGTCATGTTGAGTTGTATCAGAAGGAGCTAAACCAAGATCGGTAGGTGGAGTGACAACAATAGGATCTTCCTGTGGTGTGGCTTTAGAAGTCTTAGAGTGAGATGAGCTAGTACCCTTAGTCTGTGGAAGAGGGGTCTCAGTACCCTTCTTCTATTGCGCATCTAAGTACATCAATGAGTGCTCACGGGCTAGCTGCATGTCTCTCTCTACCTCCTCATCAGTCTGGGCACCTGCATACTGTGTCTGAAATGAGGCAACAATCCATGTCTAAAGTGGCATAGCCCTCCTAATCATCACCCACGTCATCTCCCACATCATCACCATCATCATCGGGAGACTTTATCTTAGGGTTCTTCTCCACAGTCTCTATCGGGACACTCTCATCAAGAAGTACTAGTTCAGTACCCATAGCCGCAAATAGTGGAGTGTGGGAGGTATGAAGCTCTGTCTGAAGCTGGACAAGGTCCCTCTTGACGCTTGCCATATACTTTGTCTCACCCGCCTCTACTTTTTCGACTTTCTTCTCAAGCCCATCTAGCCGCTCTCTCAACTCTTTGTTGGCCTCAAGAACTGCCTTTTTTATCATGGATGGAATGGCCTTGATAAAGTTTGTAACCTTGGAATCCACCGCACCCACAGTGCATTCCATAGACCAGAAATCAGCTATAGAAGGGGGCCTAATGACTTGAGGTGGTGCTGCGGAAGTGGTAGGAGGGGCACCAGTGGAGGTGGGCCCTGCAACTATACTAGATGAAACAACACTAAGAGTAACACTAGATGGTACATTCATGGTATTGGTAGCAGGCTGAGCCATCGCCTCGAATCCCGTAGTCAAATTAACCTACTACACACTCGCTTTATTTTTCTTCTTCTTCTCCGTATTCTCATCATCCTCCAACTTGAGGATATACACAAAACCTGTAGGGGTGCAATCTCTATCTACCTGCTAAAAAATAGAGATCTTGTACTTTTGGCTTATGGCAGTGATCAAGCATGGAAATAATAATGATCTTATCATCTGCCAAGCTTTGTCCATAATGCGGTAGTAAATAATCCTACCCATATTATTATGGACCCCTGTCTTGATACACCCAAGGAGGTCTGCCTTGGGTAGGCCTACCAATGTCTTATTTTGTGAAGGCCAGAATCGGCTACTGATGAATATCAACCAAAATTTGGCCTCAATTTTGAGGCTCGCTTTTTGAATCGGTGCGCAGGGGTCTATCCATGGTAGTGTGGTGCCTAAGGCTACTATAACCTCAGTTAACCATGCCCATTAGCTTTCAATTTTCTTGGGGAAAATCCGGTCTTCATATTCTAGATGCGGTGTACCACTATTTTCAAAATAAATGGAGTTTATCCCTTCATGAAACACCGACACCGTTATCCTTCGAATGTGGCAACCACCCAAGTATTGTTTCTTCTTTTCCATAGAAACCCCTAAGCTCGCATAGAATTCCCTCACCATGATAGGCACAAGACCCTCGTGAGGTTTGGTGAAGACCATCCAGTTTCTCTTTTTCATCTGCTCGAGGACTATGGGGAATGAATCTTCCAAGCCTGTAAGGCTCATTTGCTTAAGGACATTGAAGGTCTTCTTGTTGTCAAAGCGTTACTTCACTCCTCATCCTTGAACCAGATAACATCTTCCATTCAAACCCACATTTCTAGCTCTTGCATCATGGCTTGGGCAGTCATTCTACTACCTCTCGCAACCTGAGATGGTGGTTGAGGCTAGGAGGGTATATTGAACTGCCCTTCCACATGAGTCCACTCCTCTTGGTCCTCCAACGGAGTGGGTTCCTTTCTCTTCTTCCCTGCCCGGGGTACATCCTTGGAAGTATTCTTTTTGGCAATGGATTTTCCATGAACCATTCTGCAAAGGAACATGTGATAACAGTGGATTTTGGCACTGTGCGACGTGAATGGGGTGCCACATACTTTGTATGTGGTGCTGCACTGAGTGAAATGTGGTCGCATTCACTGAGTTCAGCATCGCATACACAATATGCGGTGTCATATAACCATTGCAAAGTCATGCATTTTTCCAATTTCACTGCCTAATTGGCAATGGAGTATGCGACGATAGATGTAGTGCAATAATTTGACCGCATGCTCATGCCATTAGGTGAGTGAACTTCCAGGCCTCCAATGGGAATGTGATGCAAATGTGTTCGCATACTATGTATGCAACGTTGCATTTCTATCATCTTCCTCAGTTCAACAATGGAGGTTTTTGAGAGCTTTTCATAGCACGATAACACAAACAACCCCCAACTACTCTTCTACCCCCAACATGGATTAATAACACACAGTCACTATACTATTGTTAGCATAAATTTTCATTCAAACACCCAACACACACAACTACAACCAATTTCCGCTTAAGAAAGTGGTCAACCATCCATCATCGGGGAATTCAATTCGTCCACAACACCCATATGTTTCACACAAACACTAGAACTTAATCAAGCAACTAATTTAAACATTTTCAAACATTTCCCTAATTTCATCAACCATAGGTTTCTATAGCCAATTTAAGATTAACTAAACACAAATACCATAAATACAAACATGGGTAACATCAAGATCAATAATATAACTCAATTAAAGCATAGTAATACGATTACCCAACTAACAATCACTGAAATTTCATGGATTTGGGGCAAAAGAAGACACACCTTTTATGTTGAGTACAAGCTAGGGAGGGGGAAAATTCCATAACTCTTGGGGCTGATTGCACGACGTAGTGTTGTGAGAATGGTCATAGAGTAGGTTTAGGCGAGAATTAAGCCACAAACCGTCGATTAGGGTGAGTAGGGAAGTGTAATGGATGAGTGCTTTGAGAATGGAAAGTGGGGAATTGAATTTCAATTTAGCCTTACATAGTCATCAAAGATGCGATGAGAATGCGACCGCAAACTGGGAATGCAGCGTTGCATTCTCAGTGCATTTGACCTTTAACTATTTTAAAGACAGTTAGCGGTATGCAATCACATAGTGCTTCATTTCAGAATGCGACTTCGCAATCATGCCTCAAAACTCCATCCCATGGGCTAAACTCTCTATTTAAGATATTCTTGTCATGGAAATGCTTCATTCGGGCCTTGTAAAGTGTTGAACTCTCATATGCTTTGAGGCAGAATTCGTCCATCTCATTCAATTGCTCCTCTCTCAAGTTTGAGGCATCACTCCAATCAAGGTTCAATTTCTTCAAGGCCCACATTGATTTATGCACAATCTCAACCGGGAGATGACAAGCTTTCCCTAAAGTGGGTAAGTGTGTCGGAGTTTGGTTATAAACGGGTCGACCCAAAAATGGGACTCAAAGTGAGGTTCTCGGGTCGGGTGTTTCTGCCAGGTAGTGTGGTGTTGTGGGGTAATTTCGGGTAGCTATAGATGGAATCAGACTTAGGAGTTTTGTGGGGGTGTTTCGGGTATGTTGAGGGTGGTGTTAATGGTCGGGGATTTATGGTTGGGTGGTGTCAAGGTGACGGAATAGAACTGAAACAGTGAGGTCATCGGCAAGGTGTGTTATGCGGACTGTTTGGTGTTGTCGGGATTGGATGGGACTTTGTGGGTGGTTTCGGTTGGGGACCTTAGGTGGGAAATGTTTATGGAATCTTGTACGATGTGTTGGTAGAAAGAATGAAGTGGTTTGGACAAGGAATAAACGCGGGATGCTAGGTGCAAACCCGAGTACAAACCAAGTGTTTGGGATAGTCGATATGAACAAGGATAATGACAGAAGGGTTTTAATGCTCGTGTCGACACCAAGAATAGTTTAGCCAATTGGATAAGGACTAGGCCGAGGTTACTAAGCACACGCTCGAGTACTAACCAAGTGAGGGTGGCCGGTAACCTTATGATAGACCGTAGGCTTGGGTTTGGTTGGATCACACAAGTTCCAACGTCCACTCGCACCAAGGGGGGAGGGGGGTTCCTTAAGCTTGGGATTAGTTAAGTCACAAAGTCATAACCAAACTTACACTAAAGGGAAACCTTAGCTTGAATTTAACTAGGTCACACAGTTCTAGCTTCAACTTACACTAAGGGGTTTGGATCACACAAGAACCAAAGGTCCTCAAGGAGAACCAACTAAGAATAACAACCCCGGGTTGAAAGACTTAGCTTTGTGAGTAAACACTCAAATTTTTATATATCATCAACTCTGAATATTTACAATGCCCTAAGGGTCCTATTTATAGTAGTAAATGAACCATTCTAGAAAACAAATTAAAAGACAAAAACTACATGTAAACTTTCGGCCAAGTGTGGATAAATGGGACGGGTTTTGGGTTTACTTGGTGGCCAAGGGTGTTTCGGCCAAACCAAGACAATGGGAAAGGTATTGGATTTTTTGGGGACAAAGGATGAACCCAATCCTTTAACACCCCTTTGTGGATCCCATGAAGAAGAATGCATGAACTTTGGCTCTTCATAAATGTCATCTTCTTGGAATAGGTTTGGAAGCTTCAATTCTTTGTATTTGCTTGATGAACCATTCGGCCAACTCTTGATCTTCCCCTTGGTATATTTTGAAGTCTTCAAGGTAGACAAATTAATGAACTAGTTGATTCATGAATTGTCTTCTTGGAAGTCTTTTCTTCTAGATCATTTTTTCCCCTTGTCCTCTCAACTTGATCACTTCACACGACCTAGTCACCTTGTCTTATTACATGACACATTAATGATGTCTTTAGGGGAACTAGAAGTTATTACATGGTTCCCATATATCCTAAGGCAATCTAATATTTAATCTAGGAACTAAAGGAAAACAACAAGCTAAAAGAAATACATGGTCTCGGCCAAGACCAACAAAAAGGCCGAATAAAAACATATTTCTTCTTAAAATCTTCAAGTCCAATTTTCAATCCCACTCCACAATCCATACCATATTAGACACATCTTTATAGGCCGATTGCTAATTTGTGGAACTCCGAGCATATCACATCGATCATTAAACTGGAACTTTGAGCTCACGTGATTTAATACATCAATCTCCCATTATTTGAAAGAATTTTCCCTCAAATTTGCGCCGTCTAAATATTCTAATGAGCCTTCAACAACAAGTATTGATCTAATACTTCCACCATTAGATAAGTGCGAAAGTTTTATCTTGTAGGCGCCTTCCTCTAAACTTACCGAATAGGGATCCGAACACAAGCCAAACGGGTTTGAAAAATGATGTTCGTATTGTGTCACGAATCCCATAAGGTATAATTCCTTGCCATAGGTAGCATAATGGCATCGTGCACCATTCAATCTTGTGCTCAGGTAAAAGATGGCACCAACTCTCGTTTTATGTTTGATGTCCAATGGTCCTTCACGACTTGACATAATTAGGACCGGGGCTTCCCAAATATTTTTCTTCACGGCTTCAAAGACTCTTGCTGCTCCTCGAAACCATTCATACTCATCTTTTCTCATTAGTTCGTTGATAGGGGCAGCAAGTGTGCAATAATTTCGTACGACATGATGAGAAGAGAAGCCGAACCAAAGAAACCTTTTGCCGCAATGACCCCCGTAGACTCGGACCACCTTTGGCAAGATCCCACTATGAATAATTTTCACATATGCCCTCGGGTGATCTGGTGTCACCCATGGATTGTTGTAGCATCTTGTTCACGAAACTCATGGTAGGAATTGTAGCATTGCACAATGGCATGATAGAGGTTTTGCCCCATGGTGCTCTTGGGTAACTGAGATGAAGATCTTTCCATGATTGTTCCGGGACCGACAAAGGAGGATACAGTTCTTGGTGGAAGAACATTCTAGCCCTTTGACACATGGAACACTTTCTTACTCATGGAACCCCTTTAACACTTCAAATCCCATTGACCTTTGTTTAAGCATGGTCAACAATACATGTCATCGAAGAAGTGTATCTGCCACTCTAATGGACTTGTCATCCTCATGTCTTTTGGAGGAAGTGGGAGTTTGGAAGTGTGATACCCACTTAGCATGTTTCGGGTTCAACTCCCTTGGCACTACATAAGATCCCGGGTTGTAAGTAGAATAATGAAGTTGTGTATCGCCCAATCTTTCACTAGAGGATGCCATCGATTATTGGCCTCGATGTAAGATGACTCCATCATCACATTTAACTCCAAGTTTCAGAATAGGGGCAGTAAAGACCCAAGCGTTTTGAGTGAATTTACGAGGGAAGGAAGCTGAATCACAGAAACCTTTTGCCACACTTCCATTCATTGGTTCAGGCAAACTTCGAAAGGTTAATACCGTGGATGGAACATCATACATGCCTTCAGATGATGGGATATAGCCGATAGATGGTTGTAGCACCTTGTGTATGGAACTCACAGGAGGATTTGGAACGTTGCACAACCCAAATGGCATCACAAGACATTCGGACAAGCCATGCTTAGCGTTAGATTCCATCATCTCTTCACCTCCTTCACGAGTCTCCATGTATTGGTATACACTTCTTAAATCTATCTTGATGAACAATTTGGCTTGGCTTAATTCATTAAAAAAGTCTTTCAACCTCGGCATAGAAAGTTTGTTCCCCATAATGAAGTTGTCGACCTCTCGGCTCTCAACACACGCGTGCCAAGTTTAACTTTTCTTTGGCACCATCAAAATCGCTGCCTTGTTTGGATTGGGGCTATAGGCTTGATGATGAAGTAATGAACTTCTTGGAAATAAACCAAGAGTAGGTTCAATACTTTCCACCATTGGTGAACCAGTGGTAAGCTCGTCCGCATATACAACTTCCAAGGGCTCCTTCAAGTCGACATCTCTAGCACTCCCCTTCTTAAGTTCTTTCTCTAACTTTCGTGCATCAAGTAAGGGGGTCTCGGTTTCCTCTCATTCTTCAAGTGGTATGGGTTCCATGATATCCAAAGAAAACCCACACTCTCAATGTTCTTCTCTAAGCACGTCCCTGCAATTTGGACATTTACTTACAAAGTGTCCTACCTTTTGACATTGGAAGCATTTTTTTCTTTTTTTATCTACCCCTTTTGTAACTTCTTCACGCTCTTGGGTATACAATGGATTAGTGAAAGAAGCGCTTCCATTTTCTTTATTTCTATCCTTCTTTTCAATTTATTTCTGATACAAGGGGTTGGTAAAAGAGGTACCACCCTTTGCTTTAACCTTAGTGGGTTTTACGTAGGACCTTGGGGTACCTTTATTTTCATTCATTTGGTTGTTTTCTACAACCTTTGAATTGGAATATTTGCTCATGGCATTCCCCTCAAATTCTATTTTCAATATGTGTGCATGTCTCGCAAAAATGTCACTTACGATCCTCCTTAGTTTTTCTTTATTTACATGAGCCATATGAGCGCAATTGAAATTCCTGGGGAGTTATACATTTAGGTCAAAGCGTGGGACGGGATGGTCTCGCTATGATACCAATATAATGTATGTAAGTATGGGTGTAATTGGGTAAGTGGTTCGGAGATTGGTTATAAACGGGTCCACCCGAAAATGAGACTCAAAGTGGGGTTCTCGAGTGGGGTGTTTCTGCTGAGCAGTGTGGTGTTGTGGGGGTAATTCCGGATAGGTGTAGATGGAATCGGACTTAGGCATTTTGATGGTGGTGTTGATGGTCGGGGCTTGGTGGTTGGGTGGTGTCAAGGTGACGGAACAGTACTGAAATAGTGAGGTCATCAGCAAGGTGTGTTATGCGGACTGTTTGGTGTTGTCGGGATTGGACGAGACTTTGTGGGTGGTTTCGGTTGGGAACCAATGGTGGGGACGTACGGGGAACTAGAAGTTATTACATGGTTCCCATATGTCCTAAGGCAATCAAATATTTAATCTAGGAACTAAAGGAAAACAACAAGCTAAAAGAAATACATGGTCTCAGCCAAGACCAACAAGAAGGCCAAATAAAAACATATTTCTTCTTAAAATCTTCAAGTCCAATTTTAAATCCCACTCTACAATCCATACCATATAGACACATCTTCATAGGCCGATTGCTAATTTGTGGAACTTCGAGCATATCACCTCGAGGATTAAATTGGAACTTTGAGCTCACATGCTTTCTTACATCAAAGACTTTCGCAGCGATCCTTGCACTACTATGGTGACCACCAACGGGAGATGAATGACAAGGTTTAAGTATGGGTATCATGTCAACCTCAGGAATACACATTCTTATCATGTTGTAGGCGCAAATCTAGAAAAGATAGGGGTTATCCCAGTAAAACTTCCGGACATCACTCAAAAACTTCTTTTGATGGGTGGTGAGATCACTCGGCATAATGTCACTCGCATGATAGTTAGCAAAATCGGCTTACCATGGAACCATATCATATGATCCCGACATTACATACTCATCTGGAAATGAATCATTCTCCTCAAGCCCATCACTTGGCTTCCCCCCATCTTCAAATGTTGATAAGTGGTCCGCCATATGTCTTCCTATCTTTCACCTCAAAATCGGATTCTTGCAAAAGTAAGACCCAACATATCAACATAGGCTTTGCATCTTTAGACATGAGATAACGAAGAGCCGTATGGTCGGTGTGCATAATCACATGAGTTCCCAACAAGTAAGCTCAGAACTTCTCAAAAGCATAGACAATCGTAAGCAACTTTTGCTCAGTGATGGTATAATTCATTTGTGCTCTGTTGAGAGTTTTACTTGCATAATAAATGGGATGAAATTTTTTTTCTCTCTTTTGGACAAGAACAACCCCCATATCAAAACCACTAGCATCACACATGAGCTCAAATTTCTTTGACCAATCCGGAGCAATAATGATAGGGGCCAAAGTGAGCTTTTCTTTCAAACGCTCAAAAGCTTTGAGACAGATTCATCAAACACAAACTTGGTCTCTTTCTCCAACAATTTGCAGAAGGGATTTTCCACCTTAGAGAAGTTTTTGATAAACCTTCTATAAAAATCGGCATGGCCTAGAAAACTCCGGCTACCTTTGACGGAGATAGGTGGAGGAAGCTTAACAATCATCTCAACTTTGTCTTGATCAACCTCTATGCCCTTCTCCTAAATCTTTTGCCCAAGAAAAATTCCTTCCTTGACCATAAAGTGACATTTTTCCCAATTGAGAACCAAGTTGGTCTCCTCACAACACTTCAACACCCGAGACAAATTTTCTAGACAAGCATCAAAAGAGTCTCCGACCACAGAAAAGTCATACATGAATATTTCAATGGATTCCTCTACCATATCGGAAAATATAGACATCATGCACCTTTGAAAAGTGGTGGGAGAATTACATAAACCAAAGGGTATTCTTTGGAAGGCAAAAGTACCATAAGGACATGTGAATGTGGTTTCTCTTAATCCTTGGGAGCAATAGTGATTTGGTTATAACCCGAATAACCATACAAAAAGTAATAGAAATCCCGCCATGCAAGTCTATCAAGCATTTGATCCATGAACGACATTGGGAAGTGATCCCGAATTATCCAATGGTTAAACTTTCAGTAGTCCATACACACCCTCCAACCGGTAACCGTCCGAGTTGGTATCAACTCATTCTTCGCATTAGGCACCACGATAATACCACCCTTGTTTGGTACACATTAAACCGACATCCAACAATTTGATTATCACCATTTTTCACAACCTCTTCCATAGAAGGATTCAACTTCATTTGATGCTCAACACTAGGAATACATTTTTCATCAAGTTTGATTTTATGGGTGCAAATACCGGGAGGAATGCCCCGAATATCCGCAATTGACCATCCAATGACCCTTTTATACCTCTTCAGAATAGCCAATAATATTTCATGTTGCTCTTCTATCAATCAATTTGAAATTATAATGAACAAGGTATTATTTGGACCAAGAAAATCATACCTTAAATTGGAAGGGAGAGGTTTGAGCTCCATGGTAGGTGGTTCAATGATTAATGGTTTTGTGGGAGGAGTTGCATGATTTTCTAGGTCAATATCAAGCTTCTTGGAGTTGTAGTTATATGACCCAAATCCAACCAAGGCATTCACCATCTCCTCAAATTCTTCATAGTTTTCCCCATCATAATTCATTAACACCACCGCCAACACTTCACCAACGTAGTCATTTATAATGGTAGTTTTCATGGCTTCATCTATAGTATCAATAACTGACACCACACTCATGTCCTCTGGTTGCTTCATTGACTTGCAAATATAGAATATGATCTCTTCATTGTTTATCCAGAATTTTAGTTCACCCCTTTCAACATCAACAAGAGCTCGCCCCATGTCTAAGAATAGTCATCCTAAGATTATGGGAACTTCAAAATCCACCTCACAATCCAAAATTATAAAGTCAGCTGAAAATATAAATCTATCCACACGAACATGGACGTCAAAGAGAATACCAACTGGCCTTTTTATGGTACGATCCACCATAAGTAACCTCATAGTTGTGGGACGGGGAGTGGCCAAAACCAATTTGTTGAAAATTGCAAGTGGCATCAAGTTAATGCTTACACCAAGTCACACAAAGCCTTTACAAACTTATAGACCCAAATGGTGCAAGGAATAGTGAATTCTCTAGAGTCTTCTTTCTTTTGAACTAGTGTTTTGGTGACAATTTCACTACAATGGTGTGTCACATCCACCGTCTCAAAGCTAGCTTGCCTTTTCTTAATCACAAGATCTTTCATAAACTTCACATAGTCCCACATTTGTTCAAGGACTTCAACTAATGGATTGTTAATGAAAAGTTGTTGCAATTTCTTAATGAACTTAATAAACTACCCATCATCCTTATTTTTGGATAGCCTTTGAGGAAATGGAGGTGGGAGCTTTGGAATAGATGCCATCACTTTAGGTGTCTGATCTTTTGCAAACTCTTCTTCAATCACAATGATTTTTTTTAATACTAGCCAGCTTTTTCTTTGTAGCACTCTCTTATTCAATCACAATAGGCTCAACAATATGTACTTCATCATCAACAACCTCTTCTTCATTCACCAACTTATCACCCTAAGTAGCTTTCCACTCCTAGTAGTAATGGCTTTACAAGAATGATCACCATTGTTTCTTAGATTTACCACCGTGTCACTAGGGAGTGCCTTTTTACCTTTGGTTAAGGGTAGCCAAAATTTGACTAAGTTAGGACTCTAGTTGCTTGATTGAAGTGGAATGTGAAGTCACAACTTGTCCCATAGTACTCATTCCATCCCTAATACTCTTCATATCATCCTTCACCTATTTGACGAAGGTGTCCGCTGAATCCACTTTCATAATACTTTGGAAAGCATATGCTCTATATTTGAACTAGCGGGTTGACTTGTGGATGATTGGTTCGATATTTGTTGGATTCTCTTAGGTGGACATAGGGATTGTCGCTTCGATGGTTGTAGTAACTGTTGTTGTAGTAACCTCCTTGGTTGTTGTTCCCCTAATTTAAGCCTCCTTACTCCTTGTTCCGACCTTAATTCCCTTTAGCTTGCCGCCAAGTTTCTTGATTAGGACCTTGGTAGTTAGGTTGGGACCCCCCCCCCCCCCTTTGATAATTCACAAAATTTGCCTTATGATCAAACACCTGGTAGACCCAACCGCATTAACCTTCTTCGATCTTGCTCCCATAACATGTTTCATGAGAATATCCATTTGCGTGATTAATTCAGCCATTGTTTCATCTCTCTTTTCTTCCCTTCTAAGTGCCTCTCTAGACAACAAAGATTTGGAAGAACTTCTTCCAACCACTTCCGACTCTCTAGTATGCCAAGATTCATTTGTTTCGGTTAGCTTATCAAGTAGAGCACTCATCACATCGTATGAAGTATCCATGATGGCCCCCTCTGCTAAATTATTCGCCACCGACTTGTTGACTAAGTTAAGTGACCTATAGAATATTTGGAGGAGCACACTATCCGGCAATTCATGATTTGAATAACTTTTAACCTTCTTTTAAAACCGAGTCCAAGTTTCGTTAAGTAGCTCATTAAGGAGTTAAGAAAAGTTATTGATTTCATTACGGAGTTGTAACATCCAGGATGGAGGGAAATACTTCTTGAGGAATGCATCGGTCAACTCCACCCATGTTGTGATCGAAACGGCGGGAAGATCATATTGTAAGATTCTTTTTCATTCAAAAGATTGTAGAACATAAACAATCTAATACAAATCCTAACATAATTTCAGGATCGTAGAACTTAACAATTTTTACATACAATTAGTATATCTATACACTCAGTCAAGAAACATACTTGAATCAGCCATAGCGTTCTTCTTGACTTGAAATGAGTGGATGTACTTGATTTGTATATTGAGAAAAGGCAGTTTCTCTCCCTTTTTCCTTTCTGTGTTCTTTTCAGAGTAGGTATAGATGGAGTTATGCTATTCTACTTAAAGGCAGAGAGAGGACCAACAATTAATTAAGTATTAATCCCACTCTCCATCAAAGTGGGGTAGTGGGATCTTTTATCTGAAATAATTTCCCTACAACCAATAGGATTTTAGAAATTATATTTTCATTATCATTTATTAAACCAGAAATAATGTAGCCACGTGGGCCAAAACTTACATTCTCCCACTTGGCGCACGTGTTATTATTAACTTACTGCTTTAATAAAATTATCTATCATTATGTGCACAATAAGATGCTAAATCCTCCCTTTCATTGGAAATACCATTCGTTGTTATTGAATAATTCAACTAATATGAGTCATGGCGGTTATACATCCCTTTATTCAATATATTCCCTTCCATGTACTACAATATTAGTCTATTAGCCAACACAACCTTTACAAATACATAATGGTCCACCAATAATGCTTAGAATACTTGATCTAAGTCAAAACCTGTCATCATCATTCTCAACATTATGTATACAAGAGAACAAGTAATAATAGAAACATTTATATATATAAATGAGTTCAAAGTGTCAATTGTATAAATATAATAAAGTCTTTATATAAAATCATGCATTGCCGTCAATGATGCCCATTCTTTCAACATGCTTAGTAAATGTCGTGGGCGGAAATCCTTTCGTCAAAGGATCGACAATCATAAGTTTGGTGCTAATATGTTCAATTAACACTTTATATTTCTGAACTTCTTCTTTAACCGAAAAGTATTTCAATTTCATATGCTTAGCACCCTTCGAATACTTGTCGTTTTTAGAGAAGAAAACTGCTGCAATATTAGCATAATAAATTTTTAGCGGCTTGACAATACCGTCGACTAGTCCAAGTCCTGAAATAAAGTTCCACAACCAATTATCTTGAACGATACCCTCAAAGCATGCCACAAACTCAGTTTCCATTGTGGATGCAGCTATAACAGACTGCTTCGCACTCTTTCATGATATTGCTCCTTCAGCTAATAGAAATAAATAAGCAAATGTGGATTTTCTTGTATTCACACAACCAACATAATCTGAATCAGAATATTCAATTACATCAAGATGACCAAATCTTCTATAAGTGAGCATATGATATTTCGTTCCTTGCAAGTATCACAACCCTTTCTATGTAGCCTTCCAGTGGCCCATTCCTGGATTACTTTAATATCGGACCAACACCCCAACAACAAATTGATGTCTGGTCTCGTACATGTATGGGAATACATTAAACTTCCAACTATTGATGCATAAGGAATATTTTTCATTTGCTTACGTTCCAATTCATTGTTTCGACATTGATTGAGACTAAATTTATCTCCTTTCTGAATTGGTACGGGACTTGATGAGCATTTTTCCATTATAAATCTCTCTAACACTTTATTAATATAGGCTTTCTGAGACAACCTCAACAATTCTTATGACTTATTCCGTAATATTTTTATTCCAATCACATAGGATGCCTCTCCCATATCTTTTATTTCAAAGTTGTTAGAGAGATTTTTTTGGTATTGTGCAACAAACCAAAATCATTAGTATCAAGCAAGATGTCATCAACATACAACACTAACATAATAAACATACTCCCACTGACCTTCAGATATATACACCGATCAACAGTGTTTTCTTAAATCTAAAGGTGACAATAATTTCGTTAAACTTAAGATACCATTGTCGGAAAGCTTGTTTTAGTCCATATATTAATTTCTTAAGTTTACACACCATGTGCTCCTTTTCTTTAATGAAAAATCCCCCAGGTTGATCCATATAAATTTCTTCTTCTAAATTCTCATTCAGAAAGGCAGTTTTCACATCCATTTGATATAGCTCTAAGTCATAATGAGCTATTAAAGCCATTACAATTTTGAGTGTTTTTTTCCTAGAGACATGTGAAAACGTGTCTTTATAGTCAATGACATCTTTCTGAGTGAAACCTTTGGCAACAAGTCTATCCTTGTGACATTCGATGTTTCTATTTGAGTCGCATTTGGTCTTAAATACACATTTACACCCGACTCTTTTGCAACCTTCTGGTAATTCAACAAGGTCCCAAACTTCATTCTGGTCCATACATTTCACATCATCTTTCATAGCATCTATCCATTTATCAAAATTATTACTTTCAACAGCTTGTGAAAATGAAACTGGATAATTATCAATTCCCAAGTCAATTTCTGACTCGTGTAGATATATCAAATAATCATCAGAAATAGAAGATCTCATTTGTCTTTGAGATTTTCTTAATGCTACTTCTTGTAATTCATCTACTGCATGTTCATCAATTATGGCTTCATTCTGAATAGTAGGATCATTTATTTGTTGTTCTTGTTGATTGTTAGGCGGTATAACAATTTCAGGAACAACAATTTTAGAAGAGGTGCAGGGTAGAGGAATTTACACTCTAACTTTTTTAATTTCCACATTACGTGGTTCTTCACCCCCACTAACTTCACCATTCTCAATGAACCTAGCATTTTCAGTTTCAACTACTCTCGTACTATTATTAGGACAATAAAATCTATACCTTTTTGATTTTTCATGATAACCAATGAAGAAATCACTGATTGTTCTTAAATCTATTTTTTGTGGGTTATAAACTCTAACTTTTGTCGGGTAGCCCCACATATGCAAGTGCCTTAAACTAGATTTCCTACCAGTCCAAAGCTCGAAAGGTGTCTTCGAAACTGCTTAACTAGGAACCTTATTTAATAAGTAAACGACAGTCCTTAAAGCATACGTCCATAATGAAATAGGTAAAGATGAATTACTTAACATACTCCTAACCATATCTATTAATGAACGACTATGCCTTTCCTCCACACCGTTTTATTGTAGTGTGCTAGGAATTGTATATTGAGCACATATGCCACGCTTTTAGAGAAATTTAGTAAATCAACCAGGGTGTTGTCTAGTTTCATCGTATCTTCTATAATACTCACTACCTCTGTCTGACCTGATTATTTTTACTTTTCTGACTAGTTGTCTTTCGACCTCATTAATAAATATCTTTAGGCATTTAATGCTTGAAATTTTTCATGGAATAAATAGACATATCCATAATGTGAAAAATCATCAATAAAGGTGATAAAATACTTTTCTTTACTGAAAGATGTGACATCAAAATGACCACATATACCAGTGTGTATAATTGCAAGAAGCTGTATGCTTTTTGTGGCTCCTTTTTTGTGTGTCTTTTTGTTTTTCCTTAATACAATCAACACAAATATTAAGGTCTGTAAAATTCAAATCTGGAAGGATTTCATTCTTAACTAATCTTTCCAGTCTTTCTTTGGATATGTGACCTAAACGTTTATGCCACAAATAAGCAGATTGTTCATTCACCAAACTTCATTTGGTTCCAACATTATGATGCAGAGTTAAGAGTGTTTCGGCAAACAGATTTTCAAAATTCAGTTTGTATAAGGTATCACAAAGAATATCAGTACCAATGAGATGATTATGCTTAAACAAACTAAAACATCCATTATTAAAATTAAAAGAGTATCCAGTCTTATCCAACTTAGGTAAAAAAAATTAAATTTCTCAAAAGGGAAGGTACATAACAAGTTTCAAATAAATCTAAGTGATGGCAATATCTAGGATCAAACGATAAGCCCCGACAACTTCAATTGTAGCTTCACTCTATTCCCCATGTACACATATCCTTCATTCTATTTTATGATCTGTTTTGTAAGGAATCCCTGCATCATATTAGAAATATGAACAGTGTAAGCTGAGTCAAGCCACCAAGTATTATAAGGAACTTTTGTTAAATTTGATTCGAGACATGTAAAAGCACTAGGCTTATCTTTCTTCTCGAACCATGCCTTACGTTTCAGACAATCTTTCTGAAAGTGTCTAGATTTTCCACAGAAACAACACTTATCATTCTTGTGTTCCTTCTTACGTACTTGATAGGAGGAATCATTAACATTATGTTGCCTCTATTTTCCATTACCATGTTTCTTTCCTTTCTTTCCAGCTCCTTGATGACTTACAAGGTTAATGGAGTGGTTTCCTTGATTCTTCGGCCTTGTTTCCTCCTGAACCATCATTCCGTGCAATTCATGCACGTTCCATTTGTCTTTCATGGTGTTATAGTTCGTTTGGAAAGGACCATACTCAGACGGTAATGAGTTGATGATGAACTGAACAAGGAAATTTTCATCCACTTCCATTATCAAAGTCTTAAGTCTTGTTGCTATGTTTGTCATTTCAATGACATGCTCATGCATGATACGTGAATCATCAAACTTCATGAATGGTCAAAGTACCCATTAGTGTCCCAGCAAGAGACTTATCAGCAGTTTGAGAGCATTCTTCCACAAGTTTCAGAAGTTCTTTAGCACTTTCAATTTTGAAAAGAGTAGTCTTAATATTGTCTGCAATATTCATCCGCATAAATATTAGGCTTAACCTGTTAGACCGGTCCCAGTGCTTATAATGAGACATTTCTTCAACACTGCTAGCATCAGTAATAGCAGTTGGCTTCTCAGTGTAAAGTGCAGCATCAAGATCTAAAACATCGAGATGGAATCTGATATGTTCGCATCAATCTGAGAAGTTAAGTCCGATAAAGATTGTAACAGAAACAGAGTGCGAATGAAGAGAAAATGCTGCAAATAAAACATGCTAATTCATTAATGCTTTGAGTTATAATTTAAACATATTATTAAATTCAGAAACGCTTTGTTGTAGACTTAAGTGTACTTTTATTCTCACCTTTGGGCAGAACATCAAAATACTAATTTTAAACATAATGATACTTAAATATGAATTTATCATAATTTAATAATATTTAATGCACCAATTTGTAATATTTATTATCTTTGTATAAATAAATAAAACTAGCGACACATCTATATTATTACTTTAGTGTACAATAGTTATAGGAACAAATAATCAACCTTTGAGCGATCCATAAATGTCTTACAACCATGAACTTCAATTTACCCATAAGTGTTATATCGGTTATAAACATCAAAATTTATGGGTAATTGAATTTAAGTTCAATCATTATCTTGAAATTAACTATTCATAAAGATTCGACCACTTTGGTGACTAACGAATCTCACATGCATAATTTCAAATAAATAAAAGCAGTACTTTTCAAATCTCACAGGTTTGGTCAAAAATCCAAAATTAACAAGAGTACAGAACATTAACATTCTTGCAACCATGTAGCATATCACGTTACTGTGCCTTTTAAGCCATATATTGCTAAATGGGTCTCTGATTATATTTATTGTCAGAGACCTCACTCCACTGAGATTGAGAGATTAGCACCAAAGCAATGACAATAATCATATATGCATTATACCCCAATATGATAATATATATATATATATATATATATATATATATATATATATATATATAAATTAAATCACACTATATGGGTATCAGAATGTTAATTTGATTCTTCTCTCTTCCTCTAAGCATTTGAATTTTGACAAAATAAAGCATCATAGAATAGGGACAACAGCACCCATTGTAATCATCATAAATGGAACAACGAAACCTCATATACATATAATTGACCACTTATAACACTTTCACGTGAATTTATACACCGAAGCATTTAACATTCTAAAGCAAATTATGCCTTTACTTGCCGAGTTAGAAGCTTCAAAAAAGACCATGAAATTAGATGGTAATTAATTACGTTACTGGTCATCGGCACATAAATCATGATTTACATCTTATGCAAAAGATCGATATTATGTGAAATTGCTAACATACATAATTAGGGTTCATAAAATCGAGAAAAACGTTAATCTTTCACGGAAATTCATTAGTTCCGAGAACCTGACGCTGATATCACATGTAAGAGTTTTTTCATTCAAAGGATTGTAGCACATAAACAATCTAATACAAATCCTAACATAATTTTAGGATCGTAGAACTTAACGATTTTTACATATAATTAGTGTATCTATAAATTCAGTCAAGAAACATACCCGAATCGTCCATAGCGTTCTTCTTGACTTGAATTGAGCAGAAGCATTTGATTTGTATCTTGAGAAAAATCAGTTTCTCTCCCTTTTTGCTTTATGCGTTCTTTTCAGAATATGTATAGATGGAGTTACGCTATTCTACTTAACAGCAAAGAGAGGACCAGCAATTAATTAAGCATTAATCCCACTCTCCATCAAAGTGGGGTAGTGGGAAGTTTTATCAGAAATAACTTTCCTACAATCAAAAGGATTTTAGCAATTATATTTTCATTATTATTTATTAAACCAAAAATAATGTAGCCACGAGGGCTAAAACTTACACATCTAACCAAGCAGTGGCCTCACCCGTGAGAGAAAACGGGAAAAGACTCAACTTCACGGTCTCACTTGAGACGTTGGGTTGGACATTTGTTGTGAAAACCCCAAGGAAATTCCGAAGATGCCTATTTGGGTCATCAGTTGCAAAACCACTAAATAGGACCTTGGTGTTGAGTAGGTGGAGTAGAGTAGTGTTGAGGTGGAAACTTAAATTTCCTTGAAGTGGTGGAGGTTGAATAGCGACGTCTCATGCTCCCACAAACTCATCATCGAAATAAGAATCTGAAGCCATCACACCTACACAACAATAAACAACAAAAAGAGTGATTTGAGAAATATAGATAAAAGTAGAGAATTACACTTAAATTGCAAATTCCTAAACTGTATTCCTCGGCAACGACGCCAAAATTTGATATGCCCAAATTACACCTTCGAAAATGATGTAAAGTGATTGAATGCAAAAATAGAACCCAACGAAGGTTGGGGTTGAATCCCACAGGGAATACGACAAGAAACGTGCACTTTAATTGTAAGTCTAAACGCTTAGCCGATATTTCAAAGGAAAAGAAATAATTGCTTGTTTGTTTCGAACTATGACTCTACGATTAAGTAACAAGTAGTTGAACTAAGAAAAATTAATTAACACACTATCAAGTAATCAAGTTTTTACTATCAAATTGAGAGGACTAGGGTTGTGACACATTCAGGGGAAGCATGCAATTAAGCCATTGATCAATTCAATTGAGAAATATTTATGTTCTAAGTCATTGGCTAAATTGGGTATCAAGAGGTTTTCCAACCCAATTGATACATTTCATACAAGGCCTTTCCCAAGTCCTAGCATGTGTAATTAAGCACACCCAATTAGATTTCAAGTTAACTAGGCTATTCCTAACCCTAGCTATTAGATGGGGCTCAAATCTTTGTTAGTAACCCTTTTTCTAATCTCTATCCACATTTCCAAGATAGATAGAGAATTTAGGCATTATTAATGTTGGCCACTATTAATACACACTACAAAACTAAGAGTTATTAGAGAACAATCATATAACCTAATGAATTGATTGTAAACCCAATTACATACTAAACCACTTTGGCCCCACAACCCTAGCTAAGAATTTAGCTACTCATAATCAATGAAAAATAATCAAAAGCTTTAATTAAATTGAAAGAAACCATATCCTTATAATGAGTAATGAAGATAAAGACAAAGCAATATCTTGAATATCCAGAAAGGCATTTCGGGAATCGGCCTGATTCTATCTCTTTTCGTTCTATTTGAAGAAAGGAAGGATCCCAAAGAATCGATCTTTCTTTTTGTTGTTGAATCTCTCTTTGATTAATCAATGTGTGATATTCCGAATCCTCATTACTAATGGAATCCAAATGATCTCTGGATTGATCAGAAAGGGACACTCCAAATGCTCATTTTCCAATGTGAAAAGTAGAGTATGTTCAGCTAAAAAATCTATGCCTAATATTTATATGAAAGGGACAAAAAATTACAAAATATTCACTGACAGGTCGCTATGCGACGACAGAATGCAACCACATAACGAGTTTGCGATCGCATTCTGGCCGCATTCTCATGCCCAACTTTTATCCCCAAAATTCTCATGCAGCGTATTTGCGGTTGCATTTTGAAGTATGCGACGTCATATTTGCGTCGCATTTCTCTCTTATTCGTTCAGCTCACTGGTTGATTGCCTCGAGAGTATGAGACATCATCTGAGAGTTTGCGGCCTCGTATACTCATCACATGCAGCTTGATTTTGTCAACCTTTATGTTCCAGTTTGCAGTTCCGTATGCGGCCGCATACCCTTCGCATTTAGTTCTTTTCTGGGCCTTTTTCTACTATTTTGTTTCCTTTTAATATTTGAGCTTCAAATACTTGAAGACACACGAAAACACTATAAATAAAGAGTAAACTCATTTAAAAGACAACTAAAAATATAAAGAGTGAGTGCTAATAATCCAAAAACTCACGACTTATCGGTCTTCATTGCCTACTCTTATGCGTTATACCCATAAATTCCTCTTCGTGATTATTACAAGAATCCAATAACGGAAGGGCAGCTTTAATGAAAACAAATATATAACAAATACAAAAGTTCCACAATCCAAGCAGAACTTCTGTGTCTACAACATCAGAAATGATCATAAAACGCAATCTCCCCACATTAATTACAACCAATTTATTTTTTTCAAAATAAAAAATTAAAACAAAAGATTGCTGAGAATGTTGACATGGGTTGGGTGTGTTCAATTTGGTACAAGTCAATTTTTCATTTAGTGCAGCGGGGCAGGTTAAAAGAGAGGAATCGGGTAATTTCAAATGAAATAGAGTTATTTGAATTGATTTGGGGTTTCCGTCAAATGAAGAATATTTTTATGAATTTTTCTAATGGGAGGGTATTTTTGACCCCAACTTATAACAAAAGGTAAAACTAGTTAATTTATGACATCAGAGGGATATTATTGACCCTTTCCCCCCTTTTTTTGTTTTTGGTTAGTTGAAAAATTGATTAAACGAAGTTCTTAAATTCTTTTAAAAGCCACATGGCTTATATCTACTTTTAGCACTTTCTTCTAAATTATCAAATTCTCCATGGCTGTGACATCAGATACTTACCATCTTCAATGATAGTCCAAAACAGGTGATTTATATCCTCTTTGATAAGCAGGATAGCAAGTAGGCAATCTGTTTTCACTTCCAGTTCATTATAGCTCATTTCTTTTGCTAATGTTAATTCCTATTTGATGCTCCATAATTTTTTTATTTAAGTGTTATTTTAGCGGAGTATCCTAGCATCTATTTTCGTTGATCATCCTTTGCATGGCTTTCTCTCATATGCGAATCATATTTGTTTGTCATTTGATAGGATTGTGATAAGATTTTTGAAGCCCATTTGAGAACAAGGATTTTTATCCCGGCCGAAAAAGCTCGTTGATTCGTGGCTTGAGCGACGTTGGGTTGGGCCGGCTCGTGGGCTTGAGCTATGTTGGGTATAAATATCATTACACTAATAATACAAAAACATTATCTATAGCAAAAGTACATTTGAAACACCAAACATTAAATTTAATGTCCGGAGTGTACGCTTTCACACCCGGAGCTTATGTTTTTGCGTCCAGGACTTAGGCCGCAAACTCTAGGACGTACGCCCTATGGGTCTACACTTTTTGGTACACCACACCTCGAGACTCGCCTTAAAAACACATTTGAAAGCATTGTTTGAGACTTGATTACCATGTAGTAATACTATATGATATTGTCTTATAAATATTTATATTAGCATTTATAAATTTGAATTAAAATTAAAAATATTATCAAAAAAATTAAAAAGATGGGTTGGCCCGACCAAGCGCATAGCCCACGATGGGATAGGCTGACTTATTTAAGGCCCATATTTTGTTTTTGCACATGGTAATGTCGTGTTCATATATAAAAATATTGAGGTAGAACAAAATTTAAGCTAGGAGAAGCCGCATATTAATTTGTGAAAAGTTGTTGAAGGCAGCTAAATGTGTTGCTTATAATTGTTGGACTTCAATAAATTTAATATTTTATTTGCTTTGAAATACTTGCGCTAATAAACGCACAAGATGTTGAGTGTCCTAGAAGCAAGTCAAAAGCAAGCTAAGTTTTCAAGTTTTAAGAGTTCATCAAGTTGCAATTCTGTATTAGAAACCAAGTCAAATACGTGTTCCCCATCGTTCTAGTCTTAGTTCATTGTAGTTATTTACCCGTAAAAGAGTACAATTGAATTTGTAAACGTGATTATAGACATGCAGATCAATATGATCAAGATAACGCAATGATAAACAAGAACAAGTAATTGAAAGAAAAGCTAAAAATAATAAAAGCAAATAGCCTGAGCCTTGATGAAGTTGTGATCTAGATTCTCCGGGCTGCCAAGTGCCAAGTGCCAAGTTGCTTAGAGCCTGATAAATCAGAACAAGAACTAGAGAGTATAATCTCTTAGTTTGCTGGTTTTCGTATTAAGTTTTTTTTCTTTTCGAAATGACCAATTCTATTTATACTAGAGCTAGAGGGGTGCACGAAGCGTGGATGCCCTCATAATACCTATCATAAATGTCTAGTATTCATAGAGCAATAAATCATACTAATGCGCATTTTAGATTCGAGAAAGACCTGGGGTTTCTTGCGTTGTACATTATGATGTGAGACCGGTGAACTGTCATGATTTTTCGGGCCCTTTAAAATTTATGTCTTCGGATGTAGGTTACCAAATTTCTTCTCTCCGGAGCTGTGCATGCTTTCCCGAGGCCTCTTGATTGCTGACTCGAGTCTTGCATGCTATTATTGAAAGAAATAATTCCTTGATTATTTTCATTGATTGAAAGAGTTTATATACAATTTACATATTTCCATAATAGGAGAATCCTATTCCTATACAATTTACATATTTCCATAATAGGAGAATCCTATTCATATTCTACTCCTAAAACCTTATTCTACTTGGACACTAACTATACAATTATGGTAATACAATTTAAGGTAAGTATACAATACTAATTACACTAAAAATACTACCTAAACTAATATACAAAATCCGAAATATACATATGATATAATGTATATCATATGTATATTTAGCACACCCCCACAGTCATAGCGGGCGGTCTTCGAACGCTGAGACTGTCCCTAAAATCTTCAAAAAGGACCGAGGGAAGACCCTTTGTAAAGATGTCGGCAATTTGATACCTGGACGGGACATGGCAGACGCAAACTTGACCATGAGCTACCTTTTCGCGAACAAAGTGAATGTCCATCTCGATATGCTTAGTGCGCTGGTGCTGAACAGGATTACCAGAAAGGTAGATGGCACTACTATTATCACAATAAACTAAGGTCGCTTTCTGAATGAGACAATGAAGCTCTAACAACAAATTACTTAACCAACATAATTCAGAGACCACATTAGTTACCCCTCGATACTCGGCCTCTGCACTGGAACGGGATAAAGTCGATTGACGCTTCGCAGACCATGAGACCAAGTTATTACCCATAAACATATAATAGTCAGATGTAGACCGTCTGGTGTCCAGACAACCACCCCAATCAGCATCTGTATACGAGACAAGTGTCGACGTGGATGAAGGATATAAATACAAGCCATAGTCAAACGTACCCTGAATATACCGAAGGATGCGTTTGAGAGCATTCATGTGCTAAACTCTGGGATCATGCATAAACAAACACACCTGTTGTACGGCATACGTAATATCAGGTCTCGTGAATGTAAGATACTGAAGGGCTCCTACAAGACTACGATAGCGGGTCGGATCCTCGTATGGTACGCCGACTGCGTCACTAAGCTTGGGCTTAGTATCAACTGGAGTGAAGTGGACTTACATGATGACATCCCAACCCTCTCAATGATCTCAACTGCATACTTCCTTTGGGATAAGAACAACCCACCGGTATGACGAGTGGCAACAATCCCTAAAAAATAACTTAAGGGCCCCATGTCTTTCATAGCAAACTTAGAGCTAAGCATTGTCATGATAGACTGGCGTAAGGCATCGGAAGAGGCAGTCAAAATAATATCATCCAAATATAATACAATATAGGCCAAAGACGAACTACGACGGTAGATGAACAAGGAATTATCCGACCTGCTGTGACTGAATCCAAGAGTCGAAACATAGTCGGCAAACCACTTATACCAGGCCCGTGGAGACTGCTTAAGCCCATATAAGGATTTCTTCAACAAACAGACATGATGAGGATGTTTGGGATTCCTAAATCCCAAAGGATGATGCATACAGACTGTTTCCTTGAGATCACCATGTAGAAAAACATTCTTTACATCTAATTGATGAATATGCCATGTTTTCAAAAAAGCCAAGCTAAGCACAGTATGAATGGTAGCCGGCTTGACCGCCGGACTAAATGTCTCACCACAATCCACACCAACTTGCTGAGTCTTACCTTCACCCACAAGACGCGCCTTATGTCGGGCAAATGAACCATTCGAATTGTCCTTATGAGCAAAAATCCACATAGACCTAATAATATAAATACCAGATGGACGGGATACCAACTTTCACGTCTTATTATCAATAAGAGCATTATATTCATCGGTCATAGCAATTTTCCAGTTCGGATCATTTAATGCAGACACAGGATTACGGGGTAAGGGTGATTTAAGAACATTAGAATACAAATTAAAATGTCTTTTTGGTTTAAAAACACCCCGTTGACTATGAGTGACCGGTCTATGACTCGAGGAAGAATTGGGCGGATTTTAGGAATTTTCTAGACTTGGGATGGACTGGCTAGTAGGCAGTGGCCTGCTGGCCCATTACGGTAAACATGTGTAAGAACTGGACCAGTTTTAGAATTGGGCCGACTGCCTCGAACCGCCCGGTGACTATACCGGCATCGTAGCTCGTGATGGGGCAGTGGGCCCGTTGGAGAATTTTGGGTGCGGAAGACGTCTGAAAAATGGTGAATAATATACAGGGATATACCATCATCCAAAAAATTATACGAACTAGGCACGGGAGTACTAACCTTAGCAAACGGGAATTGGGATTCATCAAAAATATTGTAACCACGATGATTGGACGGATAACCCAAGAACACACAGGGGGTAGAACGGGCCTGAAGTTTGTTAATTGTGGTGAACGGAAAAAGTGGATAACACAAGCACCCAAAGACCCTAAGATGGGAATACGAAGGAGTCTTATTATATAAAATTTGAAGGAGGGATGAATATGTCAAACCTTGGGAAAGAATAATGTTAAGAAGATATGTAGCCATTTGGAGATTATGATGCCAAAAAGACGGGGGTATGGAAGCATGAATTAGTAAAGTGCGGACAATATTATTAATGGTACTAATTTTGCGTTTGGCTTTTCCATTTTGTGAAGACGTATGAGGGCAAGAAAAATGAAAATTGATCTCATTATTTGCACAAAATTCCCAAAATACCCCATTGTCATATTCTTTGCCATTATCACATTGGATATTTTTTATTTCACGTTCGAATTGGGTTCTAATGAATGCTCTAAATATTAAGAAGATGGAAAAAACTTTAGATTTTTTTGCTATAGGAAAAGTCCACAAAAATTTAGAATAATCATCCAAAAAGAGAACATAATACCGATGACCCGAAGAACTAAGAACAAGAGACGTCCATAGATCACTATGAATAATATCAGTTTGCATTAAAGTATGAGAATTAGAGTCTACAAATGGCAACTTAACTATTTTCCCTAAAGAACAAGATTGACAATTCGGAGTGCTACGCTCACCCTTACAAGAAATAAAATTATTTTTCTCTAAGGAAGACAAAATAGACGATCCCGGATGACCGAGACGAGCATGCCACAAGGAAGGAGCAAGAGCTGCAAACGCTGACGGCAAGGCGTGACTCGATGGACCGGAACATGGCGTGATAGGATAAAGATCTCCCCTACTATCACACTTCATGAGAGGACTTCCCATTTTGAAATCCTTCACAGAGAACCCAAATGGATCAAATTTTATGGACATAGAATTATCAGTGGTGAATTTTCGGACAAACACAAAATTTTTAATTAATTTTGGAGCATGAAGGGTATTTTTCAAAATAAGGGGTGGATGAGGGGGAGACAATGTTTTATGACCATAACCACGAATTGGAATTGAATTACCATTACCAACAATTATACCACGATTGTTTCTCAAATTGGAATAAGACGAGAGAGTACCTGAATCAGATATCATGTGAGTAGTGGTGCCGGTGTCCATGTACCAATTTGGGTCCGAAGGATTTATTCCAAGCGTGTGCATCGCGACTTCGATGTTGGTAGAAGTGGGGCTCGCTGCATGATGGGCATGGTGGGGCCCAGGCTTGCCTCCCTGCTGATCCGGTATCCTACTGGATCGCTTGACCGAGACTGGGCTGGAGTAACTGGGCCAAAAAGTAGGCTGAAATTGGGCCCAATTACCGTGGGCTAGAGGCGCTGAAAAGCCGAGATTGTTGGGCCACTACCTACTGGTCCAGGCCTACGACCAAGTGGCCCAAGGTTGGGACCAGTGGGGCTGAGGCCCACTGTTGATGAGGTGCGACCTACTGCCGCCGGTACGGCTGACGTTACCACCGCGGTTTCTTCTATTATTTTTCCTAGTATTATTGCCGCCACCGTGAGCACGGTTTTGGCCCGAATTATCAACACACCCTGGAGAACTTGTGGAGGACGTCATCATGACCACAGTAAGCATGGAGCGGGCTTAATAGAACGTTGGGAGAGGGTTACTTTGACGAAGTAGGGTCCCAACACCACTAAATGCCTCGGAGAGGCTAGCAACCATCTGTAGAACCAGACGATCTTCACTAACGGGCGCACCAACGTTGCGGAGTTGGTCCGCCAACTCCTTCAACCTTTTGCAATACGCTGAAACATTCGGGAAATTTTCCATGTTGACGTGGGAAAAGTCCTGCTCAAGAGTAACAACTCTGGAATTCTGATTATCTTGGAATATGTCACGCAGCCTATCCCAAGCAGCCATTGTCGTAGCGTCTGGCTCAATAATCGTCTGCAACAGGTCAGTAGAGATAGTGGAATAAATCCATTGAAGGACGGTGGCAACAAACATTGTCCATAACTTAGGATCATCCTCACCTTGAGGCACCTCCGTATCCTCAGGAGCCGCGGGGATTATGTGATGGATGACTTGATGCGAGCGAGCTTGAATTTTAAACAACTCGGCCCACGTCGCGTAGTGGACATTTTCTATTTCAAGAATGAGAGGTATGTGATTCTTGATGTTAGAAACAACACGGGCAGGATAAAATGTGCTCTTTGTCGTCGACATAACGAAAGAACAATAGGTGATGTTGTAGAAAATTTGAGAAGAGAGGAGGTAAAATTTAACACGAAATTCGATGAGGGGACACGGAAATCGATGCAATTTTTGGCCGAGAAGGGGCACGAGAAACCGAGAGAAATTTTGGAGAAGAGCGGAAGCAATTTAGTCCTAGACTTCTGATACCATGAAAGAAATAATCCCTTGATTATTTTCATTGATTCAAAGAGTTTATATACAATTTACATATTTCCATAATAGGAGAATCATATTCCTATACAATTTACATATTTCCATAATAGGAGAATCTTATTCATATTCTACTCCTAAAACCTTATTCTACTTGAACACTAACTATACAATTATGATAGTGCAATTTATGATAAGTATACAATATTAATTACACTCAAATACTACCTAAACTAATATACAAAATCCGAAATATACATATGATATACTATATCATATGTATATTTAACAATTATCACTACGTGTTATCTTTTGATTCGTCCACTTGATGCCTACTAATTTTTCCCAATACAATAGTAGGCTCTCAAGTTGTAACCTAATTGAATTATTTAGAAGCGTCCACAGATGTTTTAGTTAAGAAATATTGTGCTTCAAGTTGTAGTTAGTTTGAAGAGGTAAAGGGTTTAGAGTTGACTTCATTTTGCTTCAAGTTTAAGTTAACTCGAAGGGATGCAACATGTCACGCTCCTACTTTTTTTTTTTACCGAGCAGTGACCAACACCTGGTATCTTAATGTGACTGATCAGGCCTTTATGACTTTTCTATCTATTCTTAAATGAAAAATGCTATGCAACTCAATGCAGTTCTTAAGGAAAACTTAGACTGCATTTGATAAAATATTTAATAAGATCTAGAATTATTTTTTCTTTATTTTATAAATATGAAACGCTGCATCAAAACACCTCATTGTTATTTTGTGCAAAATTTAATACAAATATAAAAATTCGTAACCCAAACTCTATAAACCTGTGTGTGAAATGGAAAGAGATGAGCACACAACATGAACTTCCGGGCTAATCCTCAGAATACATAAGATAAAAAGATACATTGAAATAAATAGATATTGGATCTCCACTATACAAGGGCGGAGCTAACCAAATTAATTTCTGGGGTGAGGACCTGACGTAGCCTGTATTCCGCTCGTTTGCTAAATTTATAAGTCAATGTAGATGCCCATAAAGAGAACGTCAGTACACCACGACGGTGTTCTGTAAGTCTCAACAATTCCCTCACTAAAATTGAAACGAGACTTATAGAAAACATGAATGCAAGACCTAATAGTCTAAAATAATCTTTAAAGAATAAGCATTTAAAATCAATAAAGCATATGTTTCCCTCCGAAGTGTTTGCCAACTGACGAAATCAGATGACAATTTGATTCCTTAACTAAGCGATTTGGGCCGGAAGCGGAACTCTAACTTTCAGCAATGAGTTCCCCAACTAATCCAAAATGCGTTAGGATGATGATTGAGTAAACTAAGGGGTAAGAAACATAAATACAGCTAGAGTGCAATAAAAGCGATAAAGATAGAATGAAGATATGTAAAAATCATTTTTTTGATTGATTGTGTTGTGTTATTCTGTACAAGTGATTTTACATTTATAGTACAAGAAAAATAAATGTGACCCCCTATGTTAGCCATCGAACTACCCACGAAATCCACTAGCCAACTACGAGAAGGTGGTGCCGATTTTTTCGCCTGGACCTCTAGCACAATCGACGGCACTCTCTTCAGGCTGTTGCTGGTTGCTACCTTTTCTAGAAGGTCCTTTGACTTGGTCTTCAAGGCATCCGAGTATGTGTGGGTGTCAGCCGTTCCTCGAAATTATGACTCCGTCAGACTACTAATAGCCGATGATGCTTTTCTAGCCGAGGGTAGGGACTAACGGATTCGGCTATGATTCCGCTCAGTTACCGATTTAGAATCCTTTTTGACCTTCGGCTATCACTTGATTCGGCTAAACACTTTTGAGTGTTAACAATTGCCCCTACATTAACTTGAGTGCGGCTGTCGAGTTGATGTATTCCAAAATGGCCGTCGTTTCGTGTGGCAGTCGTAGGTGTCATTTCAATCACTTTTTCCTTAAATGCATGCAATGATGGTCTTTAAAAAGTTCTTTTTCCTTCCACAGAAACGTCTCGGCTTCCATAATTATTTTCTGATAGATTTTTAGCAGCATGTTTTGGCCGACAAGACTCCTAACAGTGTCAATCATATCTCCAAGAAAAAGGAAATATTTAGGAGAGACATCCCCTCACCAAAAGGGTTTCTCATTCAATCTTCTCGGTCATTCCCAAATTTCTTGCCTTCTTCAGAAAACCCTATTTCTTCATCAGAAAAGAAAAACCATGTCTTCATCTTCTTCTCTATCTCTGGGATCGGATAGCACCGGTTTGGATGATGATGACCGAATCCTCACTTTTGCCTTCGTAGATGAGCAATTGGTTCTCGCCCCTTTTGGTACATCTGAACAAGGTGATCTCATTTTTTCTCAACATTTAAGCCCGACGAACTACCACCTTCCGATTACCTGTGAATGGTTCACCGATGACCGTTGTCCGTCTAGTCTGCGCACTTGGCCGACCAAGATTGCCAACTATTATATTTGGTTGAACCGAGTGAAATCGGCTAAAGAAGCCGAATGGAGGCGCATGGGTCTCTAAGACGCTATTGCACTGTCAGAGTTTGACTCACCCTACAACATCGGTCTTATATATGCCTTTCTTGGTTACTGGTCGAGCACTGCCAATGCCTTTTTTTCCCTTGGGGAATGATAACCCCACACTGCTTGATGTGACGACGATACTTTGCCTTCCGATTCTAGGAGCCGAGGCGCCTGTCCTAAGTGGTATAGATGTTGCCGATTTAGGCATCAAAGTCTCAAATACTTCTTCAAGGTACGACCAGTTTATAACCAACAACCACCGAATATTGCCTCTTCCAGTCGATGATGCCGAACATCATACTTTTCTATTTTTTTTAGTATAGCCGATATTTTATCTGTATGGGCTCTTGTACAGTTTTGAAAGAGCTGGAAATTTATGCGGCGTTAGCCATTTCGGGATGTCAGCTGTGCATCTCTCTTCTTGACCTATCTTTACATGGCTCTAGGTGATGCCCAGGCCCCCTGTGGTTACCAAAAACCTGGATACCTTAGCCGGTCCCCTGTGGTTTATTTAGTTGTGGATCACCCTCTATTTTCCTGAGTTTATCCCTGATAAATTTGATGATCGCCATTTTCCGTTAAACCTGCCAGTATTATCCGATACTCTTCGGAGAACATTCCTTGTGCCCAGGATGCTTTTGCCGCAGTGTCCACCATGCATGGTCTGTCTAGAGACCATTATACAGATTGACAACCGATCCTAGAAAGATGGGACACCCCTGACTGGGTCCGTCAAGTAGTTGATGAGGACCTTACTTTCTCCCAACGGAGGAATATGGTTCTCATATGGGGGCGGATTCTCACAGCTAGGGACTTGTTAGGTTTTTTGAAGCCTACTTCTAGGAATAATAAATTGACCGCGGAGCCATATCGGCCAAACTTTGTAGCAAGACAATTCGGCCTTACTCAGCACGTGCCGTGGCCCCACAGTAGTATTGTCAGTTCAACCCAACGTTGCATTCTAGATACAGAACAAGCCAAGAAGTTAGCCGATAATAATCTTGATAGATTCGCCCTGTTTGACTGGCAGCCATTTCTCCTGAGAGCGAATACTACCGTCGCTTTTGATGATTGGTGGGATACGACTAAGGAGAAGTTTTTTCAATATCCTTTAGATGTCTATTCTGATCGGCTGATCTTGTCAAGAAAAAAAAGAACCCGGAAACCTCTAAACCATGGCCAAAAGAAGCCACTCTGAAAGTTGCTTCCTCTAAATTGGCTAGGACTGTTGGCTCAAGGTCTTCCGTCCGGTTGCGGCAGATGAAGAGAAAATGTAAATTTTATTCTACATATGTGTCGGCCAGATTGTTCTTGTAAATTTTCGGCTAACATCTCTTGTGTATCTTTCAGCAACCCCATATTTTCCAGTGTTTGTTGATATAGAGAACACTTTTGAACCGAGTCCCCATCACCCAGGAAACCAGTGCCCAAGCAACCCCGACGAAGTGGAGGGATTGTCATTCAAGATTATAGTGAGGAAGGTCCCCACAGATAGACGTTCTTGTTCCTGCTGAGGAAGAAGAATAAATTGAGGTATATTACTCGGCTGGCTAGAACACCATCGCATCGGCTACTAATAGTTATGTTTTCATTTTGCTCTCTAGGGACCACAACTGATAAGGCGCAGACGACTACATAAAGTGCTTGATGCTCCCCTTCATATTGGCGGATCGTCTTCCCTGGCTCATGCCCCCGTGCATTCGCAGGGCCCATCATCGGCTGCCCTCAAAGCCACAGTTTCTTCTGCCAAGGCTTTCTATGCTGGGGGCAATTGTAGAGGTATACCCATTCTCTTATGCTTAGTCTTTCACTGCCTTCGGGCTCTTGCCTCTATACTGAACCTGTCCTTCATGTACATGAGACTGTTGGAGATAATCCTTCGGCTGAAGCCCACCCAACTGAAGACTCAGAGGTACTAGCCAAAATCATCCCGAAAGATGTGCTTTTGCGTTACTTTGGCTTAGTCGACACTGCATCTCCACTAGCTTTGCCTGTTGGCATCCATCGAGACCGAGTCGAGGATTTTCTCGCCAGGGAAATTCCAACAACAAAGAAGAGTTACATGCTCTGAGGGCCCGATTGTCAAAAGAAGCAACGAATTCCCCAGTTCTGGCCACCACTTACAATGACATGGCTTTGGCTCTAAATGATTTATTTGCTTTACATAGAACAACCAAAGATAGCCATGATGAGGCTGTCGCTGCTCTACAACACTTGGGGTCTCTTCGACAAGAGAAGAACCGCATTCAGACTTCTTTCAACGAGGTGAATGCAGAAAGGCTATAAAATGTCAACTGAAGAAATGACTTGCAGGAACAGCTGTCCAAACTGCGAGTTAAGTTGGAATGGATACAGGCGGAGATCGGGGCTATTATTTTGGCTATAGGCGCCGTAGACTCATCTATTAGTACTGTCTGTGAGGTTCCCGAGCCATGTGCTCTGGTTTATAAGGGCAGCCACGAAAACTGCTTCTAGCTGGCTGGCTGCCCAAGTCTTCATAGATGTCACGTGAGCTGCCTAGTCGACCCCCTCCTTACCAGTGGGCTTCTTTGGGACCCATATAGTTTTCATCAACTGTTTCCCCTTGACGTCTTTTGATTGACCTGGCTTGGCAAAGGATACCATAGATATCGGTACTGCAAGGAAGGGGTCAGTATCAACAGACATTTTAGCTATGCTTTTATCGGCTAGCTTGAACCTGCCCTCCTTGATGCACTTTTGAATCACCTTACTGAAGACCATACAATTAGAAGTAGCGTGGCTATATGAATTGTGCCATTTACAGTACTTCTTGTCCTTGAGTTCTTCGGCAGATGAAATCCTATGGCCATGAAGCAGGCAAATCTGTTTATCATTAAGCAGATGATCAAAGATCTGATCTGCTTTCGGAATGTCAAATGAGTAACCGACCCTGTCATCAGTCGAACTCGTCTCTTTGCCCTTCGTAGATTTTGGGGCTAGCAAGAGTAAACTTTACCCTTGATGATGTCGGCTACCATTGTGTCTGTCGTGCAATCGGCTGACTCTGAGTCAGACTCATCTACCTCAATAATGGATACCAAATAGGAGCCTCTGTTTCGGTTAGCTCTTCTTTTCTCCTTCTCTTGAATAATTTGCTCAATTTGGCTAGCCTTCTCGGCTAACTAGCTTAAGTCAAAGCAAGATTATCCCACTAAATTCTCCTTTAGTTGTGGATGCATGTTGTTGATTATCATGTGGGTGCATTCTGATTTTGGAAAGTGTACAGTGCATTTCCCAACCTTCCTTCTGAATCTCTCGATGTAATCGGTAGCCGACTTATCGATCTATTGCTTGAGATTTATCAAATCCGTCACAGTGACTTAAGGTTGGGGCCAATAAAATCTATCATGGAAACAACGCTCCATGTCAGCCCAACTTTACACGGCGTCGGGGGCCAAGGATGAGTACGAGGCAAATGCCGTTCCAATTAGAGAAACGGGGAATAACTGCAACCTGTGGTACTCGTTCTTGCCAACTTCTCCACATTGGGCGGTAAATATGTCGATGTGCTCAATGGTAGATTTGTCGTCATCACCTGAAAAGGTGGCTTTTTGAAACCTCTTGGCAGTAGTGCTACCCGATCTACCCAATCGGGGTAGGGCTTCCTGTAAATAGGCTTGTTCAAGGATTTCAGTTGGATGCCGAAGTACCTCCTCATGGTAATCGCAATGGTTTCAGGGTTCATCAGCTTCCCCTGTCGATTGTCAACCGGAATCGGCGGGTAGGCGTTCTGAACTGGAAGCCTTCATTCTGCACCTTATTGAATAGGATTTTGAAAGTTGTAGGGGATCTGCTGGCGATTACCAACAAGTGGGGTATATCCCCATTATTGTTGTTAGGCATAGCCACCAAAGCCTATAACCTGAGCTCTTGGAACATCCAATGAAACTTGAGGATAAGGTGGAACAGTGTTCTATGTCTGCTCTCCTCGGACATCAGCCGTTCTTAAAAAGTTTGTGCTTCCTGAATGGTATGGATTGGGTACTGGCTGTGACTATTGGAATGGTGTCCTGCTGTAGATAGCGTCACCAGATAGCCTAGCAGGGTCTTAACCAAGGGCTATCGGCTGCCAGTTCGGTTGGCCAACATTGGTCGCCTGTACCGTAGGGCCGTTTGCATAAGCGTACGACATAACGGGCGGCAAACCAAAGTGTCCGGACGTCTGAACTGGTCTCCAGGCCATTTTGATATGTCCATACTGTAGATTCTCTTGGTCGAGTGGCACAACTTACCTCCCAATGTTTGGTGGCAACCATACAGTAGACTGGTTACCAAGGGACTGGCTTGTGCTTCTACGTGTGCTATCGATTGTACCTGAGTAGGTACTGACTGATACCCATTCGGCTGAGGAACAACACCTGGAGTCACAATTTCATGCTCCACAATTCCATTCGTTAGAGGGATGACAGAACTAGCCGAACCTTCTCCTGGATGCAGTCGATTAGCTTTCAGTTCTCTCGCCTACTGAACCGTATTATGCACCATTGGCTTGACAATGTCAGCCAATTATTTAGAAACCTGGTACATAATGTCGTGGATGCCCAAGTCAATCTGTTGTCTAATGAATGACATGGTCATAACAGTTAGACCCTCAAATTGACTAGGTTCACCCACAGCTTGGGTTGATGGAGGAAGTGGAGGGGTAACAACCGATGTAGGCATACCTGAAGAAGATGGTGGCTCCTTGTTCCTTCTGGAAGGATTCTGTTTTGGATGTGGACTGGACTCTTGGTTCATTTTCTTACAAGACCTTAGGCGCATACGCCAAATGTGATTCTGTGCTTCTACGTGTGCTATCGACTGTACCTGAGTAGGTACTGACTGATACCCATTCGGCTGAGGAACAACACCTAGAGTCACAGTTTCATTCTCCACAATGCCATTCGTTAGAGGGATGACAGAACTAGCCGAACCTTCTCCTGGATGCAGTCGATTAGCTTTCAGTTCTCTCGCCTACTGAACCTTATTATGCCCCATTGGCTTGACAATATCAACCAATTGTTTGGAAACCTGGTACATAATGTCGTGGATGCCCAAGTTAATATGTTGTCTAATGAATGACATGGTCATAACAGTTGGACCCTCAGATTGACTAGGTTCACCCACAGCTTGGGTTGATGGAGGAAGTGGAGGGGTATCAACCGATGTAGGCATACCTGAAGAAGATGGTGGCTCATTGTTCTTTCTGGAATGATTCTGTTTTGGATGTGGACTGGACTCTTGGTTCATTTTCTTACAAGACCTTAGGCGCATACGCCAAATGTGATTCTGACCCGGAGAATCAAACTTCGCTATGAGATCACGTATAGTCCCACTGGGCGTGCCAAATTTATTTCCCTCCGAAGTGTTTGCCATTTTATCAGCTGACGAAATCGGATGACAAATTGATTCCTTAACTAAGCGATTTGGGCCGGAAGCGGATCTCTAACTTCCAGCAATGGGTTCCTCAACTACTCCAGAAAGCGTTAGGATGGTGAATGAGTAAACTAAGTGGTAAGAAACATAAATACTGCTAGAGTGCACTAAAGGCGATAAAGATAGAATGAAGATATGTAAAAATCAATTTTTTGATTGATTGTGTTGTGTTATTCTATACAAGTGATTTACATTTATAGTACCAGAAAAATAAACGTGACCCTATATGTTAGTCACCAAACTACCCACGAAATCCACTGTGGCAACTATGAGGAGGTGGTGCCGATTTTTTCACCTGGACATCTAGCACGATCGATAGCACTCCCTTCAGGCTGTTGCTGGTTGCTACCTTTTCTAGAAGGTCCTTTGACTTGGTCTTCGAGGCGTCTGAGTATGTGTAGGTCTCAGTCGTTCCTCAGAATTATGACTCTGCCAGACTACTGTAATAGCCGATAATGCTTTTCTAGCCGATGGTAGAGACTAACGGATTCGTCTATGATTCCGCTCAGTTACCGATTTAGAATTCTTTTCAACCTTCGACTATTACTTGATTCGGCTATACACTTTTGAGTGTTAACATCATCTTAGAAATAACAATTCTTCTAACTTACTCAAAATCTTTTCTTTCTTTTTATCTTTTCTAAAATGATATGTAAAACTTAAATAGACAAACATTGAATTTATGGTTAAAAATAATTCTTGTAATTTTAAAAACACGTTATTTCTTTTTCTATTCTAGGAAATCATTTGACTCTGACTTATTTTTATTTTGAATATGTTATCACATGAATAATATAGTGGACGATCTCAACCCGATCGTCTGGACCCCATTTCCATGGTGCGTCACAGTTCCAGAATTCTAGCATGCTCATATTATTATGCCTTAACAGGGCTCATCCAGCTAGGTTTGCCCAATACGAGGCTTCAAAATCGGGTGCGCAAACGTCCGCTTCATCGGTACAAGGTTCACATACTGTCTCGGACCAAGTACAAGGTCAAATTAACCCTATGACGGGGGGAATTGTAGGCCCTAAATACGATAAACATAGAGATAGAGAAGCAATAGAAAAATTAGTTGTTGTGGAGGGTTTTCCTTTTTCATTTTCTTCATCTCCCGATTTTATTCATTACATTAGAGATATGTATAATCTTGCTTTTAACGGTTTTCCTATATCAACTGTTAAGAGAGATGTATTTAAATTCGCACATGAATATCAACAGTATTTACGTTATTCATTATATCATTTTAATGAAAAAGTGGCTATCACTTCTGATATAGGCTGTAGTACTAACGACCATGATTATTTAACGGTAACCTGTCATTGGATATATTATAAATGGTCTATGCAAAAACGTATCTTAGCGTATAGATATATAGATGATAGGTACACTGATACTTTTATTGCAGAAAATATTTATCAAGTGTGCGATTATTACGGAATAACTGATAAAATTATGACTATTACATTAGATAACACTTCTTCTAACAATTACGCTATTACAATTTAAAAAAATAGTTTCACTCCATCTTTTCCAGATCATTTTCATATAAAATGTGTGTGCCATATATATAACTTAATTGTAAAGGATGATCTATCACTTTTTGAAAACATTCTTAGTAAAATACAATTTGCTATAAACTTTATTTTTAAAAATAATAGAATACAACGAAGAAAAGAATATAAAAAAACTTGTCACGATTGCCAACTACCTTATAGAAAAATTCCAGAAGAAGTACCCACTAGGTGAAATTCTTTATACAAGCAACTACTTGTTACTTATGACTATAGAAAACCTATAACTTTATTTTTTAACTCTCATAATCAAAATCCAGCTGATATGGTTGTAGATAGCGATTGGGGAAAAATATATGAACTTATTGTATTTTTAGAGAATTTTTTCAAGCAACAAAAGAATTTTCCGGTATATATTATCCTACTATTTCAACTATGTTGTTTTATATAGCTCTAATATTATTTTTTACTTAGTGAAAATATGGAAAAACCAGCTTATAAGGCAGCTATTAAAAATATATTTATCAAAATAAATAAATATTTTATTCCTATTCCCACTATTTATATTATTAGTGTTGTATTAAATTCGACTATTAAAATAGATGGTACTAAATCACTTATTAAAACTATTTACGATTGTATAGAAGTACCACCACCTCCAAGTCCCAAAAATCCAAATCACCCACCACCTATTGAACAAACTAAAGAAGAAGTGTTGTCTAGCGTAGAAGACGAATGCAAAAAAGTATATAGGTTTTACCAACAAGAAAGTGCTAGTAACATACCGGCTTCCATACCATCTTCTTCTTCTTCAACACAACCTCAATAAAGACATGTTGTTTATGCGGCTAGTATTGAAAGCCTCGCAAATATAATGTGCGGCCGTACCGCTACTAACCAAATTAGCGAGTTTGATATTTTTGTTTTGCAGGATTCTGTACTGTACCAAGCAGTTCTCAATGAAGAAGGACATGAACACTTGCTGAAATACTGAAGGGGGAATGAGAAGACCTTTCCGACACTTTCAATGATGGCCCGAGATGTTTTGAACATTCAAGCGTCATCAACGACGTCTGAAAGCACTTTTTCTGTCGGCAGATATCAAATAGGAGAGCACATACACTAATTAGCCGGAGATAGCTTGGATATTGTAGTATTATTCAGAGATTGGATACGAGCGAAGCGGAGAAGGTGCGGTTAACCAGAGATCAACGAAGAAGAAGATGAAAACTACAACGAAATCTTATCCGAAGGTGGTGGAAGCGACATGGAGCAATTCCTGCATTGACTATGATTCTTTTGAGTCAAGGGTCTATCGGAAACCACCTCTCTACTGCACAAAGATAGATGTAAGGTCTGGGTACATCCAACCCTCCTCATACCGCATTTGTGGGATTACACTGGGTATGTTGTTGTTGTTATTGAATTAAATTCTATTTTTAAAGGGGACATAATAAATCAACATATCATTCTTGGCTATGAAAAAAGTAATATGACCGATAACAAAAAAAATTGAGTTCTGAAACTCATTTCTAGTTTCATGAAATGTCAGACAATTTGCATTGACTATATTCTGCAAATAAACACTTATATTATGCAAATAAATTATTTGAACATAGCATGAAATGTTTCATGGATAATGAATGATCTTCCACTCCAATCACATTCTAATATTCTTAAGCATTATAACAAACACATTATACACATGACTTTGGTGGGAAAGTAACTTTAATAAAGCATATCTCAACTCATCTCTTTCGATCCTAAAAATAAGCTCCAATCCTTGCCATTCACGTCAAAGGAACAATCACTACATCAATCAATTCATCTCATTAATTCTAAAGCCCTCTTAGTTTTATCCAATTACAAAACTATATATTCGAATTCTAGCTTCTAGATTTTTGGTAGAACCTTGTTTTTTATAGCTTCTATTATCTGTTTTTTGACCGCATAGCAATTGTTTTTTGGAGCGTAACTGAGTTATTTTATACACAGCCTCCAACACTTCTTTTTTTGTTGGATACATTTGACCAAGTACTCACATAGATTATTTCACAAATCATCTTTAAACATCTACTTAAGAATCTTCACCACCATAGGACTTAGAAATCAATCCTACCATGAAAATATCATCAAATGAGTGTTAGCTCAAGACTTAAGGAATTCTTAAAATAGTCGGAGCTTCACACAACAGTCTAGTTAGGGGTGACAATTATTTGTTGAAAACATGACGCCCACAACCCACTCAAATTTGTACAGGTTAATGACCCGCCCATTTATTAATTTAGTTCATTTGACCCGTTCGATTCAACCTTTCTAAAAGTTGAGTTGACATATATGTAGAATTCTATAATTCTCCCTTGTATGGAGGCTTCTCAATAATGCAATATATATATATATGTGTTTACAGTTACAAACCTAATTGTATGAGAATATCTAGTTTACATAATTAAATCAAAATAATAATTATAGAATATATGGAGATATATTCTCTATCACACCCCGTAGTCGGAGCGGGAGGAGGACGGATGCTTAGACTGGATCTGAAGTCAAGGAACAGCTGCCGAGAAAGTCCCTTAGTAAATATATCTGTGTACTGATAGGAAGACGGAACATGTAACACCCGAACATGATCAATGAAAACTTTCTCACGAACAAAATGAATATCCATCTCAATGTGTTTGGTTCACTGATGTTGAACCGGGTTACGAGCCAAGTAAACAGCAGATACGTTATCACAGTAGACAATAGATGCCTTACGTAAGGGACAATGAAGCTCTAGAAGGAGGTTTCTGAGCCAACAAGTTTCTGCAACAACGTTCGCAACGCCTATATATTCTGCTTCTGCACTTGAACGGGAAAGCATGGCTTGTCGTTTTGCAGACCATGGAATGAGGTTATCACCCAAAAATACACAATAGCCGGAAGTAGATCGACGTGTGTCGGGATAGCCGCCCCAATTGGCGTCTGTGTATAATATCAGCCTGGTTGGTACAGATGGATAAAGATGTAATCCATAGTCAATGGTACCCTTAACGTATCGAATGATACGTTTAAGAGCAGTAAAGTGAGGCTCCCTATGAGCATGCATGAACAAGAACATCTATTGAACAACATAGGCAATATCGGGCCTAGTGAAGGTAAGATACTGAATTGCACTAGTGAGACTCCTATAAATAGAAGGATCACGCACCGGGTCCCCATCCTTGGCGATGAGCTTCGACTTTGAGTTGACTGGAGTAGACATAATCTTGCAGTTTTCCATTTTAGCCTTGTAAACAATCTCTTCGGCATACTTACGTTGACATAGAAACATTGCATTCTCGGATCTGGTCACGAAAATCTCCAAGAAATAACTCAACTTACCCAAGTCTATCATGGAAAATTCTAATTTGAGTAAGGTAATGATCTCATTTTTAGCACATCAGAGGAGGAAGTCAGGACAATGTCATCCACATAGAGCAAAAGGTATGCAGTGTAATTACCTCGATGAAAAATAAAAAGTGAATTATCACTTTTGTTGTACACAAACTCGATATGTATGATGTAGGTGGCAAATCACTCATACCAAGCCCGGGGGGCTTATTTCAAGCCATATAGTGACTTTAGAAGAAGGTAGACATGTTGAGGAGTCGAGGGATGCACAAAGCCAGGTGGTTGATGCATATAAACGGTTTCTTTCAAATCCTCATGTAAGAACACATTTTTCACATCAAGTTGATGAATCAACTAGTTCTTTCCCATAGCAATGCTCAAAACAGTATGAATGGTGGTAGGTTTAACCACTGGACTGAAGGTGTAACCACAATCAACTCTCTCTTGTTTCCTGGTGCCATTTGCCACAAGTCTCGCCTTATGGCGTTCAAGCTCACTACTATCTCTGAATTTATGATGATATAGCCACATACACAAAATCACATTCACCCCCTCTTGTTTTGGGACAAAGTCCTAAGTGTGCTATGCAGTGAGCATATCAAAATACCAATTTGGGTCAAGCTTGGCTAATTTTGGGTTTTTAGGTAGAGGTGAGATAATTTGAGTTGAGAGGTTACAATGGACTTTTGGTTTGAAAATCTTATGTTGGCACGGGTTTCCATGCGGTATATAGGAAAAATGACTGGGGTAGTGGGGCAATGACTGGGGTACCGATCAGTAGGGCAGTGACGGGGGCAGTGGGACAGTGATGGGGGTAGGGGGTAGTCGATGGGGGTAGTGGGTTAGGCAACAGGTTCAAGGGGCAGTGGGCAGTGGGGTGGTCTATGGGGGTAGGGGTGGTCGACGGGAAAGCTGACATGTGCGGTGAGCATTAAGCCGAACCTTAATGACTCATTAGAAACCTTCTCAAAATACTTCTAAAAAGGTCTTCTTTTGTTTGATATGTTTTATAAAGTCATAATAAACAAAGTTTGATTAGGTAATTAAGCGATGATGAAATGAAGGTCGTGAACTTAAGCGTCCAACATGAGCCGCGAGGTGATTTACTAGGGATGCCACCTCACTAGTTTATGAATTAGCTAGTTCATGCACTTATCTACATGGATGACACAAAAGGGTAGCCTAGAGAACATGAAGGGTTGATTCTTTTCCTTTCCCCAAGTCGGTCGAAGCCTCCCTCTTTCCCATTCGACCGAGTGCCATGTATGATGTCTGTCTAGTTGCTCTTCTAGAATGTTTAGAACTAGTGTAAATAGGGCATGTAATTGATGTAAAGATCCGTTGAAGTTTTATGAAATATATTTGAGTTTACTCAAACTTGCTAAGTTTTCAACTTTTGTGTTGTTATCTTAGTCGGACCTTTTGTGGTCCAACCCTTGGTCCTTTTGTGGTCCAAACCCCGATCTTTTTGTGGGCCATCCCTTGGTCCTTTTGTGGTCCAAACCCTCGGTGTAATTCTAGTTAGAAATTTTGTGATCTAACTATACCCAAGCCAAGGTTCTATCCGGTTACTTGTTAAAAACACATTGAAGGTCTTCTCGGCCTATATTACCTTACCCGCAAACAAATTTGTTTATCAATTTTGTGCCCCATCCTTGTCCAAACTGTGTAATTCCTTTCACCCAAATACATTCCAACACTTTACTCACACCCAAAAGATCGTCAACCGACACCTCCCACAAACACCCGAAACCCCCAACCAATTCTCTACCATCCCGATCGCAACCCTATTCCACCAACCTTACTATCCCGACCAGTTTCCGCTACCTTACCACTACCTAACAACCAAATACCAACCACCAACATAACCTATAATGTGTATAGTTCATCCCCTCCAAACGCCTTAGCTCAACACCTTCCAAATTCACCGGTATACCCCCCACCAAACACACACTGCCCGAAAACCCACCAACCTCTATTTGACCTTTATTTTTGTATCCATCCGGTCCCAATCCAATTCTGACCCACCTAACCATATAATACCCTCCTTATATACATCAGTTTGGTATCAAAGAAGGGCTTTCCCATCCCACGCCTTGACGCTATTTCTAACATAAAGGAAGAACTACGGAGGATCATAGGTGACCTATTTGTGGAACAAGCTCAAATCTTGAGAAAAGAATTTGCGGGGCGTACCGCGAGCAATAATGCCGAGTCTGGTATTGTAAAAAATAGCCCCCGACATGAAAGTGAAGAATATCAAGAGTGTAGGGATTCCTTTATTATTAAGGAACCCGAAGTCAAGGAGGCCCTAGAGGAAGATGTTAATCTTGCGAAGGAGGGTGGAAGTTTAGTACTCCGACGTGTGTTGACTGTTCAACTTGAAGAACATGAGGAGACACAAGGAGAGCAACTATTTTACACTCGATGCAAGGTAAATGACAAGGTATGTAATATGATTATTGATGGAGAAAGTTGTACCAATGCGACTTTCGTGGAGATGGTGGACAAATTGAAGTTGCCTACCCGCAGCCATCCTAAACCATATTCTCTCCAATAGTTTAACAAAGACAAAGGGCTAAAGATAATGAAACAAACTCTTCTTACTTTTCTGGTTGGTAAGTATGAAGATGAGATATGGTGTGACATCCTACCTATGGATGCTTGTCATATGTTATTGGGTCGGTCATGGAAATTTGATAGAAAAGTGCAACATGATGGAGAAAACAATATCTATTATTTTCAAAAGGATGATAAGAAGATCCAATTGATACCATTATCACCTAGTGAGGTGACAAAAATAAAGATCCAAAATGCCAAGAAAAGCAAGGAAAAGTCTGAGGCCCTCTTGCTTAATGCATCGGAGATAGAAGAAGAATTGAAGAAGGGGAGTTCTATAGGTGCATTGGTGAGCAAGGAGAAGAAGAGTCTTGTGGGAGATATGGTTGAAGATTCCGACTCGAAGGAACTCTTGAAGAAATATGAAGATGTGATTCCGGATGATCTTGCACCCGAATTATCACTAATTAGAACCTATAGATACCATCTGGAAGAGGCTAAGGTGTTGCAAGAACAAATACAAGAATTACTAGACAAAGGCCTTATCCGAGAGAGCCTTAGTATATGTGTGGTACCCACCTTGTTGGAAAAAATAAAAGATGGAACTTGGCGCATGAGTATTGATAGCCGAGCGGTCAAAAACATCACCGTGAAGTACATGTTTCCTATGCCAAGATTGGATGATCTTTGGGATGAATTGAGTGGGGCCAAGCTGTTCTCCAAGATATATTTGAGGAATGGCTACCATCAAATGAGGATACTAGAGGAAGGTGAATGGAAGATGGCTTCCAAAACCAAGTATGGCTTGTACGAATGGCTTGTAATGCCATTTGGATTGTGGAATGCTCCCAACACTTTCATGAGGCTCATACACGAGGTGCTACGACCATTTATGGGGTATATAGTATCATTCGAGGGCATTCATATGGATACATCCAAGGTGGAAACTATCCGGAGTTGGCCCGAGCCTACGAATGTAAGTAAGGTAAGAAGTTTTCATGGTTTGGCTCATCGTTTCATTCGAGATTGTTGTATCCTTGCTGCCCCTATCACTGAACTAATGAGAAATAGTGAGTTAAAATGGTCCCAAGGAGCACAAAGAACTTTGGAAACTTTGAAGGGAAGAATATGTGAAGCATCGATTTTAGACCTGGAGAAGCTATTTGAAATTGAGTGTGATGCTAGTGGAATTAGTGTTGGTGCCGTCTTGATTCTAGATAAATGGTCCATCGCTTTCTCTAGTTGAAAATTGGGTGGTGCACGACTCAATCATTCTACTTATGACAAAGAATTTTATGCTATTGTGAGATCTCTTAGTCCAATGGGAACATTATTTGAGGCTAAAACCTTTTGTCTTATATTCAGATCATGAATCCTTGAAGTATTTACATAGGAAAGGAAAGTGGAATCCAAGGCATGCTAAGTGGGTAGCATACTTGCAAACTTTTACATTCTCTACAAGGCACAAAGATGGTGGCAGATGCACTTTCCCGGAGGCACGTAATGTTGACCATACTTGAACAAAAACTTGTTGGATTTGAAGTGCTCAAGGAATTCTATAAATGAGATCCCGAGTTCAAAGACATAATGATATAATGTAATAGTGGAGTTCATAGTTTTTATTCCGTAATGGAAGGTTTCCTTTTCAAAGGGAACAAATTGTGTGTGCCCAAATGTTCCATGAGGAAATTACTTGTACATGAAGTGCATTCGGGTGGACTAGCTGGACATTTTGGGGGTAGTGAAGACTTTGGAGACTCTACAAGAACACTTTTACTGGCCACAGATGGATAAATATGTATATGGAGTGGTAAGTAGGTGTTCCACTTGTCAACAGGCTAAAAGTTTCTTCAATAAAGGATTGTATACTCTTTTACCGGTTCCGGAGCGACCATGGGAAGGTGTGAGCTTGGATCCTCGGCTTACCAAGAATACAATGGGGCAAAGACTATATCATGGTAGTTGTGGATAGATTCTCGAAGATAGCTCACTTCATTGCTTGTCACAAGATCGATGATGCAACACATATTGCAGATTTGTATTTGAAGAAAGTGGTAAGATTGAATGGCGTTCCTAAGACTATTGTGTCTGATAGGGATGTGAAGTTCCTACGTTATTTCTGGAAAATACTATGGAGACTTCTTAGTACCAAGTTTCTAATTTCGAAGCCAGATGGTCCTTTCAAGATACTGGCCAGGTTCATGGAAAATGCCTACAAGGTAGAACTTTCGGATGAACATGGAAATACTAGTTCAACGTTTGGTGTTGGAGAATTATCACCATACTTATACGATTAGAATTTGAGGGCAAATTCTATTAAAGAAGTGGAGTATGATGAAAAAAAGGCTGTGAACTTAAGCGTCCAACATGAGCCACGAGGTGATTTGCTAGGGGTGCCAAAGATTAACGTCCGTCATATGGTGATATGATTAATATGAAATGGAGTGTGGAGTGGAGTTGAAAAAAAGACTTGAAGACCCAAGAAGTACCATAAATCTTTGGCTTTTATGTAGGTCTTGGCCGTTACCAACTTTTAGCTTATTTTAAATTCTTAGCTTAAATTCCTTATAGCTTAATTAATAGACCGTCTAATAGGATGAAATGACTAAGCCGGCCATGTAATAAGATAGGATGACTAGACTGAGAACCATCTAGAAGGAGAAGCTTCTAAGGAGGTAATTCATGAACTAGCTAGTTCATGCACTAATCTACATAGATGACACAAAAGGGTGACCTAGAGAACATGAAGAGTTGGCCGAGAATTTCCCCTTTTCCATTCGATCGAGATACATGCTAGAAGGAGAAGCTTCCAACGTTTCCCAAAGAGGCAGTTCATAAACTAGATAGTTCATGCACTTATCTATATGGATGACACAAAAAGGTGGTCTAGAAAACATGAAGGTTTGGTTCTTTTCCCTTCCCCAAGTCGGCCGAAGCCTCCCCCTTTTCGATTTAACCGAGTGTCATGTATGATGTCTATCTAGTTTATCTTCTAGAATATTTAGAACTAGTTTAAATAGGGCATGTAATTGAGCTAAAGAGGAGTTGATGTTTTATGAAATATAATTGAGTTTACTCAAACTTGCTAAATTTTCAACTTTTGTGTTGTTATCTTAGTCGGACCTTTTGTGGTCCAACCCTTGGTCCTTTTGTGGTCCAAACCCTGGTCCTTTTATGGGCCACCCCTTGGTCCTTTTGTGGTCCAAACCCTCGGTGTAAGTCTAGTTAGAACTTTTGTGATCTAACTATACACAAGCCAAGGTTCTATCTGGTTACTTGTTACAAACACATTAAAGGTCTTCTCGGCCTACATTACCTTACCCGCACACAAATTTTTGTATCAATTTCGTGCCCCATCCTTGTCCAAACTGTCTAATTCCTTTCACCCCAATACACTCCAACACTTCCCAAACTCACACCCAAAAGGTCGCCAATCGACTCCTCCCACGAACACCCGAAACCCCCAACCAATTCTCCCTCGTCCTGATCGTAACCCTATTCCACCAACCTTACTGTTCCGACTAGTTTTCACCACCTTACCACCACTCAACCACCAAATATCAACCACCAACATAACCTACAGCGTGTCTAGTTCATCCCCTCCAAACACCTTAGCCCAAACACCCTCCAAATTCACCCGCATACCCCCCACCAAACACACACTCGCTCGAAAACCCACCAACCTCCATTTGACCTCCATTTTCATATCCACCTGATTCCAATCCAACTCCGACCCACCTAACCATACAATCCCCTCCTTATATACATCAAAGCATTTTATACAAAAATAAATAAAGATATTTGAACTTAGAAAAAGTTAGGTGGCTTGGGCTATGACCCATTTTCACCCAAGCCATTTCTGCTTAAAAACCTTTAGGCATGTTAATAATCCGTCCATTATTAACTCAACCCATTTTGATCCATCTAAATTCATAAAAATCCATCCATTTGACACCCCGTCAGTCTTGTGATTGTTATGGTTTGAGGTTAGAGTTAAGACTTAAGTTACTAGAGTAGTAATTGAAATTGGCTAATTGTTTTTTTTGGTTAAATTCTATTGAGATAGATCATGATTTTTATACCTTGAGCTGAGTGATCACGTAAAAAATCTTGTGACTTTTTACTTAATTTTTTACTTTATAATTTTGTGGTAGTTTTACAAGAAACTCGTAAGAATCAGGTTCGTCTAAATAGAAATTAAGCATATTTTAGGAAATCAAAAAATTTGACACAGCCTATTTCACTCCCTCTTGTGATGTATTAGTGTGCAAAATAACAATATGTTCACAGCATAACAAGAGATAATTCTACCAAGTAAAGAGCAGATGAGAAATATCAACCAAAACAAAAAGTAATATCTTCTTGATTGAGATACACATTTAAAAGATTGATGTTATTGAACAGAGTTCAATTTTCATGTAGTTTTCTTCTAGATCGACCAAACCTCCTCATATGACTTGGAAAAGAGAGTGCCTTGAATTGGTCCAGTTTGCATCGATGAGATCATGAGAAATTACTTATCAGCAATGTGAACTAATAGTATTATGATAAGATCCGGAAATTGCCTAGAGTTTGAGCTACTTACTAGGTTGTACTTTGAGCTTTGGATGGAAAATTATAATGACTCGTCCGGTCATTTTTAGCTAAAGACTCTTATTTACTTATTTGACACTTCATATAGTCTCTATGTGGGGTTTGTGATGCGCGGGGATGGGTGACACAGATCCCGAGGTCAAATTATATGAATTTCAAATGAAAAATTCAAAGTAGGAACCTTAGAGTTGGATAGTTTGACTCAAGGTTGACTTTTGAGTAGATGAGTTCATTTCTGGGTTCTGTCGCTTTCGGTAGTTCCAGAGGGTCATTTATGACTTAGTCGAGTCATTAGTACACTTCCCAAGGAAATAAAATGTATTTTGTGGCTTTATTTGTAATATTTGGATATTTGGTTATTCATGATGATTCCTTAAAAAAGTATGTCTTAGCTCGGATAAATGGAAAATTTGAGGTCATGAGTGAGTTTGTAGCACTGTTTACCTTAGCGGAGCATGTTTGATTTGTGTTAGGGGGGGGGGGGGTCTCGAGAGTGTTTTGGGTGTTTGGTGAGTTTAGCCTAGTTACCATTTTACTGGTGTCTAGTGTCCGCTCCTGTGTGTCCGCCTCTATCGAGGTTGGCTCGCAGAAGCGGGGTGTGAGGTATTGGTGAGTTCTGCTTTAGTGGAGGGAATTTCGGTAGGGGCGAGTGCACCTCTGCGTGGAGGGGTTTGCTTTGGCATTGGGGCGAGCTGTCAACTGACTGAGCCCAGTGAGGTCGTTTTACACTGGAGCGCTGGATCAGGTAACTATTTATTTCTCTAGGTCGAATCACTTTTTCAAAATGAGCTAATTTCCTTAAACCTAGAGCCGTCTTAATGGAATTTTCTAATGTTTGGGAGTGGATTCTTCATTTGAGGTAAGGTTTCCATCCTTTGTGATTAGATTCCTTGATTTAAAGTTTCTTAATGGTGATATAATGTGCATGTGAATTAGGAAAGATGAGTTATAGGTTTCATATGAGATTAAGAGAGTTCAATCTTTGAATTAAGGGTGTTTTATGGATTACATTACTCTAAAATGGTGAATTAGTGATGGAATATGTTAGATAATCATGTTGTGGAGTTTAATTTGAATATAGAAACCCTTTTGATTTGTCAGAAATTCTAGGGTTTACAAATTGAGTTTTTTCTTAAATTGTTCAATTGAAGGTCCAAATGAGCTTAGGTTTCTAATTAACTTAAGGATAAAATTACCTAGTATGTGTTCATGCTTTTTGAGTAATAAAGTTTGAGTCTTGATGACGTGGGCCCAAGATTGGTGTTTGAGTCTTGATTTATTTAAGGACTATGTTCTTGTATTATGTGTAAGCTTTATATTAACGAATAATATATGCGTGTTAGACTTAGATTACCACGAGGCGCTCTAGAAAAAGCAAGGCTAGCACAGAGATTTGATTAATCGAGGTTCCTACTCGGCCTAGAGGTAGGCTACAGTTTACTTTCACAAGACTTCGATAGAAGTGCGTAATTAGTTATAAATATTGAGGCGTGTTTGGGGATTCCACTCTGACGGTTGTGATGAAAGTTTGAGTGGGTACATGTGTTGAACTGTGATATTGCGTGATTTGGAGAACAACCTTAAGCTAATTCCGATTGTTGATTAATTGAGCTTGTCGTCACTATGTGGGCTCATCGCCATACTTGCTATTGTTGTGTTTAATTCATCACACATGCTTTAATATGATATCTTGATTATACTGGGACTATGTGTTGTTGAATTCTTGAAAGCATGTGATGTTCAACTCTATACTTGGTTGCATCTCATTACATCATCATTTCTTACCTTATATTGTCATTTGCATTCATATAGTCACGGTTCTAATGATATTGATATTGTAGTGGAATGATAAATGTTGTGGGTCCAAGAGACTGGAAACATAATAATACTTATGAGATTATTGGCAATATTGATATGATGATGATACGATGGGGTATGGGTTGCACGCATGCAATAGTTATTACAGCCAAAAGCTGGGCTACGTGGAGAAATTCCAGAGGAGTATATAGACTTCACGGGTCCTCATGGGTATGCAGTTCATAAAATTTGAACGCCTGTATACTGGAGGATAAAGGTCCTAGCATATGAATTGCATCCATATCATACATATATCATTTCATTGATTATATGTGGATGAATTTAGTATTGGACTGGTTGTTGATGTCTTGGTTAAATTTCAGGATGTGAAATGACTGTTAATTTGTTCATTTATACTTGGCACATCATTGATTGAACTCTTCTGGAACTGGGTGACGTAAGTGATTATGAAATCTTACATGAATAAGGTGGTCTGTGAACTATTCTATGGATTAATGTGACTTAGTTGGAGTATTGAACTATTTAGTATAAGACTATTTGGTGTCAACTTGATATTTATCTCTTTTTGCGTATCTTCAGTCGTTGTCGGCCTATGATGTCTACGGGGATAAGTTGTGTACTCATGATACACTTGCTGCATATTTGTTTTTGATGCAGTTATAGATCCCTCTACCAGTTCACGACCTCAAGTGTGAGTCCGAGCTAGTAGACTTCAGTATTCAGGGTGAGGATGCTACCTCCGGCATACCTTGGATGCTCTATCTCTTATCGTGTCTTTTATTTTGACCGAGAGACATATTTAGACACTTATATTATTAGATTCAATTTTGGCTTATGTGCCTTATTTCAGACTTGTATCATATTTTAGTTCTCTTGTATGATTGACCAGATCTTTGGAGGTTGTGCTTGATTCTCAGACTTATGTTTCCACATTTATATCATGATTGACAGTTTTATTGAGTAATTTCTTAGCTTTCCGCTTTTTTTTATTATATCATATAAATGATTTGGGAGTGATTCGCCTACCAGTGAAAAATGTGTAGGTGCCACCATGATCCCTAAAATTGATCGTGACAGAAACATAATTGTTAATTCACTTAACTGTTGCTGGGTTTTCTATTTTACCAATTGCGTCCCTTTAGTTTTAAATACATGTTTGGTTATTTATGCATTTTAGTAGCGAAATAGTTTTATTCCACTTTAGTCCCTACCAAAGATGTTACACCAGCTCACCTATGTTACATTGATTGAGCTGGTTTTCTCCTTCAAATACCATTGAAATTGATGCATTTCATTTTATTAATGAAAATATTATCCTAGTTATTTCTTAGCTTAGTTTTGTACTATTAGATTTTAGCTTCTTCCGTATGAAAATTTCAGTATTTGTATCAGTGGTATCAGAGCATCGATCTCTGACCTTTACTGTGATGTAGATCGATTGATTTCTCTCACCATACAACCATTATAATGGACCACGAACTTCCTATCCATGGTTAAATGTTGCAATGAATATCCCACCTACTCCGCCAATTTCTAGACCTGGTCTTCCGCATGATTTCAACACTGCAACATATCAAGGTAATAATCCATATAATAATAGTTATGGCTACAACAATACTGCCTATGCAACTCCATACGGTGGATATCCTCAGTAAATTCCTTCAGTCAAATCATCAGCCTGCATATGAAAATAAAGGTACTATGTATGGAAACCTTGTCCTCAACTACGATTCAATTAAAACTCGCTATACACCTTTCATATGAGTCCTCATTTTTCTTCCCAAACCACCTATTTTAAATCTTCTCATTATATGTATGGCCCTTTAAAGTTCTCACAATTTTGTACCGCCGAGATAATCCAAGACAGAGGCGTGGCTATGGGTTCCCTATCCGATAACATGGGTTTTCTTCCTAGCACAAGAATGGTGAGAACTAACCATTACTCTAAGTATAATCATCCACATTTTTCACTTCAGCAGCAACACATTTGTTCTGATACCGTTGTTCAGAGCTCTCTTCCATTCAAATTTTTTATTGATGTGGAGATTTTGATGCATTGAAAAAACAACACTTAATGACCTTTTATGTCATTTAGGTATTTTACCCCTATTCACCCTTTCCCTAGCACTATTAGAGTATATTCGAGTTGCAAAGATGGGTGAAGCGATTCCCGAGAAATTCGGTGAGTCTTGGTTGATTTTGAGGAAATTAGAAGCTTTTAAGTTGAATAAGTGAAAAAATGTTGGACGATAGTTGACTTTTGAGTATGTGACTTCATTTTCGAGTTTCATCACTTCTGGTAGGTTGGGAGTGACATATATGACTTAGTCAAGGTCTTGGTTTGCATCCCGAGGTGTTCGGCTGTGTTTTGTGTCATTATTTGCTAAATTGTGGAATTTGAGTATTTTGGGTGATTCTATAGAAAAATGGGCCCTAGTGTGGTCGTATGAAATATTTGAGTGCGCGACCGAGTTGGTAGCGTCATTTACATGTGGGTAGCATGTTTGGTTGTATCCTGGAGGTCTTGGGAGTATTTCGGATGTTGCTGAAGAGTTTTCTAAATTTCCTAAGTTGCTGGTTTTTGGTGTGCCGCACCAGCGGACTAGTGGCCGCTTCTGCGGAAGTTGGTCTGCAGATGCAAGCCTTGACAATATTTGGAAAATCCACTCTTGCGACATTTGTCATGCAGAGGTGGTACACCTCTACGTTGTTTTTCTCCGCTTCTACGAGTTTGGGATATTTTAAATGAATTCGCCTCTGCGGGTGTTTTCCATATAAGCAATCCCACATATACGAGGAATTGTCCGCAGATGCGAAATTGTTGAGAATCATAAACTTATATTTTCCCCAACTCAAAGCCATTTTTTTCTTTCACAAATTTGAGACCTAGAGAGTTTGGGTGGGTCAATTTTGTGGACCTTTTTGAGGTTCTTCCTTAGGGTAAGTTCCCTACTCTCCTTTTATGTTTTTATAATGTTTAATTGTGGAATCTATGGTAGATAACATGAGTTTAGTTGTGGGTTTTGGGTCATGAACTCTAAAATAATTTTTATGAACCATCTTCATTGTAAATTGAGTTTTGTGGGAAATTTTCTCGAATCTAATCACTTAATCATGAGAGTAACTAGTTGCTAAGCTTGAATCTCTCTTTTACTTAAATTTTAGATTATGGAAAGTTAGAGTTTGAAGACGATGAACCCTAGATGGGTTATGATTTTCTTAATGAAATTGGTTGATATTTTTGAAAAGATTTATCACTTATGGCTTGGGTTGACTACTTGTAACTTCCATTTTGAGTTTTGAACAAGTTTCCAAACAGATTAAAATGTGGGTTTTCTCATAAAATTGGAGGCCGAGTAGTTGTTTCCCTTTTTCTAGTATTATTTCTTATATGACACTAAATGTGTGTGTTAACACATATGATTTATATGTATATGCCTAGACTACTACCGTCTGATGGTACTTCGGAAGAACAATATCATGTAGGAGTTCATGGCACGTCTCGGCTATGAGGTAGGCTACGATTTAATATTACTAAACTTCGATAGAAACATGTAGCTGTTATAAATATTGATGAGTATTGGGCGTGTTGGGGGTCCCACCTTAGTGGCTGTAATAAACATTTAGGTGGGTACCAGTGTTGAACTGTTTTGATATGTGATTTGAGGAATCAACCTTAGGGTTGATTCCGATTGCTATTATGTGGGCTTGTCTCCATTACTTGGGCTTCTCGCCATTGATTGATAATTATTATGTTTACTCATCACATATGATTTTGATATGAAAGAGTGATTACGTGAAATTATGTGTTATTGAATCTATAAGCATATGTTATTCATCTCCTATATTGATTGCATCTCATACACCTGATTACTTGCCTTATTACTGTTGCATTCATACACTCATGATTATTTTGATATTGAAATGGAGTGGGTATGGAAATGTTGTGGGTCTAATGAGACCGGGAAAAAAAGGTAATCATATTATTATAAGACAGTTGGAAATACTAAGATGATGATCGATTTGGCTCAAAAGGAGTCCGTGATTGATATGCTTGCCAGACTGAGGGACCATTTCGATTGGTTGTACGCGATATAAATTGTTATGGCTTGACAAATGAGTCTTGGGCTCTAGTCAGATTCGTGTGTTGAATTTCGGCTTTCTAGGAGTGGTATATAGATGACGTGGGTCCCTATGGGTAAATATTTATAAAATTTGAACGTGTGTATACCAGGTTGATGAAAGGTACCTTGCATGGAGTTGCATTGCATTCATATCATTCATTCACATACACTGGTTATATTGAAATTTGTACTTGAATTTGATTGATTATCATGAAAAGGTGAATTTGTTGGTTGAACTTCTATGATAGACGAATGTCTAAGTGCTGGATCATTTATATGATTAAAGGTGACTTACGTGAATAATTGCCATACTTGATAGGGAGTCTATAAGATCAATGGCTTGTTGTGTTGTCGTTGTGACAACCATCTCGTTTATTTATATATATATGTGTCTTAATTCACTTTAATTAGAAGATTCGTGATGAAATCACTTATTCCAATATAATAGGGTTGTGTAATAAGCTTGCATGTACCAATGTCCTTAAAGTATAGATAGTAATAAGGTGTATGTCCTAGAGAGAATATAAGACCAATAAGACCATATGAGTCTAATATATGCGTGTGTGAAAGATTGTGATGGGATTAAGATGATTTAAGTATTCAACCGTCCATATTAGGGGAACCTATGATGTGTATGTGGCTAGGTTAAGTATGGTTTAGATCATTGAATAATGACTAGTAGGTTTACATCTATTAACTTTATGCATCATTACATGTCGAAGTTTAACTTAAGTATGAAACTATTCATGTCGGTAAATATGACCTATGTGGTTAACCAAAACGAGTAGGTTAGGGCTACCTATGTGTCAACTTAATATTTATGTCTGTCTTACGTGTTGTGTGTTGTTGTCGGCCTATGATGCTTACGGGATACGATGTGTACTCATACTACACTTGCTGTATCTTTTACGTGGATACAGGTATATGATTGATTCAAGTTTCAAGTTGGAGTATGTGAAGGTTTAGGGTGGGCCATTCATTCTATCGGTGGCCCTGGTCTTCATCTTAGTCGGGTTGTCCTTATTATTCCAAGGCAGTGATTTATTTATATCTCTATTCATTATAGTCATTGTACTAGTCAGATCAGGTTTTAAGGAAAAGTTGTATTGTAAAGTATTTTCATAATTATAAGTTTGAATGAAGAATCATTTATTATTGATAGTTTCTTTAATTATTCTGCAATGTTTATTTCGTGTTTAAAATATTTTTGGGAATGATTCGCCTACCGGAGATAGTGTAGGTGCCATCATGCCCCATAATTTGAGTCGTGACACTTCCATTCACACAGTGGAAATGCTAAGCAATCTCATCGGTGTTGGGATTCCAGAAGCTTCGTCGAGGAAGGAGATGTTGGAAGAATTCGAGCAATCGAAAGAGGAACAACATTCCTCCTAGCACCAGGTGTTTGATGAAATGCTAACTGGTGAGACAGTGGGGTTTTGTGACAAATTAGCCCTTGTCATTGAGAATCTAATATAAACTGGATGACTGGAGAGGACAAGAATGGAAGAAGGCAAGTTGATGAAGGCAGAAATGCTTCTCACTTCTCTGCTGCAGCAGGGAGTAAAGAAGAGTCCACCGTCCAGCGATTACATTGAATTACATAGTGAGTCAGAAAATTCTAACGACACCGGTACTTTTTATTATTGTCACCAGATTGAGACGACTCAAGATTCACTAGACATGGCTACATCCGTTTCTCAAATAGACACATACAACCCTCATACCTCCACATTTGCAATTGATTTAGTTCTCATTTATGTTGTTCATACTCTTAAAACTTTTATTCTCAGTATCACTGTTGCGTATAGTTTGACAATAACCTGCTGGATTTGGATTTGGAGGCTGAACTTGAGGATAACAGAGCTAACGAGGGAGAGATTGAATATGGGCACAAGGTGTTCAATGAAATGTCAGTTAATAAGTTCGATAGGCATTTTGATAAACTAGATCCTATGTCTGATGATCCAACGGTAACTAAGAATTATATGGGTAACATCATCTATTTCACTTCTCAGAAGGTCAACACAAAGTGCATTGGGGAGAGTCGCATATCCTTTAACGACGAGAAGCTTGAGACATTTGTTGATCCGGTGAACGTGGAAAAGAATCACTATGCTATGAGAGATCCTATCATTACCTTGAAGAAGCATATGTTCAAGAACAACCTGGCTAATGAAGTGGAGTTAAAGGTCACAGATGGAACAAATGATGAGTTGCTTAAAGAGGTTGTTGAAATTATGGATGAAAGCCCTGTTCAAGCTAGGCCTGTCCAGTGGGTCGGGTCTACATGATCCCGACCCAGCCCGTCCTGCTACCCGGCCCGGCCCAACCCAATCCCCTCTTTAAAAATAATTATCGTGTTGGGGTTCGAACTCGGAACGGGGTCTGGGATCGTCCCGCCCGTCTCGATCCCACTCAACCCGCCCCATGCCGACCTTGTCCCGCTCCATCCCGTCCCGTCCCGCCCTGTCAGCCCCCTTCCCCTTTTCAAAAATAACTGTTGCAACAACGACTAAATTTTGATTTTGGTCGTTAGGCAACGGCTATAACGGCCATTTTACCCCCCACCCCATAAACCCCCTACCCCATTAATATGTATTTTTAACCCCTAAGTTAACATATTTACACTTTAACCCTATTTCTCAACTATAAATACCTCATTTTCTTCTTCATTTTTCTCATAAATATTCCTACCATCTCTCTAATCTAATCTCTCAATTTTACTCTCTACAAATTTACAAATCTTCTACTATTAAATATTATATCAAAGTTAAAAAATTGGGAGTGAAGTTGACAACTAGTTTGAGGATCATCCATTGAGCAAAGTTTCAGTTTTTAACCTCGATTATACGTCGATGTTACGTCGGTGTTTGGTACCTTCGTTCCTTCTTTAAATTATTATTGTTACTTTATTTTAATTATCACACTTAATTTCATTATCTTTAATTTTTTATTTGCATAATTAAAATGGAAGGATTAAAAGGTATGTTTAAGGGTAAGGCTTCTTCTAGTAGGGGTAATAAGGGCAGGGGTACTTCTTCCAGTAATCCTATTCCTTGTCCCGATGATTTCATTGATTTCACTCATATAGATGAAACTGCTATTTTTAATGATATACCATTAGATGATGAGGTAGATGAACCAAATTTAATGTAGATAAACCACTAGATAACACATCCACTAGTGCACCTCAACCTCAGGCTCAGACTGAGTCTCAACCTGAAACTGAAATTGGAATGCCTCTTATTCCCCCTAGTATGAGTTGAGGCCCCACACAACGAAAATTAAAATCAGTTGCATGATATTTTTTTGACAGGAACCAAGAGAATCAACTAGCTAGATGTAAAGTTTGTAAAAATGTTTATAAATTTAAAACAGGAAAAGGTCAAGGTAGGATGGGAGGTTTATTGAGATATGTACAAGGTGAGCACACAGCTAGGTGGAATGAATTCTAGATTAAAAATTCGGGTGTGCCAATGCCATCTGAGTCGTGACAAGGTACACATAGTGTCCCCGACCTAGTACAGGGTCAAATTAACCCGATGACGAGGGAATGTTTGGCCCTAATTATGATAAATACAAAGATAGGGAAAATATGGCAAAATTAGTTGCGGTGGAGGGTTTGCCTTTTTCATTTCCTTCATCTCCTGGTTTTATTCATTAAATTTGAGAAACATATAATCCTATTTTTAATGGTTTTCCTAGATCAACTGTTAGAAGGGATGTTTTTAAATTTGCAAGTGAATATCAACAATATTTACGTTATGCATTGTATCGTTTGAATGGCAAAGTGACTATCACTTCTGACATAGGCCGTAGTACTAATGGTAATGATTATTTAATAGTAACATGTCATTGGATAGATCAAAATTGGTATATGCAAAAATGTATTTTAGCATATAGATATATTGATGATAGACACACTGGAAATTTTATTGCACAAAATATTAATGAAATTTGTGATTATTATGGAATAAATGATAAAATTATGACTATTACATTAGATAATGTTTTTTCTAATGATTATGTTATAAGACTTCTAAAAGTTCGATTAATTCTATGTTTTCCTGATCATTTTCATATAAGATGTGCGTGTCATATTTATAACTTAATTGTAAATGATGGCCTAAAACTGTTTGAAAGCATTCTTAAAAAAATACAATTTGCTATAAATTTTATTTTTAAAGGTAATAAAATACAAAGACACAAAGAATATAATTTTTTTTGTCATGATTGTGGATTACCTTATAGAAAAATTTCAGAAGAAGTTTCGACTAAGTGGAATTCGTTGTATGAGCAATTACTTGTTGCTTACGATTATAGACAACCTATAACTTTATTATTTAACGCCCATAATAAAAATCCAAGGGATATTCTTGTAGATAATGATTGGAATTTTTTTTTAGAACTTAATGAATTTCTAGAGAAATTTTTTCAAGCTACTAAAGAATTTTCCGGTATTTATTATCCTACTATTTCAAATATGTTATTTTATATAGCTCTAATATTTGTGTTACTTAATGAATATATGCAAAAACGAACTTATAAGACATTTATTGAAAAAATATTTAAAAATATTTTTTTCCTATTCCACTATTTATATTATTGGTGAGGTATTACGTATTACCAACTGAAGAACCAACTCACAAACCAATTAAAGAAGAAGTTACGTCTAGCATACACACTAAATGCAAACAAGTATATATGTATTACCAACAACAAAGTGCAAATATCAACCGACTTCTATATCATTTTCTACTACTTCGCTGCAACCTTATAAAAACATGCGGTTTCTGCTTCTAGTATTCAAGGCCTTAGAATAAAATGTTTAGTGGTTCAGCTTCTTCACAAGTTAGCAAATTTGATGTTTATATTTTGCAGGGTGTTATACCGTACGACTTAATTGTCAATGATGAAGGACATGAAAACTTGCTGAAATACTGAAGGCAGAATGAGAATACATTTTCGACACTAGCAAAGATGGCCCGAGATATTTTGAACATTCAAGCATCATTAACAGTGTCTGAAAGCGCTTTTTCTACTGGAAGATTTCAAATAGGAGAGTACAGACATTCATTGGCGGGAGACGCATTGGAGATTGCAGTTCTTTTCAGAGATTGGATTCGAGCGGAGTGTAAAAGGTGCGGTCAACCGGAGATCAACGAAGAAGAAGACAACAACTACAACGAAATCTTGTCCGAGGGAAAGGAAGCGACGTAGAACAATTTGACCGACAAATTCCAATTCCAACCGACGATCCTCAAGACATTGTGAGAAAATTAGAAAAAGTATGGTTAACTATGTAATTTTTTTAATTGCAATTTTACTATGTGATTTGCAATTTTTGAACAACACCACAAAGTTGCAATTTTGAAATTGTATTCCCAAAAAATCATATTTCTATTAAATAATATAAGAGGCACAAAAAGAGTCTTGAGATCTTTTTATTACACTATCTTGTTCAATTATTGAAGTGTTTATATATATTATTTTTTAAAAATTAAGTGACAAAAAAAAAGGTCAAATCTCAATCCCGACCCGACCCGTCCCCCCAAATCCCAGCCCATCTACCGGCGGGATGTGGGACGGGATGGGACCTCTTCCCATCCTGGCTATATTCCGGCTGCCAGGCTCGCCGGAGGGACCCGTCCGCAGGGACCCGTCCCGCCCCGCCCCGTTGGACAGCCCAAGTTCCAGTTCGTAGCCAGTTGCAAGAGAATGTTGTTGCTGATACTAGGAGATTCAAAATTGAACATGATCGAAAGCAGAGAGATACTCCATACTCTCTTATGGATAACAGAGCAATACACAGAACTGGAGCAACCTGCAAGTATGTCGAGGTGAATACTTTTGTGGAGTTTGTAGGGAAATACTAGTTCGTGCTACCTAGTACCATGATAACTTTTGCACTTGGTGAGATACTGAGAAAAGGAACTCACATGTGCAATGAAGAGCAGCATGTTGGTTACAGGTTGATGTGTGAATTATTTACTATTACTTAGACTTCTCGACTAAAGAAAAAATGAAAGAGAAGTAGAGATGAGAAAGATTTAGAAGCATTAGCTTACATGGTGAAGCAGCTTGTTAAACATGATAAGAGATACATAAAAGTTAAATATGTTCACTTGAAAAGGGCTCATAAAAAGCTTCAACATAGAATTGATATTCTGTGCAAGCGACTTGATGATGGGGAACATGTAATTGTTGTTGTTTGGCATCATGGAAAATTGTGGAGAGCTGATAATCATACTCACAGTCTTAAGGTCATTGCTAGTGTGCGAGTCTGCAAAGAATCTTAGTCTTCAAGGATCCAGGATATACCAAGAGTTACTAGCAAATGAACTTGCTCAACTGTCATTCTCCACTTGATGGTCTTGTATTTCTCTTGCGAATACTCTGTATTAACGTACATCTGATTCATGCTTTAGTACTTTAGAGAAGTAGTTCTTTTCAAATGGATGGATGGTTAAAGTGGGCTATAGGAACTGCAATTCAAATTGTGAATTTCAAGTGTCTCTATGATAAAAAGGAAGGGTCACTTCAAGATCGTTCTACAAACATGCGTGTCTTGGTTGCATTTGGAATTATAATTTCCTATGTTGTTAATTTACGTGCACTACTGTATGGTGTAATTACTAGGTTCCGGTCTTCACCATGTTTTGAGAAAAATACCTTGAATTGTTCTGTAGCAGGCCAATGTAGGAGTGCTCTAAAAGTTTCAGGTGATCTAAGGAGTATTCTTATACTAGTGTTATCGGTTCTCGGATCCACTTGTATGGGTTTTACAGAGTTGATGTATTCTTTGAAGGGTCGTAGGGTGAAGGCTTTAATGGGAGGTGGTGTTTCTGGTTCCTTGTTACTGATAGCATCGCTGGAAAGTGCTTATTGTGCTATTATTCAAGTGCCAACAACTGAGGAGAGCATTTTACTAAGGAACAAGACATTTTAGAAAGGCAAGCAGGAAGGTGCCAAGCTGCTTGAACTTCTCGGAGTGCAAGTCCTAAAAGTAAATTGAGAAGGTAATGTACTCTTTGCACAATTGACCAGAGAAGGACATGTTGATGCTTGTATTACTTCTAACGCTGATTCGATTCCTTCCGGAACCAAAAGAATTATCAAGGGGAACTTGCTTGATGTGCTGATTAATCCTAAGGATGATAATGATTCTATTGCAAGAACTCTGGGAATCAGTGGGTTTATTTTGATTCCCAGTAGATTTGAACCGTGTTTCCTTCAATTACATTCCATGATGTATAGGGTATAGGGTAGTGTTTGATCAGGGAAGATCTATCCGTGAACTTGCACCAATGCTTTGTGTTGAAGATAACATATTTTTTGGAAGCCTCGTGATTAATATAAGTTGTTTGCTTTACTTCTCTGCTCCACCTCATTTATTGTACATTGGTGAGCACACTCCAATGTTAACTGTAATTAAAAGTGAAGGTGTAGGTGCTATTCATTCAAAACAAAAGGTTATTGGAGTATTAATATCTCATGTTGGCTTTATGGTAAGTCATACATGTCACACCCCAACCAAGGTGAGGTGGACACACACCTAATACCTTACTTACGAGAGCGACCTGTCTTGTAAGATAAATAACTTGTTGTATCCAAAACATCTACAAACAAAAAATCCCAAAAATATGTATACAAGTGGGCCCACAAGGATTCAATTTGTACAATACTATTTAACATAACGTTACTGACCACAGACGTACGTACGTCTACAAAAGTCTCTAAGAATATCGGACGAACACAACTTGGTCGAGACAGGACCCCGACCTAACCATGTAACATGTACAATAATATCAAAAGTATTTACTCGGCTCGGTACTATCTAAAGCTCGATTAGACTTCACTCAAGCTCGACTCAGCTTGGTATATACTCAGCTCAATTGGGCTTAGCTCGGACTCGACTCGCTCAGCTCGAAGCCCAGGCCTAGTCTTATAAGTTGTGTCTCAAAATTCCTGTTGTGTGTGATAGTTGTTGGCGTATAATAAGAGTCAAAAGAGGTAAGAAAGGAGTCGTTATGAGAAGTTCAATTTATATACTCATTGTTCCTTGAGCTTCCCTAGTTTATTCCATTCCAAACTACTAAGTCCAAATTAGATGCGACGCCACTTGACATGATTTCATAGGGTACTTGGAAACGCTAGTTGTCCTCATGAGGTAAGAGTCCCAAAAGACCAGTTGCAGTAAGAATTGGGTCACACACTTGTTAGTTGTTTAGTTGTCTTCATTTCTAGTTATTACCTTTCTAGTTAAATATATGTGCATTTGTCTTGAACGTAGAAAGTAAGATAATTCTTTAGTTACATTACTTGTAAAGTATCATCTTTGGTCACTTCAGAACAGAGCTTAGTTGCATAATGTAATACATAGAGATACTAGTTAAATTAAGAGGAATGACTTCCTGTCCCTTGCAGCGTATTTGTTGGCTACAGAAGACTAGTTGCTGACCACCAAGGTTTATTTGTTAGCTATAGAAGCCTAGTTGCTGACCACCGAGGTCTATTTGAATGGCTACAAAGCATATTTGCTGGCCACCACGGCCTATTTGCCGGCCTTTGAGGCTTATTTGTGATGTAAGAATATTATATTTGTATATCACTTGCGAGTTGTTGTAGTAGAACACGCCAAAGAGGTGATAGTAGTTTTATAAGATGCAACTTGCAGACGAAGGCCAGGTCCCTACGTAGTTGTTCTTACTTTCCCATTTGCTTTCATTAGATGTTTCTACACTACATTCGTTATGTTATTTGCCTTACATACTCTGTACATTATTTCGTACTGAAGTCCCATTTGCCGGGGAAGCAACATGTAATGCTACAGGTCCAGGTTCCAAAGATTGGAAGGTTTCCAACAGTCATTCCAGTTGACCAGCATAGGTTTGGTGACCTCCATTTCTTCCTGGAGTAACCGAGTCTAGGCTCACTTATGATATATTTATATAGGTAGGTTGGGGCTTTGTCATGACCATGTTGTATTCATCAGATGTTCTTAGAGGCTTTTGTAGATGTACGTACGCTTATGGTCAGTAACTTTATGTTAGTAAAGTGTTGTACAAGTTGAGTCCCCGTAGGCCCATGTGAATACATATGTTCAGGAATTTATCTTTGAACATGTTTTGGATATAATAAATTTTTTGTCTTACAAGATAGGTCACTCTCGTGAGGAAGGCACTAGGTGCCTGTCAGATAGCATCTAAGAATGGTTAACTCCATTTCCGGATTAGGGTATATCAAGATTCTTTAATGGACTTCAATTAGTAATGAAAACATGTCTTATGATGGAAGAAAAGCTCTAGACCAAAGTACATCTTATGGGAAAGTCTTACAACTATTTGGAGGCCCAAATTGAAGACCAAGATGAGTTGGATTGTGACCCAAATTTTGTCCAATGAAGAAACAAGTCTAGCCGCCCAATTTGATGTTTCTTGAAGCTTATTTAATGCTATGTTGACTATCTTTAAAACTTCATTGAACAATGTGTTGGTAGTCTTCTATTGTAACGATCCGTTCAGTCGTTTTAGCTTCATACTCTATCTTAACCAAATTACCCTTCCCGTAGACCCTTTTCGATGGTTGTGACTTGCGAGGTTGGGTGACAGGGTTCCGGAAAGAAAAACCTAAGTTTGAAGTTTTTAAGCTGAAAAAAGTTGACCCAAAGATGACATCTAGTGCACGAGTTCATTTCCGAGTTTCGTCACTTTCGGTAGGTTTGGAACGTAATGGATGATTTAGTCGAGTCTTTGGTTCGCGTTCCGAGGCATTCACTAGTGATTTGAGTCCTTAGTTGCTAATTTGTGAAGTTAGGGAAATTTATAGAAATTTGTAGGAAAAGTGTGTCTTAGCATGATCTAATGAGTATTCACAGTGTGCGACAAGTTTGTAGCGTTGTTTACACTTGGTTAGCATATTTGGTTTGTATTCGGGAGGTCTCGAGTGAGTTTTGGGTGTTGAATAGAAATTTTATGATTTTGCTACTACTGCTGGTTCCGGTGCAATTGCACAAGCGAATTCTGGTCGCACCTCCGGAGCCGCTTCTGCGAATGTTGGTCCGCAAATGCGAGCCTTGAAGGAATGGGAAAAGTCCGCATCTGCGGGACATTGTGCGCAGATATGAGCCACCTCTGTGGAGAAATTTCCGCTTCTGTGCTTATTCAATATTTCAAGTGGGGCCTCTTTTGCGAGGAAAGTTTCGCAGGAGCGAGATCACTGTATCAGAATCTGTTAAAAGACCCAAAGTACAGATTCATTTTTCACTTCACTTTTCTCAAGTCTTAGCTCAATTTTGGAGGATTCCCAAGGGTTTACAACTATTTCATTCTTTGCGTAAAATTCTCACCCTATTTCCACTATTTATTCTTGATTCCCCTACTTAATCTAGGTTTTGTACCATGATTTTGGGGATAGAAACCTAGGGTTTATGTTTAAGGTTAAGAGGTTTAAATTAATTAAATTGGATGACAAGTTTTAGGCTTCAATGAATGATATTTCAAATTTAGGGTTGTTAATGATGGGAAAACCTATTGCTAAGCTTGAATTGCTAATTATCCTTGATTTATAAGTGAAATTCTAGGGTTCTAATTGGAGTTTTTTGGTATTGAGGGCAATTGAGGTCTAGGTGTGACTAGTTTCTTCTATAACTTAAGGATATGATTAATTAGACCGCGAATATGCTATTTTGATATTAAAGTTCTGATTTTACCCTTGTGGGCCGAGGGTCGCTTTCGGGGTCGGGTATTCGGTTTATTTGAAATGTTTTATCTTTGTGTATGTATTTAGAATTAAGTGTTAATGTAAAGCTGTGATAACAGACTACGAACGTTCGGAGGCACTACATAAGGGCAAAGCGTTGGTGTAGACTGAGTTCATGGCACATGTTCGGCCAAGAGGTAGGCTACAGTTTTCTCTACTAGACTCCGATAGATGCATGCAGTACACATAAATATTGAAGGTATTGTGCGTAATGGGGATCCCACCCTAGTGACTATGATGAACACTTGTATGAAACTATTTGTTATTGTTAATTATGAGTTATGTGTTATTTCATCTCTTGAACATGATTTCATCTCATATTTCATGATTTCTGGCTTTATTTACCGTTGCATTCATACACTCATATTATTCTGATATTTAAATTGAGTTGGTTTGGAATGTAGTTGGTCCGATGTGACTTGGAAATAAAAGTAAATGATACTGTTATGAGATAATTCAGATACTGAGATGATGTAAATTGATATGGCTAGAGAAAATAGTGTGATTGATGCTCTAGCCAGATTGAGGGACCATTTCGGTTGGTTGGGAGTGATGTAAATTGATATGGTTCGACGAATGAGTCTGTGATTGATGCTCTAGCCATACTGAGGGATTATTCCAGTGGATTTTGAGTGGTATATTGACTTCGCGGGTCCCCCATGTGTTATGACTACAAGGAAAAGTTCGGTAGCATGTGTACACCATATTTGAAAGATGTCCAATGCATTTCATTGCATCACATCCATACCATTGCATTCATTTCATCTGCATCACTTCCTTAATAATTTGTTGATGTGTTTACTGGTTATATGTGATTAGATAGTACAAAATGGTGATGGTTGGTGTTTTCAGTGTAAACTGATGTGAGCAATAGTTAAAGTTAGCAGAAGGGACAACATCATTTTAAAGTTATAAAGGTTATATGGAATCCTCCTCCATTAAATTGGATAATATGCAATACATATGAGGCTTCAAGAGAAAATTCAGGGAGGAGCTCTTATGGATTCAGATTAAGGGATGCAGTAGCGAATCTGTTATATGCATAGACAGAAGAAATTGCCATTATAACAAATACAAATGCTAAAGTGATTGCAATTTTGGAAGCCATGAAGTATTGCAGAGGACAAGGAGTAGATAATATTATAGTCCAGACAGATTTAGAAATGATGCTTTCCCTTCTTCTAGCAATGGTGGTCCAGTGGAGGAATAATTCTCAAGTTTGGAAGAAAATTCTACAGGCAAGAGATCTAGTTGAACATCAGATATGGTGGCAAACCAGAATGGGAAATTCTGAGTTCTGGTTTGACAGTTAGTCAGGGATAAGGGCTTTATATATGTTGCCTCTTAGATGTGTATGTTGAAAGGATACAAAATGTGAATCAGGTAGTAAGGGATGGAAATTGGGATCTTAGCAAGCTATTAGCAGTACTACCAAAAGATATTATACAACATATTATAAGCACTATTGCACCCCCCAAGAGAGGACAAAGGAATGGACAAGCCATGGTGGCTACTAGACAGTAGAGGAGATTTTACTATCAAGTGTGCCTGCGAATTTGTTAGGTTGAGATGTCAGGAAGTAGACATATATAAGAATATGTTGGTGAAAGGTCTGCCTTTCAAAATTTTCTTATTTTTATGGAGATGTTGGAAATTTAAGCTACATGTGAAGAAGATGAACTACAATATGGTGTCTAGATATTGGTGTTGCTCTAATCCTAAAGAGGAAACAACATAACATCTTTTCACTACTTCATATGTGGACAACTGAAGTTGGTTTTATTTTTGTTCTAAAGTAGGAATATCTATGAAGGGGTTGCAGTTGCAACAATTGGTAATTAAATAGTGGACAACACCAATAACAGGGAGGCTCAAATAGGTGGTTAAGGCTATTCCTACTATAATTATCTGAGAGCTGTGGAAGAGAAGGAATAACATTAAGCATGGGAAAAATAAATCTTTGGGAAGAGTGATATACCAGGTATTTAGTACCATTCAAAGGCTAATGCAGATTAGGAATCCATCTATCAAAGTATTGCCAAACAAATAGAAGAAGGGACAACATCATTTAAGGTTACAAAGGTTATATGGAAGCCGCCTCCATTAAATTGGATAAAATGCAATACAGATGAGGCTTTAAGAGGAAATCTAGGGAGTATCTCTTATGGATTCTATTTAAGGGATGTAGTAGGCGATCTGTTATATGCACAGGAAAAAGAATTTGGCATTACAACAAATACAGATGCTGAAGTGATTGCAATTTTGGAAGCCATGAAGTATTGGATAGGAAAATGACTAGATAATATTATAGTCCTGACTGATTCAGAAATGGTATACTAGATTTTGAAAGAAGGGTGGAAGCCACTATAGGGCATTGCAATATGGATAGAAGAGATATAGGACCTGATCCATGACTGTTGCATTCAGCCATATTCTGATGGAAGGTAATAAGCTGGCTGATTCTTTGGAAAACCAGGCTTTAGATGAAGCCACAATTTCACTGTCATTCTTTTCAGGAGTTGAGGATCACTTGTAGAAAAATCCTTAATAGTGACAAATCACAAATTCCATACTTGAGGATCGAAAGTTCAGGACAAACGGAAAGCAGGAAGAAAGCTTGGATATGGAGGAGGAGTATAGAAGAGATAAAAATAGAGTTGTTGAGAGATAGAGGATAAGATAAGATTATCATTATGTTCAAATCCTATGGGAGGAGAACATGGTGCTATTTTTTACTAACTCTGTGTATTTTTTTGCAGGTATGTGGACATAACATATCAACATAAACACCAGAAAAAAACACTATTTCAAAAATACAATGCATACACAGTGATTCCAGGACAACAAGGAGTTACAGCAACAGATACACACACAATCGGCAAAAAAATACCACATGGCCTAGAAATAAGAGGAAATGCACAAACAGAAATGGACAAAGCTATAACAAAAAGGATTCACACAACATACATCCAAAAATACATAAGGAATCACATACATAAGCAAATTGGAATGTGCAAGTAAAGAGAAAGACGCGGAATGAGCTAGAGAGGATACATGAAACTAGGCGAAAAGAGAACATTAACTTGAGGAATATGAACAACCATGAGCTCAATAACATCTGATTTGAGCTCCAGTTTAGCAGATGCAACAGATGCAAACCAAAAATAGTACTAATCAAGCAAGGAAAGAAAGAAAAACAATGGAGAAAAAGAAGATCAAGATCAGCTGATGAAGATTCCGGAGACAACCACAAGGAAAGAAGGAATACATCAACATTCACTCTTCTGATTTTTGACTTTATCATAATTACAGGAAGAAGATAATCACGGGAGGAGACACAAATGTGATGGAGAAGAGAGCAGACCATCGGTAGGTCTGTTGCCCTAAAATTTCAACTTGCTTAAATGAGGTCGATGAAATAAAGAGTTGGCTGAGTCATCAGCATATTTTAATATTCAGTTGGGTCAGGTCACCTTTGGTCCTGACCATGTATCCTAATTTCTGCATTATTGAACTACTTTATTATCAATAAAAGGCCCGCAAGGTATACTTAATCCAAAAAAAACTTGAATTGCTAATTAAATTCCTTGATTTATAAGTGAAATTCTAGGGTTTATCCTATATTGGAGTTTTTTGGTATTGAGGTCAATTGAAGGCCTAAATGTGAATTGTTTCTTCTATAAGTTATGGATATGATTAATTAGACCACGAATATGCTATTGTGATATTAAAGTTCTGATTTTACCCTTGTGAGTCTGAGGTCTCTTTGGGGGTTGTGTATTCAATTTATTTGGAAGGTCTTATCTTTTTGTATGTATTTAGAGTTACGTGTTAATGTAAAATCTATGATAATAGACTATAAATGTTCGGGGGAACTACATAAGGGCAAATCCTTGGTGCGGGACAGAGTTCATGGAACATGTTCATCCAAGAGGTAGTCTATGATTTTCTCTATTAGACTCCGATAGATGCATGTAATATATATAAATATTGAAGGGTATTGGGCATGATGGGTATTCCACCCTAGTGACTGTGATAAGCACTTGCATGGGTATCGGTGTTGAGCCGTTTGGGGGTCATACTTAGGTTGATCCCGACTGCTGTTATGTGGGCTTCTCGCCATGATTGATCCTAATTGTGATTGTTGATTGAAATTACTCATCACTTAATGTCTCTTGATATAAACTATACTGATGTGTGATACTATGTTTTATTGATGCTCTAGCTAGACTGAGGGATTATTACAGTTGGTTATAAGTGGTATATGAACTTCACGGGTCCCCCATGGGTCATGACTATAAGGAAAAGTTTGTTAGCATGTGTATACCAGGTTCGGAAGATGGCTAGTGCATTGCATTACATCACATTCATACTATTGCATTCATTTCATCTGCATCACTTCCTTAATTGTTTGTTGATATGTTTATTGGTTATGTATGATTCGATAGTAAAAAATGGTAATGGTTGGTGTTTTTAGTGTAAACTGATGTGAGGAATATGATATGTATCAGTTCCTTATTAAGAGAAGTGAAGATTGGTAGCGCAAGTATGGCTATGTGTGAGTTTATATGTGTTAAAGTGATCTTAAAAAGTGAGACTCAATAACATATTAATTTACTCGAGGTAATAGGGATAATCAATAGCATGTATGCATAAAGTGTTATAACGTGTGAAAATTGACTAGGTGTGTGAGATAGAGGTAATATAAGACTAATAGACTTAGGAAAGTGTTATGACGTTGAATATGTGTCAGATATATGCTTATGTGAACAATCCGTGATGAGTTGTTTCCCTTAAGTGTATGATTTCCCATACTTCGGACCCATTGATATTACTTGGATAGATTGAGTTTGGGTTTAGACCATTAGATGGAGGGTGGTGGACTTGATTCCTATATATAATTCATTCATTTCCGTGTTTTAAGATGACTTAGTGTTAAACAACAATTGCTATGTATTGGGGTGACTTATGTGTTGGTAACGACTGCGTCATATCTAGGATACCTATGAGTCATCTTGGTTTTTAAATCTATTACATGTTATCTATAATTTTTGGCATATGATGTTTATGGGGGTACGTTGTGTACTCATACTATTATTGCTGCATCTTTTATGTGGATAGTCTAGCCATCGATCCACTTATGACAGATGTTATTGGATGCTTAAGGGGGGGGCGATATATCTTATCAGCGACCCTATTCTTCATCTATGTTTATACTGTCCTTATTTTTTCAAGGTAGTTGTTAGTATTATTTTCCTAAACCATGTTGTATTCATAGTAGCTCTTGTACAAGTCAGACCAGGTTCTAGGAAAGATAGTTTTGTAGTGAATATGTGATATTTATAAGTTTCCAATGAAATAATTTTATTCTCTTGAAATTCCTATTATTCTTCAATATTTAAATGATTTTCTAAATGAATTTGGGGATGGTTCGTCTATCGAGGGATAGGCATATGTGCCATCATGACCCGTGATATCGGTCGTGACAAGTTGATATCAGAGTTCTAGCTTCACTGGTCTCACGAGTACAAAAGTAATTTCTAGTAGAGTCTTGTGGATTGGTACGTAGACATCCGTACCCATACTCAAGAGGCTACAAGACATTTAGGAAACTTCTATTATTTCATTCCTTTCGTGCTACTTCATTCAAATTGATATTTGGTCGATTCTAACTAGTTTCTGAACCTCTTCATCCTATTATATCATTGATGGTGGGAACACACTCTTAAATGTTTACGTGAATGGTTTGATATAACGTCGGGCAGTAGGTTATGAGATTTGTCACTGTGATATAGACGTGTGACCAAGTTCAGCTTCCAGATATGATTTGAAGGTTCAGTTGAGTGAGGTTGTGATTGAGACTCCTTAGTTCGGTGATATCCTTGGAAAGTGAGAATGATACTACTGAGGCACAAGGAAAAGAAATTGAATAGATCAATCTCTGTTATATGAATGGAAAAATTGGTATCTGACGTGTTCGTCAGGATAAGGTTGCAACATGTACGAGGGTGAATGTCGTATAAGGTTATGAAAAGCTAAGTTGGGCTTTGACATGACATAGTTGTAGTAGTGGTTTAAAAAACTAGTGGTTTTTGGGTTCCTTCAGGAAATGGCTATCTGTTCTAGGTTGGGTGGCAAGATTAGTAGTGATGAGTGAAATTTAAGAAAATGGGCAGTGGTGATTATAACGACCCGTTTGGCTATTTACGCATTTTACACTTTTATCCATGTTGACACTTCCCCTAACAGTTTTAGAGTATGTTCGACTTTCGGGGATGGGTGAAGCGGTTTCCGAGGTAGTCAGGTGAGTCTTGAATGATCTTGAGGAAATTAGAAGTTGTTAAGTTGAATAAGTGAAAAAGTGTTGACCGAATAGTTGACTTTGAGTATGTGAGTTTGTTTCTGGGTTATGTCTCTTCCGGTAGGTCTGGAGCATTATTTATGACTTAGTCGGTTGCTTGGTTTGCTTATCGAGGCATTCAAATGTATTTTGTGTCACAATTTTCAATTCGTGGAACTTGACTATTTTGAGGGATTCCATAGAAAATTTGACCTTAAGTTGGTCATATGAGAAATCCGAGTATGCGAGCGAGTTTGTAGCATCTATTATAGTATACTTTCATGTTTGGTTTGTATCCGGAAGGTCTCAGATGAGTTTTGGGTTTCGGGATGAACTTGGTGAATAACCAGATTTTGTTGGTTTCTAGTGTTCCGCTTTTGCGGGCATGGGTGATCTTCTGCGGATTCGCCTACGCGTGACTTAGCCTACAGACGCGATGGCATGATGTGTCAAGTGACTTCACGTATACGAGCCTTTATTTATGGAGGCGGAGTCCGTATCTACGGACAACGTGTCCGCGGGTGCGAGAATTGCTTGGCAGAAAAGTCTTATGTTTCCCAATTTCGAACCATTCCTTCCATTTACCAATTCTAAATCTAGAGAGTCGTTGTGTGGGTGATATTCAGAGCTTTGGGAAGAATTTTTACTTGGGTAATTTCCTATTTCTCTTTTTGTGATTTATTTATTAACTAAGAATGGAATATTTGGGGTTTTATCTCAAATTGGGGAAGAGGATAACCTAAGTTCCATGTTTAGAATAAGAGAATAAGAATATTGTTTTGAGGATTGATTAATGATCAGATGATTATAATATTGTAATTTAGTGTTGGTTAATGTTAGGTGATGATGTTTGGATGGTTAATTTGGTATTAGAAACCCTTTTCTAAATTAGAGGAAAACCTAGGGTTTAGAATTGTGGGTTTTGCCTAATCTTGCAATTGGGTTTAATTTTCAAATTAACTTAAGGATATGATTATTTGATATGTTATTATGCTTTTTGGGTAACAAAGTTCAGATTTTGCGATCGTGGGCTCGGGGTCAATTTTAGGGATGAATCTTTGTATTGTTTGAAAGGACTAAGTTCTCATGTTTGCATTAGATTACTTATTAACGTAGCATCTATATGTTAGACTACGAGTACTGTGAGGAACTTCGAAAGGGCAAGGCCTTTGTAGAAAATTGAGGTTCATGGCTCCTGCTCGACATTGAGATGGGCTACGGTTTCTATTTTGTACACTTTGATAGAAGTGCATATTAGTTACAAATATTGAGGGGTATTGAGCGTGTTTGGGGGTCCCACCTTAGTGGTTATGATGAACGCTTTGGTGAGTACCAGTGTTGAGCTATGATAATGGGTGTTCTGGGGAATCCATCTTAAGCTGATTCCGACATCTGTTGCTTGGGCTCATCGCCATTATGTGGGCTTGTCACCATTGTTGGTATTGTGTGTTTAGTCATCACATTGCTTTCGATATAATAAACTGATATACATGAAGTTACGTGATGTTGAGCTTATAAGCCTGAGATATTCATTTCTTATGCTTGATAGCTCATTATAATTTGTCTTGTAATGCATTCATCACTCTACATCTCGTCTAAATACTTGGAAATGATTTAATAATACTTATTGTATTGATTATTCTTTTACATGGTGTACACATATCCATATCACTCATATACATTATTATTGACATTTGAACTGTGAGATACGAATAAAAGGGGATTGAAAGCCAGGAACTGGATATGGAATATGGTAAAAGAGTGATGATTGATGATGATACTACAGCCATAGAGTTGTGATTTGATGAGAAATTTCGGATAGATATGATTAATGATGATACTACAACCACAACGCTGGGATCCGATAAGAAATTCCAAATGGGTATATGGACGTCATGAGTCCCCCATGGGTCGCATGACACCTACTGTAGGAGCATGTGCATACCGGGTATATATGGCCATTGCATACATACATATCGTTTGCATTGCACCCCATTCATACCATTGGCATGTATTTGATGATGTGTGTACTCGAAGATGAATAAGGGTAGAATCTTTGATGTTGTGACTCTTATTAGGAGAAATGCTGATTGTGAAAGGTACATGGTATTTGAATTGGCATTCATATCATACATACATTTATACATTGATTTGTTGTTGATTAGTATGTGATTTTGGAATGAATGATTGGAACTTGGGTGATTATTATGATTAATTGTACTTGGATGATTGGATTGATCCTATTTGATTGGTTGCCATGATTAGGCTTGGTCTCTATGGATTTGATCATGTGGTTTACAACTTATGAGTCTAAGGATTCGATGTCAAATTGTTATTATGGTCGGAAATACCTACTTGTCAGAACTATCATCTAAACCAAGGGAACTATGTGTATCTGTGTGTTTGTTGGGGATCGATAGCCTTATTCAGTAAGGTTCCTAGAAAAGCTCTTGTTGAGGTGTTGTTGTGGTAGTCGTTGACTTGTATGCTATGTGTATGCATACTTTCCTCCTAAATCAAAGGGTGTAAGACATAGACTCCTACTTGGTATATATAATGAGGACGGTAATGAACTAATATGTGTCATGCCCGTAGATGCCTAGAGTCGTAACTTAGTCTAAATGCTAAAGTTAATTAAAGAGATAATGTGGTGCGTCAGCCTAGTTGTAATATCCATAGAAGGTATTCTTAAGATGATGTTGTGTACTAAGTGTCAATTTGTCTATTGGATGTGTTATGTCATGTATGTGGGCTAATATGTATATGACATTGGCAGAGTGTCAGATGAGTGGGTTATTGATACTAAAATCCTTGTGTGTTACATGAATTGAAGTGTACTTCGCTGTGATTGACCCTTGTGTGACTAGGAGATTTATATGATTCATGAACCTTATTGTGAACAACATGACTTAAGTAACTATTTGAACTGCTTAGAATATGACCTATATGAGAGTCAACTTGATTTTTATATTTGTTATGTAGCTTCTGTCGTTGTCGGCTTATGATGCCTATGAGGTACGTTGTGTACTCATGCTACGCTTGCTGCATCTTTTACGTGAATGTAGGTGTGTGGTTTATTTAGGTTGTAGCTTGGAGTGTGGGAAGGTTAAGGTAGACCAATCATTCTCGGTGGCCTTGGTCTTCATCCAGTCTAACGACCCCTATTTATTCATCGCGGAGTCGTTATCTCTTTTCATACTTTGTAACTTAGAGTCCGTGTACAAGTCAGACCAGGTTTTGGAGAGTAAACATTGTAATTGGTTAGATGATGTAAACATTTAAAGGAGCAATGTTATATTATCCACTTTTATTTACTTCTTCCGCAATTATATTTACATAATTCTTTTCTTGAATGTTAGTGGTTTGCCTACGGGTTAGGGTAGGTTCCCTCACGACACAAATATGATTTTGGGTCGTGACAGTGATCCTTCAGTAAAGGGTGTGTTCATAAGGTTATTAGTGTTTTGAGGTTAGTGATAAAAGGGAATCGTTTGAAACTAAGAGCTTGTTGATTTATGAGTGATATTGTAGTTGTTTAATATGGAGTGAATCTAAGAGATCGTGTATGAGTTGGTATGTTAGACTACGTTATGTCACACTCTAAACTAGGGGGTGTGGCCAGCACCCGGTGCCGTACTGGCCCGAGCGTACCACTCTGATAACCTAGCTCCTGTACGAGTAGAACTTCCGGCCGACAAGGCCATACTAGGATATAATCCAAACAACAACACTATAGGAGGGCCTATAAGGCCATAATTTGTAAGACAAGATATAATACAACCTCTGAGGGTGAACAAATAGGGATCAGTCCAACATATGTATATGAACAAGACTGACAAGGTCGCAACATAATTTAACAAAAGACAATATGGCCGACAAGGCCATACATCACAGTTATACATAGTAGACAAGTCTATCAGCCCTCTATAAGTACTTGTAATGTCATATGGTCAGGACAGGGCCCCGACCTATCTACTATGTACATCTTTATGAAAAACATACTAAAAAACTGACCAGGAAGCTATGGGAAAGATGAAGCTTACTCACTGATGGATGAACTCGACAACTCCTACTGAGGTGGTCTACAAGAGCCTCTATCAGAACCTGTGGCATGAACACATAGCACCCCGACAAAAGGGATGTCAGTATGAAATAAATGTACCAGTATGTAAATCATGAATGGCAATATAAAAAATATAAGTTGTAAAGAAAGGCATAAAAGCAATTTGATACTCTAATAACCTGCGTTTCACGTAGGGCGAACAATGAAACTATACTGAACTCTTGGTTTAGTAGTTTTGTTATATAATCTACCCTCGGCTTATAGCTCTAGGTGTAATATGTCACTTCCCTCAGGTGATGTGCTGAGGTTTTTGTATGGATGCATATAGAAATGCCTACTAGGCTGACTATAGCACGACAAGATGTGTATCATGTACATGTACAACTTCCCACCGGCTGATTGCAATGGTCCTATGAATACTGTATATATATAACTACCAATCAGTATAGGTTCGGTGGTGTGGATATCGTACTGCGATAACAATGGCACTTATGGCCTCTTTAGAACTCAGAACTTTTTGACTTTACTATGGAATGACCTTTGGTAGAGTTGATGACTCTTCTTTAAAATACTCCTTCTCAGAGGTTTATGATAATTTAGACGAGCAATCAATAAACCAGAAATAGGGAATACAACAATAACAAGAGAATTATTCTCGACAATGGGATAAACGATATCCAAATAGAATGAAGCTTTGGATGTTTCTTTTGAAAATGATAAACACTTTGAATATTATGCTTTTGAAAGAAGGGTATAGCCTTACATACCTGCGTTACTTAGTTAATAGCATCTCGCGAATCCCCGGATGCTTTACGAGTGATTATCCACACAATATAGAGGTTTTAGATTAAGATACGATCGACAAACTAAGAATCGATTTGCTAAGACAATTCAAAGAACACCTAGAGTGCATACTCGCCTAGCTATGGTGTTCATGTCAACTAACTATGCTATCAACTTCTTTTCAACACAACACCATTATAAACAACAATACCAACACAACAACATAAATAACCACAAGATCACCATACATAATCCATAACTTCTAACACCATATATTTTAATTTCAAGATATGATCATTACAAAACTTCGTCAGTAACAATCCAAGGTTCCTATCCAATATTTCATGGAGTTATAGCTCAAATAATACGTTTTAGTTTAATAAACAACTTCCACAAAGCTATGAGATGTTTAAATATCATTAAGAACATCAATAACTCACCTTAACTTAGCCAATAAAGCTTGCACCATGAACTCCTTCCCAAGCACCAAGAAACTCCTTCACTCCATCTTGCTTCTATTAAGATTTCCAAATTTTATAATGGTTATATATGGAGGAGTTTCCTTCAATATGATTTGAAATGGCTCATTAATGACCTACAAACCCTAGGGAAGTGTTTGATAGTGTTTAGGAAATGTTGGGGTTGAATTTGGAGTGAAATGAGAAAGCCACCACTTCGGTCTTTATATAGAACCTTCCACCACCACTGATGTATGGTTGGTTCTGCGTTACAGAACCCAATCTGTGGACATAAAACCTAACACATATTGGGGAAGTGAGGTGAGGAAAGTTAGGGTTTGATCTGTGGCCTGATCTATGAAGCAGATTGACTTCCATGGGGCGGAATGCTTAGCGTATTGCCCTATTCCGTTAAATTTTGTTGAGATGTACTTTATTTGATCCAATTGACTTCCAATCTTCTATATACCTCCGTAACACTCATATAAGTCATACGTGACCCTCAATGGGGGTCTTGGGTAGCCGAAGCTAAACTTGACTAACTATACATTCAATCACATGAAGAATCATGGGGTGTAACATGTCATAGGCTAATGGAGAGGCTAGTGGTTGCTTGATAGGAATGACTCCAGTACTGGGCAAGCGTGAAGTTTTATTTCTAAGAAGTTACCAGATATTGCATCTAGTTTTCGGATAAGGCTTATGGGCCTAGTTTGTAAATGTTAATACTTGAGAAGTTTCTATGATTACTGGTGGCGTGACTTTGTGGATTTTACCGAATGAGAGGAATAATTGCACGGGTTGTTGGATATGTTCTAGTTCGGAAAAATGAAGTAAGGGGTGGTTCTTCATATGCAAGCATCATTTAAGGACCCTCGAGTGAGGTGTTAGTCAATAGGGACATATATGGTAATAAATTGATGATGGTTTTGAATTAATTCTAGTTATGAAAAGCATCCATGAATTGAATTAGAGATCAACAGTATAGTTTGGAACCAAGGGAGGTGAGTTTACCGTAGAACGTTCGGGTATCGATGTTGGGTTAGTAAACTCATAAACTAGGGATGGAATAAAGACTCAGCAATTAAAGGATTTTGGCAAGGGTAGTCCGGCGAAACTATTAGAAGACGTTAGCAAGATTGTATAATCGGTAATTAAGGATAAACCTATATATTATGGACCATTTTAGTGGTGCTTTGGGTATTGCTTGCTAATAATTGATTTTTGTTGAAATAATCGAAGTTGGTCGGTACTTTTCTAGTGGAGAAACTTTATAAAAGATTGTACATATGATGCGCCAGATTTAGAGAAGTTTTCAGTTTTGAAGTTCATGTGAGATAAGGGAACCTTTCGGTTGTCTGAGTGGATGGAATACTACTCTCTCCAGGATTGGCTCAACTATTTTGCAAGGCTTATATTATTACGGTACACTCTTGAGCGGGTTTGAGTGATTATCGTCGATAATGGTGAATGTGATTTTGTATAAAATGTGGGAACTAAAGAATTAATATAAATGTGTGGTTGATCTAAATTGGGAAGAGTAAGGTACATCTTTGGGAAAAGAAGAAGGTGTTTCATTCAAAGTGTCATGATTACTTGAGTCGGGTGTGGATTATGGTGGACTTGGGTTGCATATTTCAGACTAGGTGAGGTTGTGTTCATGGTAGTACATTATGTTGAAGCATTGCAGACTAGATAACATGAATGAGTATTTCAATACTAAAGACTTGAGAGTAAATGCACAAGGTAAGGTACATAGATTGTAAGGTTCACAGGTTAGGATTTGGTATGGATGGTGAATTGCGAGATTTGATACATTTTGGATTGTTAAGCCATAGCGAGGTATTACAATTGGAGATTCGATGGGTGAAGGTGTAGTAAAGAAGGAATCAAATTTTGCGTCAAGTGTTTAGGGTTGTGGGCAAGCTAAGAGAAGGTACTAGGAGGATTTGATGTATTTAGAGTTCATGGGGTTATCGGGTGGAAGTTGAGAAATATGAAGATTACAATCATAAGGTATAGTTCTTCGGTGCTAAGTTGATAACTTAGATAGAATCTAGTTTTTGTAGTCGTTGGTGACGGCACATGATTGATTATCCATGAAAAAAGAGATGGAAGAGGTCACCGTAGGCTCATGGAAAGCCTACTAGTATGTTGGAATAATTTTGGGTGACTATTGATGATTTAGAAATCTAAGCACATCATTTCGGGTCACAATTGTTCAATTAGGGCAGGGTGGCCAATGTTTATATTGCCTAGAGGACTTATGGTATTCTAGTAAACCACCGACATGAATTCGATGTATTTTAATTTAGAATTGAGGCATGGCAGCATTACCGGGTCTTATTAAAGTTCACAAGTAGGATTGATGATATGTTACCGATGGAAATTATTCGGGCAGTTCTAATGGGTTACGCCGATACTTGGCAGTGTATTGAGGAGGTACAATTGACTATGAAATATTTCTGGAATGGTTAGTGGATCTTCTACGGATTTGGCAAGCCAAGGTAACCAGTAGGTGTGCATATAGTATGGTGATTTAAATACCTAAGCAGAATTGGATGATGGATTTTGACTAAGAGTTTTCAACTCTGGATTACGGAACTAACGAAATTGAAATTACCACAATCAACTGTGGATACGATCAATTTGATGAAATTGCTTAGAATTTTCTCAAATAAAGCAAAGATTCTTTACTAGCAAGAGGAAGTCATGATTTGGGTGTGCGACATGTTTCTAAGTGTTTTGAAGGAATTTTGGTACGAAGGACGACATTGATAGTTGTGAAAGAATATTAGTAGAATTAGACTATTTTTTTATACATGTTGGACTATGGTTGTGGCTACAACTAGAGAGGTGTGGTGATTATGGTGATATTTGTGAAATCAATTGGATGCATATAGAGGTATGGTTATGATCAATCATTAATTTCGAGCAGAGTCAATTCTTACATTTGAGTATCAAATGTGGAAGGAATTTCGGTTATGAATAAATATAAATTTGAGTCTTTGAGTTAAGTTAAAGGTAAATTTGATTGCTAAAGTGAACAAACTGTACTGTCGGTATATTTCTCGCCTTTAGAGGTTTTCATGAGTTCATAATGATGATTCCTTGGTTACTCATCGGATTTCGAACTTTCCATTGTAAATCGAGGAAAAATTATTTTTTAATTGGTATCTGATGTAACGACTCGTTCAGTTGTTTTAGGCTCATTACTCTGTCTTGACAAAATTATCCTTCCCCTATACCCTTTTCGATGGTTGTGACTTCCAAAATGTCGTTTATGACTTAGTCAAGTCTTGTGATTTGAGTCATTATTTGGTAATTTTTAAGTTTGGAAAATTTGGGGAAATTTGTAGAAAAAGAGTGTCTTATAATGGTCAAATGAGTATTCCAATTACGCGAACACATTTGTAACATCGTTTACACTTAGGTAGCATATTTGATTTGTATCCGGGAGGTCTCGAGTGAGATTTAGGTGTTGAATGAATGTTTTATGGTTTTGCTATTGCTGCTGGTTCTAGTGCAATTGCACTAGTAGATTCTGGCCGCACCTGCGGACTTGCTTTTACGGAAATTGGTCCGGATGCAACCCTGAAAGACCGGGAAAAGGTCGCATCTATAAGACATTGTGCGCAGATGCAAGCCGCCTTTCTGGAGAATTTTTTTGCTTATGTGCATATTTGATATTTCAAGTGGCCCGCTTCTGGAACATATTTTCACAGAAGCGAGGCCGCTCCTACGAGGAAAATTCAGCAGGAGCGGGATCGTTGAATCAGAATCTATTAAAAGACCCTTAGTCAAGGTTCAGTTCTCACTTCTCACTTTTCTCAAGTCCTAACTCGGTTTTTGATGATTTCCAAGGGTTTCCAACTATTTCACTCTTGGGGTAAGATTCTCACCCTATTTCCACTATTTATTCTTAACTCCCTTACTTAATCTAGGTTTTGTACCGTGATTAGGTAGATAAAAACCTAGGGTTTATGTTTAATGTAAAGAGGGTTAAATTAATGAAATTAGATGCCAAGTTTTGGGCTTTAATGGATGATATTTCAGATTTAGGGTTGATAATGATGGGAGAACCTATTGCTAAGCTTGTATTTCTAATTAAATTCCTTGATTTATAAGTGAAATTCTAGGGTTTATCCTAAATTGGGGTTTTTTGGTATTGAGGGCGATTGAATGCCTAAATGTGACTAGTTTCTTCTATAACTTAAGGATATGATTAATTAGACCGTCAATATGCTATTGTGATATTAAAGTTTTGATTTTACCCTTGTGGATCAAGGGTCGCTTTAGGGGTCGGGTATTGGGTTCATTTGAAACATGTTTTCTTTGCGTAGTATTTAGTATTATGTGTTAATGTAAATCTATGATAATAGAGTACAAACTTTCAGAGGCACTACGTAAGGGAAAAGTCTTGGTATGGACTGAGTTTGTGGCACCTGTTCGGCTAAGAGGTAGGCTACAGTTTTCTCTACTAGACTTTGATAGATGCATATAGTATATACAAATATTGAGAGATATTGTGCGTGATGGGGGTTCCGCCCTAGTTATTGTGATAAGCAGTTGGGTGGGTACCGGTGTTGAACTATTTGGGGAATTATACTTAGGTTGATCCTGACTGTTGTTATGTGGAATTGTCGCTATGATTGATCCTAATTGTGATTATTGATTAAAATTACACATCACTTTATGCCTCTTGATATGAACGAGACTGATGTGTGAAACTATTTGTTATTGATAATTCTGAGGCATGTGTTATTGCATATCTTGAATATGATTTCATCTCATATTTCATGATTTTTGGCTTTATTTACTGTTGCATTCATACACTAGTATTATTCTAATATTGAACTGGAGTTGGTATGGAATGTAGTTGGTTCGATGTGACTTGGAAATGAAGGTAAATGATATTGTTTTGAGATGATTCCGATACTGAGATGATGTAAATTGATATGGCTCGAGAAATGATTCTGTGGTTGATGCTCTTGCCATATTTAGGGACCATTCCGGTTGGTTGTGAGCGATGTAAATTGATATGGCTTGACAAATGAGTCTATGATTGATGCTCTAGCCAGACCGAGGGATCATTCCAGTTGGTTGTGAGCGGTATATTGACTTTGCAGGTCCCCCATTGGTTATGACTATAAGGAAAAGTCCGGTAACATGTGTATACCAGGTTTGAAAGATGGACAGTGCATTGCATTACATCACATCCATACCATTGTATTCATTTCATCTGCATCACTTCCTTAATTATTTGTTGATGTGTTTACTGGTTATGTGTGATTAGATAGAACAAAATGGTAATGGTCGGTGTTTTCAGTGTAAACTGATGTGAGCAATAGTTAAAGTTAGAAGAAGGGACAACATCATTTAATGTTACAAAGGTTATATGGAAGCATCCTCTATTAAATTGGATAAATTGCAATACAGATGGGGCTTCAAGAGGAAATCCACCGAGGAGCTCTTATGGATTCTGTTTAAGAGATGTAGTAGGGTATCTGTTATTAGCACAGACAGAGGTAGCTTATATCCAACAATTGGCTTTATTAAGTGTAGTATCAGTTTCTCTAAAGAAGTAGCTACACACTCACAAGGATTTCCACGACCAACACTCATAGTACGGCAGTTTACTCCTCTCAAAATACACCAGCAAAACCTTTCAAGATGTGCCAGTCATTAACTATAATGATAACTAAGCAGCAGCCAAATAACCTTAGGTTTGAAACTTTAAAGTAGGGCTAGCCAGTGGGCCGGGATGGCCCGACCCCGTCCCGAGCCCGCCCCGATCCCGCCCCGACCCCGCCAAAAAAAAATAAAAAATAAATAACGGGGGCGGGACTCGAACTCGGGACGGGACGATGTCTCGTCCCGCGAGACCCGAAACCCGCCCAGTTTGGACGAGCCCGTCCCGACTCGCCCCAAGCCCGACCTCAATCCCCCCCAAGCCCGACCCCGACCCCGCCCTTTTCTCCCCTTTGCAAAAATGGCCGTTGCACCAACGACCATTTTAGAATTTAGATTATGACCGTTGGCCAACGGCCATTTTAGGCCCCCCCCCTACCCCTTAATATTTATTTTTAACCCATAAGTTATTATATTTACACTTTAACCCAATTTTTCAACTATAAATAACTCATTTTCTCTTCATCTTTCTCACAAATCTTCCTACAATCTCTCTAATTTCTCAATATATATCTCTACAAGTCTACATTGTTTGCTAAATATTCAATTTTATTTATTCATTTGGGAATTGGGAGTTAAGTTGACAACTAGCTTGAGGATCTTCCATCGAGCAAAGTTTCAATTTTCAACCTCTCGATTACACGTCGACGTTACGTCGGCGTTTGGTACATTCGTTCCTTCATTAAATTATTATTGTCTGTTTATTTTATTTAGTGCACTTAATTTTATTGTCTTTAATTATTTATTATCATAATTAAAATGGAAGGATTAAAAGGTATGTTTAAGGGTAAGGGTGCTTCTTCTAGTAGGGGCAACCAGGGCAAGGGTACTTCTTCTAGTCATCTTATTCCTACACAGGATGATTTTGTTGATACTCAACATTTTCCTACAATACCATTAAATTTAGACTAGGAGCTATTTTCTGGAACTCAAGAAGACTTTAATTTAGACGATGATATACCCACTAATGTTGATGACAACACACCCACTAGTGCACCTTCAACTGAAATACCTCCTATTCCCCCTAGTATGAGACGAGGTCCAGCAAAACGACCATTAGAATCAGATGCATGGACATTTTTTGATAGGGACGTAGAGAATCAAGTAGCCATATGTAAAATTTGTAAAAATGTTTTAAAATTTAAAATTGGAAAAGGTCTCGGTGGGACGGGGGGTTTAATTAGACATGTAGTAAGTGCTCATCCAGCTAGGTATGCCCAATACCAGGCTTCAAAACCGGGTGCGCAAACGCCCGCTCCATCGGGACAAGGTTCACATACTGACATCGTCCGGGACCAAGTCTGAGGTCAAATTAACCCTATGACGGGGGGAATTGTAGGCTCTAAATACAATAAACATAGAGATAGGGAAGCAATATCAAAATTAGTTGCTGTGGAGGGTTTGCCTTTTTCATTTCCTTCATCTCCCGGTTTTATTCATTACATTAGAGATATATATAATCCTGCTTTTAATGGTTTTCCTAGATCAACTGTTAAGAGAGATGTATTTAAATTCGCGCATGAATATCAACAATATTTACGTTTTTCATTATATCATTTTAATGGCAAAGTATCTATCACGTCTGATATAGGTCGTAGTACTAACGACCATGATTATTTAACTGTAACTTGTCATTGGATAGATTATAAATGGTCTATGCAAAAACGTATTTTAGCGTATAGATATATAGATGATAGGCACACTGGTACTTTTATTGCAGAAAATATTTATCAAGTGTGCGATTATTACGGAATTACCGATAAAATTATGACTATTACATTAGATAATGCTTCTAATAGCAATTACGCAATTACAATTTTAAAAAATAGTTTAACTCCATCTTTTCCAGACCATTTTCATATAAAATGCGCGTGCCATATATATAACTTAATTGTAAAGGATGGTCTATCACTTTTTGAAGACATTCTTAGTAAAATACAATTTGCTATAAACTTTATTTTTAAAAGTAATAAAGTACAACGTAGAAAAGAATATAAAAAAATTTGTCATGATTGCCAACTACCTTATAGAAAAATTCCACAAGAAGTATCCACTAGGTGGAATTCTTTATACGAGCAACTACTTGTTGCTTATGACTATAAATTACCTATAACTTTATTTTTAACTCTCATAATAAAAATTCAAATTGATATGATTTTAGATAGTGATTGGGAAAAAATTTCCGAACTTATTGTATTTTTAGAGAAATTTTTTCAAGCAACAAAAGAATTTTCCTAAGATATATTATCCTACTATTTCAACTATGTTATTTTATATAACTCTAATATTTTTATTACTTAGTGAATATATGGAAAACCAAACATAAGGCAGCTATTAAAAAATATTTGTCAAAATAAAAATATTTTATTCCTATTCCCTCTATTTATATTATTGGTTCTGTATTAAATCCTACTATTAAAATAGACGGTACTAAATCACTAATTGAAACTATTTACGATTGTATAGAAGTACTACCACCTCCAAGTCCCAAAAATCTAAATCACCCACCACCTATTGAACAAACTAAAGAAGAAGTGTTGTCTAGCGTAGAACACCAAAACAAAAATATATATAGATTTTATCAACAAGAAAATGCTAGTAACTTACCGGCTTCCATACCATCTTCTTCATCTTCAACACAACCTCACAAAGACATCGTTTCTGCGGCTAGTATTGAAAGTCTCGTAAATAGAATGTGCGCCGTACCTCTACTACTAACCAAATTAGCGAGTTGGATATTTTTGTTTTGCGTGGTTCTGCATCGTATCAAGAAGTTATCAATGAAGATGGACATGAAGACTTCCGAAATCGGAGGGGAATGAGAAGACATTTCCGACACTTTCAATGATGGCTCGAGATGTTTTGAACATTCAAGCGTCGTCAGCTGCGTCTGAAAGTGCTTTTGCAGTAGATATCAAATAGGAGACCACAGACACTCATTAGCGGAGACGACTTGGAAATTACGGTATTATTCAGAGATTGGATCTGGCGGAGCAGAGAGAAGGTGCGGTCAACCGGAGATCAACGAAGAAGATGATGAAAACTACAACGAAATCTTAACCGAAGGTAGTGGAAGCGACGTGGATCAATTTGACCAACAAATTCCAATTCCAACCGAAGAACCACATGAAATCATCAAACAATTAGAACAGGTTTTTTTGAGAATGTAATTTTTTAATTGTAATTTTATTATGTAATTTGCAACTTTTGGACAACACCACAAAGTTGCAATTTAGATTTTAGACAATTGTATTTGTATTACAAAAAAATCATATGTCTATTAAATAATATAAGAGGCACAAAACAGCCTTGAGATGTTTTTATTACACTATCTTGTTTTGTTTATTGAGTTTTTTTTATACATATGTTATTTAAAAAAAAAAAAGGAAAACCCGCCGTATCCCGCCCCGAGCCCGACCCCGACCCGAGCCCGCCCCGCCCCGATACCGACGGGATCGGGATCGGGACGGGACTTGCTCCAGTCCCGCCAGACCCGACCCCGCCAGAGCCCGCCGACCCCGACCCCTTCTCCCGTCCCGCCCCGACCCCGATCCCGATCCCGCCAGACCCGAGCCCGGCCCACTGGCCACCCCTACTTTAAAGTGAGCAGCAATTTGCCAAAAAATTGTCTCACGAATTCAACGCATTTCATCCTCGAACACACAACACATTTGGCCAGAAATGCAGCATAATTTGGCCTTTAAACTGTAGCAACCAATGGCCATAAAGTATAAACCTTTTTGCCCTCAAACGCAGCCATTGTTGGCAGGGAAACAGTAGTAACAAGTAGCAGCAAAACAACATCCAAGTAGCAGCAAGACATCAGCCACAAGTAGCAGCTCTTGGCTCAAAATACATCAGCAAAATTACAAAAAATGCAACCAACAACCCTCCTAAAGTGTAGTACTTTATTCAAGCGTCCTCAGGATGTTTAATATTTTGAAACTTTTCATTGGACGGCGACGAAAGTGAGAGAGTTGAATTGATCTTTAAACATTTTGAAATTTCATTGAAATAATATGCCAAGATCTTTATACAAGTATTTGTAAGACTTAACCTTTTATATACTTTTAGGAAGGTCAACCATATCCTTAGAACCAGAATCCCAAACATGGGATTTGAGTGAAATTCCATTCATTTGAATTCATTTAAGTTGGGTCTGGCCTAAAATAAGCTTTGTAAAACTGTTTTAAGACCCAAGAGTAACCCACAATTTTTCATATACGAAAATATTTTCACTTTTATTTACTTTAAAAAAATAGAATACAAATCATTTATCTTTCAGGTCTAATTTGAAAATATATTCGGGTCCCTATCCGTTCTGAACGATGTGCATATAGTTTACCTAAATCCTAGGTTTCAACTTATAAGGGTTTCAATATCCACATGTAACACAATACATGTCATGATAAATAAAGAGAGGGAGAGAGGGAATGGGAGAAAGGCTAGTACTAGACCTATCTCCTAGCCTTCTTGGACCTTTAGTCGCGATCCCGTCCTTCTTCTAATTCTTCATCCAAACCTCCAATGCTCCAAGATCTTGCCTCATCTTTGTAGTATTTCACACACTTGTTTAATTTTACCTCTGAAAAAATGAAGAGAGAAGAGTTAGTTAAAATAATATGTCACCCTATGGTGTGGCATTTATGAATATAAACAAAACATTTCTTCGGACTCATATCAAAACATTTGAAAGTTTTGAATATGAATGCTAAGACTTATGTTTTGAGAATGGACTAGAAATTGAGTCGAGTCGTGGCGACGAATGCTAGTTGCTTGACAGCCATATCAGTTCGTGATCACGATTACTGGTTGGTTGTTAGCCATACTAGTTCATTGCCATACGCTCATCAATTTGTATCTTATGATTTTATTTTAAGTTCGTCATCACCTTTAACTGAAATGCCTAAATTGAGGGACAACATTTTCGGAAGGGCATGGCTTTAGAATCATTCTCATCAGCCCATGTGTAGTATCAGATTAGAGAATCGGTGAACATTCCCCAATATAGCAGCAGTTGTCTACTGTAAAAATGCAGCTTGTTTATCTCAAGAATGGGCAGCCACCAATAGCCTTATAGTGCGCCAACAATTGGCTTTATTAATTGTAGTATTGGTTTCTCTAAAGAAGCAGCAGCACACTCACAAAGATTTCCATGACCAACACTCATAGTGCGGCAGTTTACTCCTCTCAAAATACACCAGCAAGACCTTTCAAGATGTGCCAGTCATTAACTATAATGATAACTAAGAAGCAGCCAAATAACCTTTGGTTTGAAACTTTAAAGTGAGCAGCAATTTGTCCAAAAATTGTCTCACGAATGCAACTCATTTCATCCTCGAACACGCAACACATTTGGCCAAACATGCAGCAGCAATTGGCCCTTAAACGGCAGCAAGCTATGGCCATAAAGTATAAACCTTTTTGCCCTCAAACGCAGCCATTGTTGGCAGGGAAACAGTAGTAACAAGTAGCAGCAAAACAACATCAAAGTAGCAGCAAGACATCAGCCACAAGTAGCAGCTCTTGGCTGAAAATACATCAGCAAAATAGCTAAAATGCAACCAACAACCCTCCTAAGGTGTAGCACTTTATTCAAGCGTCCTCAGGATGTTTAATATTTCAAAACTTGGAGAGAGTTGAATTGATCTTTAAACATTTTGAAATTTCATTAAAATAATATGCCAAGATCTTTATACAAGTATTACAAGATTTTTCTTTTTTATATACTTTTAGGAAGTTCAATCATATCCTTAGAATCAGAATCCCAAACTTGGGCTTTGAATGAAATTCCATTCATTTGAATTCATTTAAGGTGGGTCTGGCCTAAAATAAGCTTTGGAATACTATTTTAAAGCCCAAGAGTTACCCACAATTTTTTTGTATAAGAAAATATTTTCACTTTTATTTACATTAAAGAAATAGAATACACATCATTTATCTTTTGGGTCTAATTTGACAATATATTCGGGTCCCTATCCGTTCTGAACGATGTACATATAGTTTACCTAAATCTTAGGTTCCAACTTATAAGGGTTTCAATATCTACAACAAGTAACACATCACATGTCATAATAAATAGAGAGGGAGGGAGGGAAGGGAAGAAAGGCTAATACTAGACCTATCTCCTAGCCTTCTTTGACCTTTAGTCGCAATCCCATCCTTCTAATTCTTCATCTAAAGCTCCGATGCTCCAAGATCTTGCCTCATGTTTGTAGTATTTCGCAAACTTGTTTATTTGTACCTCGTAAAAAATGAAGAGAGAAGAGTTAGTTAAAACAATATGCCACCCTATGGTGTGGAGTTTATCAATATAAACAAAAAATACCTTCGGACTCATATCAAAACATATGAAAGTTTTGAATATGAATGCTCAAACTTATGTTTTGAGCTTGGACTAGAAATCGAGTCGAGTCGTGGCAACGAATGCTAGTTGCTTGACAGCCATACCAGTTTGTGGTCACGATTACTGGTTGCTTGATAAACATACTAGTTCATAGCCATACACTCATCAATTTCTATCTTGTGATTTTATTATAAGTTCATCATCACCTTTAACCGAAATGCCTAAATCGTGGGACAACCTTTCCGGAAAGGCATGGCTTCAGAATCATTTTCATCGGCCCATGTGTAGTACCAGGTTCGAATTGATGATCTTTCCCCAAGTGCGAAAATCAGTTCTTTAAGAAAAGGGCCACAACAGCTCATTGAAAACAATATAGCAGCAGTTGTCTACTGTAAAAATGCAGCTTATTTATCTCAAGGATGGGCAACCACCAATAGCCTTACAGTGCGCCAACAATTGGCTATATTAATTGTAGTATCGGTTTCTCTAAAGAAGTAGCAGCACACTCACAAAGATTTCCATGACCAACACTCATAGTGCGGCAGTTTACTCCTCTCAAAATACACCAGCAAGACCTTTCAAGATGTGCCAGTCATTAACAATAATGATAACTAAGAAGCAGCCAGATAACCTTAGGTTTGAAACTTTAAAGTGAGCAGCAATTTGTCCAAAAATTGTCTCACGAATGCAACTCATTTCATCCTCGAACACGCAACACATTTGGCCAAACATGCAGCAGCAATTGGCCCTTAAACGGCAGCAACCAATGGCCATAAAGTATAAACCTTTTTGCCCTCAAACGCAGCCATTGTTGGCAGGGAAACAGTAGTAAAAAGTAGCAACAAAACAACATCAAAGTAGCAGCAAGACATCAGCCACAAGTAGCAACTCTTGGCTCAAAATACATAAGCAAAATTGCAAAAAATGCAACCAACAGCCCTCCTAAGGTGTTGCACTTTATTCAAGCGTCCTCGGGATGTTTAATATTTCAAAACTTTTCGCTGGACAGCGATGAAAGCGAGAGAGTTGAATTTATCTTTAAATATTTTGAAATTTCATTGAAATAATATGCCAAGATCTTTATACAAGTAGTTGTATGATTTATCTTTTTTATATACTTTTAGAAAGATCAACCATATCCTTAGAACCAGAATCCCAAACTTGGGCTTTGAATGAAATTCCATTCATTTAAGTTGGGTCTGGCCTAAAATGAGTTTTGTAAAACTGTTTTAAGGCCCAAGAGTAACCTAAATTTTTTCGTATTTCTCGTATAACAAAATATTTTCACTTATATTTAATTTAAACAAATAGAATAGAAATCATTTATCTTTCGGGTCTAATTTGAAAACATATTCGGGTCCCTATCCGTTCTGAATGATGTACATATTGTTTACCTTAATCCTAGGTTTCAACTTATAAGGGTTTCTGGTGTATATAAGGAGGGGTGTAAGTGTGTAAGTTGGTCGGGGCTGGGTTGTAAACGGGTCGACTCAAAAATGGGACTCAAAGTGGGGTTCTCGGGTTGGGTATTTCCGCCAAGCAGTGTGGTGTTGTGGGGTAATTTCGGGTAGGTGTAGAGGGAATCAGACTTAGGCGTTTTATGGGGCTATTGCGGGTGTGTTTTGGTTGGTGTTGGTGATCAGGTTTCGGTGTTGTCACGATCCAAACCGGAGGGCCACGACCGGCACCCGGACCCCACCCGCCGGGTACCGCTAATCGTTCAACCAACTTCTAATCACAATTGAATATGGACTAAGCCGAAGAAAATTATGAAAAGTCAGGTAACCAACTTATATATATACATACCCATACCAAGGCCGACAATGCCATATAAGACCACTATCCACATGACACTTGTCTACAAGCCTCTAAGAGTAACAACATCAAAGATCGGGACAGGGCCCCGCCATACCCATATATACAAGCAAAAATGTACCTTACCAAAATTATATCAACATTCCGAACAAGGGGAGTGCTCCAAAAATCCGCTGGATCCGCAATCAACTAACGTGAACCGTCACCCTGTGAACCTGCGGCCATGAAACGCAGCGTCCTCCGACAAAAAGGACGTCAGTATGACTGATGTACTGAGTATGTCAGGCATGAATAATAACATAACAGGGATATAACAATAGACTGAAACAGGAACAACCGACCAATAATAATTATCTCTGAGGGTCTTAATGCATATGCCTAAAGTCATGCACAATGCGGTATACATATACATCGGCCTCATCGGCATCTTCCTTACCGTAACAGCCTCTGTGGGCATCATACCATATAATGTGTAATGAATGCATGCATGATGCAAATGCGGTATACATATATATTGGCCACACATGAGCTCTTCCTGTCCATAACCGCCTCTATGAGCATCAGGTTATATCGGCCACACATGGACATCACATCATTTTAGCCTCATAGGACTCTTTCTTTACGTGATAGTCTGTACCAGCTGCAGGTGGTGTACGTATATAACGCATTTCCCTTTCCCCATATCCCCTATATATATATAATATTTACCATATAGTAGTGTGAATAGCACAAATGGGTCCATGATAATATATAATATGATGCAAATGAAAATGCATGAATGACAATAAAACATTTCCTGAGTGACATAATATCCTCGCACCTTTGGCTAACACTGTGAATATCAACATCTTTTCCGTATACCTCAATAAGGACCTAGGAACATATTTAGACATGCTTTTAGCATAGAAATCAATAATATGAATATTCTTAACTACTAGGAGTATAATAAATTATGGAACAATATCACGCTTATATTTCGTTACATGGAACATGCCAAAAGGAATAAATAATTTGCTTTAACATACCTCAATTCCACTTAAAAGTTAATCCGAAGAACCAAAATCGTATCGTATTTCTTTTCATTAAACTTGAATATAATGACCAAGAATCATATATAATTGGCGCCTATACAACCGGTATATGCCACAATATGCATATACGGACGAATGCCAATGAATATTGCCGAGCACTAAAGGAATCAAACAATCTTGATTTCCTTGCTTCTAGTGTTTCCAAAATTTGATCTCCCAACTTGGATATCGAGAAAAACCTAAGAAAGCTTCCCAATTTTTTTTCTGAAGATGCTGGTACTAAAAGAATAAAACGCTAACATAAAAGGAAAAATCACAGGAATCTTACATGCAAATCTAAAATAGAAAATAAACGCTACTGAGTTGCCACCTATGTAGCTAATTAGCTTAGTCATTTATGTTGTTACACGTAGAGATTTCCCACCTACTATTGTCTTCCCTTAAAATCAATCCCACAATTAATCAATCACACACACATTTAACTTCTTGATCCCAATTCACTTAAATTTTAATAACTTATAAGACTTTCGTATACTCAATGTTACAATTTGTGTGATATGACATTAGTCCATAACCTCTTTGGGGATATACAACTATTATTATTAATCTCCACCGTCACACTTGTTACGTCCAAAATTATTTCGGGATTTTATCCTTTTATAGACTAATCTTTTTATTAGCATACGTAAATATAACATAAATTTTCCCAATGCTCGGGAAATATAACATAAATTTTCCCAACGCTCGGGTCTATTTTCACACGCCTAGCGATTTTACATACGCTTAGCGATTCAAACCGTGACCCGAAAGTATGAGATGTTACAAGTGGTTGGACAGTGGCAAGGCCACAGAAACCGGATGAAATAGTAAGGTATCGGTAAGGGTTGTTTTAGTGGACTGTTGGTGGTTGACATGTTTGGATGGGACGTTATGGGTGGTTTCGGTCAATAACCTTTAGTGGAAATGTTTATGGAGTCTTGTGGGATGTGGTGGTTGGAATAATGAAGTGGTTTGGGCAAGGAATGAACTCGAAATGCTAGGTGCAAACCCGAGAACAAACCAAGGGTTTAGGACGATCGATATGGACAGGGATAATGACACAATGGTTTTAATGCTCGTGTCGACACCAAGTATAGTTTGGCCAATTGGACAAGGTCTAGACTAGGGTTGCTAAGTACAAGCCCGTGAACAAGCCAAGTGAGGGTGGCCGGTAACCTTAAGATAGACCCTATGCTTGGGTTTGGTTGGATCACACAAGCTCCAAAGTCCACTTGCACCGAGGAGGTTCCTTAAGCTTGGGTTTTGATTAGATCACACAAGTTCTAATCAAGACTTACATCGAATGTACCTTAGCTTAGGTTCAACTAAGTCACACAAGTCTTAGCTAAACTTACACCAAGAGGTTTGGCTCACACAAGAACCAAAGGCCCACACAAGGACCAAAGGCCCACACAAGGACCAACTAAGGAACACAACCTCGGGTTGAAACACTTAGGAATGAGTAAAACTCAACTTTTATATATCAACAAACTCTGCAATTTACAATATTCTAAGGGTCCTATTTATAGTAACACATGGACCTTTCTAGAAGAATAATAAAAGAGACAAACTACACGACATAGGTGGGGACAAATGGGGAAGGGTTCGGGTTTACTTGGTGATCAAGGAACCTCTCGGCCATTTTTAGAAAAACGTCTGTTTTCTCAATCAATTTGTGTTTTTCCCCAAATCCATTTCTAATTTTCCTTTTGTTTAGTAAATATGTCACGATACACAATAGATTTCAACATCGAAATTTTATTATAGTGTAAGTGTGAATGTCAATTTCAGTTTTGGAAATTCAATTTTGTTTTAAGAATAAAAATTTCCATGACCCGACCTGCCCCGGCCCACTAGAAAAATCGATATAATCCGATATGTTCGGCGATATAAACCGAACATATCAGTTTTTTCTTTAAAGTTGGATTCGTTTTTTTTAAAAAAAAAACCATTTTTTATTCGGTTCATATTTTTCAGATACAAAACCGATATACGTCCGCCCCTAATTTTAGGTTCGACAAGTTCTGCGATAGTAGAAAGAGAGCGAGAATCTTTGCGAGAAAAAGTCTTAGCGTATTGGGCTTTAGGGATTTAGGGTTCGTTTGTTGTATGGTCTTCCTGCGTTCTAGGGATTTCAATGGGGAAGTGAGCCGAGTAATTGATTTTTGTTTGAGCGCATTGGGTCTAATTGTGCGGATGGACTCAGATTTTGTGTTTGAGAAAGGTCTGAAAATGATAGAAAAATGAGCTGTTTTGGATTTAAAATGTAGCCAAAGCTAGATTTAATAAATAGCCATTTTGCTCTATTTCAATACAATTACTCTTAAATCAAAACCATTCTTTAAAACTAAACCCGTTTACAATTGAGACAAATTAACTATCCCATTAACCAATTAATCTTATTGACTTAAACAAAGGAAAAGTATTTCTTTTCTCTATAATGGACTAATTGTAGTAATTACTTTAGTTAAAAATATGTACTTAATTAAAACACTTGTTTTTGATATAAATTGATTTCCAAATTAAAATAGGTATAATTTAATACTTAAAATTATATGTAAAGTATATATAATTTATATTAGGGTCTTTTGCCGAATGAAATGGAAAAATAATACCATAACTGATTTAGAAAGTATTTTTGATTTTTTGAGTAATTCTTTTACTCTGTTTGCGATTCAAGAAGCTTGACTAGTTAATTTGATTTTTGGAGGGAAAATATTGGGTGTCAACAGTGTGGAAATTGACTAGGCGTGTGAGCTAGAGGCAATATAAGACTGAGAGAAAAGTCAGGATAACGAGCGCTCCGCCTACCAAGCGGGCGGCAGGAGCAGCGGGCAAGTGCTTGGTAAGCCAACAACCCAGTGAACCGGGCGGGTCACTCGAAGAAAGGGGGGATAGACTTAGGAAAGTTTTATGAAATGGATTATGTGTCGGATATGTGCTTATGTGAACAATGATGACTTGTTTCCCTAAAGTGTATGATTGCCCATACTTGAGACCCATTAGATTTGTTCATAATGATCAAATTCTATCTGGTCTTGTTTCCACCTTTTCAATCATTCTCGATACAATTTTCTTTTGAAGCTTTCACAAAGGCCAATAGCCGATAGCTGATGTCACTAGCCAACACTTCTTTATCTACTTGAAAGCTGATGGGAATAGGACTTTCTTCAAGGAACTATCCCATATGATATTCTATTAGTAAAGAGCTCTTAATCCTAGATAAGTAAGAAGATATGCTTATCGCTGGAAAGATAGCGAGCGCTATTCTGAACTTAGTCTGTTGATGTTACATTGATAAATTGAGTTTTGGTTTAGACCATCAGATGGAAGGTAGTTGACTTGATTCCTATATGTGATACGTGCTTTTCAGTGTTCTAAGATGAATTAGTGTTAAACAACACCGAGTGTGTCGTATCTAGGATACCTGTGAGTCAACTTGGTTTTATATCTGTTATATGTTATTTATCATGTTGGTCTATGATGCTTATGGGGGTACGTTGTGTACTCATACTACTCTTATTGCATCTTTTATGTAGATGCATGTACAACCATCGATCCAATTACGACTTTAGACTTTGTAGAGGCTTAGGGGGGTATATATCCTATCAGCGACCCTAATCTTCATCTATGTTTGTATTGTCCTTATTATTTCAAGGCAGTTATTAGTATTTTCCTAAACTCTGTTGTATTCATAGTAGCTCTTGTACAAGTCAGACTAGCTTTTTGGACATGCAGTTTTGTAAAGAATATGTGACATTTATAATTTTCTAATGAAGCAATTTTATTCTCTTGAAATTCCTATTATTCTGAAATGTTCATATAATTTTCTAAATAAATTGGGGATGGTTCACCTACCGAGGGATAGTGTGAGTGGCATCATGACCCATGATTTGGGTCATGACAAGTTGGTATCAGAGTTCTAGGTTCATTGGTCTTCTGAGTACAAGAGAAATGTCTAGTAGCATAACGACCCATTTGGTTATTTTGGCATTTGACCCATTAACTTCTGTTGACCCTTCCCCTAGAACCATTAGAGTATGTTAGACTTGTGGGGATGGGTGGAGTGGTTCCTGAGGTAGTCGGGTGAGTCTTGGTTGATTTTGAGGGAAATTGAAAGCTTTTAAGTTAAATAAGTGAAAACGTGTTGACTGATTTGACTTTGAGTGTATGGATTGATTTATGGGTTCCTTCACTTATGGTAGGTATGAAGCGTCATTTATGACTTAATTGAGTCCTCAGTTTGCTTCCCGATGTTTTGGGATGTATTTTATGTCACTATTTGTAAATTTGTGAAAGTTGAGTTATTTGGGGGGTTTTTGTAGAAAACTGGGCCTTAGGTTGGTTGTATGAGAAATTCGAGTGTGAGAGCAGGTTCATATCTTTGATTATAGTCTAGTTGCATATTTGGTTCGTTTCAGGAAAGTATCGGAATAATTTGGGTTAAACTTGGTGAAAAACTAATTTTTTACTAGTTTCTGGTGCGATGCTACAGGTCCGCCTATGCGGGAATTGGTCTTCAGACGCGAGAGTCGGGCATTGCAAGTAACTTCATGGATGTGAAGGCCTATTAATGGAGATGAGTCCGCATCTTCGGACATGGTGTCCGCGGATGCAGAGATTGCTGAGCAGAAACCCTTTCTATTTCCCAACTCGAAGCCATTTCCTTTCATTTACAAGTTCGAGACCTAAACTGGGCAGGGAGGTGAATATAAAGGCTTTCTTCATTGTTTATCTTAGGGTGAGATTTATATTCCTTTATCATGATTATATGCATGAATATAAGCTTATTTCTTTCTTTGGGTAGAAATAACCTAGAGTTCATAAGAGGCTTAAATCATGGATTGGGGACTATGTATTGATTATTATGCTTTTATATTGTAAATGAGAGTTGGTTCATACCGGTAAGATGACTTGTAATGCTCAATTTGGTGATGGATTCCATTTCAAATTGGGAAAGAATCTAGGGTACTTAAATTGGGGGTTTACTAGTTATTGCAATTGGAAGCCTAAATAAGATTAGTATTCATATTAACTTAAGGATATGACTATCTAGTATGTGATTATGCAATTTGAGTGATAAAGTTCATATTTTGATACCGTGGGCCCGAGGTCAATTTTGGGAAGAGTCTTGTATTGTTTGAAAGGACTAAGTCCTTGTAATTTTATTAGATTACTTTTAACGGAGAATCTATATATGTTAGACTACGAGTATTCTGAGGCGCTTTGAAATGGAAATACCTGCATTGAGGGTTGATGGTTTGTGGCTCGGCTCTGAGGTATGCTATAGTTTCTCTTTTGTAGACTTCGATAGAAGTACATACTAGATATAAATGTTGAGGGGTATTGGGCATATTTGGGGGGGTCCTACCTTAGAGGTTATGATGAACACCTGGGTGGGTACCAGTGTTGAACTGTGATGATGGGTGATTTGGGGAATCAACCTTAGAGGTTGTGATGAACACCTGGGTGGGTACCAGTTATTGTTCAGGCTTGTCACCATTATGTGGGCTTGTTACCATTGTTGATATTGTTGTGTTTATTCATCACATTGATTTCGATATGATATTTGATTTACGTGCATTATGTGTTAATGACATTCTGAAACTGTGTGATATTTATCTCTTATATTTTATTGCCTCTCATACATTCTAATTACTTGCCTTGGATTGTCATTTTCATTCATACACTCATGGTTCGGATAATATTGCAATGAGAGTAATATGAAAATGTTATGGGCGATAATAAGATCGAAAAAGGTAAGGCTATATTATGAGATGGTTTGAAATATTGAGATGATTGATATGACTCCAAAAGGGTCTTGGTTTGATGATAATGATGATACACGGAGGTTCGGGTTGCATGCTTGCATTAGATGTTATTAAAGCCAAGAGCTAGGATTCATTGAGAAATTCTGGATGAGTATATGGACTTCGCGGGTACCCCATGGATGTACAATTCATAAAATTTGAACGCATGTACACTGGAGATGAAAGGTACATGACATATACATTTCATTCATGTCATTCATTCATTATGAATTGATTAGTTGTGGATTGGTAATGCGATATGGATTTGTTATTGGAACTAGAGTGATATCCTGATTAAATGGATTTTGATGATTGGATTGATTATATTGGACTGGATTTGTGGCAATGATTGGCTTGTTCTTTGTGAATTAGGTTGTGTAGTTACACCTTTATGAGTCTGAGTACTCGCTATAAAATTATATTGTGGTTAGTGGATTCTACCGACAGAACTATCTTGTTGATCATAAATAATTGTGTATTTCTTGTATTGCTTCATGATTGATAACATTGTTTGATAGAGAGTCTAGTATTGAATTGGTCGAGGCGTTGTTGTAGTTAAATGACTTATATGTTATGCATGTATAGATCCCCTCCTTAATCAAATGATGTACGATATAGACTTCTACTTAAAGTATAATGAGGACGTTAAATGAATGAATATGTGTCCTGCCCGTACTTGTATAAAATCGTAATCAAGCCCAAGAGTTAGAGAGAATAAGAAGCTAATATTGTTATGATCAGACTAATCATAATCTCCGCTTAAAAAGGATTGTGATATGATATTGTTAACTAGGGTCAAACTATCTTAATTGATTATTTGATAACTTGGGTAGGTGGTGACAAACATGAATAAGACTTAGACAGAGTTTGTTGATTGGTGTGTAATAAGTGTACGATCCCTTTGTGTAGTATGAATTGAATTTTACTTGACTGTGATTGAACTCCTATGTGAACAACATAATCTATTTGACTATGTGAACTTCCTAGAATAGGACCTAGTTGAGAGTCCACTGGATGTTTATGCCTATTACGTAACTTCCATCGTTATCGGCCTATGATGCCTATGGGGGTACGTCATGTACTCATGCTACCTCTTGCTGCATCTTTTATGTGTGTGTTGGTATTCGATCGATACATGTTGCATCTTGGAGCACGGGAAGGTTAAGGCATGTCACTCATCCTTGGCGGCCTTGGTCTTCATCCTAGTCAGACCACCCTTATTAATTCAGGGCAGTGTTGTTATTTCTCCCCTTACTATTTCGAGGCAGTGTTTCATTTATTTCCATATTCATAGTAGTCCTTGTACAAGTCAGACCAGGTTTTGGGAAAGGTTGTGTTGTAAGGGATTTTCATAATTATAAGTTAAATGAAGAATTGTTATATCTTGATAATTCCTTTAATTATTCCGAAATGTTTTATTACGTATTATACAAACCAAACCTGCAACTAGACTATAAACGATGCTACAAATATGCTCACACACTTGGAATTATCATCTGACCAAGCTAAGGTACACTTTTCAATAAAAACTCTCAAAATACTCAACTTTCACAAATTTGTAAATAGTGACAAAAAATACATCTAAATGCCTCGCGAACCAAGGACTTAGCAACAACAACAACAACATACCCAATGAAATCCCACAACGTGGGGTCTGGGGAGGGTAGAGTGTATGCAGACCTTACCTCTACCTTGGTAGGTAAAGCGGTTGTTTTCGAAAGATCCTCGGCTCAAGACACAGCATAAATACAAGCAAAGCAACAGAAACGGTCAGACCCGGACAATAAATTTAAAGAAGTATGACAGTGATGGTAATAAAAGTGGATAATCCATGATAAAGCATTCTGAAAAAAAGAAGTAATAACTAACACAAGTAGATAAGATAAACAAAGTACACGAAAGAACACACAGCAGCAGAAATCAAATGACAGAGGACTATAAAGCAATATTGCGCCTACTAGTACGATAGGCTAAGCAGGTCTACAATAATACCACTACAACTACCAGTATGTAAGCATAAGTAGGACTACTCTTAACTACCTACTACCCTTCTACCCTAATATGTGTCCTCCACAATCCCCTATCTAAGGTCATGTCTTCAGTAAGTTGCACCTGCTCCATATCCCGTCTAATCACCTCTCCCCAATACTTCTTTGGCCTACCTCTACCTCTTCTGAACCCATCCATAGACAATATCTCACACCTCCGCACTGGGGCATTTGTGTCTCTCCTTTGCACATGCCCGAACCATCTCAACCTCGCTTCTCGCATCTTATCCTCCACCAAGGCCACTCCCACTTTATCCTGAATATCATCATTTCTAATTATATCCCTCATTGTATTCCCACACATCCATCTCAGCATCATCATCTCCACAACTTTCATCTTTTGGATGTGCGAACCAATGACTCAATTAGGTCATAAATGACGCTTCGGACCTACCGGAAGCCACAAAACCCAACAATGAACCCATATACGCGTAGTCAACTATCGATCAACACTTTTTCACTTATTCAACTTAAAAGATTCTAATTTTCTCAAAATCAATCAAGACTCACCCGACTACCTCGAGAACCACTCCACACATCCCCGTAAGTCAAACACATTCTATTAGTGCTAGGAGAAGGATTAACAGGGGTAAAATGGTAAAATACCTAAATGACCAAATGAATCGTTACATATTGGTTAAGGAACCCGAAGGGAAATGATTACAGGTGGTATATGTACCTCGCGAGTCCCCCATGGATCGCACTCCATTTTGAAGGAGCGTGTGTACCTGTGATGGAAAGGCCTTGCATTGTATAGCATTTGCATATCATGTTATCTTATTTCTCCTTGTTGATTTACTTGCCTAAATGGCTTATTGATTCATATTATCATGCTACTTGAAATGAACTTGATCAATTAGAATTTTCTTATACTTAGACTTGAATCTTGTGTTTATTGACTTTATTATTATACAGGACTAATAGCGATTTAGTGTGGAAGTGGTATTCGTAAAGCCAGCCCTCGTTCCCGTTTTAACTAGGGTCGATCGGTGATGCTGCTGAATACATGTTGTTCCCCATACTCACGATACACTTGCTGCAGCCTTTTTGTGTGTAGATTTTGTTTGTAGCACGAGTGGGTCTCGGGACATCGTCGGCCGGTGAGGAGGACATCTAGAGGATTCGGGGTGAGCCCCTAGTGTGATCTATGGTATCAGATCTTCCCCATCTATCTTTACTTCTTGTCTTTTCTACTTTCGTACAGTTTATGTATTTCGGGATGTATTGTCAGATTTGTATTTTTTCTTACTTCGTTTTTGTACTAGTGACACCAGGCTTGTGGATTGTATTTGATTTGTATTACTAATGTTATGAAGCTTATTTAAGACTTTAAATTGACTTGTTTTATTATTCCGCATTATATCCTTAAATTGATTGTTTAGGTTGGTTGTGGTTGACTTACTAACTCGGTGGGAGCTAGTACCATTATGGCTTAATAAATTGGACCGTGACAGAAACAAAGTTGTTAATTCACTTGACTGTTGCTGGGTTTTCTATTTTAGCATTTGAGTCCCTTTATTTAGTTTCAAGTACATGTTTGGTTATTTACGCATTGTAGTAGCGAAATAGTTTTATGCCACTTTAATCCCGCAAAGTTGCTACGCCAGCTCACATCTGTTATATGGATTGACCATAGTTTTGTACTATTAGATTTTAGCTTCTTCCTTATGCAAATTTCGGTATTTGCATCATATTAGTTTGTTCCGTCCCTTTTTTCTTTCTTCCGTCCTAATTGATGTGAAAGTCTTGTTATTTGGAGAGTCAAACTTTTTCTAGCTATAACTTTCTCATTTAAAAAAAAAATTAAACCATTAGCTACATTGACTTATACTAATTTTTCTAGTTTTTTTAAATATATGTACTTTTTAAAAATATTTGAAGAATTTATACCCTAATTCATAGTCAAAATTAAGTGTTTTGACCCTCGTATCTGAATCCCTTCAGATAAATTAGGACAAAGAGAATAAGTGATTTTTATAAGTGTAATACATTCTTTAAGAAAATTAATTAATAGGAGTAACATTAATTCAATGATTTATTTTACTAGAAAACCATTTCTCTCCCCTCAAAGAACTCCTAGAAATTTGTTCAATTATTTATTAGATAAAATTAATTGTTCAAAAGATAAAAATCACTTATTTAGAATCAATTTTAAAAAAAAAAATCATTTAAATGGGAGAAGAGAGTATTACTTATTCAAGAGTAATGACGAAACAACAATGTCATAACAAAGAGAATATTAAACGTTGAAGTCAGAAACAAACAATGTTGTGGTTGAAAGTACATTTATGTCCTAGAGACAATCTGTATTAGGACAAATGTACTTTATACACATTCATATTATTATTAATGGAGATTAATATTTTGGCATTTACAATTATTGAATTATTATTTGATTGTTTGTAATTATTTATTAATAAGCATCCCTTGAGCTTACGTTGTCATTAATAGAGTGAGATATTGATGATAGAGCATAACTCTTAAAATAGCCTCGACTAATGATCATCGAGAATGTGATATCGATGATATGTGATAAGTCGACATGTGGTCTGCATCACATCCTTAGAGGATGTAGTATGTCTTACCTGCTACGAGTAATGGCTACTCGTGATGGACACGTGGATACTTTGGAAGTATTGGTATACCCTGCTGATATATTGTTTGTTATACTTGTCTAAAGTATGATCAACGTGTGAGAGATAGAAGTCCTTAGACTTGAGGTCAATACGCGCCTTGTCTACAAAGTAATGTACTTTGATCCCGTCCTAAGCTCAAATGCCTTATAGATTGAGATACGACTTGTATTGGGTACATAACGATGTAGATTAAAGGTGGTAGTTGAGCCAAGATTAGGATTCATTCCTCGAATGTTTATTCGATAAAACACTTGGATTCTTAGTGATATTAGGTTGACTAAGTCGTTGGTCAATGCAATAGACATATTTAGAATATGGTCTAGTTGTCAACTAATATAGATGAGATACAATGATTAAGCCATTTGGATAGACACTTGATAAATCCTAAGCTTGATCGGGTGTGTCGTGAATGAAAGAATTTTATCTTACCACATAGAGGTTAAGTTTACTGGATTCGTGTAAACGTACTTCACATATTGATTCGTCTTCTTGGCGTAGTCTAGGAGTTCCGCGTAGACCTTAATTTGATTAATGTCGATATGTGAAGGCTTGTAGGGTCACACTATGTCGATTGTCTTTTCGATCTAAGGATGTATTGAGAGAGTATTAAATATTCAATTTAGAATCGAGATATTTAAATGAGTAATTATTATTTTAATTAAGTCAAAATTGGATTTTGGATTTAATTAAGAATGTGGGGAAAATAAAACGAGCCAGTGTAGGGCCACGTCGGCGCCGCGACGCCCACACCATAGGACCACGTCAGCGCCGCGGCATCCACACCATAGGGCCACATCAGCGTCGCGGCGCCCACACCATAGGGACACTGCGCCATGACCTAATTTGTCTCGAATTTTGGGCCAGGCCCATAGTCAAACCCTAATCTGGTTTGACCTAATTTTTCACCTATTAAAACAGACATACACGTCATTATTCATGACACATGATTTTCATATCATTATTCTAAGTCTTAGAGACTCAGAATCAAAACACTATCTTGAACCTCTGCCGGATTTCCTAGCTTTCCAAATGAGGAATACATTGAAGCATGGAGCTTGCAATCGAAAGGGCATTCGCGTGCGCACCCACAGTTGATAAAGATTCCAGATATTGTAAACATGTAAGTACCATTCAAGTCTTATGTTTACAGTCTTAAATTATCCTATAGTCAAACAGTTCTACGTTTGTTGGGTTTGAAACAAGTTTTCAATATCCGTTGCGTACAACAACCCAACAAAAATCCTACAGTGGTATCAGAGCTAGGGCTGTTTTGTATGATTATAAGGTAATTAGTTAATAATAATATGGGTTAGAATTTGTTTAAATCTGAAATTTATGTCGTTTAAAGCTTGAAAACCTAATATCTTAAAAGCACATCATCCTTGTCTCCCAAGCTATTAAACAATGACGTAATCGAGGAAGTCGTTCCGATCTAACTCTTCTAAGTCAATGTGCGTAACCGGTTCATTGCGAACATGGTGCACTGAAGCGAAGAACGAGAAGGGATTAGATGATGGTCGATGAACGTGTTGTTTGATAGTGAAGGGTAACGAAGATGAATCTGCAAATCTGACCCTGAACAAGTTTTAGGGTTTTGAAAATGCATATTTTGTGCTTCTAAGACGGAGGTGCCGCAACTCTACGATGGAGCGCCGCATCACCGAGGTTCCAATTAAATATATATATTTCAGAACAGTGATAACCAAACACTGTTCCGGCGTTCTTTAATTTATTTATTTTTCCGGAACAGTGAACAATACCGAACATTGTTCTGGCGTGAACAGTGGCGGCAGTCACTGTTCCGGCGGGGCAGTGGCGGTTTCCAAAATTGATATTTATCCCTTGGGCCAAATCTGAAAATTTTAAAAGTTTCTGAAATTGTAATTTGGTCCCTGGAAAAGCTATTAAAATCATCAGATTTGGTCTTTGGGACAAATCTGTAAATTTCAGAAGAGCATATTTGGTCCATTGAGCCAAATCTGTAATTAATTTAAAATTTTGGAAATTATAGACAGGTCCTTGAAATCTGAAAATTAAAATTGGATTTTGTGAATTTAAAGGGGTTCAAAATTGAAATTTTAAATTCTTGAGGGACTAAACTGTAAATTCTGAAAATCTGGAACTTACAGAAATATTCGAAAAATCAGTTTTTAAAATCAGAAAATGTTTAAGGGACTGTTTGGATTAGACTTAAATTTTAGAGTTTAGACAAGTTAATCCATGATTATTATTAATTGTATATTATTGAACAATATACGAACTATATGCTAAGTGTTTAAATGCTTTCATTTAATAATTAGCATAGTGTCCGCTTATAATCGTCTCAAGGCTACGCCAAAGATTTGATTAAACTATCTTATATCATGCATATTGGGTTGACGGTTCCCAACTATATATGTCATTAGTTTTGCATGATATTAAGATGTCATATTGGTTATGACGTAAAAGAGTTGATCTTGGTTAAAACCCTGAATTAAAATGTTCCCCAAAATTTTAAATACAAGTCTAAATTAAAACGTGCCGTCCATTATAATTGGTAGAGTGCAAAATCTTTTCGGCGATACGAGATTTATACAAAGCATTTGCTCTAAGTCTACGAGGACCCAGACTCTTTCATAGATGTGTTTTAAATGTAAAGGTAACCGATAAACTCTCGTGGATATTTACACCAAAGTGTTTGCTCACAAAGGCCAAATTTACTTAGATACATAAATGCAGTCCTGTAATGGGGTTGCCTTGCTTAGACAAATCTTGGCGCCAAAGTGTCGGACTAATCTAAGGACGCAAAATTAAATATAATATTTGATCAACCAAGAGTTGCAAATAAGTTTTGCAATTGGTTTAGAACCTACCAAGATGTGTTACTGAAGTTATCAGCCAAAGCAAACACGGAGATAGCATAGGCTTGGATCTTGACCCATTATGACCTCAATTAATATAGGTTTGTATTATACCATGGGGTCGTAGAAGTATGTTAAAATAGTGGGAGCTAATTAAATAAAATACCATGTTGATTAGCCTAAACGAATGTGTATAATAGGAAATAAATTTTGAGTTTGATTTTCAGTCTATCTAATTCTTCAGATTATCAAAGATGTCGAGCTTATCATTGAAAATGTTAAACTTACTGGACCTAACTACCTTGACTAGATAAGAAATTTGTGAATAGTGCTGAGACAAGAGAAATTAGAATACATATTGGACACGGTATTCCCAACAGTTCCTGCGACAAACTCTGCTGAATAGGCCTCTTTTGATAAAGATGCTTACCAAAAACACCTAGCTAATGTTACTTTAGCACAGTGCGTGATGTTGTCTTCCATGTCTATGGAACTTCAGAGACAACATGATAACATGGTCCCAATGAGATGCTCGAACACTTGAAGAGTCTCTATGACTCACAATCCCAGACTATGGAATATGAGATATTGATAGAACTTTTTAAGTATAAGCTCAATGAAGGGGGCAGGTCTCGCAGCATGTGTTGAAGATGATAGGGCTGATAGAGATACTTGCTTCAATTAGAACGAAGATACAAAAGAATGTCGCTACCACCCTCATCCTGAACTCTCTCCCTCGTTCCTTTGAAAACTTCATAGTGAATTACAATATGAATGGAATGAAGGCGAGTCTGTCGGAGCTGCACAACATGCTCAAGACCTTTGAGTCTAACACTTCCAAAGGCAAAGTTGTGCTCATGGTGAGCTCTACTAGCCGGCCCAAGCCGAAAGGTATGGAATGGCAGAAGAATAAGGGAAAAGCAGTCGATACGCCCTCAGCTATGAAGCCTAAGGGAAGTGTGAAGCAGAAGAATGTGAATTCGGCTAAGGACATATGCCTCAGCTGCAACAAGAATGGGCATTGGAAGAAGGACTGCACTGCACCAGGAGGAGAAAAAGCACCAGGTGCTTCTACCTCTGGTGGACAAGGTATGTACGTCATTGAAATAAATATGTCTATAAATAACTCTCATTCCTGGGTATTGGATACCGCTTGTGGCTCACACATTTGTACCAATGTGCATGGGCTAACTGATAGCAGGAAGGTTGGACTAAGAGAAGTGGACATACGCGTTGGAAATGGAGCATGAGTGGATGCTGAGCGCGTAGGAACTTATAGATTAAATTTGCCTTCTGGCTATTGTCTAGTGTTAAATGATTGTTACTATGTACCCTCGTTAACGAGGAATATCATTTCTATCCCTTTTTGGAAATGGAGGGTTTTTCCTCATATATTTATAATGGCAATCAAGTAATGTCTTTTGATAATGTTATATATGGAACTGCTCCTCTTGTGGATGGATTATATACACTAAACTGTAGTTGAGAAATATTCAATGTACAAAAAAAATGAGCGAAGATAAGTAATAGAAACTCTACCTACATATTGCATTGCAGACTTGGTCATATCAATGAATCAAGGATAGCAAGGTTGAGGAAGTTAGACTACCTCGAACCATTTGACTTGGAGTCTTATGGTAACTACGAATCTTTCTTGAGAGGAAAGATGAACAATAAACAACTTTCTAGGAAATGTGTGCGAGCCAATGAGGTGTTTGAGTTGGTCCATACTGATGTATGTGGGCCATTTTCAACTCAAGCTAAAGGAGGTTTCCTATACTTTATCACTTTTACAGACGACTTCACAAGGTATGGATATGTGTATCTTATGAGACATAAATCTGAGGCTTTTGAGAAGTTCAAAGAGCACAAGTCGGAAGTAGAGAAGCAACTTGAAATAAGTATCAAGACCCTTCGATCGGATTGAGGAGGTGAATACTTGAGCAAGGATTTTCTAGATTACTTAAAGCTACATGGAGTCCAATCAGAGTGGACACCTCCTGGAACACCACAGATGAATGGTGTTGCCGAAAGGAGAAACCGAACCTTATTAGATATGGTTCGATCGATGATGAGCTTCTCAGCTCTACCGACATACCTTTGGGGACATACTATACAAACCTTAATATATGTTCTGAACATGATTCCTTCAAAGTCAGTAGAAAAGACATCCTATGAGATATGGTGTGGCAAGAAGCCAACTCTTAAACATATGAGACCCTGGGGGTGCCCTACATATGTTAAGAAGATGTTCACTGACAAGTTAGAATTCAAAAGTGATAAATGTTACTTCGTGGGGTATCCAAAGGAAACTAAGGGATACTACTTCTATCTTCCTGGAGAACGTAAAGGCATTATTTCCAAGAACACAACTTTCCTTGAAAGAGAATATCTCTACAAGGAACATAGTTGCACAGAGATAAAACTTGAAGAAATTCAAGAACCGCAAGATAACATGGATGTTGAATCCTTGTCGAATGACCAAGACAAGAATTCAGTGGGAGTATTTGGCGAAGATTGGGTACTTCAAGTACGCCCTTCGGCCAGTGGGAGTGCTACGAGGAATAATGCAGAAATGCAAGATCCTCCTACATAACCTTTGGGAGTAGATGCAATGGTTGCACCTCAGGCCATTCGGGAAAAACATGAAAATGATATTCCTGAAAGCTCTCAAGTTAGTGGATTATCCAACACACAAGAACCCTCTCACAGTCAGAACATACTAAGCATTGAACTACAAAGCAATCAACTCTGTAGGTCCACTAGGACTCATCGTCTTCTTAAAAAACTAAATCTACTTGTGGAAACACACAGTGAGATAGGTATTCCCGATAACGATAAGCCTACAACCTATAACGAAGCAATGTTGGACATTGATTCAAAGAGATGGCAAGAAGCCATGAAATCTGAGATGGAATCTATGTACATCAATCAAGTGTGGAACTTGGTTGATTTGCCAACTGGGGTTAAACCCATAGGATGCAAATAAGTCTTCAAGAAGAAGATCAATGCATTTGGAAATGTACAGACTTATAAAGTAATGTTGGTGGCTAAAGGTTATAATCAACGGCCTGGGGTCAATTATGATGAAATATTTTCACATGTTGCTAAGATTAAGTCCATTCGGATTTTTCTTGCAATAGCTGCATATTATGACTATGACATTTGGCAGATGGACGTCAAAACCGCTTTCCTCAATGGTAATCTAGTTGAGGAAGTGTATATGAAACAACCTGAGGGTTTTTCGCTTGAGTCCAAACCAAATGTTGTATGCAAGCTCCAAAAGTCCATTTATGGGCTTAAGCAAGCCTCAAGGAATTGGAACATTTTCTTTGACAAGGCTATCAAGTCATTTGATTTCATCAGAAGCAAAGAGGATCCATGTGTTTATAGTAAATGCAAGGATGAGATTATTGCCTTCATTATTATATATGTAGATGACATATTGATAATGGGAGACAATAAGACTCTCCTGCAGTCAGTCAAGGAGTGGTTGTCCAGTACCTTCATGATGAAGGATTTAGGTGAAGCCTGCTACATTCTAGGAATTATGATCTATAGAGATAGACCTAATAGATTGTTGGGGCTGTCACAGTCAGGCTACATAGATAAAGTGTTTAGACGTTTTTCTATGGAAAATTCCAAGAAATGCGGTCTACCTATGGGACAAGGCATCAAGTTATCTAAGAAAGACAGTCCTTCTAATACTATAGAACTTGAACGCATGAAGAGGATCATATATACATCGGCTATAGGATCGATCATGTATGTCATGACCTGTACTAGGCCAGATGTGGCCTTTGCACTTAGTATGACTTGCAAATTCCAGTAGAATCCTGAGGAAGAACACTGGAAAGCAGTCAAGAATATTCTTAAGTATCTTAGACGAACTAATGATTACTTCTTAGTCTATGGTGGAGAAGAAAAGCTAGCTGCTACTGGGTACACTGATGATAGCTTCCAGACGGATCTTGATGACTTCAAATCTCAGTCTGGGTACACGTTCATTTTCAATGGTGAAGCTCTGAGCTAGAAAAGTTCCAAATAAGCTACAACTGCTGATTCGACAACAGAAGCTGAGTACATTGCTGGATTGGAAGTTGGTAAAGAAGTTGTCGCAATTTCTGAGTTCCTAAAGGAACTAAGGGTAGTTCCGAGTGCTAGTTGTCCAATAACTATTTATTGTGACAACACTGGTGCGATTGCACATGCTAAGGAACCAAGATCAACAAACAGAAACAAGCATGTACCAAGGAAGTACCACATACTCAGGGAGATGGTGGAGAATGAAGAGATTAGATTAGACTATGTTCCGACAGACGATAATCTAGCTCACCCATTCACTAAACCATTAAGCTTAGTCAAGCATAATGGTCATTTTGAGAATATGGGCATTAAATATGTTGGAGATTGGCTCTAGGCCAAGTGGGAGATTTAAAATATATTTATGTCCTAGAGACAATCTGTATTAGTACAAATGTACTTTATACACATTCGTATTATTATTAATGGAGATTAATATTTTGGAATTTGCAATTATTGAATTATTAGTTGATTGTTTATAATATTCTATAATATGCATCCCTAGAGGTTACGTTGTTATTAATAATGTGAAATATTAATATTATAACGTAAGTTTAAAATAGCCTCGACTAATGATCATCGAGAATGGGATATCGATGATATGTGATAAGTCGACATGTAGTCTGCATCACATCCTTAAATGATGTAATATGTCTCACCTGCTACGAGTAATGGCTACTCGTGATGGACACATGGATACTTTGGAAGTATTGGTATACCCTGTTGATATACTGTTTGTTATACTTGTCTAAAGTATGATCAGTGTGTGAGAGATAGAAGTCCTTAGACTTGAGGTCAATGTGCACCTTGTCTACAAAGTAATATACTTTGATCCTGTCCTAAGCTCAAATGCCTTATAGGTTGAGATACGACTTGTATTGGGTACATTACATTGTGGATTAAAGGTGGTAGTTGAGCCAAGATTATGATTCATTCCTCGAATGTATATTCGAGAGAACACTCAGCTTCTCAGTGATATTAGGTTGACTAAGTCGTTGGCCAACACAATAGACATATTTAGAATATGGTCTAGTTGTCAACTAATATAGATGAGATACAATGATTAAGCCATTTGGATAGACACTTGACAAATCCTAAGTTTGATCGGGTGTGTCGTGAATGAAAGAATTTTATCTTACCACATAGAGGTTAAGTTTACTAGATTCGTGTAAACGTACTTCACATATTGAGTTCGTCTTGCGGCGCCGTCTAGAAGTTCCGCGTGGACCTTAATTTGATTAATGTCGATATGTGAAGGCTTGTAGGGTCACACTATGTCGATTGTCTTTTCGTTCTAAGGATGTATTGAGAGAATATTAAATATTCGATTTAGAATCGAGATATTTAAATAAATAATGATTATTTTAATTAAGTCAAAATTGAATTTTAAATTTAATTAAGAATGTGGGAAAAATAAAACGAGACTGTGTAGTAGGTAGTTTCTCTCCAACTACTCCCAGCTTTTTCGAGGTCAACTATTCTCAGCCTTTTCAAGTCAACTAGGGAACGTTGACGTGAAGTTTCAGGTAATTTGCCATCTGACTTCCCACCTCTTTCCTAGGACCTACTTATTTAAAACACTTCGTCTTTATACATTTGCCAAACCTCTCTCTCCCTATTGCTAACTTAGGAGAAAGCAAGCTCTTCATAAGGTACATGATTTTGGCTATCCATGCATGCGAATGAACTGATTTAAGGCAATCCTTTTACCTTACTTATTTCCTTTTAATTGCAGTATCAGGTAGGCCGTAGGAGTATTATCATTTCAAATTGTTAAGAAACCGCTCTCTCTACTAAATTTTCTTATATCATATTAGGACCAAAATTATATAACCCCTCGTCTTAGAATTTCTCAATAAGTTGCAATTCTTCTCAATATAAATTGATGAAAAACTATGTTTTAAAATTTTGGTCAAATCTCAAAAAATACATAAATTGAGACAAAGAGATATAGTATACTATTAAACTAAACTAAGCATGCTTACAGTTTCTAAAAAGATATGGGTATACTATTCTAAGCTAAAGCAATGCTTTAACTATATATTTCTAGATTACGTATCATATACAAGTATCCATTATTTCTCCAATTTTAACTAGGAAACTTTTTCCAGGCCTCCGGTCGTGATGATTACTTGAAAGAAGGTCGCGCGACAGATCAATATATCAGAAACTATGAACCACTTTTCCAAATTCATCCACAAGGTATTCTCTTCTATTTTTATGACAAAGGGAATTAGGGTCTAAAGTCTAATTCTTACTCTTACGCATTTGCTAAGAACGCTTATGATTACTAGACACCACCTTTTTTTTAAATTGCTTGCACCAACTGTTATTTGTTTCTAGCATGAACACATTATGTTAAACATTTAAATTAGTCTAGAGTTTGATTTCAATTCATGGCAATTACTATTTTTCAGTATTATGAACTTCTTTCTTTTCTCTCCCGGACGATACTAAGTTACTTAAAATTTAATTACATGTAGCTTTTGATAGGTAATCATGGATCCATACTAAAAACGACTGTAAGTGACCAGTTAGACAAAATTATAAAAATTGTCTATGCTTTTAACGTATATACGTTAAATCTTTTACCTTTGTTTTTAAAAAAAAAAAAAACTTAAATCATTTATTTCATCCGGACGATAAAAACCATGAAAATTTTGAATTTTTCAATTCGTTTGGTTTCAATACAATTGGCCCAAAGACCCCTGGGATTTTTACTCTATGGATCATTATCCTTAATATTTCACCTTTTTCTGGGCTTGTAGGAGAAAGCATAGCATGTGGCCTTTGGGAACACTGTTTAAGTTAAGTCCTTCTTTCCACTTATTACATGGTCGAAAAAATTGCTTTCACTAAAAACTAAGAGTGGCCAGTGGGCCGGGCTCGGGTCTGGCGGGCCTGCAGCGGTCGGTCGGGCGGACGGGAGAAGGGGCGGGTCGGGTCCGCGGGCTCTGGCGGGTCGGTGCAGCGGATCGAGCAAGTTCCGTCCCGATCCCAATCCCGTCGGGCTCGGGTCGGGCGGGCTCGGGTCGGGGTCGGGCTCGGGGCGGAATACGGCGGGTTTTCATTTTTTTTTTTTTTTTAAAATAACATATGTATAAAAAAAACTCAATAAACAAAACAAGATAGTGTAATAAAAACATCCCAAGGCTGTTTTTGTGCCTCTTATATTATTTAATAGACATATGATTTTTTTGTAATACAAATACAATTGTCTAAAATCTAAATTGCAACTTTGTGGTGTTGTCCAAAAGTTGCAAATTACATAATAAAATTACAATTAAAAAAATTACATTCTCAAAAAAACATGTTCTAATTGCTTGATGATTTCATGTGGTTCTTCGGTTGGAATTGGTATTTGTTGGTCAAATTGATCCACGTCGCTTCCACTACCTTCGGTTAAGATTTCATTGTAGTTTTCATCATCTTCTTCGTTGATCTCAGGTTGACCGCACCTTCTCGCCTCCGCCAGATCCAATCTCTCAATAATACCGCAATTTCCAAGCTGTCTCCGCTAATGAGTGTCTGTGGTCTCCTATTTGATATCACTGTCAGAAAAAGCGCTTTCAGACGCGACTTGACGATGCTTGAATGTTCAAAACATCTCGAGCCATCAATGAAAGTGTCGGAAAGGTCTTCTCATTCCCTCCAAAGATTTCAAAGAAGTCTTCATGTCCATCTTCATTGATAACTTCTTGATACTGATGTAACCCTCGCAAAATAAAAATATCCAACTCGCTAATTTGGTTAGTAGTAGAGGTATTTACCGCACATTCTATTTACGAGGCTTTCAATACTAGCCGCAGAAACAAAGATGTCTTTGTGAGGTTGTAATGAAGATGAAGAAGATGGTATGGAAGTCGGTAAGTTACTAGCATTTTCTTGTTGATAAAATCTATATATATTTTTGCATTGGTGTTCTACGCTAGACAATACTTCTTCTTTAGTTTGTTCAATAGGTGGTGGGTGATTTAGATTTTTGGGACTTGGAGGTGGTAGTACTTCTATACAATCGTAAATAGTTTCAATTAGTGATTTAGTACTGTCTATTTTAATAGTAGGATTTAATACAGAACCAATAATATAAATAGAGGGAATAGGAATAAAATATTTTTTTATTTTGAGAAACATTTTTTTAATAGCTGCCTTATAAGCTGGTTTTTCCATATATTCACTAAGTAATAAAAATATTAGAGTTATATAAAATAACATAGTTGAAATAGTAGGATAATATATACCGGAAAATTCTTTTGTTGCTTGAAAAATTTCTCTAAAAATACAATAAGGTCGGAAATTTTTTCCCAATCACTATCTAAAATCATATCACCGGCTTTTTATTATGAGAATTAAAAATAAAGTTATAGGTAATTTATAGTCATAAGCAACAAGTAGTTGCTCGTATAAAGAATTCCACCTAGTGGATACTTCTTGTGGAATTTTTCTAAAAGGTAGTCCACAATCATGACAAATTTTTTTATATTCTTTTCTACGTTGTACTTTATTACTTTTAAAAATAAAGTTTATAGCAAATTGTATTTTACTAAGAATGTCTTCAAAAAGTGATAGACCATCCTTTACAATTAAGTTATATATATGGCACGCACATTTTATATGAAAATGGTCTGGAAAAGATGGAGTTAAACTATTTTTTTAAATTGTAATTGCGTAATTGCTATTAGAAGCATTATCTAATGTAATAGTCATAATTTTATCGGTAATTCCGTAATAATCGCACACTTGATAAATATTTTCTGCAATAAAAGTACCAGTGTGCCTATCATCTATATATCTATACGCTAAAATACGTTTTTGCATAGACCATTTATAATCTATCCAATGACAAGTTACAGTTAAATAATCATGGCCGTTAGTACTACGACCTATATCAGACGTGATGGATACTTTGCCATTAAAATGATATAATGAAAAACGTAAATATTGTTGATATTCATGCGCAAATTTAAATACATCTCTCTTAACAGTTGATCTAGGAAAACCGTTAAAAGCAGGATTATATATATCTCTAATGTAATGAATAAAATCGGGAGATGAAGGAAATGAAAAAGGCAAACCCTCCACAACAACTAATTTTGATATTGCTTCCCTATCTCTATGTTTATTGTATTTAGAGCCTACAATTCCCCCCGTCATAGGGTTAATTTGACCAGACTTGGTCCTGGACATTATCAAGATGTGAACCTTGTCCCGATGGAGTGGGCGTGTTTGCGCACCCGATTTTGAAGCCTAGTATTGGGCATACCTAGGTGGATGAGCAGTTACTACGTGTCTAATTAAACCCCCCGTCTCACCGTGACCTTTTCCAGTTTTAAATTTTAAAACATTTTTACAAATTTTACATATGGCTACTTGATTCTCTACGTCTCTATCAAAAATGTCCATGCATCTGATTTTAATGGTCGTTTCTTTGGACCTCGTCTCATACTAGGGGGAATAGGAGGTATTTCAGTTGAAGGTGCACTAGTGGGTGTGTTGTCATCAACATTAGTGGGTATATCATCTAGATCATCGTCTAAATTAAAGTCTTCTTGAGTTCCAGAAAATAGCTCCTGGTCTAAATCTAATGGTATTGTAGGAAAATGTTGAGTATCAACAAAATCATCTTGTGTAGGAATAAGATGACTAGAAGAAGTACCCTTGCCCTGGTTGCCCCTACTAGAAAAAGCACCCTTACCCTTACCCTTAAACATACCTTTTAATCCTTCCATTTTAATTATGATAATAAATAAATAAATAATTAAAGACAATAAAATTAAGTGATCTAAACTAAATAAACAGAAAATAATAATTTAATGAAGGAACGAATGTACCAAACACTGACGTAACGTCGACGTGTAATCGAGAGGTTGAAAATTGAAACTTTGCTCGATGGAAGATCCTCAAGCTAGTTGCCAACTTCACTACCAATTCCCAAATGAATAAATAAAATTGAATATTTAGCAAACAATGTAGACTTGTAGAGAAATATATTGAGAAATTAGAGAGATTGTAGGAAGATTTGTGAGAAAGATGAAGAGAAAATGAGTTATTTATAGTTGAAAAATTGGGTTAAAGTGTAAATATAATAACTTATGGGTTAAAAATAAATATTAAGGGTAGGGGTTGGGGGGCCTAAAATGGTCACAATAACGGCCATAATCTAAAATGGCCGTTGGTGCAACGGCCATTTTTGCAAAGGGGGGAAAAGGGGCGGGTCGGGGCGGGGCGGGGCGGGGTCGGGGTCGGGGCGGGCTCGGGTCTCGCGGGACGAGACATCGTCCCGTCCCGAGTTCGAGTCCCGCCCCCGTTATTTTTATTTTTATTTTTTGGCGGGGTAGGGCGGGACCGGGGCGGGCTCGGGTCGGGGTCGGACTGTCCCGGCCCACTGGCCAGCCCTACTAAAAACTCAAATTCTAATATACAGTTCTCCTACTTTTTTTTTTTGGTAATTAGTACTTTCCATGACGTTATGTACTTCCAATTTATTTTTTTCCATTTTCACTGGTGTACTAGAACCAAGTACATATTACAATAATACAATTACATAACAAAAAAGAGCATTTGTCATCCCCAAGTTATCAGTCTTCGTATGGTAGTTAATTTCATATTAAGTATCTCTTCTTTTTTTTGAATGACATTAATATATTAATCAGTCCACATGTTTAATCATTTAATTTTCAAAATCCACATGTTTAAAGTTACATAATGAAAAAGAGGCCATTATCCCAGTAAGTTTTTTATCCAACAGTAATCATGTCCTTGTATTGCGTTTAATATTATTTTAAAGTTTCTAGTTTTAAATATCATTTCCATAGATTAATCAGACCTCATGTTTAATCTTATCAAGAAATTAATAAAGACAAACTAAATATATTTGATAGTATTATATCGCTTTCGATCTTTAGTCAAAATTTGGTAATTACTCATTTCTCGTAATATTACAATACTTTGTAGAAAGCATGGTGTGTTTTTTAGAAGGAAAAACCTGCCTTTGTTATTTCATGTTTAATTTTCCTTTCTTTTCCCATTTCTGTGAAAAAAAATAATTAATTTGGTACAAAATATGAAATATAGAATTAAACTTCAGCGGTATTAGATAGAGAAGTGAAACTATTTTTCTCCTTTTGTTGACTAAATAAAAAACATAACCCTGTGACTATTATTCGAGTGAGTTCATTAACATTAAGCACTGATGAAGACTTTTCTTATTAGATTCTATATGTAAGTACTTTGGCCAAAGCGTGTCGAATCTGGTACATTTCTATTTTCTACTCCCTCATCTTATTTTTACCAGTAGTAAAATGTTTTTTAAGAAATAAAAGGGTGGCTTTATCCGATGAGTAATTGAAAAAAGCGCATTTAAAATTTGAATTTTATGGATTTTAATCTAGAATCTATCACATTTTATATAATTTATTAAGTTCAAAATCAATTATTCCTGTTTATTTAGCAATTCTTATGTATACATGATTTAAGTCAAAACTATTGGATTGACATGAAGTCATATCTCTACTTTTATGTTTGTGGCAGGGGAAGGGTCTTTTTCCCTTTTATATGAAAGATACTGTAATATGTATTAATTGATAATATATAACTAAAAAAATATTAAGTAACCTGCTATAATTTGTTGTTAAATTACACATTTGTTATTATAGTGAAACCTCTCTATGACGTATGACATATCGTTTGTTCCGATACACTTTTAATTGTTATAACAAAATGTTATTATAAAGAATACATAATACTCTCTCCGGTCCATTTTGCGTGTCATGATTACTTTAAGTGTTTGATCCGAAATACTTGTCATTTTTAAAAAGTAAAATATAATTAATCATCTTTTTTCACCTTTACCCTTGCATTAGTAAGTGTAGAGAGATTAATATAGTGAAATAAAGAATAGTAGTATTAAACTGAGATCAAGGAATAAATATGAATAATTTAAATAAATTATTTTCTTAGTTAATATTTTCTTAATTAAGGCATGTGTAAAAGATAAACATGAAAAGTAAAATTGATCGGAGGGAATATAACATAACATAAAATTAGATCAATTCCATAAATATGACTATTACAGTGAAATGTTGTTATAGAAGATTGATTATTATAGAGACAGTTGACTTATGTAACACTAATATTACAAAAAGTAGTGTCGGGGGATGCGGAGCAATAGGTCGAATTACTATATAAAGAGTTGTAAACTATAGGACTTCTTGTTCGAGTAGGAATATTTCGGTTTTTCTCGTTCCTTCTCTTCGATAAGAATAGAGATTTGAAATGATACAAATTCCTCTTCATTCTGTTGTGCTCGATTGGAATATCAATCTCATCGAGATCATCGATATCATGCCAAATCTCATCAATCGAATCACTTTTTCGAGGCATTAGTATTCCACTAGGGTTTGACTATACAAACTGGCTAATCAAGTTCCGACACTCCTTATCTTATATATTGAAATTTCCGAAGATCTTAACAGTGGTCGTTGGATGTAGATGTTTTGCGCATCATTGTCGGAAAAGAGGGCTCATAAATCTCATCAACTCCATGGTTGAGTAAAACATGTTTATCCCTTGTAGTAATAACTATTCTGCTTCCATTGCCAAACCAGGTAGAATTTCCAACCAAAGCTCGCAATTGGTCCACGTCATCCACTCCATCAAGAACTGCTAACACTTTCTTGTAACGTAATCTATCACTCCTTACCATCATTCCTCCTTGGTGATCACCTGAGTAATCAACTCTTTCACTAATATTTAATCTATCATATTTTAAGAGTTCCGACAAAAAAGTCTTTTCTAGATATGCCAATCCTTCTCTCTTTGAAATTTCTCCAACCGGAGAAAGGAAGCAAAACCCCTCGAATTGCTCATAGTACATGTAGAAGATGGCTTTCGCAATGGCCGATCTAATACTTGTGTCTATCTTGTTACGTCCATGGATTCCACAAAATAACACCTCATCCGACCCCATCCTTAACAATGGAGTTATTCTCTTCACATGGAATTCAACATTCATCAATCCTCCGTTAGCATTTTCGTCTCTTAATCTTTTAACAACTTGTTCAACAATCTCAGTGATGCACCCTGATTCACTCCTGTCGTTTTAATACACATTTCTTTTTTAGTATAATTTTCCACAAATATAATTACTCTGACAAAAAAAAATTCACCATTTTACAAGGATTTAACTTTTTTTTCAAGGAACTCATTATTCATTAAAATAATACATAAATTCTTGTTTAGCTTATTGTTTTTTGGTTAAAAAAAACACCATATTAGTGGAATTAATTTCAGCCAAACTACATCCAAGTAATTCTCAAACATATCTAAAAAAGTCGTTCTAATGTGGTTGAAGAGATTAGTCAAAGATCTACTTTGGGCTCCATTACCCACCATTTTAAGGTGATTTTAGCTTCTTCTTTTAATATAAAAGCTTTCTCACGACCAAAAGAAATTTTCAACTAAAGAAACTTATGGTAATTAACTAACACGTATGTATTACGTACCCGTTATGGATATTCCGAACGTGGAAGCCTGAGATATCGGCAGCATCCCTCAACACACTCTTCCATTTTGTCAACCTAGAATCATCATTCTTGTACTTCTCCTCAAGTTTTGCAAATCCTTCCGCAAATTCATTCTTAAGATGTCGTACATCAGATGGCTCCACGTCATAGAAGACGGGGAAAACAGTTAGTCCAAACCTTTCCCGACATTCCATGATTTGTACAAGTTCATTCATGACCCATTCCGACGACGTATAATTTCTTGAGAAAACAACGATAGCAATTCTCGATGCTCGAATTGCTATCGAAAGTCCTTCTCCTATGAGTTTTCCTTTCTCTAGACACTCGTCATCTTTGAAAGTTTTAACATTTGTTGTTATCAGAGATGTATAAAGATGATCAACGAATGTCTTACGAGTGTCTTTACCTCTAAAATTCAAGAACACATCATACTTATTATTGGAGGATGAAATCAACGGTGGAGAAAATGATGACTGAGGTCCAGAAAATGAAGATGACCTAGTGAATTTTGAAGCTTTGGGAGATGATGAGAAATTGAAACTTGTCGTGGAGAAGTAGCCGCGACTAGCTGCACAAGGAAAAGAATTTGACTTATTTAGTTGAGGGGAGCTACGTATATCTCTAGGACTAAATGTAGATTGAGACGACATAGAGGTAGAAATATTAGAGATGATGCTCATTGTCTCTAAGAGTATAAGAGTGGAGTACATTGGGAGAGCTTTATTTATAAGCATCAATATTTTTTTTTAAATCATTACATAATTGGGAGATTTGGGAATGAAAAGGAAATAGAAGAGGAATATTTTGAATATTAACATGATGGGTTCAGTTATTAAAACTTTTAGTATTGACTCGTTATAATGTCTTTAAAATTATGAATTCAGATTAAATATTTATTAAAAATTTACTAAATTTTCACATGCACGGAAAATGATTAAAAAACCCGTCACCAAAGGGCTAATTTGAATTGAACTCACATGATGCCATTATAAGGAAAGACTACAATAACTTTTAAGTACCCGTACCATATTTATCACGTATTTCATAAAAAAACAATCTCCTCCCTCAACAATTGATATTTTGTCACGACCCGATTCTTGATTGAGCAGTAATTATAACTCGATATCTTAATTTGACTGAGCAAATTATCTAACATGACATGCAATCACATTTAAAACTTTATTCAAACAAATACAAATGATCAAACAATACATCTTTAAAATTGGAAATGTGAAATCCTAATGAATTTTGAAGCTTTGGGAGATGATGAGAAATTGAAACTTATCATGGGGAAGTAGCCACGGATAGCCACACAAGGAAAATAATTTGACCTACTTAATGGAGTGGATCGACGTATAGCCCTTGGACTGAATGTAGTTTCAGGCATAGTGGTAAAAATTTACGGAAAGTTTATGTAGTATAAGCAGCGCACTTCAGAGGGCTCATTTATAGGCCATTAAGGTTATTCTTTATTAAGAATAACTAATATATTGGGAGATTGTAAAGGGAAAAGACAGGCAGATTTCATATTTTAACTTGATGGGTTAGACTGTTAATTTTTTTTAGTATTGAATTTGTTATGTCAATTAAAGTATGGGTTCTAATTAAATATTTATTAAAAACATTATTTGTTGCACCGAAGATGGTCAGTTCAACTATACCTGTCACGAAAGGGCTAGATTTGCCACTGAAGAAGGGATTCTTTGAATTGAGCTCACATCCGATACCACTAAATTATAAGCTTTGAGAAAAATTGATTTTTTTTTTGTAAAAATAACCAATTATATTAAAGTAGGGAAAAACTACAATGATTTGTAAGTACACGTATCCATATCTATCATGTAAATTTGGATGAAAATTATTCTCTCTTAAAATTAGATGAAAAATTAATCTCCTCTCTTATCATTAAACAATTAATATTTTGTCACGATCTATCACACCCCAATCTAGGTGAGGCATGACTGGCACCTGGTGCCATACTGGCCCGAGCGAACCGCTCCATAACTCATAACCGCCGGACATGACCATCATACATAGGACAACTTGGATGACTATATCATATTATAAACCATCATGGGCCGACATGGCCACAACTCATAATGCATAACTATAAGTGGGCAAGAGTCGTATCAGCGAGCCATCGTACTCAAAACAGATATACACACGGGCCATCGAGGTCTCTGTCATATTGTACACACTGAATTGTATCTATAAAGTCTCTAAGAGTAACTGTCATCAAAATATTATCGGAACAGGGCCCTGACCTACTCATAAGTCTGTAACAAAAGCTGATATGATGACCTCTAGACTCGGCTGCACTCTGGAAGAACAAGAGTCTTACTGATCCACCACTGAATATCAACCCCGTCTACTTTGAGGGCTCATCAAATTGATTACCTGCACCTACCGACATGAAATGTCACGCCCCAACAATGAAACGTTAGTACAACGAAATGTACCAAATATGTAAGGCAGAATGCAATATATTTAAGGAAACTCTGAAACTGACAAACATGAATGAATACAATGAATCTTCTACTGAAGGAAAGGAATAAGAGTGGCTTACCATGTATTCTTGATCAGTTTACCAGACCGCTATCATTTGGACCACTTGGCCCATCTATTTAACTATACAACTTCACTGTAGTGGTACTCAGAACTACCTCTAGAAACTTTAATTACTGCCCTTTATTACATCATCATCTTTGTATACAAACTAAACATAAAGTGGCTATTATGCGTGGAAAAAATACCGTCTGTAAGGGGCACTATAACATCATTATCTAGTGGCTCGTACGTGTATCAAGATAGACTGTTCGTAGATCTCACAATAATTGGGTTGGACTATGCGTACAAGGGAGACCGTCCATAACCAACCCTTATTTATACCTATGCGTTTCATAGACCGTCCATAGGATATCTTTTATCATCCACCTACGCATTCATAGACCATCCGTAGGGAACATACTCATGCATAAATAACATTATCTCAAGATGCAACCATCAATATCTTTCAAGCTAGGTACTCGCGTCGATAACATATAACTTCTTTCCCTACTTTCGGTATTCTTAGCTTATATTCAACAGTTTTTATTCTATACGTCTTAGCTTTATAGAAACTCATAACTATTCACAAATTTACACAATCGTCTTGATCTACTATTAAATTGCTTTCGTGATTCGTAAGTCTTACCTTTCACTAATTAATTTGGTACCTCGTATGGTTCGTAATTCATAATCCTTTCAAGCGACTCATTGCATTCGTTAACTCATTACCTGCTTCCTTTAACGTAAGGAGTTTCATTACTATTTTTGAACGTACGCAATCATTCTCGTTAAATAGTACAACTCATGTTACAACTAATATGACCTTACATTCTTCTACTTACATAATACCATTCTCTTATTAGCTGGGTCGTTCATAACCTTTAAATTTATGAGGAGGTTCTGGTTAAGCAACTTATCTCGTTTCTTACTTTATATCTCGCTCTTTTGAATATTAGAGGTATTTTGTCGCCATTTTTATTTAATCGAAAGATCTATTTTGGTATTACTTCATAATATAGATTCTAAGTGCAATTCCTAATTCATAAGCCATTTATAGATAATATTCAAACGAAGGCTACACCTCTCGTCGTATACTTAGAACAAAATTCCCGAAGGTCCTACTCATTTCTAGAAACTATCCATATATTACCACTACGAATGACTCATATCTTATTTACATTCTCTTATGAACTACTAGAGAATCTTAATCCATCAATATAGAGCATACTCAAGGACTCATCCCCTTGAGCTTCTTAAACTCCCCGTTTCATGTTGATTCAGTTACAACACTTTCTAACATGAAAGTACAGGAAGGAACATCCTCCCCTCTTAGAAATATTCGTTCTCAAATGTTAAATCTCACAATCTCACAGAAAATTTGCCTGAGACTCCTTTATAAATTCGGATAAACCCAACTTGCACGCAGTCATAAAACACAGTATACAAGCCACACAGGGACAACATCTAAAGAAGGGAACACTTGGCCTTACATGGCCTTCTATCCTGAACATAAAAACATAAACACAAGCTTACCTTAACATTCATCGATTGTGCTAGCAGGGCTATAACATCCCATCTTATATAATAGCTTAACCATGGACAAAGGTCGGTAACTTATCATTATATAACTATCTTTCTCGTGATTGCTCTCATTCTCATACCGAAGATTTTCGTCTATGGACATCACCAACTCTTGATTATTACTTCTACCCCGATGCTTATGCTCCTCTAATTCAAGCCTATTCAATACGTTTCAACTCCGCTTAATTATATAGGTCAGGCTCCCTCTTGGTCCTGCAACTCGTGATCCTCATTGTATTACTTATTAAGATCTCTATGATACATAAGAGTAACTGTTATCAAAATATGGTCGGGAGAGGGCCACGGCCTATCTATAAGACTGTAGAAAAAGTTGATATGATGACCTCTAGACTCGGCTGCACTCCGGAAGAACTGGAGTTTTACGGATCCTCTGCTGAATATCAACCCCGTCTACTCTGAGGGCTCCTCAAACTGATTACCTGCACCTATAGGCATGAAATGTAGTGCCCCAACAATGGGATATTAATATAATAAAATGTACCAAGTTTGTAAGGCAGAAGACATTATATATAAGTAAACTCTGAAACTGAAAAGCATGAATGAATACAATGAATCTTCTGTCGAATGAAAGGAATAAGAGTCACTTACCACATATTCTAGATCCGCTTACCAGATCGCTATCAGTTGGACTATTTGTCCCATCTATTTAACTATACAATATCATTGCCGTTGTACTCAGAACTACCTCTAGTTACTTTAATTATTACCGTTTATTACGTCATCATCTTTCCATACAAACTGAACATAAAGTGGCTATTATGCGTGGAAAAATGTTCATCTGTAAGGCGCACTATAACATCATTATCTAGTTTCTCATACGCATAGCAAGATAGACCATCCATATAACTTTAAAAAATCGGGTTGGACTATGCGTACAAGCAAGACTGTTCATAACCAACCCTCATTTATACCTATGTGTTTCATAGACCGCCTATAGGCTATATTTTATCATCGATCTACGCATTCATAGACAATCCGTAGGTAACATACTCATGCATAAATAACATCTTCGCAAGATGCAACCATCAATATATTTCAAGCTAGGTACTCGCATCTATAACATATAACTTCTTTCCCTACTTTCAGTATCTCTTAGCTCGTATTCAATAGTTCCTATTCTATACGTCTTAGCTTTAGAGAAACTCATAACTATTCATAAATTTACAAAATCGTCTTGATTTACTATTAAATTGCTTTCGTGATTTGTAAGTCTTACCTTTCACCAATTCATTTGGTACGCCGTACTGTTCGTAATTCATAATCCTTTCAAGAGACTCATTGCATTCGCTAACTCATTACCTGGTTCCTTTAACGTAATTACTATTTTTGAATGTATGCAATAATTCTCGTTAAATAGTATAACTCATTTTACAACTTATATGACCTTACATTATTCTACGTACATACTACCATTCTCTTATTAACTGGCTCGTTCAGAACCTTTAAATTTACGAGGAGGTTCTAGTTAAGCAACTTATCTCGTTTCTTACTTTACATCTTACACTTCTGAATATTAGAGGTATTCTGTCTCCCTCTTTATTAATCGAAAAATATATTTTGGCTATTACTTCATAATATAGATTCTAAGTGTAATTCCTAACTCATAAGACATTTATAGATAATACTCTAACGAAGGCTATATTTATCGTCGTATACTTAGCACAAGATTACCGAAGGCCCTACTCATTTCTAGAAACTATCCATTGATTACCACTACGAATGGCTCATATCTTATTCATATGCTCTTATGAACTACTATAGAATCTTAATCCGTCAATATAGAGCATACGAAAGGACTCATCCCCTTGAGCTTCTTATAAGGGTGAAGTCACTATGGAATCATGCTAAAAGAAGAAAGGGAAAGCCTTACATACCTTAAGGCTGATTCTCCGACGGTGACGATGAAGTTCGCCTTGTCACAATCCATCTACAACAGAAAACCATACTAATATTAATAAGAAGGTTCATACAAAAAATAGGTACAAGTTGCTTGTTCTACGGCAATTCGGACAGCGTCTCCCCCTTTTTCTTACAATTTTCCAAATAAAAAATAGTATAAACAACTACCACAAAATCATAAATAACTTATCCCTCATAATCTCCTCCCATTACAAGTCATAACTACACTCTTAAAACTGTCACAACAAGGAAACAACAATCTTCGTCCAACTAGAATGATATCTTGAAGCTTTTCATCTTAATAATTCAACCAACACCAAAATAAAATTATACACAATTAAGAAAGAAATTTACTTACCTTATACAGAAACTATAACTCGAAATCTAAGCTTGGTTTAGCTCACAACAACCTTCAAAGTCATCACAACACCTTAGGGGTGTTATTCTTCACTAAAGACAACTTTTAATGTCAAGATTGGGTGTAAACACTTGGGTTTCACTCCAAACCCTTGTGTAACTTTTCAGGAACATTAGTAGGAGTGTAAGGATGGGGTTTGGTCTAACAATGACCATAAATTAATCCCAACTCGTAATTAAAATAAGTTAAATTCGGCAACCGCCTCAGTGGGTCTCAAAAGGGGTTGTCTATGTATTCTCGCAAAAGTGTGAATATCTCTCTACTCCGATGTCGAATGGGAAGAACGGTTTAATGAGTTGAAATCTAGACTCATAGATATTAAATTTGGTGGGTGGACCATCCTGTAAATCAAAGTATATTGGAATAAAAGCTTAGTCACAAAGGACCTAAATTTCAGCAAAATTATGATCGTAACTTGCACTAACTTTTGCCAACTTTTGTTTTACAACTTGATTGAATTCAAAACTTAATATACAAATATTATACAATTCAAATACCTTAAAATACGATCTCCCTAAAATATTATGCACTCGTAGTTTTACCCGAAAGTACGGGTTATAACATCTTTGATTCGTTTAACCTCCAACCCTAATGATACTTCCCTAATACTTGTTTTAACCCATCATTATCATTGTAAAGGTCCTTAAACTCTCAGGATCATATTGATTCACTTATGATGCATTCTAACATAAAAGTACGGGGTGTAACACGATCTGATTTTTAGCGATCCGTGACCACAAGCCAGTGCCTTAGCTTGACTTGCGAACCATCTAACGTGCTCTGGTCTAAAATGACATGCAATCGTTAAACATTCAAAAATAATCTAAATCAATTTATTAAAATTTATTATTCAACCCAATACTAATAATGAACAATATTGGTAGAGGATAAGATGTGGGAAGCGAGGTTGAGATGGTTCGGGCATTGCAGAGGAGAGATATAAATGCCCCAGTGCGGAGGTGGGAGAGGTTGTCTATGGACGGGTTTAGAAGGGGTAGAGGTAGGCCGAAGAAGTATCGGGGAAAAGTGATTAGACGAGATATGGTGCAGGTGCAACTTACTGAGGACATGACCTTAGATAGGAGGTTGTGGAGGACACAAATTAGGGAAGAATAGTAGTAGGTAGTCCTACTTACGCTCATAAAGTGATAGTTGTAGTGTTATTACTGTAGGCCCGATTAGCTCATCACACTTATAGGCGCATTATTGTTTTATAGTCCATGTAGTTTGATTTCTGCTGCTATGTGTTCCCTAGTATACTTTGCTTATATTATTTATTTGCGTTAACTACTGCTTCCTTTTGTCAGAAGGCGCTATCATGGCGTATTTAATTTTGTTATTAGCATGTTCATACATCTTTAATTTTTTGTCTCTGACCGTTTCTCTTGCTTTGTAATGCTTGCTTGATTGTGATTATGTTTTATCTTGAGCCGAGGGTCTCCTCGAAATAGCCTCTCTACCTACCAAGATAGATGTAAGGTCTGTGTACACTCTACCCTTCCAGATCCCACATCATGGGATATCACTAGTAAGTTGTTGTTGTTGTAATACTTCTTAATATGGAAATTTTGTGAAATACTTTGCGCAGTGGATATTCAATACCCATTACTAAACATGTCTTTGAAGCCTCTAAATACGAAGAACTAGAGGATTACATAAGACACAAGCTCCCTATCTAATCATCAATTAAATTATTAAGAAATCATATCAGAATAAATAAATATGGGTTCCCCACACAAAGTAATACAGAGCTCAGGGGATATCCTAGTTTGCATTCTGATGACCTTCAAAATCTACACATACATTGGTATAAGTCAGTATAAGTTCCCACAAGAAGAATGTTAGTACGGTACTAAGTGAGTCTCAATAATTCCTCATGAAAGGTGGAATAACAATTTAAAGTATACATGAATGTCACGACATAAATTTCCTTAGCCGTGGTGGCACCCCACTATCCCAAGCCACGTGGACCAATGATGTTAACCCCAAATTTTAAAAAGGAAATCATAACAATTAAGCCTAACATGCTAAAATATCATAATACAATATGAAAGCATAAATCCCAAATACAAACAGATTCCCGAGAACTGGTGTTGCATTATCATGAGCAAACTAAGAGTGTCATTATAAAGTCAAGAAAGGAAATTGTTGAACTTTCTTAATCTAAATATCAATTCTTTATCTTACTATTTTTTGATAATTGACAAACATTGTTCAACTGACAATCTATGTACAAGAAACATCTCTTGTGATATGAAGTTGTATCAACTTGTTGTTTGATATTAAGAGTAAATATTGGTGTTGAAACATGTTGGTGACATTAAGGAAAGGGGCTAGGGATGATGATGGTGTTAATTTGAATAAGAATCCATAGTAGTATGACTTTAGAACTTCATGCACGCAAGTCGTTTGATGAATAGTTTAAGTGAAATCTCGTATGAGGTATGAGCTCCATATTGACGTAAGTCCCTCGTTTAATGTCAGTAATATTCCATAGCATGTGTAAGGCTTCACAGAACGTAACCAGCTTTATCAGCAAGGTATGTAAGCCAAACTTTCCTTCTCGACATGACTTGACAAAACGCTATCTTGAAAATGAGTTCTATTCCATGTAACCAACTAACGATATGCCTTCTATGATAAAGCCAATCATATTCCTCCCATATTTCCCATTCATAAGAATATCTGAGATTCTATATGTTTCAAATTGGTTATATTGAGATTCATGAACGTAGCGCCAATAACAATAGTTGGAGGATAACGATGATAGGTCACTCCGGCTCTGCTCGTGACATCCTTTGAAGTCTATCTTGCATTGTACATATATATTTGTATGTATTTTCTTGTCAAGACACGCTATAGTCGATCGGGTGCGACACTTATATGCCCACCACTACAATTGGTTTTGATATTACCGAGTCGCACATCTGGGCCGGGTACGACCGAGTCCTCTTCGAGGCCGGGTACAATATACTATGATATGATTTTCCCCACAAAGAGGCTTGATATAATATTACATAGCCCAGTTGAGTGGCTTAAATTTATAGACATGTATATATATCCATACTTATGACAGGGTATGCCCTCAGAGGTATCTTATGAGTTTCAGGTTGATATCTGTACCCATATCTCTTATGTTATATCTTCTATTTACATTTATTTTCTACCTTACATATTCAGTGCATCTTTCGTACTGATTCCCCTTTCTGGGGCACTGTATTATTTCCCGCAGGTACAGATAGACAGAGCGACGCTCCTCCCCAGTAGGTTGTCTGTTCAGCTGTGATTGTCGCACTCCCCTCTCTTGGAGTTTCTATACCGGAGTCTTTAGGTACTATTATATATTACTAGTATTTTAGGTATGGTGGGGCCATATCCTGACCTGCTGATGTATTAGGTCACTCTTAGAGTCTTGTAGACTTGTGTATAATGGGTGTATATATGGCGTGGCCTTGTAAGCCCCTTTTTTGCTACTAGTCTACTTTTTTGTGGCCTTTGTTGGCCTTAGTTATCTGTATATATATCATGATGGGACTCCTATGCATGCAAGTTTTCATACATTCTTGTCTTATACGATTATATAGAGGCTTTGTCAGCCCAAGTTTCGTATTATAGGTTCCCGATACTATAGTGGTACGCTTAGGCATTCGGGTAGTGGGTGTTGGCCACCTCCCCCCTAAGATTGGGGTATGATGAACTTGTTATCAAAGTAGGTCTGTCCTAGGGAGTCTTCAAGCTGTATCTGATAGAGTCTTATTTATGGGTACGTCGTGCTCCTCACTTATAAGCAGAAGGTTACAAGATATTTAGGATGGTTACTTTTTTTTCTTGATCTAGATTGTGCAATAGGACTGAATCGTAGATGTCCACTCCTAATCTTCAACTTGTTTATGTTCTAAGCTATTCCTACTACTACTAGACGACAAGAAGCTTTGTGGAGGTTAGACGATGAGGTGGAAGAGGGTGTCAGTCAGGTACTATCCACTGATCCAGGGAGATAGGAGCACCAGGATGAGGTTGTATCTCGGGCCTCCAGGACTCTACCCCCGCCCCCACCTCCATAGGGGCAGAGGGGAGCTGATGTACCTCCAGTTCATCCTGCAGTTACCTCTAATCATGATTTAGATATGTGGAGTGCGGTGCAACTATTGACTCGACTTGTGGCCTGAGAATATAGGCCTTGGGGTCCCCGAGTCGCCTCCCAAGTCTCAAACCAGGTCGCGGCCACATCACGAAACCTAAAGGAAGCCAACTCTACAGTCTCGGCATATGTAGTATGCATAACCCGTAAGGTCCACTGCATCCTATCTAGAAAAATTTATGGGTCTGCATTGGGATTTGTCCTTATAAATACTGGATGGTCCAGGTTAATGAAGTCCCCAACTCTTACACTTATTGCCATATCAGCAACATCAGGAGTCTAATGTTGGGCCTAAACTAAATAGTTAGTGACACATCAGTTTCGTCGGTATTAATAACCCCTTTAGTGATAAAAACATACTATTACCTACCAAACTTATAATTTCTATCACGAACTTGTTCGTCATAAATACTATGCATTTGGGGACGAAAAATATTTTCGTAGGTAATACAACTCTATTTAGCGACGAAACGCTAAGTTGTCTTTGCATACATTTAGTGACCCGTGTTTTAGGGACGAATGATTGACGAATTGCTTTTCGTCACGAAAGATTTTTGGTGATGAAATATGAGTTTTAAGTGACAAAATTATTCGTCACCGATAATCGAATTTGTTGTAGTGAAGGTTTATATCCTTGTAAGTTGTGTAAGTTTTATATTAATGAATAGTGTATATATGTGGATAGACTTCGACCATCACAAGGTGCAACGGAAAGGCAAGGCTGTCACAGAGGCTTGATCGTGTAGCACTCCTGTTCGGCCCCAAAGTAGGCTACGATTTAGTTTTTCGAGACTCCGATAGAAGTACATACTAGTTATAAATGTTGAGGGGTACTTGTCATGCTTGGGGGTCCCACTCAGACGCTTGTAATGAACGGTCGAGTGGGTACCGCTATTGAACTGTGTTGATGAGTGATTTAGAGAATCAGCCTTACGATGATTGCAACTGCTATTATGTGGGCTTGTCACCATTATGTGGTCTCATCGCCATATTTGATATTGTCGTATTTATTCATCACACATGTTTTGATATTATATCGTAAAAAATATAAAGGAGTTAATGTTATCATGGTTAATTTAAGTGCAATGATCTGAGAAGACGTCCTAAATAGGTTGTTATGATCTAAGTGTCGACTTATTTTTTGATGTGTTAAGGTTGGGTAAATGGGGTTAAGTTTGCATACAACTTCGACAATAGAGTACTAGTTGGTGGGTACTATGATAGTAAGGTCCTTGTATATGTGAATGGATTGATTATACTTGACTGTGATTAGAATATGTGAACAATGTGACTTGATGAATCATTTAATTGATATGTGTACATCGTGACTTATATGGATTATTGAACTGTCTTGTATAGGCTGGTCTGGTGTCAACTTGATATTTATCTCTGTTACGTACATCTGTCGTTGTCGGCCTATGATGTCTATAGGGGTATGTTGTGTACTCATGCTACGTTTGCTGCATCTTTTCTGATGCAGATACAAGTCTCTATACTAGTTCGTAAGCTCGAGTGTGAGTCCCGGCAGATGGATTTCAGCATTTCAGGTTGAGGATGCTTCTTCCAGCATGCCTTGGCTGCTTATTCTCTTACTATGTCTTTACATTTGGATTCAAATACGTAGTTAGACATTTTGATTTTGTTATTCAGTTTTGGCCTATGTTTCCTTCATTCAAACTTGTATTCCACATTAGTGCTCTTGTATCACATACCAGATGTTTTGCTGTTATTTGATGTTTTAATTATATTTCTGCATTTCTTTCATATTGTTTTCTTTACATGGTAAGTGGTTCACCTACCGATGGAAATGTGTAGGTGCCACCACGATTCCTGAAAAGAGGTCGTGACAAAATTGGTATTAGAGCTCTAGGTTAAACGGTCTTAAATACAAGAGAAATATCTAGTAGAGTCTTACGGATTGGTGCGGAGACGTTCGTACTTATCTTCAAGAGGCTATGGGACATTTAGGAAACTTCTCTTTTTTCATTCCTTTCGCGCTAATTTGAATCAAATTGGTGTTTGAACTTCTTCATCCTATTCTATCACCTATGGTGGTAAAAATATTAAATTCGTGCGTGAGTGTTTTGATATGATGTCACGAAGTAGGATCTGAGATGTGTTACCATGATATGTACGTGTGTCCCTGTTCAGTCTTATGTTGTGGTTTAAAGGTTCGGTTTAGTGGGTTTATGATTGTGACTCCTCAGTTCGGTGGTATCTTTAGAAAGTGGAAATGACAATTCAGAGGTGCAAGAGGAGGAAATTAGATGGATAAATCTCCATTGTAAGAAGGAAAAAATTGATAGCTGATGTGCTTGTCAGTATGATGCAAGATGTACGAGGGTGGATGTCGTGCGGGTTATAAAAGATTAGCTTAGCTTGGATTAGACTGAGTGGTGATAGTAAAGAAGAATTAGCGGTTGTGAGTTCTTTCAAGGAATGGCTTTCTGTTCGAGATCAGGTGGCAATGTTACATGTGATGAGTGAAGCTTAATGGAATAGACTGTCGTGTTTCTTTACCTAAGAGGGTGTTCGTGGGTTCACTTGGAATTTCGAGGTTAGTGATGATAGGAGAGTTGTTGAAACCAAGAGATTGTGGATTTGTGAGTTATTTTGATGTGTTTAGGATCAAGTGAGTGTAAGAAGTCGTGTATGAGTTGGTATGTTGGGCTAGATTGTAGGCTAATGAGAGCCAATGATCGACTAATAGGGATGATTCTAGCAATATTCAAGTGTGGAGTTCTATTTGAGAGATTAACGAGTGTTGTAACTAGTTTTTGGATAAGGTTGTGGGAATTGATATGTAAAGGTTAATACATGGGAAGTTCTTTAGTTACTGGTATAATGACTTTGAAGTTGACCGAAGGACCGAAAAAATTCCACGGTTAGTTAGATGTGTTATGGCTCGGCAAATAAGGTAAATATTGGGTTTTCGCAGGCAAACATCATATAGACTGTCGAATAAGGTGTTAGTCAATAAGATTATTTATGATAATAGATTGATGATGGTTTGACTAAAACTAGTGGCAAAGAGCTTTTCAGATATCGATGATCGGGTCAGTGAACTTATGAACCAATATAGAAGAAGGATTATTTCAGTTAGGTATTTTTGGCAAGGGTACTTCGATGAAACGATATGAGAATGTTAGCAGGTTTGAGTAGTCATCGATCATTAGTGGTGGTTATGATTTGAATGAAAGGTGTAAATTGAGAAATTAATATAATTTGGAATGAGTAAGGTACCTCTTCCAGAAAGGGGAGATTTTGGATTCTAGCAACAAGAATTCTTGGGTTAGGTGTGGAATATGGTGGCTTGTTTCACATCTTTTAGATTAGGTAAAATTGTTAGTATGCTGAGAGGAGTAGGTCTATGGTAATTAACTAAGTGTTATGACGAATATTCCATAGGGTTTGCGATTGGTGACTAGTGGTAGACTGTGTAGATGCTTTGTTGATTAATAGTACAGGTGAGTATTTCAGGTGGTAAAGACTTAGAGGTAATTGCGCAAGGTAAGGTAATTGGATCGTATAGTAGATGCATTAGGATTTGGTAAGGCACGAGGGTTGCGGGATTTGATACCTTCTAGATTGATAAAAGGTAATAAGGTCTTATTGTTAGAGACTCGATGGGTAGAGGTGTAGTACACGAGGCCGCAGGCTTTGCATCAAAATGTTCGACGTTGTTGGCCGAGTTAAGAGAAATTACAAAGAGGATTTGATGTATTTATAGTTCATGGAGTTCTATTAGACTTGCGTATCGAGTAGAGGTTGAGGAAACATGGAGATTATTATCAAGGACATAGTTCGTCAGTATTAAATTGATGACTTGGGTAAAATCCTGCTTTGAAGGCTGTGGGTGACGACACGTGATAGATTATTCATGAGGGAAAGAGATGGAAGAGGTCGTAGCATTTTTAGGGAAAGCTTACTAGTTCATTGGAATAAGTTTGGGAGTCTACCGATGAGTTAAAAGTTGAGAATTTATTTTATTCCGGGTCAAATTTGTTTATTTGAGTCTGGGTGGCCCATATTATATTGCTGGGATGACTTATGATATTCTGGTAAACCACTGACAAGGTATTGATGGATTTCAATTCGGAAAAAAATTATAATTGTGTTACTGGTTCTCATAGAAATTTCAAGTAAGGTCGATGATGTTCTTTGGTTGACAATAATCCAGATAGTTCTAATGGTTTGCACGGATACTTGGTGTATATTGAGGAGGTACAAATGGTTATGGAAGTATTTAGAGTGATCAGTTGATTTTCTACGGATCTGACATGGCAAGGTAATCATTTGATATGTTTATAATATGGTGATTATCGTGATAGTTGTAGATTCAATCGAACGCATATGTGGGTATCGCATAATCAAATCAAGGAACTTGAGCATAGTCAGTTCTTGCATTCGAGAATTAACTGTGAAGGAAAATTCGATTATGAAGAAATCGAAGTTTGGGGTGTTGTGGTAAGTTATAGTAGTTTCGACTGATTAAGTGAGCAGGCAGTTTTGTCATTTCAATTCTTGCCTGTTGGGGGCTTTCTTGGGACTAGGATGGGGCTTTCTTCGTACTATCTTTCTCTCCATTCGAGGACAAACATTTATTTAATTGGTATCTGCTGTAACGACCCGTCCGGTCATTTTTAGATAAAGACCTTTACTTGCTTGTTTGACCATTCCCGTAGAGTCTATGTGGGGTTTGTGATGCGCGAAGATGGGTGGTATGGATCCTGAGGTCTATTTTTATGAGTTTCAGATGAAAAACCCAAAACTAGAAACTTAGAGTTGATTAGTCTGACTCAAAGTTGACTTTTGGCTAGATGGGTTCATTTTCGAGTTTCGTCACTTTTGGTAGTTCTGGAGGGTTATTTATGACTTAGTCGAGTCATTACTTCATTTTCTGAGGCAATCGGATGTATTTTTGGGCCTTATTTGTAAAGGTTGGATATTTGGTTTTCTAGGACGATTCTTTAGAAAAGTATGTCTTAGCTCGGTTAAATGTGAAATTTGAGGGTACGAGAGAATTCGTAGCCCTGTTTACCTTAGACGAGCATATCTGGTTTGTGTCCGGGGAGTCTCGGGATTATTTCGGGGGTTTGATGGATGTTTGGAATATTTTCCCTATTTTGGTGTCTGGTGTCCGCTCTGGTAGAATCTGTTTCCGCTCTAGTGTGTTCACCTCGCGGGAGGCTGGCTCGTCGAAGCGAGGGCTGGGAAGTGGAAAATGTTCGCCGTAGCGGAGGGTCTGTCCGCAGGGGCGAGTCTACTCCTGCGGAGTCTTGCTTGATGTGGCGCTGAGGTGAGGTGTCAAGTGACACTGCATCAGCGGGGGTTTTGTCTGCCGCAGCGGTTCCGTTCCAGCAGAATCGATTCCGCTGAGGCGGAAGTACTATATCAGGTGTCCTAAAAAAAATTTAGGTCAGAATTTTCCTTCCCAAAACAGAAAATCTCTAGACCAGAGCCGTCATTGAGTATTTTCAAAACCTTAGGAGCAATTTCAAACTTGGGGTAAGAGATTCTTTCATTTATGACTTAAGTTTATGCTTATAAGTTCATTAATGGTGATATAGTGTGTTATTAAGTTGGGGGAAATGAATTGCAAGTTTCTATGAGAATAAGAGAGTTATGTTATTGATTGATGAAGAATTTATGGATTTAGTTTGCTTATATTTATGAGAATTAGTCATGAATATGATTAGATAATCATGTTATAAGGATTAATTCGGTTGTAGAAATCTATTTTCAATTGGAGGAAATTTCTAGGGTTTCAATTTGGGGCTTTTGAATATTATTCAGTTGAGGGTTCAAATGTGTATAGTTCTTCAATTAACTTAAGGATATGACTACCTAGTATGTGTTCTTAGTATTTGGGTATTAAAGTTTGAGTCTTAGTGGTGTGGGCCCGGGTTGGTATTTTAAAGTTTTATTGTAAGTTTATATCCTTGTATGTTGTGTAAGCTTTATATTAACTAATAGTGTATATACGTGGATAGACTTCAACCATCACGAGGTGCAAGGAAGGGAAAGGTTGTCACCGAGGTTTGATCGTGTAGCGCTCCTGTTCGGCCCCAAGGTAGGCTACTGTTTAGTTTTTCGAGACTCCGATAGAAGTACATACTAGTTATAAATCTTGAGGGATATTTGTCATGCTTGGGGGTCCCACTCAGACTCTTGTAATGAACGATCGAGTGGGTACCAGTATTGAATTGTGTTGATGGGTGATTTGGAGAATCAACCTTACGATGATTTCGACTGCTATTATGTGGACTTGTCACCATTATGTGGGCTCATCGCCATATTTGATATGGTCATATTTATTCATCACACATGCTTTGATATTATATACTGATTGTACTTGAATTATCATGGTTGTACTGTTTTATATGATATCCTAATTGTACTTGGATTATCGTGGTTGGACTGTGTGATATGATATTCTGATTGTACTTGGGTTTCTTGTTGTTGAATTCTGAATTCATGTGTTAGTCATCTCCTATACTTGGTTGCGTCTCATGCATTTTGATTTTTTACCTTGTACTGTCATTTGCATTCATATATTCATGGTTCTGATGATATTGATATGATAGTGGTATGAAAATGTTGTGGGTCTAAGAGATCGAAAAGGCAAGGCACTTATGAGATTATTAGAAACATTAAGATGATTATAATATTATGGATAGCTCGGGTTGCACGCTGCAATGGATATGAGGATACATAAGGATCAGAGTTGCACGCCTGCAACATGATATTATTAAAGCCAAGAGCTGGGCTCCATGATTCAAAGAGTTATTTCGGAGCAGAGAGATATATGGACTTCGAGGGTCCCCCATGCATATAATTCAAAGAGTTAAACTTGGGTGAAACCCTAATTTAATTGGATAATTGAATTGATGTTATTGAATTAGATTGATTTCCATGATTGGACTTGTCTCTGTGGATACCCGGATACCTGGATCTGTGAACATTTGGATAATTATTGAATTTATTGCCATTTGTGGCTTGATTTCTTATGCATGAGTTTTGTGGGTATAATTTGTAAGTATAAGTCTTTGATGTCCACTGCTACTGAGGTCAGAAATGTCAATATGTCATGCTTATTGTCTAGAACTAGGAAAAATATGTGCAGTATGTGTTGTCCGGTAATTGACCGTGTGATCGAGTACCGAGTCTAGTAAGGACCTATAATAAGTGTTGTTATTAGGAAAGTAGGCATTGAATGATCTATGTGTCTCAGACTGTAACAGTATAGAAACTTAACTAAATCTAATGCTAAAAAATATAAAAAAGTTAATGTTATCATGGTTAGTTTAAGTGCAATGATCTGAGAAGGCGTTTTAAAGAGGTTGTTGTGATCTAAGTGTCGACTTATTTTTTGATGTTTTAAGGTTGGGTAAATGGGGTTAAGCTTGAATACAACTTGGACAATAGAGTACTAGTTGGTGGGTACTATGATAGTAAGGCCCTTGTATATGTGAATGGATTGATTATACTTTACTGTGATTAGAACCTTATGTGAACAATGTGACTTGATGAATCATTTAATTGATATGTGTACAACGTGACTTATATGGACTATTAAATTGTCTAGTATAGGCTTGTCTGGTATCAACTTGATATTTATCTCTGTTATGTATCTTTCGTCGTTGTCATCCTATGTTGTCTACTGGGTACATTGTGTACTCATGATATGCTTGACATATTCGGCCAGCATTTGTATGTAATACACCAATCACTAAATCTGGGGAGCAACTTGCCCCAAGAAAACTCTATATCGACGATAAATATCTTTGAAATTTTTTGGAATGAGGAGTTTGAAGCCAATGGTACAGTGGTATGTGTAAACCATGGAGAATTCCTCAACATGGTGATTCATTTGGTTAGTCGAGTCTACTATTTAATGACTATGTCAGAGTCAAAACTACAATCTTTCACAACTTCAGGAAGAGTCTTAACAGTTATCCAAGATTCTATATTTTCAACATGTTCAAAGTTTTCTTGCATAAGAAGGTCTCCTGAGAAATTAATACCAGAGGGGAGAATTTCAACAGCAAGAGAATGCAAGCCAATTTCTTGACTTTTAGGGGAGATGTGTTCTTTCTCTGGGCGATGGTTTGCGGGAGTACCATTATTATCGCAGGCGGAGTGTGAAAGAGAAGACCTAACATATGACATTATGGAAGGGAGTTTGGAAAAAGAATGAAGATCTTTGAAAGTTATAAGAAGATTGTGATTGCCATCTATGCAAGATTTTGACTCCTATTTATGGTATGAAAATATAACGTTTGAGAAGTGAAAAGACGCTCCTCATTATTGCAACATTTCACGTCGATCAGAGCAAGTGGCCAGTTGCCGCTGTTTCAGAAGCATTGAAGAGATGTGACATTTGACGTTTTTGCAATCATTACGTTTCATATTTCCCGCCGAAGTGTAGGGTTCGGTTAGTCCGGTGTTTAAATGCACTTACCGAGCGCAAATGACACGCCCAGAAAGTGCGGGGACTATCTATGTAGGGAAAAATTCGTATAAGATAGTTGTATGAATAATGATGTGACGCTACCGGTAAGAAACAAGCAGGATCGGAAGCGTCGTACGTACACATGGTATCGGTAATTTAGAAGGTCTGGTGAACCGTTTAAATTACAATAGGAGGTCGTTAATGGACCGATCGTACATCTTCCAACGGAGAATTAATGGCATTTATAGATGCACTAATTGTCCAATTATTACAACATTCATTCTCTTGTATTAATAAGGACATATTTCGTGGGGTGTGTACCCGTGAGCTCATGTATAAATAGGATACATTGTTCCATTGTAAATCATCATATGCAAGTTATTAAAATACACTTTCTAATATTTCTCTCGATTACAACGCTTTCAGACTAGTCATGGGGACTTTGTCCTGAAGCTAACACAAGGCTCAGACTAACTATTCATTTACTTTGTCTTAATATTATTTACTTGCATTGTATTTTATCGAATATTATTGTCATATCAGTCACTTGAGATCCACGTGTCCTTGACCACGTATACAAATTCAATTGTACCGTTTTACTAGTAAGCAATAACATTATATACTAAGTCGATCGTGAATTCTTATGATAGAACGTTACATAATACTATAATCGTAAAAAACATACCTAAACAAACTTGAGGAAGATAATGTTACAAGGCATTTGGAATGGATAAATGAAGGCATAAAGTGTGCATATGACAATTATCATAGACAATTTAAGGCAATTAATTACAATTAACTTTGTATTTTATAACATTATATGCAACTTTATCATAGTTTTGATGTAAGTGCATTTCAGCAATTTATGAACAACATGTCAGATAAGATTTGTCCCAATTGTATGTAAAAGTAACAAGGGCAACTGATGTATTTAATAAAAGCATACTGCCAGTTAGTCAAATACCTTACACCATAATTAACAATTCTATTTATAATTGAAGGGTGTCAAATACTATGAGAAATAAAAATAAAATAAAATAAACCGAATGTCAATTTTGTTTCTGAATGTCGGCAATTATGTAGTCCGATATCAGTAACAACACTTAGCAAAACAGAAACTTCAAAGAGTAAATGCAGTGGAATTTAAAGAACACAGAGGTTTAAAGTTTCATAAGTTTCTCAACAGATCTACTTCGCGTGATTTTGGTTCATTTTCTTCCATGGATTCAAAGAAGATAATAAACTCCGAAGAAATCTTGATACAAGATTTTGACAAATCTATCGATAATTGGGAAATACCGAAAGTAAATCGAGACCAGATTTACAAAAATTCGAAATACCAGTTATTCAAAACTGATTTCACAATCAAAACTGAGGAAAGAGATATCCAATTATCTCAACCTTTTGAAACCATTCAATTACTTTCTCAAAATTCCTTGAGAAGACACCGAGAAAGAAATTTCAAATATATCCATATTGGATTAGTCCAAATAGGGATAAAACCCCTCACAAAGGAAGGATTAAACACCTCAATCCTTGCTGTTTTACGTGATGCCAGATTCACAAATTTTGAAGATTCCTTATTGAGTTCTGTTGAGTCTAGTCTGCACTTGACAGGACCAATATCTTTGATTGTTACCCAAATTTCTCAGTCTCTTTAAATGACAAAAATATCCAAAAATCCCTAGTCTTACAAATCAAGACTCACAATTACCAAATGCTTGAAGGATCGATTCAGTAGCTATAATTTACGAATTCATTACAAAGCTATGACTTGACTTGGCGACAAAAGTCGAATACCATAGTAAGAAAGGTGAAACCCTTCTTCTACAAACCGATCTTTCCAGATCTAACACCGTTATACCGAGACCCATGAGATGGAAGGATATTTCCTTACTGCACGAATGGATCTTAGAAGGTGTTGTCAAGCGGAACCTCTTGAGACATCCCAACCAAATACTCGTCTCGGAGAAATAACCCAATACCAGGATGGTAGAGTTAGTCTATCATTCCATAGAAAATCTACGAGCAATGAGATACGATGATTCGATCCGTAGAAACTCTCGACTTAGGAAGAGTTTCACAAATTCCTTCGACCATCAATACTCCTTACAGGCCAAAACCTAGACGTTCTACGTCGATATACCCAATCTACTTAAACGTAGATTACTCAAACGAAATACCGAGACCCGATTTACGAAAATCCTCGTTAGAGAAAAGATAGAGGACCTAGAACCTACTAGTCCGACTTTTTCCTCTCTTCTGAAAACCTAGTAAACGAACTTGGCGTTTACAAAAGGTTTCAAATTGACAAAAATTCCTACAAAATGATTTTTATGAAAAATACAACCTAGAAAACGAATTTGGTTCTTCAAAACCTTTTCAAAAACTAGGACACAAATACAGAAAAATTCTACGAATTTGTTAATGAACATAGGATAAATATCATTTTCTTTTGACTGGTTTGAAATTTACTCCTCTGAAAATTCCATCCATTATCCCTTTTCTAAAGCGGTAAATCCTGCTACGACTAGAAACAAAACAGGAATGGGAAACCCTAGCCGATTCTAGGAAGGTCCAATCCAATCACCCTCCTCTACAAGGCATCAAGCATATTATTCATGGTTGCCACTGTAGACGCGATTCCCATAAGAATCGGTGAGGATGAGAAAACAAATACCAGAGTATACTCGCTCAAAACAATTTTACCAATATCGGTTTGAATACCCTAGGAAAACAACTTCGACGGGTAGAAAAACACATAAAAGCCAACCCTCTAGTCACCATAGATTCCACAGTGCGACTAAAGAGATGAAACCAAAGCCAAAAGCCTATCTTCAAACCCTTCGGGTATCCAAAGATGGCGTCAAAAATATCGACAAAATAAGTCTGAATTTGTTCAAAGCTATCCAAGATCAATTAAGTAGGATCGGCGCCCAACAGTTCTACATCTGAACACATTGTTCACGACACTCCACAATCTTCCAACAAAATCACTACTCTTGTCAACGATTCCGACGACGGTAGTACTTCAAAACAATTAGAAACAAAAATCTTTTGTTAACCATATGGATTGGCAACAACCAATACAACAGTCCAACAACGGCAATTACAAATTATTCTGCTCTCGACCTAGGAATAGTAAAACCCTTGCTCAATCCCGATTCAATGCCTCTTCCATTTATGATTGGAACATAGATGGGATGATGAATCACAACATTCTCGCTTTTCTCCAACAAATGACTATGGCTGCAAATGCCTACAAAACCCAAAATGGTACGCAAGACAAGACCATTGCGAGAATCGCTCATCGCAGGATTCTCTGGTCAATTAAAAGGTTGGTGGGATAATTATCTCGATCAACAAAAAGAAGATATCCTCAATTCCATCAAACCGACGAAGAAGGATTACCAATCCTTGACGAACAAGGTGAACCCTGCAAGATGCCGTAGCAACCCCGATTCTCACAATCTCTTTAAATTTCATAGGAGATTCTTCGATTTGAAAGACAAAAATGCCGAATTACTTTCAAACCTCAAATGCAAACAACTCAGCGATTTCCAATGGTACAAAAATACCTTCCTAACCAGAGTTATGCTCAGGAAGATTCTAACCACCATTTTGGAAAGAGAAATTCTGGCGGATTACCTACCCTTTTAGGAGAAAAAGTTAGGAACAAAATCAAAGAGAATTGCGGTAAGCAGTTATACCCTACGGTGAGTTTACATACGGACAATTGGTCAGTATAACTCAACAGGAAGCTTTGAAGATCTGTCAAGTCCTGGAAATACAGAAACACCTCAAGCTGGAGCTAAAGAGAACTAAGTGCGAACTTGGAACCTTTTGCAAACAGTTTGATACGAATTTCTCAAAACCCTCTTCCAGTTGTACAGGAAACTGTAGCAAGGCTCATAAATCCCTTAAGAGTACTTCTAGAGGTTACAAAAAGAGAGATTTCAGCAAATCCAACGAAGAGTATTACAAAAACCCATACAAAAATACTCATCGTCTTAAAAGACCAAATACCAAAAAAGCTGATTCCAGATACAAAGACGTTACATGTTACAAATGTAACAAAAAAGGACATACAGCGAGGTACTGCAAAATGAATACAAAATTACAAGAATTGAAGCTCGATGAGGACGTCACACAGAAAATTTCCAATCTTCTCGTTGATTCCTCCGATTCAAATGCCGAGTCAGAACCTGACTACTTTTCTCTGTCTTCTGAAGACAACAAAGCCCTCCAAATAGATGAATTGCTTACAACCAGTTCTTCTGAATATTAGATAAAGGTAAGGGAAAACTCGTTTGTGTTTTAACCAAGGATCAAGAGTTCATGTTAGAAATGGTTCAACACATAGATGTCGAACACCAAAAGGATTATTTGAATAAACTCCTCAAATCTTTTACTGACGAGAAAAAAGATCTCAAAAATTCTATTTTGCCAAACACCTCCAAAAATACCTACGATTTAACAAAAATCCTGAAAAAGGGTAAAGGGATGAAAGACTCCAAAGAAACCCCAATTCTAGAACTCCAGAGAGACGTAAAACAAATCAAAGTAGAGATCGAGACTCTACGAGAAAAACAGGATCAAGACTCTCTTTTACTAAAGACACTCCTGTCAAATACCCAGAATAATTCTGAATCCAGTTCTGAGTCAGATAATTCCGACTCTGAAGATCCAGGAGAACCTCCTGACAACCCTTTCATTGAAGAGGTCCCACAAGAATTCCTTACTGTCTTACGACAAATCACGTCTAAAAAATACCTTGTTCAGATAACCCTTAAATTCCCACGCAATTTTAGGATTACTACTATTGCTCTTTTTGACACCGGTGCAGATCTGAATTGCATAAAAACAGGTCTAGTGCCTAATCAATTCCATGAAAATACCCAGGAAACTCTAGCAGCAGCCAATAACACGAAGCTAGAAATCAATTCCCAAACCAATGCGTCTGTTATTATTAATAATGTTTCTATTACAACGTCGTTTGTCTTAGTAAAAGACATTCACAATTCCGTTATCTTAGGAACACCATTTATTAATCTTATCACTCCTTATAAAGTCGATAATGATTTTATCTCTTTTGATTCCAATAGAAAGAATTTAAAATTCCCTTTTTTAAAAAAACCAAAAGCTAGCGACCTTGATTTGATTAAAACTTATTCTTGCCACCTAGGAGAATTAAGAAATAGTTTTTATCAAAATTCCAAGTCCCCTGCAAACTATGATACTTGTTCCTTTAAATTAATTAATTCCTTTGCATACAAAAAACTTTTGAAACAATTTTCGAAAATTGCATTCAAAAATGATTTATGCAAATTTATTTCTGACAATTTTATTTTAACCAGTGGTTTATCCGAAAACAGGAGCAGAAACCCACAGGTTTACAAAACCAGTTACAGCACAGAAATACCCTGCCAATATCCCTATAAAAGTCCACAGATTTCCAATACCAAATACAACAAAAAAATGTCCTATCACTGTCCTTTGCCGCAATGTCCGGGTTTCAAAGAAAAAATATCCAGAAAGGACATGAAAGAATCTGGACAATACTGTTACCACGCAATGTGTGGAGCATTACTCCAAAAAAGAAAAAAAGAGATACCTCCTCCACCAATAAATACACTGTTCTTTGCACCACAACAACAACTAAATTTCATGGCCCCTAAAAATCAACAAAGAAGAAAAAGAAAAATTCCTGAAAAACCGTCATGGTATGAGATAGTCATGAAAGAAGAAAATGAAAATATTAGGCATCAACACAAAAACAAACACAGGAGATGACTGCTGAAAATCTCCTACATCTTCCGGCGAAATCACCAGAAATCTGAGAAGGCTTTAATGCAACTTCAAAATCCCAAACAAGAAGTTGTCCAAAGCTCAGAGGGAAAAAACCTCTCAAAATTTTATAAAAATCGAGAAAGGAGAATCTTCAAAAGCCCTTTCTCAAAAAGAATTTTCAAAACTGCAACTTGAGAAAGAAGGGTCTTCAAAAAACCTTTCTCAAAAACAATTTTCAAAAAATCAACTTGTGGTACCACAAGTTACCAAAAAACCTGCTCCTAAATTCTTTGTAATACCATTTTTTCAAAATATTGTAACTCTTGAAAAATGATTCTTTGATAAAGACCCTTTTCTAGCACTACAAAATTATTTTGGACAAAAGTATTTTTATAAATCGTGGGATATTTTAAAAACCCCATATTTTTACCAGGCTATCCTTGAAATATCGTGGATCAAAGAACAATTAAAAATAATTTTTTCAAGAAAAACCCAAATCCCTCCTATTCAATTTGCAAAATTCTCAGCGTAATTGCTCCTATTGATTGGGGGAATGACCTGTCTCAACTACTAAATTTCCCAGACACCCACAAAAATGAACCATTTTTGATATTCCTTTAATTACTGGGATTACCAACAAGCTTGGTTCAATTCCTTTTCGCTCAAAATACCAACCTAAGCCACACTTGGCTTTTTCATTTTGATACCTCATGTGATCCATCACAATTTCCAACATGGTGGAACTCATGGTGGGAACAATTCGGATCCACCTTAGAAATACAAAAACCAGAAGTCACTAAATCCTTTAGCCTCTTTAAATCCCAATTTAAACCCTCAGAGGAAGAAAAGAGATTTGTGCCTCTACACCTATTCCACACAAAATTCCACTTACCATGGGTCTTTACATGGTTCGTAGATTATTCGGAAGACAAAATCCCAATTATCCGAAGAAGATTCAAAATCCGATGGTGGGATAGCTTTAAAATACCAAAAAGCCTCGCACCACAAAAAGTTCAGGAATGGTTAGATACCCAGAAACCCATTCCTTTACAGGCGCCTCCACAGACATCACCGGCGCCACTACAAACGAAGGAGCACACCCAGTTCCTTTCACAGAAATCCCAGATGGCCTCAATGCTTGCAGCGGCCAAAAATCCAGAAGAAATGCAAGCCATAATTCTGAAATTTGCACCGTCTTCATCAAAACAAGGCTCTTTGTCAGAAGAAGAAGAACCAGAGATTGATATTGAAGACAGTCCAGTTTTTGGCAATAGTGGATTCTGAACAAACACTGCCAAAAGAATTCAAAATACCCGGAGTAGAGTTCAGACAAAATTCCGACAAAAGAAAGTGGTCAAAAAAGCTACTTTCAGCAAAAGCAAAAGCAAAAGAAAAAGCAGAGATTCCCGCAATAATTTGAGAAAATGCCAAAAGAAAGAATAGTGATTCTCCACTCGGATGAATAGTGATGTGGATGAATAGTAATGCGGATGAATAGTGACGCGGATGAATAGTTTAAATTCCCTTTTATTACGAAAATACCCTGTAAACTCCTATAAAAGGAGACTCCCTCTCCCTTAGAACATAAGTCATTTTTTACTAAGTCTTTCTCTTTCTACAATTAGAGAGAAGTTGAGAGTTCTTACAGAAATCCCCCTTTAGGTTAGGATTAAAATACCCCTCTAAATACCCATATGATTCAGTTCATATGATCCATATCATATGACTCATATCATATGATCCAAATACCCCTGAAATTCCCAAGGTTTATCTCCTTGATAATTATCTTTGTAAATTCCAATTATTTTAAATGAATATGATTATGGACGGTACTACCTCCTAATCTTTTAAATACTTTATGAATTTAAATTTTTTAAATTCCTGCATTAAATACTGGCTGGGTTCAACCGCCTATTTGATTTAAATTCCTGCAGAACCTTGTGATCCATGGTTTCCATAACTGGAACCTTGAATTGTAAGTTGATCTTTATTTACCTTCTGCATTATTCAATTATCCTTTAATTTATCAATCCCTTATATCTTGATTCCTAAATACTTGGCTGGTTCAACCGCCTATTTGATTTAAATTCCTGCAGAACCTTGTGATCCATGGTTTCCATAACTGGAACCTTGAATTGTAAGTTGATCTTTATTTACCTTACGCATTCTTCAATTATCCTTTAATTTATCAATCCCTTATATCTTGATTCCTTCTGCATCTGTTATCCCCTTTAGATCCTCGCCCTAAGTTTGGTATCGAGCCATAAAGGGTAGATATAGCGGCATATGGTCAGGACGGATGTTGATTCCTTGTTAGAGGTTATGGAGATCTCGGCGTTAGGTGTCCAGTGGTCGGTAAGTCCTCAGCGAACGTGGCGATTATACCACAGGTAGAAGTCCTAAGCAAAGAGGAAAGTTCAGACGCTCTGTTATAGGAATTCCATAACATGGATCCGTTTCTCAACAGATCTACTTCGCGTGATTTTGGTTCATCTTCTTCCATGGATTCAAAGAAGATAATAAACTCCGAAGAAATCTTGATACAAGATTTTGACAAATCTATCGATAATTGGGAAATACCGAAAGTAAATCGAGACCAGATTTACAAAAATTCGAAATACCAGTTATTCAAAATCGATTTCACAATCAAAACTGAGGAAAGAGATATCCAATTATCTCAACCTTTTGAAACCATTCAATTACTTTCTCAAAATTCCTTGAGAAGACACCGAGAAAGAAATTTCAAATATATCCATATTGGATTAGTCCAAATAGGGATAAAACCCCTCACAAAGGAAGGATTAAACACCTCAATCCTTGTCGCTTTACGTGATGCCAGATTCACAAATTTTGAAGATTCCTTATTGAGTTCATTGAGTCTAGTCTCTGCACAGACCAATATCTTTGATTGTTACCCAAATTTCTCGGTCTCTTTAAATGACAAAAATATCCAAAAATCCCTAGTCTTACAAATCAAGACTCACAATTACCAAATGCTTGAAGGATCGATTCAGTAGCTATAATTTACGAATTCATTACAAAGCTATGACTTCACTTTGCGACAAAGTCAGATACCATAGTAAGAAAGGTGAAACCCTTCTTCTACAAACCGATCTTTCCAGATCTAACACCGTTATCTGAGACCCATGAGATGGAAGGATATTTCCTTACTGCATTTAATGGATCTTAGAAGGTGTTGTCAAGCCGGAACCTCTTGAGACATCCCAACCAAATACTCGTCTCAGAGAAATAACCCAATACCAGGATGGTAGAGTTAGTCTATCATTCCATAGAAAATCTACGAGCAGTAGATACGATGATTCCAGTTCCGTAGAAACTCTCGACTTAGGAAGAGTTTCACAAATTCCTTCAGTCATCAATACTCCTTACAGACCGAAACCTAGACGTTCTACGTCTGATATACCCAATCTACGAAACGTAGATTACTCAAACGTTCTACGTCTGATATACCCATGATCAGCAACAATTAAAAATAATTTTTTCAAGAAAAACCCCGATCCCTCCTATTCAATTTGCAAAATTCTCAGCGTAATTGCTCCTATTGATTGGGGGAATGACCTGTCTCAACTACTAAATTTCCCAGACACCCACAAAAATGAACCATTTTTTGATATTCCTTTTAATTACTGGGATTACCAACAAGCTTGGTTCAATTCCTTTTTCGTTCAAAATACCAACCTAAGCCACACTTGGCTTTTTCATTTTGATACCTCATGTGATCCATCACAATTTCCAAACGGGTCTCGGTATTTCGTTTGAGTAATCTACGTTTCGTAGATTGGGTATATCAGACGTAGAACGTCTAGGTTTCGGTCTGTAAGGAGTATTGATGACTGAAGGAATTTGTGAAACTCTTCCTAAGTCGAGAGTTTCTACGGAATCGAATCATCGTATTCATCGCTCAGAGATTTTCTATGGAATGATAGACTAACTCTACCATCCTGGTATTGGGTTATTTCTCTGAGACGAGTATTTGGTTGGGATGTCTCAAGAGGTTCCGGCTTGACAACACCTTCTAAGATCCATTCGTCTGGTAAGGAAATATCCTTCCATCTCATGGGTCTCGGTATAACGGTGTTAGATCTGGAAGATCGGTTTGTAGAAGAAGGGTTTCACCTTTCTTACTATGGTATCTGACTTTTGTCGCAAAAGCTGAAGTCATAGCTTTGTAATGAATTCGGTAAATTATAGCTACGGGAATCGATCCTTCAAGCATTTGGTAATTGTGAGTCTTGATTTGTAAGACTAGGGATTTTTGGATATTTTTGTCATTTAAAGAGACTGAGAAATTTGGGTAACAATCAAAAGATATTGGTCCTGTGCAGAGACTAGACTCAACAGAACTCAATAAGGAATCTTCAAAATTTGTGAATCTGGCATCACGTAAAACAGCAAGGATTGAGGTGTTTAATCCTTCCTTTGTGAGGGGTTTTATCCCTATTTGGACTAATCCAATATGGATATATTTGAAATTTCTTTCTCGGTGTCTTCTCAAGGAATTTTGAGAAAGTAATTGAATGGTTTCAAAAGGTTGAGATAATTGGATATCTCTTTCCTCAGTTTTGATTGTGAAATCGATTTTGAATAATCGGTATTTCAATTTTTGTAAATGGTCTCGATTTACTTTCGGTATTTCCCAATTATCGATAGATTTGTCAAAATCTTGTATCAAGATTTCTTCGGAGGTTATTATCTTCTTTGAATCCATGGAAGAGGATGAGCCAAAATCACGCGAAGTAGATCTCGCTGAGAACGGATCCATGTTATGGAATTCCTATAACAGTAGCTGCCTCAACTTTCCTCTTTGCTTAGCACTTCTAGCTGTGGGTATAACTACCTACGTTCGTTGAGGACTTACCGACCCTGGACACCTCACGCCGAGATCTCCATAACCTCTAACAAGGAATCAACATCTGGTCTGGACCATATGCTCGCTATATCTACCCTTTATGGCTCTGATACCAAACTTAGGCCGAGGATCTAAAGGGATAATGCATGCAGAAGGAATCAAGATATAAGGGATTGATAAATTAAAGGATAATTGAAGAATGCAGAAGGTAAATAAAGATCAACTTACAATTCAAGGTTCCAGTTATGGAAACCATGGATCACAAGGTTCTGCAGGAATTTAAATCAAATAGGCGGTTGAACCAGCCAAGTATTTAGGAATCAAGATATAAGGGATTGATAAATTAAAGGATAATTGAAGAATGCAGAAGGTAAATAAAGATCAACTTACAATTCAAGGTTCCAGTTATGGAAACCATGGATCACAAGGTTCTGCAGGAATTTAAATCAAATAGGCGGTTGAACCAGCCAAGTATTTAATGCAGGAATTTAAAGAATTTAAATGCATAAAGTATTTAAAAGATTAGGAGGTAGTACCGTCCATAATCATATTCATTTAAAATAATTGGAATTTACAAAGATAATTATCAAGGAGATAAACCTTGGGAATTTCAGGGGTATTTGGATCATATGATATGAGTCATATGATATGGATCATATGAACTGAATCATATGGGTATTTAGAGGGGTATTTTAATCCTAACCTAAAGGGGGATTTCTGTAAGAACTCTCAACTTCTCTCTAATTGTAGAAAGAGAAAGACTTAGTAAAAAATGACTTATGTTCTAAGGGAGAGGGAGTCTCCTTTTATAGGAGTTTACAGGGTATTTTCGTAATAAAAGGGAATTTAAACTATTCATCCGTGTCACTATTCATCCGCATTACTATTCATCCACATCACTATTCATCCGAGTGGAGAATCACTATTCTTCCTTTTGGCATTTTCTCGAATTATTGCGGAAATCTCTGCTTTTTCTTTTGCTTTTGCTTTTTATGAAAGTAGCTTTTTTGACCACTTTCTTTTGTCGGAATTTTGTCTGAACTCTACTCCGGGTATTTTGAATTCTTTTGGCAGTGTTTGTTCAGAATCCACTATTGCCAAAAACTGGACTGTCTTCAATATCAATCTCTGGTTCTTCTTCTTCTGACAAAGAGCCTTGTTTTGATGAAGACGGTGCAAATTTCAGAATTATGGCTTGCATTTCTTCTGGATTTTTGGCCGCTGCAAGCATTGAGGCCATCTCGGGATTTCGTGAAAGGAACTGGGTGTGCTCTTTCGCTTGTAGTGGCGCCGGTGATGTCCGTGGAGGCGCTGTAAAGGAATGGGTTTCGGGTATCTAACCATTCTGAACTTTTTGTGGTGCTTGAGGCTTTTTGGTATTTTAAAGCTATCCCACCATCGGATTTTGAATCTTCTTCGGATAATTGGGATTTTGTCTTCCGAATAATCTACTTAACCATGTAAAGACCCATGGTAAGTGGAATTTTGTGTGGAATAGGTGTAGAGGCACAAATCTCTTTTCTTCCTCTCGAGGGTTTAAATTGGGATTTAAAGAGGCTAAAGGATTTAGTGACTTGGTTTTTGTATTTCTAAGGTGGATCTCAATTGTTCCCACCATGAGTTCCACCATGTTGGAAATTGTGATGGATCACATGAGGTATCAAAATGAAAAAGCCAAGTGTGGCTTAGGTTGGTATTTTTGAACGAAAAGGAATTGAACCAAGCTTGTTGGTAATCCCAGTAATTAAAAGGAATATCAAAAATAGTTCATTTTTGTGGGTGTCTGGGAAATTTAGTAGTTGAGATGTGTCATTCCCCAATCAATAGGAGCAATTACGCTGAGAATTTTGCAAATTGAATAGGAGGGATCTGGGTTTTTCTTGAAAAAATTATTTTTAATTGTTGCTGATCCTGATATTTCAAGGATAGCCTGGTAAAAATATGGGGTTTTTAAAATATCCCACGATTTATAAAAATACTTTTGTCCAAAATAATTTTGTAGTGCTAGAAAAGGGTCTTTATCAAAGAATCCTTTTTCAAGAGTTACAATATTTTGAAAAAATGGTTTTACAAAGAATTTAGGAGCAGGTTTTTTGGTAACTTGTGGTACCACAAGTTGATTTTTTGAAAATTGTTTTTGAGAAAGGTTTTTTGAAGACCCTTCTTTCTCAAGTTGCAGTTTTGAAAATTCTTTTTGAGAAAGGGCTTTTGAAGATTCTCCTTTCTCGATTTTTATAAAATTTTGAGAGGTTTTTTCCCCTCCTGAGCTTTGGACAACTTCTTGTTTGGGATTTTGAAGTTGCATTAAAGCCTTCTTCAGATTTCTGGTGATTTCGCAGAAGATGTAGGACATTTTCAGCAGATCATCTCTGTGTCGGTGTTTTTGTGCCGATGCCGAATATTTTCATTTTCTTCTTTCATGACTATCTCATACCATGACGGTTTTTCAGTGAATTTTTCTTTTTCTTCTTTTGTTGATTTTTAGGGGCCATGAAATTTAGTTGTTGTTGTGGTGCAAAGAACAGTGTATTTATTGGTGGAGGAGGTATCTCTTTTTTCTCTTTTTGGAGTAATGCTCCACACATTGCGTGGTAATATGATTGTCCAGATTCTTTCATGTCCTTTCTCGGATATTTTTTCTTTGAAACCCTGGACATTGCGCAAAGGACGGTGATAGGACATTTTTTTGTTGTATTTGGTATTGGAAATCTGTGGACTTTATAGGGATATTGGCGTGGTATTTACGTGCAGAATCGGTTTTGTAAACCTCGTGGGTTTCTCGCCTGTTTTTCGGATAAACCAATCGTTAAAATAAAATTGTCAGAAATAAATTTGCATAAATCATTTTTGAATGCAATTTTCGAAAATTGTTTCAAAAGTTTTTTGTATGCAAAGGAATTAATTAATTTAAAGGAACAAGTATCATAGTTTGCAGGGGACTTGGAATTTTGATAAAAACTATTTCTTAATTCTCCTAGGTGGCAAGAATAAGTTTTAATCAAATCAAGGTCGCTAGCTTTTGGTTTTTTAAAAAAAGGGAATTTTAAATTCTTTCTATTGGAATCAAAAGAGATAAAATCATTATCGACTTTATAAGGAGTGATAAGATTAATAAATGGTGTTCCTAAGATAACGGAATTGTGAATGTCTTTTACTAAGACAAACGACGTTGTAATAGAAACATTATTAATAATAATGCATTTATTGGTTTGGGAATTGATTTCTAGCTTCGTGTTATTGGTCAGTCGCTAGAGTTTCACAGGTATTTTCATGGAATTGATTAGGCACTAGACCTCGCTTTTATGCAATTCAGATCTGCACTGGTCAAAAAGAGCAATAGTAGTAATCCTAAAATTGCGTGGGAATTTAAGGGTTATCTGAACAAGGTATTTTTTGGACGTGATTTGTCGAAGACAAGAAGGGAATTCTTGTGGGACCTCTTCAATGAAAGGGTTGTCGGAGGTTCTCCTGGATCTTAGTCGGAATTGTCCGACTCGTAATCAAATCTAATTATTCTGGGTATTTGACAGGAGTGTCTTTAGTAAAAGAGAGTCTTGATCCTGTTTTTCTCGTAGAGTCTCGATCTCTACTTTGATTTGTTTTACGTCTCTCTGGAGTTCTAGAATTGGGGTTTCTTTGGAGTCTTTCATCCCTTTACCCTTTTTCAGGATTTTTGTTAAATCGTAGGTATTTTTGGAGGTGTTTGGCAAAATAGAATTTTTGAGATCTTTTTTCTCGTCAGTAAAAGATTTGAGGAGTTTATTCAAATAATCCTTTTGGTGTTCGACATCTATGTGTTGAACCATTTCTAACATGAACTCTTGATCCTTGGTTAAAACACAAACGAGTTTTCCTTTACCCTTATCGGAATATTCAGAAGAACTGGTTGTAAACAATTCATCTATTTGGAGGGCTTTGTTGTCTTCAGAAGACAGAGAAAAGTAGTCAGGTTCTGACTCGGCATTTGAATCGGAGGAATCAACGAGAAGATTGGAAATTTTCTGTGTGACGTCCTCATCGAGCTTCAATTCTTGTAATTTTGTATTCATTTTGCAGTACCTCGCTGTATGTCCTTTTTTGTGACATTTGTAACATGTAACGTCTTTGTATCTGGAATCAGCTTTTTTGGTATTTGGTCTTTTAAGACGATGAGTATTTTGTATGGGTTTTTGTAATACTCTTCGTTGGATTTGCTGAAATCTCTTTTTGTAACCTCTAGAAGTACTCTTAAGGGATTTATGAGCCTTGCTACGCTTTCTGCATAACCTGGGAAGAGGGTTTTGAGAAATTCGTATCAAACTGCTTGCAAAGGTTCCAAGTTCGCACTTAGTTCTCTTTAGCTCCAAATTTTGAGGTGTTTCTGTATTTTGGTCTTGACAGATCTTCAAACCTTCTGTTGAGTTATCTTGACCAATTGTCCGTATGTAAACTCACTGTAGGGTATAATCTGTTTACCGCAATTCTCTTTGATTTTGTTCCTAACTTTTTCTCCTAAAAGGGTAGGTAATCCGGCCAGGAATTTCTCTTTCCAAAATGGCTGGTTAGAATCTTCCCTGAGCATAACTCTGGTTAGGAAGGTATTTTTGTACCATTGGAAATCGCTGAGTTGTTTGCATTTGAGGTTTGAAAGTAATTCGGCATTTTTGTCTTTCAAATGCGAAGAATCTCCTATGAAATTTAAAGAGATTGTGAGAATCAGGGTTGCTACGGCATCTTGCAGGGGTTCACCTTGTTCGTCAAGGATTGGTAATCCTTCTTCGTCGGTTTTGATGGAATTGAGGATATCTTCTTTTTGTTGATCAGCGAGATAATTATCCCACCAACCTTTTAATTGACCAGAGAATCCTGCGATGAGCAGTTCTGCAATGGTCTTGTCTTGCGTACCATTTTGGGTTTTGTAGGCATTTGCAGCCATAGTCATTTGTTGGAGAAAACTGAGAATGTTGTATTCTGTCATCCCATCTATGTTCCAATCATAAATGGAAGAGGCATTGAATCGGGATTGAGCAAGGGGTTTTACTATTCCTAGGTCAGGAGCAGGAATAATTTGTAATTGCTGTTGTTGGACCTGTTGTATTGGTTGTTGCCAATCCATATGGTTAACAAAAGATTTTTTGTTTCGGAATTGTTTTGAAGTACTACCGTCGTCGGAATCGTTGACAAGAGTAGTGATTTTGTTGGAAGATTGTGGAGTGTCAGGAACAATGTGTTCAGTATTAGAACTGTTGGACGCCCCGATCCTACTTAATTGATCTTGGATAGCCTGAACAAATTCAGACTTATTTTGCTGGATATTTTTGACGCCATCTTTGGATACCTGAAAGGGTTTGAAGATAGGCTTTTGGCTTTTTGGTTTCATCTCTTTAGTCGCACTGTGGGAATCTATGGTGACTAGAGGGTTGGCTTTTATGTGTTTTTCTACCCTGTCGAGTTGTTTTCTAGGGTATTCAAACCGATATTGGTAAAATTGTTTTGAGCGAGTATACTCCTGGTATTTGTTTTCTCATCCTCAATTTGGATTCTTAAGGGAATCGCGTCTACAGGCAACCATGAATAATATGCTTGATGCCTTGTAGAGGAGGGTGATTGGATTGGACCTTCCTAGAATCAGCTAGGGTTTCCCATTCCGGTGTTTTGTTTCTAGTCGTAACGGGATTTACCGTTTTAGAAAAGGGATAATGGATGGAATTTTCAGAGGAGTAAATTTCAAACCAGTCAAAGAAAATGATATTTATCCTATGTTCATTAACAAATTCGTAGAATTTTTCCCGTATTTGTGTCCTAGTTTTGAAAAGGTTTTGAAGAACCAAATTGCTTTTTTCTAGGTTGTATTTTTCATAAAAATCATTTTGTAGGAATTTTTTGTCAATTTGAAACCTTTTGTAAACGCCAAGTTCGCTTTACTAGGTTTTTACGTAAGAGAGGAAAAAGTCGGACTAGTAGGTTCTAGGTCCTCTATCTTTTCTCTAACAGTAGGATTTTCGTAAACGGGTCTCGGTATTTCGTTTGAGTAATCTACGTTTCGTAGATTGGGTATATCAGACGTAGAACGTCTAGGTTTCGGTCTGTAAGGAGTATTGATGACTGAAGGAATTTGTGAAACTCTTCCTAAGTCGAGAGTTTCTACGGAACTGGAATCATCGTATCTACTGCTCGTAGATTTTCTATGGAATGATAGACTAACTCTACCATCCTGGTATTGGGTTATTTCTCTGAGACGAGTATTTGGTTGGGATGTCTCAAGAGGTTCCGGCTTGACAACACCTTCTAAGATCCATTCGTCTGGTAAGGAAATATCCTTCCATCTCATGGGTCTCGGTATAACGGTGTTAGATCTGGAAAGATCGGTTTGTAGAAGAAGGGTTTCACCTTTCTTACTATGGTATCTGACTTTTGTCGCAAAAGTCAAGTCATAGCTTTGTAATGAATTCGTAAATTATAGCTACTGAATCGATCCTTCAAGCATTTGGTAATTGTGAGTCTTGATTTGTAAGACTAGGGATTTTGGATATTTTTGTCATTTAAAGAGACTGAGAAATTTGGGTAACAATCAAAAGATATTGGTCCTGTGCAGAGACTAGACTCAACAGAACTCAATAAGGAATCTTCAAAATTTGTGAATCTGGCATCACGTAAAACAGCAAGGATTGAGGTGTTTAATCCTTCCTTTGTGAGGGGTTTTATCCCTATTTGGACTAATCCAATATGGATATATTTGAAATTTCTTTCTCGGTGTCTTCTCAAGGAATTTTGAGAAAGTAATTGAATGGTTTCAAAAGGTTGAGATAATTGGATATCTCTTTCCTCAGTTTTGATTGTGAAATCGGTTTTGAATAACTGGTATTTCGAATTTTTGTAAATCTGGTCTCGATTTACTTTCGGTATTTCCCAATTATCGATAGATTTGTCAAAATCTTGTATCAAGATTTCTTCGGAGTTTATTATCTTCTTTGAATCCATGGAAGAAGATGAACCAAAATCACGCGAAGTAGATCTGTTGAGAAACGGATCCATGTTATGGAATTCCTATAACAGAGCGTCTGAACTTTCCTCTTTGCTTAGGACTTCTACCTGTGGGTATAACTGCCTACGTTCGTTGAGGACTTACCGACCCTGGACACCTAACGCCGAGATCTCCATAACCTCTAACAAGGAATCAACATCTGGTCTGGACCATATGCTCGCTATATCTACCCTTTATGGCTCTGATACCAAACTTAGGACGAGGATCTAAAGGGGATAACAGACAGAGAAGGAATCAAGATATAAGGGATTGATAAATTAAAGGATAATTGAAGAATGCAGAAGGTAAATAAAGATCAACTTACAATTCAAGGTTCCAGTTATGGAAACCATGGATCACAAGGTTCTGCAGGAATTTAAATCAAATAGGCGGTTGAACCAGCCAAGTATTTAGGAATCAAGATATAAGGGATTGATAAATTAAAGGATAATTGAATAATGCAGAAGGTAAATAAAGATCAACTTACAATTCAAGGTTCCAGTTATGGAAACCATGGATCACAAGGTTCTGCAGGAATTTAAATCAAATAGGCGGTTGAACCAGCCAAGTATTTAATGCAGGAATTTAAAGAATTTAAATTCATAAAGTATTTAAAAGATTAGGAGGTAGTACCGTCCATAATCATATTCATTTAAAATAATTGGAATTTACAAAGATAATTATCAAGGAGATAAACCTTGGGAATTTCAGGGGTATTTGGATCATATGATATGAGTCATATGATATGGATCATATGAACTGAATCATACGGGTATTTAGAGGGGTATTTTAATCCTAACCTAAAGGGGGATTTCTGTAAGAACTCTCAACTTCTCTCTAATTGTAGAAAGAGAAAGACTTAGTAAAAAATGACTTATCTTCTAAGGGAGAGGGAGTTTCCTTTTATAGGAGTTTTACAGGGTATTTTCGTAATAAAAGGGAATTTAAACTATTCATCCGCGTCACTATTCATCCGCATTACTATTCATCCGAGTGGAGAATCACTGTTCTTCCTTTTGGCATTTTCTCGAATTATTGCGGGAATCTCTGCTTTTTCTTTTGCTTTTGCTTTTGCTGAAAGTAGCTTTTTTGACCACTTTCTTTTGTCGGAATTTTGTCTGAACTCTACTCCGGGTATTTTGAATTCTTTTGGCAGTGTTTGTTCAGAATCCACTATTGCCAAAAACCGGACTGTCTTCAATATCAATCTCTGGTTCTTCTTCTTCTGACAAAGAGCCTTGTTTTGATGAAGACGGTGCAAATTTCAGAATTATGGCTTGCATTTCTTCTGGATTTTTGGCCGCTGCAAGCATTGAGGCCATCTGGGATTTCTGTGAAAGGAACTGGGTGTGCTCCTTCGTTTGTAGTGGCGCCGGTGATGTCTGTGGAGGCGCCTGTAAAGGAATGGGTTTCTGGGTATCTAACCATTCCTGGACTTTTTGTGGTGCGAGGCTTTTTGGTATTTTAAAGTTATCCCACCATCGGATTTTGAATCTTCTTAGGATAATTGGGATTTTGTCTTCCGAATAATCTACGAACCATGTAAAGACCCATGGTAAGTGGAATTTTGTGTGGAATAGGTGTAGAGGCACAAATCTCTTTTCTTCCTCTGAGGGTTTAAATTGGGATTTAAAGAGGCTAAAGGATTTAGTGACTTCTGGTTTTTGTATTTCTAAGGTGGATCCGAATTGTTCCCACCATGAGTTCCACCATGTTGGAAATTGTGATGGATCACATGAGGTATCAAAATGAAAAAGCCAAGTGTGGCTTAGGTTGGTATTTTGAACGAAAAAGGAATTGAACCAAGCTTGTTGGTAATCCCAGTAATTAAAAGGAATATCAAAAAATGGTTCATTTTTGTGGGTGTCTGGGAAATTTAGTAGTTGAGACAGGTCATTCCCCCAATCAATAGGAGCAATTACGCTGAGAATTTTGCAAATTGAATAGGAGGGATCTGGGTTTTTCTTGAAAAAATTATTTTTAATTGTTGCTGATCCTGATATTTCAAGGATAGCCTGGTAAAAATATGGGGTTTTTAAAATATCCCACGATTTATAAAAACACTTTTGTCCAAAATAATTTTGTAGTGCTAGAAAAGGGTCTTTATCAAAGAATCATTTTTCAAGAGTTACAATATTTTGAAAAAATGGTTTTACAAAGAATTTAGGAGCGAGTTTTTGGTAACTTGTGGTACCACAAGTTGATTTTTTGAAAATTGTTTTTGAGAAAGGTTTTTGAAGACTCTTCTTTCTCAAGTTGCGCTTTGAAAATTCTTTTGAGAAATGGTTTTGAAGATTCTCCTTTCTCGATTTTTATAAAATTTTGAGAGGTTTTTTCCTCTCCTGAGCTTTGGACAACTTCTTGTTTGGGATTTTGAAGTTGCATTAAAGCCTTCAGATTTCCGTGATTTCGCCAGAAGTTGTAGGAGATTTTCAGCAGTCATCTCCTGTGTCGGTGTTTTTTGTGCTGATGCCGGAATATTTTCATTTTCTTCTTTCATGACTATCTCATACCATGACGGTTTTTCAGGGAATTTTTCTTTTTCTTCTTTTGTTGATTTTTTTGGGGCCATGGAATTTAGTTGTTGTTGTGGTGCAGCAACAGGTGTATTTATTGGTGGAGGAGGTATCTCTTCTTTTCTTTTTTGGAGTAATGCTCCACACATTGCGTGGTAACAATGTATTGTCCAGATTCTTTCATGTCCTTTACGGATATTTTTTCTTTGAAACCAGGACATTGCGTGCAAAGGGCAGTGATATGACATTTTTTGTTGTATCGATATTGGAAATCTGTGGACTTTTATAGGGATATTGGCGTGGTATTTACGTGTCAGAATGCTTGGTTTGTAAACCTGTGGATTTCTGCTCCTGTTTTCGGATAAACCACTGGTAAAAATATTTTTAAAGTAAAAATTGTCAGAAATAAATTTGCATAAATCATTTTTTAATGCAATTTTCGAAAACTGTTTCAAAAGTTTTTTGTATGCAAAGGAATTAATTAATTTAAAGGAACAAGTATCATAGTTTGCAAGGGACTTGGAATTTTGATAAAAACTATTTCTTAATTCTCCTAGGTGGCAAGAATAAGTTTTAATCAAATCAAGGTCGCTAGCTTTTGGTTTTTTCAAAAAAAGGAATTTTAAATTCTTTCTATTGGAATCAAAAGAGATAAAATCATTATCGACTTTATAAGGAGTGATAAGATTAATAAATGGTGTTCCTAAGATAACGGAATTGTGAATGTCTTTTACTAAGACAAATGACGTTGTAATAGAAACATTATTAATAATAACAGACGCATTGGTTTGGGAATTGATTTCTAGCTTCGTGTTATTGGCCGCTGCTAGAGTTTCCTGGGTATTTTCATGGAATTAATTAGGTACTAGACCTGTTTTTATGCAATTCAGATCTGCACCGGTGTCAAAAAGAGCAATAGTAGTAATCCTAAAATTGCCTGGGAATTTAAGGGTTATTTGAACTAGGTATTTTTTGGACGTGATTTATCGTAAGACAGCAAGGAATTCTTGTGGGACCTCTTCAACGAAAGGGTTGTCAGGAGGTTCTCCTGGATCTTCAGAGTCGGAATTGTCTGACTTAATCGGATTCGTAAATATCCCGGTATTTGACAGAGTGTTTTCAGAAAAGAGAGTCTTGATCTGTCTTTCTCGTAGAGCCTTGATCTCTACTTTGATTTGTTTTACGTCTCTCTGGAGTTCTAGAATCGGGGTTTCTTTGGAGTCTTTCATCCCTTTACCCTTTTCAGGATTTTTGTTAAATCGTAGGTATTTTTGGAGGTGTTTGGCAAAATGGAATTTTTGAAATCTTTTTTCTCGTCAAGAAAAGACTTGAGGAGTTTATTCAAATAGTCTTTTTGGTGTTCAAGATCTATGTGTTGAACCATTTCTAACATGAATTCTTGATCCTTGGTTAAAACACAAACGAAGTTTTCCCTTACCCTTATCGGAATATTCGAAGAAGCGGTTGTAAGCAATTCATCTATTTGGAGGGCTTCGTTGTCTTGAAGACAGAGAAAAGTAGTCGAGTTCGACTTCGGCATTTGAATCGGAGGAATCAACGAGAAGATTGGAAATTTTACGTGTGACGCCCTCATCGAGCTTCAATTCTTGTAATTTTGTATTCATTTTGCGACCTCATTGTATGTCCTTTTTGTGACATTTGTAACATGTAACGTCTTTGTATCTGGAATCGACTTTTTGGTATTTGGTTTTTTTAGACGATGAGTATTTTTGTATGGATTTTTGTAATACTCTTCGTTGGATTTGCAGAAATCTTCTTTTTTGTAACCTCTCGAAGTTCTCTTAAGGGATTCATGAGCCTTGCTCTACTTTTGTGTACAACTGAAAGAGGGTTTTGAGAAATTCGTATCAAACTGTCTGCAAAAGGTTCCAAGTTCGCACTTAGTTCTCTTTAGCTCCCGACTTGAGGTGTTTACGTATTTTCGTGGTCTTGACAGATCTTCAAACCTTCCTGTTGAGTTATACTGACCAATTGTCCGTATGTAAACTCACTGTAGGGTATAATCTGTTTACCGCAATTCTCTTTGATTTTTTTCCTAACCTTTTCTCCTAAAAGGGTAGGTAATCCGGCCAGGAATTTCTCTTTCCAAAATGGTTGGTTTGAATCTTCCCTGAGCATAACTCTGGTTAGAAAGGTATTTTTGTACCATTGGAAATCGCTGAGTTGTTTGCATTTGAGGTTTGAAAGTAATTCGTCATTTTTGTCCTTCAAATGCGAAGAATCTCCTATGAAATTTAAAGAGATTCTAAGAATCAAGGTTGCTACGGCATCTTGTAGGGGTTCACCTTGTTCGTCAAGGATTGGTAATCCTTCTTCGTCGGTTTTGATGGAATTGAGGATATCTTCTTTTTGTTGATCAGCGAGATAATTATCCCACCAACCTTTCAATTGACCAGAGAATCCTGCGATGAGCAGTTCTGCAATGGTCTTGTCTTGCGTACCATTTTGGGTTTTGTAGGCATTTGCAGCCATAGTCATTTCTTTGGAGAAAGCGAGAATATTGTATTCCGTCATCCCATCTATGTTCCAATCATAAATGGAAGAGGCATTGAATCGGGATTGAGCAAGGGTTTTACTATTCCTAGGTCGAGGCAGAATAATTTGTAATTGTTGTTGTTGGACCTGTTGTATTGGTTGTTGCCAATCCATATGGTTAACAAAAGATTTTTTGTTTCGGAATTGTTTTGAAGTACTACCGTCGTCGGAATCGTTGACAAGAGTAGTGATTTTGTTGGAAGATTGTGGAGTATCAGGAACAACGTGTTCAGTATTAGAACTGTTGGACGCCCCGATCCTACTTAATTGATCTTGGATAGCCTGAACAAATTCAGACTTATTTTGCTGGATATTTTTGACGCCATCTTTGGATACCTGAAAGGGTTTGAAGATAGGCTTTTGGCTTTTTGGTTTCATCTCTTTAGTCGTACCTGTGGAATCTATGGTGACTAGAGGGTTGGCTTTTATGTGTTTTTCTACCCTGTCGAGTTGTTTTCCTAGGGTATTCAAACTGATATTGGTAAAATTATTTTGAGCGAGTATACTCCTGGTATTTGTTTTCTCATCCTCATCTGGATTCTTAAGGGGAATCGCGTCTACAGGGCAACCATGAATAATATGTTTGATGCCTTGTAAAGGAGGGTGATTGGACTGGACTTTCCTAGAATCAGCTAGGGTTTCCCATTCCGGTGTTTTGTTCCTAGTCGTAACGGGATTTACCGTTTTAGAAAAGGGATAATGTATGGAATTTTCAGAGGTGTAAATTTCAAACCAGTCAAAGAAAAGGATATTTATCCTATGTTCATTAACAAATTTGTAAAACTCTTCCTGTATTTGTGTCCTAGTTTTTGAAAAGGTTTTGAAGAACCAAATTCTTTTTTCTAGGTTGTATTTTTCATAAAAATCTTTTTGAAGGAATTTTTTGTCAATTGTGAAACCTTTTTGTAAAACGCCAAGTTCGTTTACTAGGTTTTCTGTAAGAGAGGAAAAAGTCGGACTAGTAGGTTCTAGGTCCTCTATCTTTTCTCTAACAGTAGGATTTTCGTAAACGGGTCTCGGTATTTCGTTTGAGTAATCTACGTTTCGTAGATTGGGTATATCAGACGTAGAGAACGTCTAGGGTTTCGGGTCTGTAAGGAGTATTGATGTGTGAGGGAATTTGTGAAACTCTTCCTAAGTCGAGAGTTTCTACGGAACTGGAATCATCGTATCTACTGCTCGTAGATTTTCTATGGAATGATAGACTAACTCTACCATCCTGGTATTGGGTTATTTCTCTGAGACGAGTATTTGGTTGGGATGTCTCAAGAGGTTCCGGCTTGACAACACCTTCTAAGATCCATTCGTCTGGTAAGGAAATATCCTTCCATCTCATGGGTCTCGGTATAACGGTGTTAGATCTGGAAAGATCGGTTTGTAGAAGAAGGGTTTCACCTTTCTTACTATGGTATCTGACTTTTGTCGCAAAAGCTGAAGTCATAGCTTTGTAATGAATTCGGTAAATTATAGCTACGGGAATCGATCCTTCAAGCATTTGGTAATTGTGAGTCTTGATTTGTAAGACTAGGGATTTTTGGATATTTTTGTCATTTAAAGAGACTGAGAAATTTGGGTAACAATCAAAAGATATTGGTCCTGTGCAGAGACTAGACTCAACAGAACTCAATAAGGAATCTTCAAAATTTGTGAATCTGGCATCACGTAAAACAGCAAGGATTGAGGTGTTTAATCCTTCCTTTGTGAGGGTTTTATCCCTATTTGGACTAGTCCAATATGGATATATTTGAAATTTCTTTCTCGGTGTCTTCTCAAGGAATTTTGAGAAAGTAATTGAATGGTTTCAAAAGGTTGATATAATTGGATATCTCTTTCCTCAGTTTTGATTGTGAAATCGGTTTTGAATAACTGGTATTTTGAATTCTTGTAAATCTGGTCTCGATTTACTTTCGGTATTTCCCAATTATCGATAGATTTGTCAAAATCTTGTATCAAGATTTCTTCGGAGTTTATTATCTTCTTTGAATCCATGGAAGAAGATGAACCAAAATCACTCGAAGTAGATCTGTTGAGAAACGGATCCATGTTATGGAATTCCTATAACAGAGCGTCTGAACTTTCCTCTTTGCTTAGGACTTCTACCTGTGGGTATAACTGCCTACGTTCGTTGAGGACTTACCGACCCTGGACACCTAACGCCGAGATCTCCATAACCTCTAACAAGGAATCAACATCTGGTCTGGACCATATGCTCGTTATATCTACCCTTTATGGCTTTGATACCAAACTTAGGCCGAGGATCTAAAGGGGATAACAGACAAAGAAGGAATCAAGATATAAGGGATTGATAAATTAAAGGATAATTGAAGAATGCAGAAGGTAAATAAAGATCAACTTACAATTCAAGGTTCCAGTTATGGAAACCATGGATCACAAGGTTCTGCAGGAATTTAAATCAAATAGGCGGTTGAACCAGCCAAGTATTTAATGCAGGAATTTAAAGAATTTAAATGCATAAAGTATTTAAAAGATTAGGAGGTAGTACCGTCCATAATCATATTCATTTAAAATAATTGGAATTTACAAAGATAATTATCAAGGAGAGAAACCTTGGGAATTTCAGGGGTATTTGGATCATATGATATGAGTCATATGATATGGATCATATGAACTGAATCATCCGGGTATTTAGAGGGGTATTTTAATCCTAACCTAAAGGGGGATTTCTGTAAGAACTCTCAACTTCTCTCTAATTGTAGAAAGAGAAAGACTTACTAAAAAAATGACTTATGTTCTAAGGGAGAGGGAGTCTCCTTTTATAGGAGTTTACAGGGTATTTTCGTAATAAAAGGGAATTTAAACTATTCATCCGCGTCACTATTCATCCGCATTACTATTCATCCGCATCACTATTCATCCGAGTGGAGAATCACTGTTCTTCCTTTTGGCATTTTCTCGAATTATTGCGGGAATCTCTGCTTTTTCTTTTGCTTTTGCTTTTGCTGAAAGTAGCTTTTTTGACCACTTTCTTTTGTCGGAATTTTGTCTGAACTCTACTCCGGGTATTTTGAATTCTTTTGGCAGTGTTTGTTCAGAATCCACTATTGCCAAAAACCGGACTGTCTTCAATATCAATCTCTGGTTCTTCTTCTTCTGACAAAGAGCCTTGTTTTGATGAAGACGGTGCAAATTTCAGAATTATGGCTTGCATTTCTTCTGGATTTTTGGACGCTGCAAGCATTGAGGCCATCTGGGATTTCTGTGAAATGAACTGGGTGTGCTCCTTCGTTTGTAGTGGCGCCGGTGATGTCTGTGGAGGCGCCTGTAAAGGAATGGGTTTCTGGGTATCTAACCATTCCTGAACTTTTTGTGGTGCGAGGCTTTTTGGTATTTTAAAGCTATCCCACCATCGGATTTTGAATCTTCTTCGGATAATTGGGATTTTGTCTTCCGAATAATCTACGAACCATGTAAAGACCCATGGTAAGTGGAATTTTGTGTGGAATAGGTGTAGAGGCACAAATCTCTTTTCTTCCTCTGAGGGTTTAAATTGGGATTTAAAGAGGCTAAAGGATTTAGTGACTTCTGGTTTTTGTATTTCTAAGGTGGATCCGAATTGTTCCCACCATGAGTTCCACCATGTTGGAAATTGTGATGGATCACATGAGGTATCAAAATGAAAAAGCCAAGTGTGGCTTAGGTTGGTATTTTGAACGAAAAAGGAATTGAACCAAGCTTGTTGGTAATCCCAAGAATTAAAGGAATATCAAAAAATGGTTCATTTTTGTGGGTGTCTGGGAAATTTAGTAGTTGAGACAGGTCATTCCCCCAATCAATAGGAGCAATTACGCTGAGAATTTTGCAAATTGAATAGGAGGGATTTGGGTTTTTCTTGAAAAAATTATTTTTAATTGTTGCTGATCCTGATATTTCAAGGATAGCCTGGTAAAAATATGGGGTTTTTAAAATATCCCACGATTTATAAAAATACTTTTGTCCAAAATAATTTTGTAGTGCTAGAAAAGGGTCTTTATCAAAGAATCCTTTTTCAAGAGTTACAATATTTTGAAAAAATGGTTTTACAAAGAATTTAGGAGCAGGTTTTTTGGTAACTTGTGGTACCACAAGTTGATTTTTTGAAAATTGTTTTTGAGAAAGGTTTTTTGAAGACTCTTCTTTCTCAAGTTGCAGTTTTGAAAATTCTTTTTGAGAAAGGGCTTTTGAAGATTCTCCTTTCTCGATTTTTATAAAATTTTGAGAGGTTTTTTCCCCTCCTGAGCTTTGGACAACTTCTTGTTTGGGATTTTGAAGTTGCATTAAAGCCTTCTGTATTTCTGGTGATTTCGCCAGAAGATGTAGGACATTTTCAGCAGTCATCTCCTGTGTCGGTGTTTTTTGTGCTGATGCCGGAATATTTTCATTTTCTTCTTTCATGACTATCTCATACCATGACGGTTTTTCAGGGAATTTTTCTTTTTCTTCTTTTGTTGATTTTTTAGGGGCCATGAAATTTAGTTGTTGTTGTGGTGCAGCAACAGGTGTATTTATTGGTGGAGGAGGTATCTCTTTTTTTCTTTTTTGGAGTAATGCTCCACACATTGCGTGGTAACAGTATTGTCCAGATTCTTTCATGTCCTTTCTGGATATTTTTTCTTTGAAACCCGGACATTGCGGCAAAGGACAGTGATAGGACATTTTTTTGTTGTATTTGGTATTGGAAATCTGTGGACTTTTATAGGGATATTGGCGGTGGTATTTACGTCAGAATCGGTTTTGTAAACCTGTGGGTTTCTGCTCCTGTTTTCGGATAAACCACTGGTTAAAATAAAATTGTCAGAAATAAATTTGCATAAATCATTTTTGAATGCAATTTTCGAAAATTGTTTCAAAAGTTTTTTGTATGCAAAGGAATTAATTAATTTAAAGGAACAAGTATCATAGTTTGCAGGGGACTTGGAATTTTGATAAAAACTATTTCTTAATTCTCCTAGGTGGCAAGAATAAGTTTTAATCAAATCAAGGTCGCTAGCTTTTGGTTTTTTTAAAAAAGGGAATTTTAAATTCTTTCTATTGGAATCAAAAGAGATAAAATCATTATCGACTTTATAAGGAGTGATAAGATTAATAAATGGTGTTCCTAAGATAACGGAATTGTGAATGTCTTTTACTAAGACAAACGACGTTGTAATAGAAACATTATTAATAATAACAGACGCATTGGTTTGGGAATTGATTTCTAGCTTCGTGTTATTGGCTGCTGCTAGAGTTTCCTGGGTATTTTCATGGAATTGATTAGGCACTAGACCTGTTTTTATGCAATTCAGATCTGCACCAGTGTCAAAAAGAGCAATAGTAGTAATCCTAAAATTGCGTGGGAATTTAAGGGTTATCTGAACAAGGTATTTTTTGGACGTGATTTGTCGTAAGACAGTAAGGAATTCTTGTGGGACCTCTTCAATGAAAGGGTTGTCAGGAGGTTCTCCTGGATCTTCAGAGTCGGAATTGTCTGACTCAGAACTGGATTCAGAATTATTCTGGGTATTTGACAGGAGTGTCTTTAGTAAAAGAGAGTATTGATCCTGTTTTTCTTGTAGAGTCTCCATCTCTACTTTGATTTGTTTTACGTCTCTCTGGAGTTCTAGAATTGGGGTTTCTTTGGAGTCTTTCATCCCTTTACCCTTTTTCAGGATTTTTGTTAAATCGTAGGTATTTTTGGAGGTGTTTGGCAAAATAGAATTTTTGAGATCTTTTTTCTCGTCAGTAAAAGATTTGAGGAGTTTATTCAAATAATCCTTTTGGTGTTCGACATCTATGTGTTGAACCATTTCTAACATGAACTCTTGATCCTTGGTTAAAACACAAACGAGTTTTCCCTTACCCTTATCGGAATATTCAGAAGAACTGGTTGTAAACAATTCATCTATTTGGAGGGCTTTGTTGTCTTCAGAAGACAGAGAAAAGTAGTCAGGTTCTGACTCGGCATTTGAATCGGAGGAATCAACGAGAAGATTGGAAATTTTCTGTGTGACGTCCTCATCGAGCTTCAATTCTTGTAATTTTGTATTCATTTTGCAGTACCTCGCTGTATGTCCTTTTTTGTTACATTTGTAACATGTAACGTCTTTGTATCTGGAATCAGCTTTTTTGGTATTTGGTCTTTTAAGACGATGAGTATTTTTGTATGGGTTTTTGTAATACTCTTCGTTGGATTTGCTGAAATCTCTCTTTTGTAACCTCTAGAAGTACTCTTAAGGGATTTATGAGCCTTGCTACGCTTTCTGTACAAGCTGGAAGAGGGTTTTGAGAAATTCGTATCAAACTGTTTGCAAAGGTTCCAAGTTCGCACTTAGTTCTCTTTAGCTCCAAATTTTGAGGTGTTTACGTATTTTGTGTCTTGACAGATCTTCAAACCTTCCTGTTGAGTTATACTGACCAATTGTCCGTATGTAAACTCACTGTAGGGTATAATCTGTTTACCGCAATTCTCTTTGATTTTGTTCCTAACTTTTTCTCCTAAAAGGGTAGGTAATCCGGCCAGGAATTTCTCTTTCCAAAATGGCTGGTTAGAATCTTCCCTGAGCATAACTACAGTTAGGAAGGTATTTTTGTACCATTGGAAATCGCTGAGTTGTTTGCATTTGAGGTTTGAAAGTAATTCGGCATTTTTGTCTTTCAAATGCGAAGAATCTCCTATGAAATTTAAAGAGATTGTGAGAATCAGGGTTGCTACGGCATCTTCTGAGTGGGTTCACCTTGTTCGTCAAGGATTGGTAATCCTTCTTCGTCGGTTTTGATGGAATTGAGGATATCTTCTTTTTGTTGATCAGCGAGATAATTATCCCACCAACCTTTTAATTGACCAGAGAATCCTGCGATGAGCAGTTCTGCAATGGTCTTGTCTTGCGTACCATTTTGGGTTTTGTAGGCATTTGCAGCCATAGTCATTTGTTGGAGAAAACTGAGAATGTTGTATTCTGTCATCCCATCTATGTTCCAATCATAAATGGAAGAGGCATTGAATCGGGATTGAGCAAGGGGTTTTACTATTCCTAGGTCAGGAGCAGGAATAATTTGTAATTGCTGTTGTTGGACCTGTTGTATTGGTTGTTGCCAATCCATATGGTTAACAAAAGATTTTTTGTTTCGGAATTGTTTTGAAGTACTACCGTCGTCGGAATCGTTGACAAGAGTAGTGATTTTGTTGGAAGATTGTGGAGTGTCAGGAACAATGTGTTCAGTATTAGAACTGTTGGACGCCCCGATCCTACTTAATTGATCTTGGATAGCCTGAACAAATTCAGACTTATTTTGCTGGATATTTTTGACGCCATCTTTGGATACCTGAAAGGGTTTGAAGATAGGCTTTTGGCTTTTTGGTTTCATCTCTTTAGTCGTACCTGTGGAATCTATGGTGACTAGAGGGTTGGCTTTTATGTGTTTTTCTACCCTGTCGAGTTGTTTTCCTAGGGTATTCAAACTGATATTGGTAAAATTGTTTTGAGCGAGTATACTCCTGGTATTTGTTTTCTCATCCTCAGCTGGATTCTTAAGGGGAATCGCGTCTACAGGGCAACCATGAATAATATGCTTGATGCCTTGTAGAGGAGGGTGATTGGATTGGACCTTCCTAGAATCAGCTAGGGTTTCCCATTCCGGTGTTTTGTTTCTAGTCGTAACGGGATTTACCGTTTTAGAAAAGGGATAATGGATGGAATTTTCAGAGGAGTAAATTTCAAACCAGTCAAAGAAAAGGATATTTATCCTATGTTCATTAACAAATTCGTAGAATTTTTCCTGTATTTGTGTCCTAGTTTTTGAAAAGGTTTTGAAGAACCAAATTCGTTTTTCTAGGTTGTATTTTTCATAAAAATCATTTTGTAGGAATTTTTTGTCAATTTCGAAACCTTTTTGTAAAACGCCAAGTTCGTTTACTAGGTTTTCTGTAAGAGAGGAAAAAGTCGGACTAGTAGGTTCTAGGTCCTCTATCTTTTCTCTAACAGTAGGATTTTCGTAAACGGGTCTCGGTATTTCGTTTGAGTAATCTACGTTTCGTAGATTGGGTATATCAGGCATTAGAACGCCTAGGTTTCGGTCTGTAAGGAGTATTGATGATCGAAGGAATTTGTGAAACTCTTCCTAAGTCGAGAGTTTCTACGGGCTCGAATCATCGTATCTCTTTGCCGTAGATTTTCTATGGAATGATAGACTAACTCTACCATCCTGGTATTGGGTTATTTCTCCGAGACGCAGTATTTGGTTGGGATGTCTCAAGAGGTTCCGCTTGACAACACCTTCTAAGATCCATTCGTGGGTAAGGAAATATCCTTCCATCTCATGGGTCTCGGTATAACGGTGTTAGATCCGGAAAGATCGGTTTGTAGAAGAAGGGTTTCACCTTTCTTACTATGGTATCGACTTTTGTCGCAAAAGTCAAGTCATAGCTTTGTAATGAATTCGGTAAATTATAGCTACTGAATCGATCCTTCAAGCATTTGGTAATTGTGAGTCTTGATTTGTAAGACTAGGGATTTTTGGATATTTTTGTCATTTAAAGAGACTGAGAAATTTGGGTAACAATCAAAGATATTGGTCTGTGCAGAGACTAGACTCAATGAGAACTCAATAAGGAATCTTCAAAATTTGTGAATCTGGCATCACGTAAAACAGCAAGGATTGAGGTGTTTAATCCTTCCTTTGTGAGGGGTTTTATCCCTATTTGGACTAATCCAATATGGATATATTTGAAATTTCTTTCTCGGTGTCTTCTCAAGGAATTTTGAGAAAGTAATTGAATGGTTTCAAAAGGTTGAGATAATTGGATATCTCTTTCCTCAGTTTTGATTGTGAAATCGGTTTTGAATAACTGGTATTTCGAATTTTTGTAAATCTGGTCTCGATTTACTTTCGGTATTTCCCAATTATCGATAGATTTGTCAAAATCTTGTATCAAGATTTCTTCGGAGTTTATTATCTTCTTTGAATCCATGGAAGAAGATGAACCAAAATCACGCGAAGTAGATCTGTTGAGAAACGGATCCATGTTATGGAATTCCTATAACAGAGCGTCTGAACTTTCCTCTTTGCTTAGGACTTCTACCTGTGGGTATAACTGCCTACGTTCGTTGAGGACTTACCGACCCTGGACACCTAACGCCGAGATCTCCATAACCTCTAACAAGGAATCAACATCTGGTCTGGACCATATGCTCGCTATATCTACCCTTTATGGCTCTGATACCAAACTTAGGCCGAGGATCTAAAGGGGATAACAGACAAAGAAGGAATCAAGATATAAGGGATTATATATATATATATATATATATATATATATATATATATATTATATAACTTATGATGGTCAATGACCAAATGTATTGTATATATATTATATACAACAGTACAAATTCCTTTCTATACAGATTTATAATATAAAATGGAAAGGAATTAAAAGTTGAAGTCGCAGATAACTTTTGCCTGAAAATCTAACTAAGTAGACATATAGAACCTCTCATTACAATCGCTCCATACAAAACTAATCTAAACAACAATTGTAATGTTGGACAAAATATTGTCAACACACTCAGGTAACACAGGTGATCCAGATTTCTGAGAAGAAATCCCGAGAGCTCTCTTGGTATTTTTGCTTTCTGATTTTAGATATTGATTCACTGTAGTAGCCTTTCTATTTATAGTAGAGAGTCTTCCTTGAAAAGCTAATCGATTGGTTGTGAAGGTTGAGGGAAAGGTGGGCAGCTGGTAGGATTAGTTAGAGACGATCAAAGAGTAAAATACTCTAACAACTTTGACTTGTTCCTCACGAAAAGCAATAGCCTTGACTCGTTCTTCACACGTGTTTACCAACTCCTTTTTACCTTGCAAAGTCATATTTACTACATAGTAATCATTACATGAAGTAAGGCAAAATCAGTTCTGAAAATGTTGGACCGAATGTTGTGCAACATTTGTCCCAACATTCTTATATATTCAAATCAATACTTCAGGAGATATGTTGGGTCAAATGTCACAACATCAAATCCAACATTAACAATCTCCCCATTTTTGCATGTCTTCACAAAACTCATTAAAATGTAAAGTTGACTTATGGTGTTGTCACAAATGTTGTCCAACATCTGTGATCAACAATTTCAAGGTCATGTTCCCCCTTAACCTGTGATGGCATACAAGCAAACATGTGTATACCAATTCATAGGAAAGAAATATGAGCATTTATAAACACATATCATCCAATATATACAAAACACAAATAGAAATAAATCATTGTCAACAGATATCCACATCAATCCATCAAAACATTTAACAAACACTAACAACTTAGGTTCAGTAACATCATTCATCTTCCTCCGGCTCATCATACAGCAGCAGCAACTTCCAGCAGCTTTCTACCCCTACATAACAGCTGCAACTTCCTCTGTAGCATAGCAGCTTTAGCTTCCTCCCCATGCATCAGCATCTTCCTCCCCCTCGTATCATCTTCCCTTTTTTGTGAAGAAAGTACCATCATGAAATGGTCTATAGCTTGTATCAGGGCATTCCTTGCAGCATCAACTTCTGCAATTTGTTGGTTTTTGCAATTTGATACACAAGCCATTTTGTAGACAGTGTAAACTGTCTTGGACCAGTGTTGCCCAGAATGTTGGTGATATTTATGGCAACATTTTCTCTTTCAGCTTATTTCTTCCAGGGCAAGTCGATGACTCTGTCTTTGCTCTTCAAAATTGTTTTTCTTATAGTGTAAAGCTCAGGAGCCTTCCCTAAAGTGTCTTCTCTCTTAGGCTCAAATCCTTGGGTGGTTAATACTTTATAGATCATAGGGGGGGAAATGAAGGATTGAAGTTGATTCTTTCTCAGCCAAGTTGGCAATTTGATAAAATATCATTTTTTTCCCAAATCAAGTTTCAAACCTTTCCCAACTTTATACAACTGAGTGGCTTGTTCAGATGTCACAATTGACTCATTCAGTGAAGGAAGCCAATTGTGAATAGCAATTTTGTGGAGGGTGGAAAAATGGCTGTTAGTTTGGAGGTTGGACATCTAGGGATCCATTTCTTCATTATACCTCCAGTGAGGTATTCAATTAATTCGTCCCTATTGTCTATCACCTATTCAGCTTCTCTAACATTATCTCCAGCATTTTGGCTAATACATTGATTTATGATAGCAGGCGTAAAAATATATACCTCCATTTTTTTGTTGTTTTTATGGGAAAATCGAAAAATGATAAAATAATTGCATATGAGAGGAATATTTATATACATGAAAAACTTTTTCTTAGCAATAAGAATCCCTTAGTTTTAGGTGTTTCAATTTTACAGAATAACTTACACCTAAAATATTAAGATAAAAAATATAAACATCACGGTAGGAATAAAATTTAATCTTATCATTTTAAATTTTGAAATTCCTGTAAACAAGGCATATAATAGGGAGTAAGATCTGATATTTCAACGATCAGATAAACACAACATACCAACACATATCACATTATGAAAATGTCAACAGTAATGTTGGCAACATTTTGGACGACACAAATATTTTGATTCCCACAAAAAATTTCAAATTTGGAAACAAACCAAGACACGTTTTATGTGCACTTTATGAGTATGACCACTGGACCAATGTAACATTTTTCCATCGTGTCCTTGGTCTAATCATATAACACATATAAAATATTTTTTCGTGTCAAAAATAAAAATACTTTATGGTATTCTCAAATCTATTTTGAAGCACTCGATACTCCTATAGAATAGGAACAGTATCTTTTCACGGGCTTTGCCCATTTTTCACAGTTGCCAAATATTTGTAAAGGCTTTGCCTTATTTTGATACTCTCTTTTTATGATATATATATACATATTTATTTATATATCATTGCAGAGAATGGTATCACTTAGATAACATATTCTTATTGAAGGATCATGCTTGTGTGACCAAAAGTTATGCACCATACAACAACAATAATCAGTTAGTGATATTACATAGTTAAATGTCACCCGAAATGTTAGACAACATTTCAGCTGATATTCACTAAAAATGTCTTTTTAGATATTACAAAGACCAATAGATTTCTTTAAACTAGAAAATCTCTCATAGTCCAAAGCTTTTGTAAAAATATCAGCTAGTTGATGAAGAGTGTCAATATGTTCAATTTGAACTAGTTGTTTTTCAACTAAATCTCTTAAAAAGTGATGTCTAATATCAATATGTTTTGTACGTGAGTGCTGAACTGGATTTTTGGAAATATTTATAGCACTCAAATTATCACGGTACAAAATCAAAATGTTGCTAGTAAATCCATAGTCGTCTAACATATGTCGTAGACATATTAATTGAGAGCAACAACTTCCAGCTGCTACATATTCAGATTCAGCAGTTGAAAGTGAGACACAGTTTTATTTACGACTATACCATGAAACAATGTTGTTGCCAAGATAAAAACATTATCCACTTTTACTTTTTCTATCATCCACATCTCCAACCCAATCCAAGTCACGAAATCCTATTATTGTTAGGATTAGTGTCTTTGGAATACCAGATTCCTAACTCACATGTACCAGCAACATATCGAATAATATGTTTCATGGCATTTAAGTGGGACATTTTGGGACAGCTTGAAAATGTACACAAACACAAATACTAAACATAATAGCTGGGGGACTAGCAGTAAGATAAAGAAGTCTACCTATCATAGATCGATATAATGTTGGGTCGACATTTTCACCAACATTATCCTTACATACCTTCTGTGATGAACCCATTGGCGTTTTCATCTGTTTAGCGTTCTCCAAACCAAATCTTTTAGCTAGATTCTTAGCATATTTACTCTGTGAGATGAGAATTCCATATTCACTTTGTTTTATCTGCAAGCCTAAGAAAAAAGTTAATTCCCCAATCATGCTAATTTCAAATGTCGATGACATAGCTTCAACAAATGAATTTAGGTATGACTGTGAAGTCAATCCAAAGACTATGTCATCCACGTAGATTTGAGCAATTATAATATATACACCGTGTCGTTTAATAAACAAAGTATGATTAGCTTCGCCACATTTAAAACTAAATTCAAGAAGAAAGTTAGTTAAACGACCATACCATGCACGAGGGGCTTGTTTCAACTCATACAAAACCTTTTTAAGCTTGTACACATATTGTGGATGGTAAGGATCTTCAAATCCTTTTGGTTGTTCAACATATACCTCCTTGTCTACATAACCATTTAAGAAGGCACCTTTTACATCCATTTGATGTAAAGTAATTTTAAGACAACAAGCAATAACAGCAAGTAAAAGTCTAATCGACTCGATTCTAGCTACATGTGCGAAGGTTTCTTCAAAATCAATTCCTTCAACCTGAGTATAACCTCGTGCAACTAGACGTACTTTGTTTCTAACAACTGTTCCCGATTCGTCTGATTTTTTTTTAAAAATCCACTTAGTTCTAATTACTTTTGTATTATTTGGACGTGGAACTAAGTCCCAGACTTCATTTCGAGAAAATTGTTCAAGCTCTTCTTGCATTGCTTGTATCCAAAAATTATCTTTAAGTGTTTCTACAACATTCTTTGGTTCTAATGTAGATATAAAACAAGAAAGGCTAACCTCTTAGTATATGGTTGACATACACACATACCTTACCATTTCTCTATAGTTGAGTGGTTCTTTGCCTCTTGTTCTAATTCCTTAAATAAATCTCCCTATCACTTGGCCCGTTGGATGATTCTTCCTAATCCTTGATGAGGGTCCCTACGAACTTGGTCTAACAATTCAGCACTTGACTCCTCATTTGTGGCCTTTGTGGTCTCTATTGTTGTTTCGGAAGTTGTTTCAGGTGTGGCAACATCCGATTCTTCTACATTCTGTGGACTTTCCACTGTATCTATAATGTTATTTTCAATAGTTTTTCCTGAAATATTAGAAATATCATCAAAGATAACATTTACAGACTCTTGTACAGTTCTGGATCTCAGATTGTATACTCGGTAAGCATGACTATTTTGTGAATGCCAACAAAAATTCTTCTGTCACTTTTAGAGTCAAGCTTTGCCAAATGATCTCTATCATTTAAAATGTAACAGATACACCCAAAAATATGAAAGTAACGCAAGTTAGGTTTCTTTCCATTAATAAGATCATAGGGTGTCAACTTTGTTTCTGGCCTTAGATACACTCTATTAGCTATGTGATTAGCAGTATTCTAGGCTTTTGCCCATAAACGTTTTGACAAATATTTAGAACTAAGCATCACTCTAGCAATTTCTTGCAATGTCCTATTCTTCCATTCTGCAACCACATTCTGTTGAGGAGTTTTGGGGGCAGAAAACTCATGAAAATTCCCTTTTTATCACAAAAAAATTGTAAATAAACTATTTTGAAATTCTTTTCCATGGTCGAATCTAATCTGAAAAATAGGAGAATATAATAAATTTCTAATTCTAGAGTGCAAGATTTTAAACATGTCAAACGTTTGTGATTTGTCTTTCAAAAACATATCCAAGAATATCTAGAAAAATTATCTACTATCACAAAGAAATACCTCATGCCTCCTAGACTGTCTACTTCAATTGGACCCATTAAATCCATATGTAGCAATTGAAAATAGTGACGTACCTGATTATTGTCGGTCGTGTTGGACAACATTATGAGTGACACGGGTTTGCTTACCTTTCAAACAATCTTCATAGATAGTTTTACCTATATGGCTAAGTTTGATTATGCCTCTAACTGCTTCATGTAAGGCCAATTTTTCTAAATTGCGGTAGTTCACATGCCCCAATTTTTCATGCCATAGTGTTGTGTCATCGACCTTAGCATTATTGCATGTCTCTTGTCCTCCAGCAAGATAGCAATTATCACCTGTTCTAGTACCTGTCATGATACATATATTTACTTCATTCATAACTTTACAAGCATTCTTATTAAATTTCACCTCAAGATTGTCATCACACAGTTGACTAACACTTATCAGATTAGCCATTAATCCCTCAACGTGTAAGAATTTCTTATGGTTGGAAAACCAGGAACAACCAAGATCCATTTTCCAATTATTTTGCTTTTACTGCCACCTCCATAATTCACATTTCCTCCATTGAATGACTCATAGTTCTTTAGAAAACCTTTTGTACCTGTCATGTGGCGAGAACATTCACTATCAAAGTACCAAGAACCTGAAATGTTAGTTCTTAATGCAGTTATAGCAACATTACATGTTACATCCTTTTTAGGAACTCAAACTCTATTAAAACATTTTTTACCTTTTGGCTTAGAAATATTGCTTCTATTGTTATCCGGAATGTTGGACAACATTTTAGGCAACATTTTGCTCATAGAATTTTAAAGTTTGAAATAATATGGTTTTAAGTGTCCAGTGGAGTTACAGTGATGACACATAAACTTCATATTCTTTGACATGTATGAGAACCTATTATTCATCCATCTTTCTTTTACAAAGCATATTTTCTCATTTTTATCAAAGAGATTAGAGCATATGGTTTTAAGAGAGTTTTCGTACTCAATTCCTGCATGTGAAGGTTTACTAAAGTTGAGTATCTCATTTAATTTTGAAGTCCCCGTGTTGAGCTTACGGAAGTTGCTTCGGCTAAATCCAATTTTGCACGGATCTTACCAAATTCAATATCCTTCTTGGTAAGTGAAACCTCAAGTCGGGTTATCGTGTCTTTTAATACTAAATTCTCATGAGTTAATGATTTTACCTTTTTGTCAAGTTGTTTGGATTCTATGACTAAGACTTTACAAATACTTTGTAATTCATTAATCATATCATCTTTGCATTCAAATTGATCCATGCAATCAACCTCACTAACAAAAATAGAACCACTAAAGCAATTAACATCAGAATAGTTAAAGAATTCATACCTTTCGGATGTCACTGAGGATGTTGATGCTGATGTTGGAGCAAATGTCATGGCATCTGAGACAACACTGTATATGACATCTTCATTATCCGATATAGACTGTTTGAAAACAGTAGCCAGCATTGCTTGTGTTTCAATTTCACGATCTCGTTCATCTTTTCCTTCATCGTCACTAAGAGAAAATTTTCTAAGAGTGTTTGCACATTCGTTAGCATAGTGTCCCCAACCCGAGCATGCATGACACTGCACGAACTCAAGTTGGTTGGGATCAAATTTGGTACGGTCTGAGTTGGTTCTTCTTAGTTGATTTCCTTTTTGTTCATTTGAAAAGAATCTAGTGGGCTTTCGATTGAAGACTTGGTTTTGGTGCTCTTTAGATTTAGATTGATTTCTTTCATTGTTGAACTTCCTCACCATCGAATTGTATTTTCGAGTGGGTAAGGCAACATTTGCACCATCACCAATTTCTTCAAGATTCTCATCCTCTTCTTCGATTTGACTCTCCGAGGATTGAACTTGAAGTGACACATTCTTGATTTTATACAATTACTTTTGATTCTCAATGTTCATCTCATAAGTTTTGAGAATGTTCGTCAAGGTATGAAGGTCCATTGTGGAAATATTGTGGGCTTCCTCAATAGCACAAATCTTTAAATTGAACTTTCCAGGAAGAGAACGAAGAGCCTTTTCTACAAGTTGAGTATTGGTTAATGGTTCACCAGGCACTTGACATTCATTTGAGATGTCAATCAACTTTTCAAGATAAGATTTAATATCATCCGCTTCTTCCATCCTTAAACGTTCATATTTACTCATGAGCATACGTAACTTTGTTCGATGAACACTTGAGCTACCTTCATAATGAATCTATAAAATATCTCATGCATCCTTAGCCGTGGGGCAATTTTGAATGAGTTTGAACATATACATATCAACCCATCCAAAAATTTGCATTTAAGGCTTTTTCGTTAAAGCTAGCATTAGTGGTTTCTTCTGTAGTCCATTCGGATTTAGGTTTAACAAGAATGTAACCTTCCTCATCCGGTGGCAACATTGGAACAACATACCCATTGGTTATAGATCTCCATTCCCTAACATCAATTTACTTGATATGAGAACATATGTGAATTTTCCAATAGGCATAATTTAATCCATCTAAAATAAAAAGCCTATCAATAGTTGGATTTGCCGGACCATATCTTATGACAATAGGACCAAGCACTTATTGTGTTAAGTGTCGGCTCTAATACCACTTGAAGGGTGTAAAATGCTATGGGAAATAAAAACAAAATGAAATAAACCGAATGTCAATTCTATTTCCGAATGTCGGCAATTATGTCGTCTGACACCAGTAACAACACTTAGCAAAACAGAAACTTCAAAGAGTAAATCAATGGAATTTAAAGAACACAAAGGTTTAAATTTTTATATGTTATATATATTATATAACTTATGATGGTCAATGACCAAATGTATTGTATATATATTATATACAACAGTACAAATTCCTTTCTTTATAGATTTACAATATAAAATATAAAGGAATTAAAAGTTGAAGTCGCAGATGACTTCTGCCTGAAAAATCCAACTAAGTAGACATAGATAACCTCATTACAATCGCCCCATACAAAACTAATCTAGAATCTAAACAACAATTGTAACGTTGGACAGAATGTTGTCAATACACTCAGACAACACTGGTGATCCAGATTTCTGAGATGAAATCCTGAGAGCTCTCTTGGTATTTTTTTTCTTTCTGATTCTGAATATCGATTCACTGTAGTAGCCTCTCTATTTATAGTAAAGAGTCTTCTTGAAAAGCTCATCGATTGGTTGTGGGGTTGAAGGAAATGTGGGCAGCTGGTATGATTAGTTGGAGACAATCAAGGAGTAAAAACCTCTAACAACTTTGACTTGTTTCTCACGAAAAGCAGTAGTCTTGACTCGTTCTTCACACGCGTTTACCAACTTCTTTTTACCTTGCCAAGTCATAATTACTACATAGTAATCATTACGTGAAGTAAGGCAAAATCAATTCTGAAAATGTTGTCCCAACATTCTTATATATTCAAATCAATACTTCATGAGATATGTTGGATCAAATGTCACAACATCAAATCCAACATTAACAATAATAATTAAGTAGCGTTATAGTCATAGTACATTTTTATGGTCAGGTATAAACCAATTCTGTGAACGCCTTTTATAAGTTTATGGATACATAGCTCATTCAAGAATCACAGTAAATTTTAAAGTTCAAAGTTCTCAAATTTGAGATAATAAAATATAAATCAAAAGCTATCTTGAACTTCAAATCTTTTTACCACTCTCCTTCTCTGAAAATGAGCACAATCATAACAACAATAAATAGTTCCATATGAAACACTATACAATATCGGTATGGCTTGTGAAATAATTAAAATTATGTAATGTTTTTATTCATATTTCAAAGATAACCTTTTGACCATTCTTCGAGGGTATTTGAATTAACTTTTTAAAAATAGCTTATAAGCTAAAAGTCCTAAGTTGAAAATATCCAACTTTTGACTTTTAATTTTTGTATTTCTATTACCTAAAAATAAGTGCTTAACTCTTTTTATCTTCTTCAAATACCACAAAAGTAAAAAATAACTTAAAATTCAAAAAACATTTAAAATAAGTAAATCCAAACACTCTCTTCTTCTTATTCATCGTTTCCCTATCCCTTTCACTAATGGTCTCACTCCATTTCAATTTGTTTGACATTATTCACTCACGGTTTTGCTTATAAATTTTGTCGGGGCACGCCATTATGCATAAAATCTTTATTTTTTGTAATAAAAATAAATGAGATCGATACCAATGACCTTGGAGATAAACAAAAAGATAAAATTGAACGCTAATTAAATAAAAATAAAAACTCTATGAATGGGAAAAGATCACGAGGAAAAATTAAGTGCACTACCAGCAATAGCAAAAAAAAGAATTAGGTTACAATTTCACATGCTTAAACTTTTGGGATAGAATTGCTCGATACTCGTATCAATGAGAAGATGCATATAATAGAAAAGTAGCTAACATGAGTATAAACCGACTCATATTAACTCTATATTCCGGGAATAAAATGTGATTTGAATTACTAATATGAGCAAATGTTTTTTATTCTAAATATTTTCTCTTTCTGATTCTTTCATTACTCAATGTTAACTATTACTCCTAATTAACTTATGTGCTTATTACTATTTTACATTTTTCTTCAGCAAGAAAATGTGATTTGATTTGTTTCTTCAGCAATAAAATTTGATGCATATGTCTATAACATACTAACACAGATTAAAAAAAGAGAAAGTGTATCATAATATTAAAAGAATTAAAAAGAGAAAAACGTTGATAATTTATAGTGTTAAATAAGCATTTAGAAGTTCAATTAAGATGATTGAAAATGTATAAGATGTCCAAAGCTAACTGTAGAGTTTGCTTTTCAAATCAAAGTTGGAAGAAGAGAATCTTTTTCACCGATTTCAGTATAACACCTACTGGGTAAGCTATGCATGAAAAATGATTTTACTTGAATGCAAGAGCTTAAAAGTAAAATTAGATAGATAATCTAAGTTACTAATAAGGAATTTAATAAGTTTAAACTAACTGAATTATGTACATGGAAGGTGAGATTTTATCTCATTAATACAAATATATATAGTGTATATAATATTGAATCCTAATAGAATAAGGATCCTATATTTATCATAATTATACATTACTATTAATTACAAATTATATGGTGAATATATTATAATATTCACTAATACTTTTGATTTTTTTACCATTCTTCTTCTCTCACTCTCACTCTCACTCTCACTCTCACTCTCACTCTCACTCTCCATTAGAATAATTTAGAAACTAATAACTTCCATTAATAAGGTGGATAACAAGTAAAGAAGGAGTTTAAAGAGTTGCCGTAAATGACCAAATAAGTTTAAGGGGAAAAAAAAAGAAAGGAAACTAATTGAATAATGATTGAAACAATAACAATACTAGCAATAAAGCTGAGAATTGCTTAGTTGATGTGCCATCTTCCAATGACCAGCAATTCTATTTATCTACTACTCTATTTTTTTTTTTGAAATTTTCGCTTCACACTTATATTTTTTCCAAACTTGTAAATTCACTCCATCTTTTTTTCCATTTAAATTTTTTATGCTCTTAATGTTTTGGACCATCCCGACAATTATATATCTGTTAATTCAATATCCACCCCGCTTCATATTGTGCCAGAATAGTATTTCCTACCGATTCATTCAATTACATTGAGGAATAAATAATTAATAGGTATTAATATTAATAAATTAAGAAAGAGACAAAGTACTGTTTCAAAATCCTTTAAAAACAAAGAGAGGATTCTAGGAAAAAAACAATTGGCAATAATGAGGAATGAATATATGTTATATATTCCGAAGATCTTTTAGACATGAAATAAAAAGAAGTGCAATTAAGTAGCCTAAACACGTTCATGCACTACCTAGCAGAAGAAAAATTTAGGAAAATCAATAAATAGTATTAATGAGGAACGAATTTAGTTTGCGGCAGTTTAGGATATTTACTAGGGCGGGCTAGTGGGCCGGTCGGCCCGGTTGACCACGCCCCGACCCCGCTCCGGTCCCGCCCCGATCCCTCCTGGAAAAAAAGGGGGACGGGATGGGACCTAGGCTCGTCCCGCCCCGGTCCCGTCCGTCTCCCTCCCCTTTGCAAAAAATTCTGTTGCACAACGGCCATTTTATATTTTGGCCGTTGTTGCAACTGACATTTTTGGCCTCCTCCCAACACCTCCTATTCCTTTAATATTTATTTTAACTCCTAAATTAATATATGTACACTTTAACCTAAATTTTCAACTATAAATACTTCATTTTCTCTTCATCTTCCTAACAAATCTTCCAACAATCTCTCAATTTCTCTCTCTACAATTCTACATTGCCTACTAAATATTGTATTTTATTACTCATTTATATCAAAGTTAAAAAATTGGGAGTGAAGTTGGCAACTAGCTTGAGGATCATCCATCCAGCAAAGTTTCAATTTTCAACCTCGATTACAAGTCGACGTTAAGTCGGCGTTTGGTACCTTCGTTTCTTATTTAAATTATTATTGTTATTTATCTTAATCATCGCACTTAATTTCATTATCTTTAACTATTTATTTGCATAACTAAAATGGAAGAATAAAGAGGTATGTTTAAGGGTAAGAGTAAGTGTGCTTCTTATAGTAGGGGTAACAAGGGCAGGGATACTTCTTCTAGTCATCCTATTCCTAGATAGAATGATTTGATAGATTACACTCATATAGATGAAACTGAATTTTTTAATGATATACCATTAGACGATGATATATATTCTGCAACTCAACCAGACTTTAATTTAGAAGATAATCTAAATGACACACCAACTAGTGCACCTCCTCAAACTGATACTGGAACTCCTCCTATTCCCCCTAGTATGAGACGAGGCCCCACACAACGAAAATTAAAACTTGATGCATGAGATTTTTTTGATAGAGACCAAGAGAATCAAGTAGTTAGATACCAAATTTATAAAAATATTTATAAATTTAAAATGGAAAAAAGTCAGGGTGGGACGGGAGGTTTATTGAGACATGTACAAAGTTTTCACAAAGCTAGGTGGGATGAATACGAGGCTACAAAGTCGGGTGCGCCAACGGGCTCTAAGTCCGGACAAGGTTCACATAGTGTTCTGGACTAAGTACATGGTCAAATTAATCCGGCGACTGGGGGAATTGTAGGTCCTAAATATGATAAATAAAAAGATAGGGAAGCAATAACAAAATTAGTTGCGGTGGAGGGTTTGCCTTTTTCATTTTCTTCCTCTCCTGGTTTTATTTATTACAATAGAGATATGTATAATCCTGCTTTTAACGGTTTTCCTAGACTGTTAGGAGAGACGTTTTTTAAATTTGCACATGAATATCAATAATATTTACGGTATTCATTATATCATTTTTCTGACAAAGTATCTATCACGTCTGATATAGGTCGTAGTACTAACGACCATGATTATTTAACTGTAAAATGTCATTGGATAGATTATAAATGGTCTATGCAAAAACGTATTTTAGCATATAAATATATTGATGATAGGCACACTGAAAGTTTTATTGCAGAAAATATTCATCAAATTTGCGAGTATTATGGTTTAACTGACAAAATAATGACAATTACCGTCACTTGCGCTCCACCACCGGCTACTCCACCATCACCTATCGATGAGTTTTCCAATCAAGGATAAATCTAGATCTAAGTAATTCTGGTCAGATCTAAGACACCGCAGCGAGGAAGCGGCGTTGGAAAAGTGAGTACGACGGTCGGTTGTGGAAGAAGTTGATTCACTGCACCGGCACGGCAACGGGGAAGCCGGCTATGACAAAGTGGTTTTATAACCACCACCGTCGATGATATTTACTTCTCCATTACCGTCGCCTTTTCCGGTCAGTTCATCACCACCGCCATCAGTAAAGTTAACTGACGAAACTTCGCCGTTGCTTAAAGTTCAATCGTCGCTGCCGTCGTCAAGTACATTAATCGGAGGAGTAATTAATTGAAATTTGAGTCATTTTTTATAAGATTAAAAAAGTTGGGTCAATTTTGATAGCATTAGTACCCTACACAACATAATTAATCAAAAAAATTGATGCTCAACTTTGTGTTAGATTAATATATTTCGCTGAGTGGAATATATGAATCGGTGCAAAATTTCCACCGACAAAAGGTGCAAAATTTCCACCGACAGGTGCAAAATTCAACTTTGGTAATGCAAAAGGCTAACTTATTGAGATCTTTTATTTTTCTTTTGAGTGAGCAACATGCCGGCTCAAGTTTTGTGCACGGATAAGATAAGCTTAAAGTCATCATCAATAATTTTAATAGTTCTATTGGTAAATACTTTTTGTCACATTTTTCAACTTGAACCCATGTGATTCTGAGACTTTAAAACCCAATTTTTTTGTTTTGGCGTCAATGTATGGCCCATAATAAGAACATTTTACCTTCTTTTTATTTCATCTTTGTTTCAAGGTCCTTTCTGGTTTTAGATTTTTTAAGTGATTCTCACAATGCCGGGTCAGTTTTGTCTAGCCGTAAATTTTGACTTGAGCACATAAAGTTAATTAGGAGTAATTTTCATTGAATAGTAATAAAGAATGAGCAAAATTAAAACTTTTAGACTAAAAATAATTTGCTCATATTAGTAATTTAAATCACACTTCTTTAAATCACATTTTATTCCCGGAATAGAGATAATATGAGTCAGTTTATACGAATTTTAGCTACTTTTCTATTATAGGCATGTTTTTACATATATAGTATCGAGTAATTTTATTCCAAAAAGTTTAAGCATATGAAACTACAACCTATTTTGTTTTTTTACTCGTAGTGCGCTTAATTTTTATTTCTTACTACCTTGAGATATTTTCCTCATGATCTTTTTGTTGGATTTTACATATGTTACTGCTATATGAAATTGCCATATTAACCATGAGAGAATTGAATAACTATCAATGTAGAACAACAAAGAAGAAGAGGGGAGAAGTAGGGAAGATTGTAAGCTTGTAGAGAGAAGATTTTGTAGTTTTTCTTCATTTAAAACTTACCTGTACAATGACTAACAAGATCTATTTATATATTTACAAGGCCTATGTTTTCTCTTTAGTGTTAGTTTAGCATTAACTACTTTAACTAAATTCTTAATTATCTAACTAACTTGTTGACTTAACCAACTAACTTTGACTTTGATTTGTTCTTTCAACAGTCCCCTCAAACTGAATGCTGTGAAGATGTTCAGTAATCCAAGCTTGGAACACAAATAATTATGTTGAACACTAAACCCTAAACAAAAACCTTGAAAATTAAACCTAAGAAAAACTGACTTCAATTAAACCTTGAACACTAAACAAATTTCTAGTATATATCATTTAGTTAAGGAGATGAATATTTTAAAATTTCAGGTTTCTTTTTTTTTGAAAAATAAAGCTTTTTAATAAACAAGGGCTTATTAAAGATTTGGTTATTATTTTTTGAAATGACTCCTAGGTTCTACTTTTAATATTCTAATTTTTGTTTCATTTATGTTAATTTTTTAGTGTTACTGTTATTTTAGGATTATGGATTTCAACTGAGTTTATTGTTATTGATTAGTTTTTTGGTGTTATTACTATATTAGGGATATAATTATCAACTAAAATTATTGTTATAAAAATGTTACTATTAAAAGAAGGAAAAAGAAGTCAAGACACTTTAATAAGAAAACAAAAGAGAGAGAAAAGAGAAAAAAAAATAAGAATAATTCATTAATAACAAAATTTTTAAAAAGTCACATGACTATTGTTTTTGACTAATTTTCATCTATCACACCCAATATTAAAGAGAGTGAAATCACTTCTCATACCACTTGACACTCTAGGGAAGATTGTTAGGTAAAAAAATTATAGAGTAGTAATTAAGAAGGTACTTTGAACACTTCATAGTTTAGGTATAAAACTAACAAAACATCTATAATTTAGAGGATTTTACTGCAGCATATATATTTTTATATTGGAATTTTTCTTACTCCATTAAACTTTCTATGGGTCAAAATCATATTTCCCTCTAACTTCATTTAAAGAATCAACTCCAACTTTTTACAATGAACATTTTCAACCTCCTTTCTTAAGCAGTTCCTGTTTTGCCTAACGTTTCTAATTTCCCCTCTGCATAATACAGGCGTTTAAAATTTTAGTTAAAATAGAAGGGAGAGAATATTTATTATCTAAAGTTGGAGGGAGAATTCGACATTTTAGAAAAATTGGGAGAGAAAATAACTATTTTTTTATTAAAGGACAGGGAGCTCTTTTCAAATCTCATAATTTCAATGGCGATGATATTTTTAAAACTAAATTACATTTAAAATTATGTTTTTTCATCAATAAAAATTACCAAAACTGTGATCCAAGTGAATTTTTGTCTCATAATGGACACCTCGGTTGCAAGAAAAACATCTATTTTAATATTGGTGATGTTGTATATATGCGTACTTGATTATTTCACTAAAGTACCTCTAATTTCACTAACAATACAAACACTAGATAAGGAAAAAATTAAATTTTCTTCCATGAGATGTATATTTCCTCCCCTAGGGGTGTTCATTCAATTTTTCGGTTTGGTTTTTTCAGTATTCAATTTCTAAAAACTACAATCCAATAGAATTTCTTTCATTATTCACAATATATATATCTGTACAAGGTTGATTCCTAATATGGTACGAATCCTAACTTACCTTACAAAGGTTGATTCCTAATACAATTAGAATCCTAAGTTACCTTAAATATACATTTATCATAATTACAAAATATATGGCGAATATTCTGAGAATATTCGCTAATACTCCCCCTCAGACGGAGCGGGAGGAGGCCGAATGCTAAGGCTGGATCGGAAGTCGGTGAAGAGCTGTCGCGGTAGTCCCTTTGTGAAAATATCTGCATACTGATACGAGGAAGGCACGTGTAAAATTTTGACCTGACCACGAGCAACCTTCTCTCGCACAAAGTGGATATCCATCTCAATATGCTTAGTCCGCTGATGTTGGACTGGATTATGAGATATATAGATAGCAGATATGTTGTCACAATAGACTATAGACGCCTTGCGTAATGGACACTGGAGCTCCAAAAGAAGATTTCAGAGCCAACAGATCTCAGCGACGACATTAGCAACTCCGCGATATTCGCTTCAAAGACTCGAACGGAGACGGCGTGGCTCGCCGCTTGGCGAACCATGAGATAAGATTATCCCCAAGAAATACACAAGACCGGAGGTGGAGCGGCGTGTGTCGGGGCATCTGCCCAATCTGCATCCGTGTAGGCTAGCAATTTGGTCAGGGCGGAGGGTATAGATGTAAGCCAAAGTCAAGTGTGCCCTTAACATATCCGATAATACGTTTGAGGGCGGAAAAATGGGACTCTCGGGGTCGTGCATGAACAAACACACTGCCGAATCGGCATATGCAATATCGTGCCTAGTGAATGTAAGATCTTCAAGAGCACCTGCTAGACTCGATATAGAGTAGGATCGAAACCGGGCGACCGTCATTGGCACTAAGCTTGGATTTTGAGTCCACCGGAGTTGGCATAATTTTATAATTTGCCATCTTGGCCTCAGACACTATCTCTTACGCATACTTTCCGACACAGAACATATTGGCGCAGATCTAGTCACCGATATACCCAAAAATAACTTAGCTTCCCAAGTCGCCATAGCAAATTCAATTTTGAGTAGAACAATGATTTCATTCTTCAACCCGTCGGATGAGGCAAGAAGAACAATATCGCCGACATATAATAGCAAATATGCAAAGGTCGCTACCTCGGTGAAAAGTGAAGAGAGAGGTATCACACCTGCTACATACAAAACCAATTTGCAGAAGATACCTGGCGAACCGATCATACCAAGCGCGGGGGGCCTGTTTCAATCCATACAATGACTTCTTGAGACGACACACAAACTGTGGAGCTGCCGGATGAACAAAACCAGGAGGCTGACGCATGTACACAGTCTCTTTCAAATCCCCATGAAGAAACGCATTCTTGACATCAAGCTGATGAATCGTCCAATGCAAGCCCATAGCAATACTGAGAACAATTCGAATAGTGGCCGGTTTAACAACCGGACTGAATGTCTCACCACAATCAATACCCTCCTGCTGATTCGTGCCATTTGCAACTAGTCTTGCCTTATACCTCTCTAAGTCACCACTGTCTCTGAACTTGTGATGAAATAGCCACATACACCGGATAACATTCACACCAGCTGGTCTAGGTACCAAATCCCAAGTGTTCTGCTTGGTTAAAGTGTTAAACTCTTCGCACATGGCCGCATTCTAATTGGGGTCCAGTTTAGCTAGTTTTGGATTCTTTGGAATGGGTGATAAGGTTTGTATGGAGAGATTGAAGTGAACCTTGGGTTTGAAGATCCCGTGTTGTGCACGAGTCTCCATGCGGTGAGGGGGCTGCAGTGGGAGGCCTGACCGGTAGTACCGGTGGTTGTTGGGTGGTTGGCGGCAGTGTTGCCGCAGAAGGTGAGACTCGGCAGGTTGTTGGATTTTTGGGATCGAGGCGGTGTGGGTGGTGCATTAGACTCAACAGGTGCATCATGGGTGGTGTGGGAGCTGGGTGGGTGGCGGCATTGCTGCGGGAGGGTCGATGACACTTCTTTGGAGGCAGATGGCGTCGGAGCGATGTTCTTGCTGGTACAGATTTTGGATGATCGAGACAAACTCGGTTCATCGAGAAAGAAGTAATCGGTGGTCTGAAATTTTCGGAGATTGGAAAAAAGAAAGGTTGTCTCATTAAAGGTAACGTGACGAGAGATGATGATTTTGTGAGTAGCAATGTCATAGCACAAGTAGCCCCGATGATTAGGAGATAGACCAAGGAAGACACATGGAAGAGTGCGAGGGCAAGTTTGTGGGGTGCGATGGAGGCTATGTTGGGGTAGCATAAGCATCCAAAAATACGTAGGTGATCATATGATGGTCGCCTACGGTATAAGATTCTGTAGGGGTTTTGTTTTGGAGTGTGCTAGTTGGTAAAATATTTAGAAGGGATTCTACCATTTTGACAAAGATAGACCCAAAAGGCGGTGGTAAGCGGGGCATGAAATGAAGTGTGCGGACCATATTACTGATGGTACGTATAATTCTTTCAGCCTTTCCGTTTTGGGAAGAAGTATAGGGACAAGAAAAACGGAAAACCATGCCTTGTTTAGAACAGAAATTGTGAAATGCCGAGTTATTAAATTCACGTCCATTATCACATTTGAATGATTTAATAGGTTTTTCAAATTGTGTTTTAATGAATTTTTGAAACTCGAGGAATTTTGCAAAAACTTCAAATTTGAATTTCTGTGGGTAAATCCAGACAAAATGTGAAAAATCATCCAAGAATACTAGATAGAATTTATGACCCAAAGAGCTAGCAATCGGAGATGTCCACAAATCAGCATGAACAATATCAAAGGGAGAAAAAGTAACACTGTTTGATGACATAAATGGAAGACGAGTATGTTTGCCTAGTGGACAAGAAAAATAGTGTTGGGCAATTTTTCCATTATTACATTGAATACGCTTAGAAGTCCTAAGAAAAGTAAAAACTGGGTCTCCGGGGTGTCCGAGTCGGTTGTGCCAAGTTGAGGGAGAGATCGCCGCAAGGGATAGAGGTGCCATGGTCCTGACAAATGGAAGATTGAGTGAATGGGTAGAGGTCTCCCACACTATTGCAGCGTGTAAGAATTTTTCCGTATTGAGTTCCTTCACAGAAAAACCAAAAGGGTCAAATTCGATGCACACAAAATTATTGCTAGTGAATTTTCTATGAGATTAAGTTTTTAATGATGTTAGGTGTGTATAGGACGTGGTTTAGGGAGAAAGGTGGGTGTGGATGTTTGGTGTGTGTGTTACCGTAACCTTCAATTGGAATGCGATTACCATTGCCGGCGTAATAAATTGAGGACACTTTAGCCGACGTAGTTGAGATAAGTTACCTGACGACCGGGGGAGGTGAGATATGGCTCCGATGTCCATGTACCACTTGTCGCTTCTGTTGAAGGTTCACGGTGGTGTATGCCGCCCAAATCGGTCGGGGGCCAGTCAGCTTCTTCGCCGGCTGCAATTCTTCTTCGTTCTTCTGGATCTGCAATCTCATTCTTCGCTGGTGGCTGCCTGGTGGTGGGCAGGCCCAACAGGCCGATCGACCAATCTTCGCTGAACCGGGCCCTGGCAATGCGGGCATCGCGGCGAGGCGATTCTGTGGTTGGGCCATCGCTTCTTTGGTTGGACCATCGCCGCCGTCCAATGGTTGGTTGTTGTCCGATCCATCGTTTGCGTTGGCCCTTTCGCGGCCCTTGCGCTTTGTTGTTGCGACCTCTGCCGCCACGACCTCGCCGCTTCTGTTCTGCTGGAGCTGGCGGTTCTTCGCCGCGGTGTTGCCATCCGCCAATCCGCTAACGCCTTTTGGTTATGTTCCTCTTGTTTAGCACGTCTAGTTTCTTCCAATAATAGTTGTGAACGTGCCTTATTGAAACTTGGGAGAGGGTCGGCTTGTTGAATCATTGTTGCGAGTGTGTCATAGTCACCTTTCGGTAAACCCGCAACAAGTTGAAGCACCATCTTGGTTTCTGAAACAGAAGTCCCGACGTTGGATAGTTGATCGGTTATGAGTTTCAGTTGCTTACAATAATCGGACATGTTGTTAAAATTCTCGAGGCGGGTATTGTTGAATTGCTCTTCCAAATACACAGCCCGAGTATTTTTATTGTCCTGAAAGATTTCTTCTAGCCGGACCCAAAGTTCACGTGCCGTAGCACCTGTTTTCATGATAGTGCATAACAGATCTTTGGAGATGGTGCCGTAGATCCATTGTTTGACGATAGCGTCAAGACGACGCCAGATTGAGTCCAGAACATCGGTGGACGAGGAACAGATTCGTCAATGTGATCGAGCACGTTGTATGCACATGCATGAATGTAGAAGAGTTCCATCCACATGGAATATTGACAGTCTTCTTGGTCAAGAATTATAGGGAGAAAATTCTTAATGTTCTTAACGCCGAATAAGGGATGAAAAGAAGATACCGAACGTTGAGAGGGGTTTTCAAGTGTGCCATGGATGAAACGGAATTTGTGGGGAAGACATGGTTGTCACTTTGTCGAGGGAAGGGAATTTTATGGTTTGGCCGAAATATGGAGGAAGAAACTAGATTTTTTTTTCTGTGAAAGCAGAAAAAAATTCTGATTTCGGCCGGGAATGAGGATTTAGGTTTTAGGCTCTTGATACCATGAAAGATAGAATAATTTCCCTTAGGAATTTCTTTCATTATTCACAATATATATAGTTGTACAAGGTTGATTCCTAATATGGTACGAATCCTAACTTACCTTACAAAGGTTGATTCCTAATACAATTAGAATCCTAAGTTACCTTAAATATACATTTATCATAATTACAAAATATACGGCGAATATTCTGAGAATATTCGCTAATAAATCCGAACCAAAATAAGTTTGATTTGGTTCGATTTTTCTCTTTTCGGTTTGATTATTCGGTTACGTCATATAAGATAATTAACATAATCAAAATGGCGAAAAAGAACAAATATTATAGAGAATGAGAAGTCATCATGTCAAATCTCTTAAATATATTTTCTAATTAAATCATAGGGTAAAATTTAAGAATACAATATTTAAAAGTATATTAATACATGTCCATAACCTAAAGATTCAGAATAAGTCATATTATACTCTAATATATATATATATATATATAAACCAAACCAAATATCCAAAAAAAATATTTTTTCAATTCGAAATCAAACCAAAAAAACCATTTATTGGAGATAGCATATGGTTCAAGCAAATTGAAATTCATCTTATGATTTTGACTTCAAGAATATGAAAAACATGACATGATTATTGTGATCCTTTTGAAAGTTATAGCTTTATGTAAACTTTATGAGATGTCTCGATATTGATGTTATTTTAGATGTAAGGGTGGTCAGCGCTCAGAGCTATGCATTCGACTCGTCCACCGTTATTTTTCTTTGTGAGCCTCAATGTAGTACCTAACAGGCTCATGCTATGTCTTGTCTAGTATTTTGTTTTGCCGGGTGCGCCCCGTGCGTTATGTATTACTCTAGCAGTTATAACTTATAAGCTCCAGGATGACTGTCGGTAATGTTTATATGATCGAGATAGTTTTAACGATTATGAATTCAAAATGTTTCGGAGACCATATGCCCTATGCTTTGTTTTAAAGATTATAAATGATTTTACTTCATGATGCATATATATGGTTTATCACGAAAGACGCTCACTCGCTCATATAATTTTCGGAGCCTGACATTAGTAGCCCATAAATCAATATTCTTATGTGGTCTTTGCATCTATGTAGCTACATGTTCAATAACAATCATTATGGCCACGAAGGGATTGTCTCTCAACACTTCTCAATCATTTCCGATTTAAATACCTAAGACTAGTTTTAAAAAAAAGGGTTCTAAGGTGTAGTTAGAGGTGGCAATTTGAGCCCATATTTAGAGACTGAATCCATTTAACTCATATTTTAGTGAATTAGGTTACTCATATTTCTGTTGGGTAAATATGAGCTTCAATTCTCTTTTTAATCCATAAAAATATGGGCAAATATGGATAAAATTTAAGTATCAATATATGTGACTTACTAGACCCAATAACAATTCATTTCCTCAAAATAAGAGAAAATACAAATTTGAGGGAAAATATTTTACGTATCGATAAGAAATACATCAATGCACCCCCAACCGCCACCCACCCCACCACCTACACTTGCCCCCCCACCCAACTCATATTTACCCACATAAAATATCGATAGGTTGAAATCCAACCCATTTTTATTCAAACAATTTTCAACCAAATCAAATCCACCCATTTGTCACTCCTAGGTATAGCCATCTCTTATAGGAAATATGCTCTAAATTAGGGGTGTCAAATGGCCAGTTGAACTGAATTTAAGTGGGGTTAAAATCAGCTTTATCAATAAATGGGTCATCGTTCATCTCCCCAAATATTACTTGGGCTGAAATAAATTAGGTCAAGATGAGTTCAACAATAAATTACACCCAACTCGCCGAACTTGACAAATTATTTTTACAATGTGATCAATATCCTTTCACTTTTTCTTGTAAGACACTACCAACGTCATGAGAAATTTTTTCTTTTTCGTATCTGTTCATTTTTCTTTCTGGATCATTGAGTGTGTAATTATTGTAATTTACCAAAAACAAATGCAATTTCAAAGCACCTTTTGATTTGCATGGTAAAATCTTCTAAGTTTTATGCTTCCTCCGTTTTAAAAAGATTGTCTGATTTTGACTTTACATAAAATTTAAGAAAGTAGAGAAACTTTTGAATCTTGTGGTCTTAAATTAAAGATGTGTTGAGTGTACAAAAATGTCATTTAATTTTGTAGTCTTAAACATGTCATATAAAAAGTTGGAATGAAAGAATTGCAAGAAAAGGAAAGAAATATTCTTTTTGAAATGGATTAAAAAAAATAAGGCAATCTTTTTGTAACGGAGGGAGTAGTTTGCACTGTAATTACGTATTGAAAATACATATAACTATATATAATTTTGAGTTTAATTGGTTAAAAGTATAATTCTGGCTTCTCCTTCCATTCATTCGTATCTTACATGTACAACTTTTTCTGATTCAATTGCATATCACTTAAACACATTTAACTCAAACAAACAAATAGTGAATAGACTAAGAATAACTAGTACCATTTACTATAAAAAAAAACTTGTAACCTAATTTTAAATATACAATATTACAAGACATCATAAATTAAATTAAATTAAATTTATTCAATAGTTTCAGACATCAGTGGAATTCATAGGTGTCAAGTATACTCCTATTGCTTTTATTTAATATTGGGTGATGTTCAACACAGAGTTTTGGGCACTCACGCAGGTTATAGTTGGGCACTTTTGAGTTAATTTGGGCTACTATGTTTTATGGGTTACTTTTGGGCATAACCCAAATCAACCATTATTAAAATTACTTTTGCCCAAATTAACCCATTAAAATTTGGATATCCCTACTAAAGGGTCATTTGCACTTTTTTGTGTTGGTCTTTAATTTTTTTCCCTTTAAGATAAATAACTTTTTTGAAGGACATACATTTATTTTTGCATCCTAATATCCATAAGTTATACTCGTGTCCTTTAAGAGCTTAGGGTCCACTAGACATAAACTCAATTTTGAAGAGCAAAAAATAAAGACCAACCTATTTGAAGGGGGGGGGGGGATAAAGAACCACATATTTGAAGGAAAACCGTGCAACTTCTTCTTTATAAAGCACTACCGGGTCCTATATATTTGTAGCACCTCCTTTCATTTTAGAGAGTTTGAAGGCAAAGAGCCTATGACATAAATGCTCTACATTGGTCAAGAATATCCGCGGATTCATTGTACGTATTATATCGTTTCAAAATACTAGAACAGAGGAGTCTTGTGAACTACATCGCTCTAACCATTTCAAAAAATAGCTTGAATTGTTATGCCATCTATGAACAATGTATATTAGAGTCGTGTGAACTCCATGCTCCTAATGAAGATACGAAACCAATTATTTTATATATTTCAAACACTAATAAGTTATAATTCACTCATCAATAGAAAGAACAAAAAGGTAACTCTTACCTTAACTATTGGCCTCCATCTGTTTCGCTCTCGAAATGTGCCATGATTTCATTTTCTTGTTACAGCACTTTTATCTTCGATAAATTTCGCTGCTCGATTAGGATTGCATTCACAAGCAGCCTGAGTAAAACTCATCAAACTATTTGTGCCAGCGAAAACTATTACCAGAAGTTGATTTCCTAGGATTTATAAAGTGAGAAAGAGAAAATATGCTTATAAAGGCCTTGTTGAGTCCTATATACATCGCTGGTTTTAAATTGTTGAAGGATCTGGAAATCTACGGGAAGGTAACATTATGATGGTGACTCGCTTTGGAAATTTCCATGCACGTGGCAGCTCCGCATTTCGCGCCGACGTTATTAGCTGTAACTTCCGGTAGTTGTGAAATAATTTGTTATGTATAAATAGGGGATGAAAAGGGCTGTTTGGCTGAATTTGACCCAATCAAAATGGACCAGAGTTACATGATTGGAATAGGTTGCGCTACAACGCATGTCATAATCCAATGTGTACAATTTTTATTCAGTTTTAATTCTTTAATATTTTTTTAGGCATCTTATATTTTTTTCATTTATTATGATTATATAACATATCTATATTATATTAAAAACATGAACCCTTGAACGTAAAAGTCAAATTACAAAAATATCCTTCAGTATTTGTTTTCACCGTTTTATTTCCTCTTTTACTTGATTGTCAAAATTTTGGCACTGTTATATATTATCCCGTCTATCTATCTAATTTTCGGGCTATTTTTCCCGCGATATCTACTGCTTGAGCAATCAATTGTACGTTAACTTACTTCTAAATTTAGTCTACAGCTTGTTGATATGTTCCACTAAATTGTTATACTTTGGAGATGATTAAAATTTAATTGTGAGTTTGAATTTTTTGGGGCTTCGTCTACTTTGTTGTCTTTGGTTTCATTTCATTGTTGACAAAAACATAGTAATATTGTAATTATTCATGATAGTAATGACATAATTAGAATGTCGATGTGATTGGATTAACATCATGAGAATTTATAACTTCAAAGATATAGATGTATACCACTGAAATCGAAATTCGTATACTAGATAACCCTCTGTCATCTCCATCATACATGATTGAAAGATCATGTGTAGTCTTTTGTTCTTTTCAAACTCTTTAACAACACAATGTGCAATACTGATCCCTAGGAGAGAGATCACATACGTTGAAGGTGTTGTGAACTTGGTACTCTGGGGAAAGGTCAATCTTGTATGCATTGTCATTGAGGCGCTCAAGTATCTCAAATGAGCCATCTCTCCTAGGCAACAACTTGGTCTTTCTTTTGTTGGAAAATCTTTACTTGCAAAAATGTATCCAAACCCAATCACCCAGTTCGAGTACAACTCGCTTGTGACCCTTGTTTTCTCTTTTGGTTGTCTCTTGATTCTTCTTCTCGAGGAGAAGTCTCACCTTCTCATGCAACTTCTTCATGGCTTCGGCCCTCTTGTGACCATCTAAACTGATTACAACATCTTGAGACAAAGGGGTTAGATCAATAGGGGTTAGTGGGTTAAAATCATAAACAACCTCAAATGGAGACATGCCAATAGTACTATGAATGACTCTATTATATGAAAATTCAACTAAAAGCAATTAATCATCCCAAGATGCTAGTTTTCCCTTAACCATGACCCTAAGCATAGAACCTAAAGTCCTATTCACAACCTCGGTTTGGCCATCGGATTGTGAGTGACAAGTGTTGACACCTAATTTTTACCCTCCAATACTTTTATTTATTTATTCAAGATTTTCAGGTCACAGACGAAGTGAGATATACTTTTCACAAAGCGAATAGAGTTTTACAAAATTATTCCAGAAGTATTTTGTCATTGCATTTGACAAAATATCACTGCAATGACAAAATATCACTAGGTATATATATTGTATATCATATTTTAATTTTACATAGTTTGATCATTAATCATGATTTCAGAATTTTAACCTGCAATTATAGATGTAATTGTCTCAAAGAATTTTTAAAATCAAAGGATTAATGTTCTGCTCCGTCAAAGTCAAAAAAATGTTTAATTAAATACGATAATGGAATTACATCTAAATTTCAAGTCATGTTTCAAATTAAAAAGATTTTGCACAATTTTAATCCGGATTAGTGTCAAAATTAGACTTAAAACAAAGATTTTAGTATAATTAGGCTATTTTTTAAAATTATTCGGTCATATTCTAATTTAAAATGTGACGATATTTATAAAATATGGCCACAATTGACTAAGGTTGTTTTAAATCATAATTTTTTGGGCCTCTTCATTTTAAGTTTGCTGAGCCCCAGCCAAATGGCCCTAGCCCACTCCATTACGCGTAAAGGAAAGGGGAAAATCCCCTATCCTCTCTTTTAACATTTGCAGCCAAGGCGATGCCTTAGTCGTTGCCTCTCTCTCCATCTCCATTGCCAAAAATGGCAATATGACAGTGGTGTACGTCGCTCTGCTCGTTGTTGCTTCGACAAGAGAGGAAAGAGCATTAAATTCTCTCCTCTCTCACCTCACACGCCACCGTACCCACCCCGAAAATCCAGGTAAGGTCGCCCCTCTTACTGTTTTTATACTAGCATTTAATGATCATTGTTCGATTTATAATTTGAATCCTTCATTTTCATTTGTTGAGAACTATTTTGGAGGGAGATTCACCCCCCCCCCCCAAACTTGTTCTCCCATATCAGTTTGAGGGTCTCGACTAGGGTTCCATATCCCCCTATAAATACAGATCCATTTCCTCCAAATTAAGGGTCAGAAACTTGATATTTGACATTCACATTAATTGAGAACCATAAATGGAGGTTGAATTAGTTAAATTAACTTAAGTTGGGATCCAAACCATTTTCGGGGAACCCAAAATTAGTTAATTGGCCTTCAGTTTCTATAACCTTTACTTTTTTTGTGAGTTTGAGATCATCAGAGTGAAGGACAAGCTCGACTTCGATCTTTAGGCTGCCTCCACACAAGGTAAACACATCTCCTTTCTATTATTTCTATTTAAATTTAAGTATGTAGTTTGTATTATGTATTTGTGTGGTTATTAAGACTTGAAATCATACAGCCTGTAAGACTTCTGAGAAGAACAATAACCCATGAGTACAACAACAACAACTCTAGGGTAAAACTTGTCAACCTTTTATGTGACTGTAGCAAAACACAAATACCATATGGCCCTGAAATGAGATAGGTCTGACTTACACTTATGAAACACTTCATAGGGAGATTTACCATCTAGAACTATACTAGGTAACATGTTTATGAGGTACACTACAGATCACACACAATCACCCCAAAAAAGCAATATTGGTATAGTGCCTTCAATCCTCCCCCTCCCGCCAACTATCCATCTACCACCCGACCCATCCATCACCCTATTTTTTCTTCATCCACATCTGATCCACCCATCATCCACGGGTGAATTGGGTGGATCGGATGTTTCGTGGATGAAAATTATAGCACAATCAGTGAATCACCTAAAATCCTTGGTAAAATGAAAAAAAAAAGTACATGAAATAAATATCATCATACTGTTTTTACAAGCCGTGTCTATGCTCCAAACATGCAACCAAAAAAATGAAAAGGAGTCAAAAGCCAATAATAATCCGAAGTAACTAAAGTTTAAAGGTCGAATTACATGCCACTTCTAATAATACTAATAATTGAGTTTAGAATTATCGACAATCTTAATAGACTAAAACATTAAAATCCATTAGGTCTTCCGTCTTCATATCACATCCTCTAAGATCCATTCATTTTCTAAATCACATATCCATGTCCTCTCCATCCTGCCATTAATGAAATAAAAGCATATAAAAAATAAAATATTATTAAAACAAACATTATTGTAGAAAATAAATGTGTATATTAAAAAAAATTATTAATTTATAAATGGGTGGATGAATGGGTCGAGTGGTGGGTTGGATGTATGTACACCCGAATCCAACCCGATCAATCTGTCACCCGATTAAAATTCATGTTTTGTCGAATTTTTATCCATATAATCGAATCTGGTGGATCAGATATCCATCGGGTCAGAGTAAAATTGCCAACCCTATATGGTAGTAGATCCCATGTCAATTTCGTGGACCCAATTATTTGGTGCCCCACGCAGCTCAAGATTCTAACATGCTTACATCATATGCCTTAACAGGTTATTTCTGACATGATGCCCGAATAAATGGTACAGTAAATTGATAGGTTACGAAATAGATTTTCATGTGGGGAGTAGCATAGACGAGGGAGGAAAAATGCTTTTATATATTTATTTTGATTTATCATGTTGAGTTAATGTCACTAATCCTGAAAAAAAGTCTATATATTAATGAATTAAAACTCCGGTCTAAAACCCTTATTGGGTTTCGATCAAAGGCTTTTCAATTAAAAGGGAGTAGGCTCCCCTCCAGCAAGGGGATCTCTCTGTTGCTCCATTACCCCGTTAAAATTATGACATATTTCCTCTCAACAATCTAATGGTTCAGATTTGTTTAGTTAATTAAAAGAGTTTAAACATGGTATGCCATTTCTCTCTTGCCTCTTTGTGTGGCGGTGACTTATCCATTTCTTCTCTGCCATAGATTTTCTAGATGGAAGTAAAACACCATCTCACTTCTGTTATTTACTTAAAATCCATCAGATTAATCTCACCACTAAAGGAGGAAGAAGTCTTATCAAATTCTTTTCCAGGAGTGGATTCTGGGTTTTTATCGGTGGTTTAAATATGTAGAACTTAAAAGTTCAAATTCATCTAATTTGCAGCCGTTTTTTTTTCTTTTTCTGATGGGGCTATTTTCAATTGATGTACGATGTTTTTTTCAAATTTTATGGAACGATGTGTTTAATTAGTTTTCTTCATTTCAATTTCTTTCAGTCGTGGGCATTTTTCAAATCTGGCTTCTATGAAAACCCTCCTTGGTAATCGGCGACTTCACTTTCATCTTTTTTCTAGATTATTCAAGATCTATGTATCAAAATCTTCTATATCTATTGTGGTTACAACAATTGCAGGAAAATTGGAAGTAATTAAATATTACAAATTGCTAGAAAGGATAAACTAAAGATTACAACAAACTGGAATCAAGAATGATACACACTCTTTGTGATTTGCTGAGTCAAGTGCTGACACTCTGTCTTTAAGACAAGATTGCCCCGTATATATCTTTCTACCTTGTTGGGCAATAGTCTCCCAAGATACAACAACAACTTAACAAATGAGCAAATAAAACTACTCTTGAAGAGCTTTGAGTATAGTAAACTTGCTAGAGAGGAAGAAAAGATTTCAGAAAATTCTCTAAGTATTTTTTCTTAGTGTTTGAACAATTTAGTCAAATGCCTCAATTTATAGTGTAAGGAGAAGGCCCCTCAACTAGTGAACTAATGACCTTCAATAGCCATGTAATGACACTTATTGAGAGGGTTACATTCAGCCAAATAATGGCTGAATTCATGTGTCAAATAATGGAGATTCAATGCTCCAAAACCAGCCCAAAAGTCAGAACTTTTCATCTTCCCGTCGCAGCATTTTGCCTTCGAAGCGCTGCTTCTCTGTGAATTAGCGTCGCAGCGCCATGACTCGAGTGACCGAACACCCAATTAGCGCTGCGGCGCTCCGAAGGGGTTGCGCCGCGGCCTTTCGCGACGATTTCCGACTCGTTTCATCTTACACTTCTTCCTTCGTTTACCAACGTGGAATACTTGTCATTTGACCAACAACCATCCATCATTCTATGTCTCAAACGTCTTATGTACGTACCAATATCTCTTTCACTAATGAAATTTATGAAACTTGGCACTACGTGTGCACCTGTGTGGAAAAGACATTTCCGACGTGCGGGGCCACAATTGTTCGAGTCATAAATAATGGGATAAACTTAATTCCACATTAGTAAATTTCCAACAATGCACTCTTGAAGGAGATTTTGGTGCACTCATATGGTGCCTTTCCAGCAATCTTTCAACGGACAGATGTTGCATCTGGATAGGTAGCGTCCGCTTTGAACCTTCCATAGTTGAATACCATCGGACTTACTTACTGCGCGGTGAAAATGATGTCTTGAACCGTCAGTATTTAGTGTAAGCCAAGTCAACGGTACCAACGCAACAACTTCCCTTACTCTGTTCTTCGTAATGTTTTGTCCGTTGTGGCCGTGAACACTTCTTGGATTCTTAAGTGCGTTCATTTGAGGCGGCCTATTCTCTCACTTAAATAGGCGGTATCCTACAAGATATCATGCTATACCTCACTTTACAAGTATTAGGAGCCATTAAAAGTTTTCCAAATCTAACCTCAACCGTTGAGGATCATTAAAGGTTTTGGAAACTTAACCTTTACCGACACTGCAGATAACACTCAATGTCTATCGCGGGAACGACTTAGGATTGATGTTTCTTTTACAGAAATTACTTATCCGAAGTGCTCATGCTTCCTCCGAAGTGCTCATGCTTCCACCGAAGCGCTCAACTGAACCTTTACAACTTAGTTTTCCATTGAACCTAATTCTTGGGATCTCCAGTCAGTAAGGTTGGGTTACCACCGTATTGGTCCTTATAGCTTGGGTTTTAAGCCCATTCCCCTACACAAGCAGAATATCTCATCCTTGGGTAAGCCCTTTGTCAATGGGTCCGCTATGTTATCCTTTGATTTTATGTAATCAATGGATATTATACCCGTGGTGATCAGCTCCCTAACGGTCTTATGTCTCCGTCAAATATGACGAGACTTGCCGTTGTACATAGAACTTCGTGCTCTTCCTAGAGCCGACTGGCTGTCGCAGTGGATCATTATAGAAGGTACGTGCTTATCCCAACAAGGGACATCCTCTAAGAAGTCGTGAAGCCACTCAACTTCTCCTCCTGATTTGTCTAAAGCGATTAACTCTGATTCCATCGTGAATCGGGCGATGCAAGTTTGCTTAGAGGATTTCCAAGACACAGCCTCACCACCAATTGTAAATATATACCCACCCACTGGTGGACTTGGTGGTCTCTATATCAGATATCCAGTTTGCATCACTGTACCCCTCTAGTATAGTTGGACATCTCGAATAATGCAACCCGTAAGTTAGCGTGTATTTCAGGTATCGTAGTACCCGATTCAACGCTTTCCAATGATCATTACTCGGATTACAGGTAAACCTAGCCAACTTGTTGACTGCATAAGCAATATCAGGTCGGGTGCAGTTTGTTATATACATCAAACTCTCAATCACCTGTGCATATTGCTCCTGGCATATGGGTGCATCATGATTTTTATCAAGCTTTTGATTTCTATCCAGTGGTGACTTAATAGGCGAACTGTCAAATATCTCGAACTTTCTCAACACATCCTCGATGTAGTGAGACTGAGATAAGACCAGTCCGTCAGACGTCTTAGAGATCTTAATCCCTAAGATGACATCTGTGATACCCATATCCTTCATGTCGAAGCATTGTTTCAACATGTTCTTAGTCTCTAGGATCAAGCTAGGACTGCTCCATGTGATTAACATGTCATCTACGTACATGCATATCATGACAAACGAGTCAGAGTTACCTTTCGTGTAGACACATTTGTCACACTCATTAATGGAGAAACCCTTCGATAATAGAGTACTATCAAATTTTTTGTGCCATTGCTTCGGGGCTTGTTTCAGCCCGTAAAGAGATTTGACAAGTCGACAGACTTTTTTCTCTTGCCCTGAAATCACATACCCCTCTGGTTCCATATAAATTTCTTCTTCTAAATCACCATTTAGGAACGCTGTCTTGACATCCATTTGATGTATCTCAAGGTCACGCAACGCTGTGATAGCAATGAATACTAGTATGGATGTCATCCTAGACACCGGGGAGTACGTGTCAAAATAGTCAAGGCCTTCCTTCTGTCGATAGCCCTTGTCTACCAACCTGGCCTTGTACTTGTCTATACACCCATCTGCTTTATACTTCTATTTGAGTATCCATTTACAACCCCAATTTATTTTTCGGAGGAAGATAAACCAACTCCCAAGTATGGTTATGCAGGATGGAGTCTATTTCACTCTCGATAAATTCTTTCCAGAGCGGTGCCTTTGGAGTTGACAATACTTCAGCAATTGTCCTTGGTTCGTCATCAACCATATAAGCTACAAAGTTAGGACCAAAGAATTTATCCTTCTTGGACCTTTTACTTCGCCTCAGTTCCATCTCTGGAGTCTCCAAGTTCTGAGAATCTAGAACACTAGATTCCGGATATTCATCCACTTCGAAGTCCAGTAGATCTGAACCATCTAGATACGGGCAGTCAACGACTCCTGGTTCCTGAGAGCTTTGTTCATAACTTCGTTTGTGAGAAGTTATGTCTTTTTCCTTTCTAGGAAAAGTATCCTCAAAGAATTGAGCATTCCTTGATTCCATGATTGTACCCCCATGGATATATGGAATATCTGACATATGCACTAAGAAGTGATAATCACTACTGTTATTTGCATATCCGATGAAAATGCAATCTACAGTCTTAGGCCCAATCCTGACCTGCTTTGGCTTGGGCACTTCGACCTTTGCCAAACAACCCACACCTTTAAATATTTATAGGTGGGTTTCTTTCCCTTTCATGATTCATTAGGAGTTTTCTCCTTACCCTTATGTGGGACTCTATTAAGAATCGTATTAGCGGTAAGGACGGCTTCTCCCCACATGTTTTGGGGAAGACCGGAATTGATGAACAATGCCCGATTCGGCACAATATTCCTCAAATGGCGCTACGTATTCTCCCCCTCTATCGCTATGAATGGATTTAATCTGCATTCTTAGTTGGTTTTCAACTTCTGTTTTGTAACGTCGAAACGCTTCAAAGGCTTCATCTTCACTTTTCAACAAGTAAATGTAACAATACCTTGTGCTATCATCAATGAATGTCACAAAGTACTTGTTCCCTCCCCTAGTTTGTGCAAATTTTAAATCACATATATCTGTGTGAATAAGTTCTAGAGGAGCGGTATTCCTTTCGACAGATCAAAAAGGAATATTTGTGAGTTTTGCCTCTACGCACACCTCACACTTACATTGAGGGTTTACGTCGATAGATGGCAACAACTCCAACTTCACCAACCTTTGGATGGACTTGTAGTTAACATGTCCTAATCTATAATGCCATAAATTAGAAGACTCAAGCAAGTAAGAAGAAACTTCAATATTATTGCTTGAACGTATTACAGACATGTCGTTAACTTTGAAGAGACCTTCATAGACGAAGCCTCTTCCCACAAAAGTTCCATTCTTGGTGATTACAAACTTATTGGACTCAAATACTATCCTAAAACCAACATTAACCAATAAATGACATGAAATTAAATTCTTCCTAATCTCAAGGACAGGCATCACCTCCTTCAGAGTGAGCTCATTTTCAGAAGTCATCTTTAGGACTACCTTTCCTACCCCTAGTACGTCAGAGGAAGCGTTGTTATCCATGAACAACTTCTTGTTTGTAACTGGTGTATATGTTGAGAATGCATCTCTATTAGAACAGATGTGTATGGTAGAACCCGTGTCCATCCACCATTGCATGAGATTCTCAACAAGGTTTGCTTCAAGTACCACCGTTGAGAACTACTCAATCATGTCGTCAAGAAGCCTGTCTTTGACGACGTTAACCTGTGCATTGCCCTTCTCTTGTTACTCAGTCTTGAGCTTGCGACAATCCTTGATCACGTGACCAAGTTTCCTATAGTGGTGACAATTCCCCTTGAACTTCTCCGCCGCCTGGGTCTTGCCGTCTTTCTGGAACTTGCGCTTCTTGTTTGGGTTCCCTTTGGCCTCAGCCAGATTTGCCTTTGCCTCAGCGGGTTGTTTTCCCCTAGGCAAGACCTTCTTATTATCTTCCTGAATCTGGAGTTTGATAATAAGTTCCTCAAATGTCATTTCCTTTGTCTTGAGTTTTAAGTAACTCATAAACTCATTCCACGAGGGAGGTAACTTCTTAATCAGTGATGCAACAAAAAACTGCTCATTTGGTTTCATACCTTTCAAATTCAGGTGATGTAGAATCATTTGGAATTCCTGGACTTCGGACCTCACAGTTTTGCCATCCACCATTTGAAATTTCATAAATTTTCCAACGATGAATTTCTTCGTACCAGCATCTTGTGCGTTGTACTTCTTCTGCAATTTTTTCCATAACTATTTGGCTGTGCCTACGGTGCAATACATCGTGTAGAGTGGGTCTGACAGACAGTTCAAAATATAGTTCTTACACATGAAATCACTATGACTCCATGCATTAAGAAACATCCTCATGCCATTAATGACATGGATACCTTGGCCCCCTTCAGCCTTTTCAATAGGTTGAGGATCCACTTCATCTCTAGCTTGTGGAGGATCTTCTGTTAGGAATCGAGCGAATCCCATAACAATCAGATAAAACAACATCTTCTGCTGTCATCTCTTGAAGTTGGAGCCCATGAACTTTTCTGGGCGTTCATGGTGGAACCCAGAGGGTGGAGGAACTGTTACGTTCCCTTGAGCAGTGGGAAAGGCGTTGGATGAGCCTTGAGCTGTAGTGAAGGCATTAGGTGTGCCTTGAGCAGTAGTGAAGGCATTAGGTGTGCCTTGAGCAGTAGTGGGGAAGGCAGAGAGGGGTTGCCTTGAGTAGCAGCAGCATCAGAAGCGAGTTGTTCTCTTCCAGTCATCTTTCTAAGCACTTACAACAAATCTTATCTTAAAATTGTGGGTACAACAATTGCAGGAAACGGGAAGTAAGTAAATATTACAAATTGCTAGAAAAGATAAACTAAAGATTACAACAAACTGGAATCAAGAAGGATACAAACTCCTTGTGATTTGCTGAGTCGAGTGATAACATTCTGTCTTTAAGACAAGATTGCCCCGTATATATCTTTCTACGTTGTCGGGCAATAGTCTCCCAAGATACAACATCAACTTAACAAATAAGAAAAGGAAACTCAAGTGTTACTCTTAAAGAACTTTGAGTATAGTAAACTTGCTAGAGAGGAAGAAGAAGATTTCAGAAAATTCTCTAAGTATTTTTCTTAGTGTTTTGAACAATTGAGCCAAAGGCCTCAATTTATAATGTAAGTAGAAGACCCCTCAATTAGCCAACTAATGACCTTCAATAATCAAGTAATGACACTTATTGAGGGGTTACATTCAGCCAAATAATGGTTGAATTCATGTGCCAAATAATGGAGATTCAATGCTCCAAAATCAGCCCAAAAGTGAGAACTTTCCATCTTCCCGTCGCAGCATTCTGCCTTCGAAGCGCCGCGGCTCCAGTGACCGAACACCCAATTAGCGCCGCGGCGATTTCCGACTCGTTTCATCTTACACTTCGTACACTTCTTCCTTCGTTTACAAACGTGGAATACGTGCCATTTGGCAAACAACCATCCATCATTCTATGTCTTAAACGTTTTATGTACGTACCAATATCTCTTTCACTAATGAAATTTACGATACTTGGCACTACGTGTGCACGTGTGTGGAAACGATGTTTCCGACGTGCGGGGCTCCAATTGTCCGAGTCATAAATAATGGGATAAACTTAATTTCACATTAGTAAATTTCCAACATCTATTTCGATGTAAAACTATGTTAAAGAAAAGGAATATGTATGATGAAGAAGAGGATCAGAAGGCATAATTTAACATGTTAAGAATGAAAGGAGCAGCAATGAGGGCTTTAGAGAAATGGAGAATGAAATAGAAGAAATATTTGAAGACGATCTGTTTACTGCAGCAAATGATTTGAACCAAAAAGTTGATATTCTGGTAAGATTTGAAAGAAAAGAAATACTCCCAAAGCAACGTGAGGAGAGAAAAATGTTATACCATGATTAAACTCTTTTAATTAACCAAACAAATCTGACCCGTACGTGAGAAGAGAGAAGTGTTATACCATGATTAAACTCTTTCAATTAACCAAACAACCGCAAAGATCCCCTACTGGAGGGGAGGCAAGTCCAATTAAAAGCACCTAAAGCTAAAAGAAATTCCTCCTATTGTTAACATAAATAGGACCCATATTAGATAATTTTGCACCCTTATTATTAGCTGATGGGAAATTTAAAGTTAAAATCTAAATATAGAAGCGCGCCATTGAAAAGGAAAGAGTAAACAAGCAAAGTCGTTATAGGTTCAGTTCCCATTCTAAATTTGCTGTGTGCAACAGAGGAAACAACCAATACTTGGACAGAGTTAACAAAAGGACTAGCATCTACACACAACTGCCAATCACCTCTCTACCAAAATAACACAGAAAATAGTATAGACAAGCTGATCAGAGCTTTAGCTGGTGGCATCGAGTAGCTGAGTAAGGTGAACAAGATGGTGACTAGGAGCCACAAGTGTGAGCACATTAAGAAAAGATGAATATGAGTTCAACTTCTTGAGCTTCTGGCTCAACCCGACCACTTGGGGCTTCACTACTGCTGTTATATTCTCTGGAGACTTTTCTGCAGGTATTTTAGTAGTTGTTGTGTGACTGGTGGTTGTCTTTGTACCTTTAGGATCCAACACTGAATCCACTCCTCTACCGCTTGGTTCAACGTTAAATACGTCTGTTCTACCTCTGCCTTCTTCCTTCTCCAACTTCAATAGCTCAAACATAACCTGCATATTCCCATAGCAGATCATTAAAAAGAATCACAAATCCAAACACAACGTTGATCAGTAATTAGGAAATGACTCATCTGTTAGGTGGTGGGGTCCAGAATACGGAGATTAAATAATTTTGATGTCAATAATTTTTTGAAATTAAATTTATATACTACTCCTGTCCTAATTATGTGGATTATGTGAAGGTGTTTGACAACAATGACAAGCGCGGAGCTTAAGTGAAGGTGTTTGACAAGCACGGAGCTTAAGTGAGAAATAAAGACTTTTGGAACTCCAAATCATCTTTATCTCTCTCCCAGAGTTCAAAATGAGGAGTTTAGAATGAAGAGTTCAAAATTAAATTTTAAATTGTTACTAAATAGATAGATGTATCAATTCTTTTTTAGGAGGGGGGACTATTACATAAATTCTGTGATGGGAGAGCAATAAGTTTTTGAAAGAAAATTTATATCAATTCTCCTCTAGTATTTAAGGTCAATACTTGGTTAGTAAGAGTCGTTTCATTTTAGCCTCCGTTTTGTGCTATAATAGTTAGTAATCCTATCAATTGTGGGATATGAGATTCACCCGAGTCAAGTATTGTACTACGTATGAAGTACAGTTACAAAGAGTGTCTTAATCAAAATAAAAACTGTTCTGACCCTCCAAACAGTAGTAGTGTGTTTGACTCCCAAACAAATACTTAGTGTGTTTAAAAGGTGACTTACCTTTGTGGCTAGAGGCTCTAAGTAGAGCAAATTGACCAAAATCATGGCGATTGAAGCTAGGAGATTGAAACCTTGAACCGCTTCAGCTGAGCTCGCGTAAAGCCGACGTTTTTGGCTCAGCAAATGGCCGAGGAATGCTGCGCCAACGCAATAAGCCATTGCCTTGAAGTAGACAGGGTAAATCTTGCTTTGAACGACTGCAAATTGCTGCCTTGACAAAACTCTAGCCAACACATAACTTGAAAAAAAATGTCACCCAAATACACATCCCATAAGCCACTGCAAAGCCCAGCGAATGTGCCAAACGCATCACAGGACGCAAATTCTCAAACGAGAAAATATATAAATACATCATAGAAGAATTCACATCCTCTCTCGAGTATATCTTTCAAGTCCTTTTTTCCTTCATCTTTACCTTTCTTGCACTTCCTTTTACTGAATCTTTTACATGTTGTGCTTTCTCCTCTAATTCTTTCGCCTTCTCAGAGATTTCTCCTTTCGTGTGCTCCATTTTTCTTGATGCATCTTGTTCCACTTCAGCCTTTTTTCTCTTTGTCGTGTCAACTACAGCCTTAGCTTTTTCTTTGATATCCTCAACTTTATCCTTCGCCTTATCTGAAGCTTCGGTAACTGTATCCTTCACTTTCTCTGCAGTCCCTTTAGCACTTTCTTTAACTTCATCAACTTGATCAGCAGCTTCATGGGCTTTTTCAGAAACCTTGTCTTTGGTTTTGCCAAGAGCAGTAGCAATTTTCTCTCTACACTTGCCAAATGCATCACAAACAACATCTCTAGCACTAGGCTTAGTATGAGATTCATGACCATTTTCTTGATCTTGATTCAGATAGGGACTCGAGATACCTTGACCAATATTTGGAAGAATAGATGATGCTTCCTCTGCCTTTTCATATAACTTGTCTTTGAGATCAGTAACATACCCTGATTTTGGTTTTCCTTTTGAAGGAATTTCAGCTTGAACTTGTGGGGAGATTAAGACCTTGGTTCCATCATCTTTATTAAATTCTACTACTAAAACATCTTCTTTCTTGTTATGCTCTGAGTTTGGCTTGAAAAATCCTGCCGTAACAAGTGTGGTTAATACAAGAGAAATAGCCAAAACATTCATCATCCTACTTACGTTTTTCTTTACTTATGTGGAAGTGAAGACAAAGCGGTGTATAAGGAATGGTAGGTAGTGCGAGGAAATGGGAGGAATGGTTCACTTTTTAGGAAGTTTGAATTATTCCCACGTCAGGGGTATTGCTGGATCAAAATGTATACGTGTTAGGTTGCATGCGGTTTTGGAATTTTACGTGTCCGCTTCTAGCTTCAGCTGAAAAAGTATTTGAGCTGTAGGGTGTGTCAGTACTGAGAAAAACATTTTTTCACAATGTATATAACTTATTTTCTTCATTTGGTTAAAATTTTCAAAAATATTTCTCTCTACAAAAATTTCTTAAGAATAAATAAGTTTCTTAAGAATGCAAAAATTGACCTTCAAAGTAAAAATACGAAAACAAGACATTTTACATTAATTATATCTTTCCTACTCTCCAACATTATCAAATCCTCACCCTATTTCCGAGCTCTCATCCCCGTTACCCCTCACTTGACACTCCTACCCTACATTCACTTTTCATAATTTTTATTTTGATTATATACAAATATTTAAAATAATATTTTTCACTTATATACCAAACACAAAAAAAGCAAGTAAGTTTTTACAAAATATTTCCCTTCATTCCAAATACACTCGTAGAGTAGAGCAGAGTTTGTCCAGCCAATTTCTTTAAAAACCTACTTATTTTAAGCTTATTATGAATGTATTTCAGAGTTATAGTAATTTGACCCCAAATTATTTGAGAAGTATTGAACAATTGATTATGTCTGGATTTATTTTAAAAAATTCTTATAACCGTTATATTACAAAACATGACATATAGAGTTTATATTATTTTATTAAATAATATTAAAATCTAATGATAAATAATACTCAATATTTATGTGGCACTTTTATTCTCTTTGGTTGTGTACGTGGCTCATTAGAAAAATGTTAAGTCAGTTATTGTCACGATCCAAAATCTATAAGCCTTTTTTAGTATGAAGAATTTTTAGAAAATAAATTTGTCGCATGCCGCAAGTCTAAATCATGACTTTCTCTTGCCAGAAGTGAATTCTTATTTATTTTGAGTCAACTCTAAGTATTTTTGTCAGAAACTAACCTTATCCAATGTCGATAGATCAGAGTCTGCACTCATTGTCCAGTTTCTCCTAAACCATCAAATGACATGTTTTGCGCATTATTCTAGTGATTAACTTGTCGTGCCAAATCCGTAGAAAAATCAACTAATCACTCCAAAAAATTCATATATGCATTCGTATCTCCTCAATACTTCACCATGTGTCACGACCCCTTTTCAGGAATTGTGGTGGCACCTACACAATCCCACCGGTAGGCGAACCACTCCGAACTCATTCACGTGATAGAACATAAGTAAAAGCAGAAGATAACAAAATACTACATAAGTTGTCTCTAATGTATATAAGGAGGGGAATATGTGGGTAGGTTGGTCGAAGTTGGATTGGGACCGGGTGGATACGAAAATGGGAGTCAATGGAGGTTGACGGGTTCGGACGGTTTACCGGGCAGTGTGTGTTTAGTAGAGGTGTGCGGGTAGTTTAGGGTGGTATTAGGTTAAGGAGTTTGGAGGGGGTGTTCTAGACTCATTGTGGGATATGTTGGCGGTCGGTTATTGATAGTTGGATGGTGGTAAGGTGGCGGAAACTGGCCGGGACGGTAAGGTTGACGATTTAGGGACTCGATAGGGACGGTGGGGGAATTGGTTAGGTTTCGGGTGTTTATGAGAGGAATCAGTTGATGATCTTTCGGGTGTAGGCTTGGGGGGTGTTGTGGTGTATTGTGGTGAAAAGAATCAGGAAATTTGGACAAGGATGGGTCACGAAATTGATTGACAAAATCGTGTGCGGATAAGACGTTGAAAGCTGAGAAGGCCTTCAATGTAATTGTAACAAGTAACCGAATAGAACCTTGACTTGAGTATAGTTAGATCACAAAAGTTCTAACTAGACTTACGCCGAGGGTTTGGACTACAAAAGGACCAAGGGATGACCCACAAAAAGAATCGAGGTTCGGACCACAAATGGACCAACTAAGATAAGCAACATACAAATTGAATAACTTAGCAAAGTTTGAGTAAAACTCAAATATATTTCATATAATTTCAATGTCTATTTACATCAACTGCATGTCCTATTTATACTAGTGCTTAGACCTTTCTAGAAGAAGCAACAAGGAAGACACAAAAAATGTACCATTCGGCCGAATGTAAAGGGGAATTGGTTCGACCTATTAGGGGGGGGGGGAGGGAGTATCCAACTCTTCATGTTCTCTAGGCCACCATTTTGTGTAATCCATGTAGATAAGTGCATGAACTAGCTAGTTCATGAATTACCTTTTTGGAAGCTAGGTTCGGTTGAGAATGGGAAATGGAACGACCAACTCTTCATGTTTTCTAGGCCACCCTTTTGTGTCATCCATGTAGATAAGTGCATGAACTAGTTAGTTCATGAATTACCTCCTTGGAAGCTTCTTTTTCTAGATGGGTCTTGGCCTTGTCACCATATTCTATTATACGATATGTTAATTATGTCTTAAGGAGAGCTAGTAGTTAAGCTAGAAATTAAAAAGAAGCTAAAAAATAGTGGTCTCGGCCAAGACCTACATAAAAGCCGAAAATAAACATGTCCCTTCTTGGATCTTCACGTTCAATCTTCAACTCCATTCCATAATAGGAATGTTACCCTAGGACGGTCGATAATCTTTGGCACTCCGAGCAAATCACCTCGCGGCTCATTTTGGAAGCTTAAGTTCATGACCTTTCTTTCATCAGTCTCATAATATAAATGGGAAGAAACATACGCCTGATACAACCATAAAATCCCCCAAGTGATCTGGTCTGTAGATACAAGAGCTCTAAATAAACGATACAAGTTTGGAATTCAAGGGCATCAAGTGCCAACTAAATATATAATGCGTAAGTCTGTAAACATGTCTCGAGAATCGAAGTAAAGACAGTAAAGAGATAGAGCGAATTCGGGGCATGCTGGAGATAGAATCCTCACCCTGAAAGATGGGGATCAACTACTCGAACTCAGCCACACGGTCTCGAGCTAGTTGTCGGATCTATATCTGCATAAAGAAAAGATACAACAAAACGTACCCCCATAGACATCATAGGCCGACAACGATGGAAGATATGCAAAAAGAGATAAATACCAAGTTGACACTAAGTAATCCTATACTAATCAGTCCAATAATCCAAGTAAGGTCACATAATCCACATAATGATTCATAGAGTTCACATATATTCTTATTCAGTTAAGAGTCCATAATCACTTACGTCACCTACTGCTAAAGAGTTCAAACAACAATCCAAGTACCAAATATCAAATATAAACCTTTCATGTCCAGAATCTGGTAAGTCATCAACAATCACTTCAAATGCAAGTCCATCCACAACAACCAATGAAATGTCATATATATGTATGATATGAATGCAATGTATATTCCAGGTACCTTTATCAATACAATATACATTACATCAAGGTTTTATTATGATCCATACACCCATGGGGACCTGAGAAGTCTGTATACCCCTATAGAATGTTCCATCAAAGGCCATCTCTTGGCTGTAATAATACCATGTTGTAGGCATGCAACTCTATTCCCCGCGTATAAATATTATTTCAGTATTGCCATAATCTCATAAGTGTTCGTACATTTCCGGCCTCTTAGGTCCACAACATATCCATACCACTCTTATATCAATATCACAGAACCATGAGTGTATGAATGTAAATGTATCATGATAAGATAAGATGCAACCAAGTATAGAGATGAATGTCACATGCTTTCAAGAATTCAATACACCTATATAATCCAAGTACAAATCAGGATATCATATCAAAAACATGTGTGATGAGTAAACATATCAATAAACTATAGTGACAATCCCACATAGGGAGACAAGCCCACATATGGCAACAAGCCCAAATAATCAGCTGTCAGAACCATCACAAGGATGATTCCCCAAACCCTATCATCACAGTTCAACACCAGTACCTACTCAGACGTTCATCACAACCGCCTGAGTGGGACCCCCAAACACGCCCAATACCCCTAAGTATTTATAACTAATTATGCACTTCTATCAAAGTCTTGAAAAATGAAACCATAGTCTACCTCAAAGCCAAGAAAGAGCGCTACATGATCAAGCCTCGGTGATAGCCTTGGCCTTCTTTTGCGCCTCCTGATAGTCAAAGTCTATCTATGTATATATATACTATTCGTTAATATAAAGCTTACGCAACATACAAGGATATAAACCTTACAAACAAGACCTTAAATTACCAACTCGGGCTCATGTCACCAAGATTCTAACTTTAATAACCAAATACCAAGAACACATACTAGGTAGTCATATCCTGAAGTTAATTGAAAAAACTATACACATTTGAACTCTTAATTGAACAATATACAAAAGCCCCAAATTGGAAACCCTAGAAATTTCCCCCAATTGAAATAGGTTTTTATATTCAAATTAATCTTTACAACATGATCACTTAACAATATCCATTATTAATTCACAATAATATAAGTAAACTAATCCATAAAACCTTCATCAATCAATAACCTAACTCTCTTAATCTCATAGGAACTTGCAATTCATTTTCCCCAACTTATAAATACACTAATCAACCATTAAAGGACTTAGAAACGAGTAATTGAGTTATAAAGGAAGGAAATATCTTACCCCAAAGGATGAAATTTCTCTTATTCTTCAGAAATACCCTACTGGCGGTGCTAGGTTCGAGACTTGCTATTTTGGGAAATGAAATCTGACCTAGGATTATAGGACACCTGATATAGTGATTCCGCCAGAGCAAACCTGCTTCAGCGGACAAAGACTCCACTGAGGCGGTGTCACTTGACACCTCACCTCAACGCCACAACAAACTCGATCCCGTAGAGGCGGACTCACCCTTGCGGAAATCCCTATGCGCTAAGGTGAAAATCCCCCACTTTCACAACCCCGTTACGGTGAGCCAACCTCCCACCAAGGTAGACACACTAGAGTGAGAGATGGTACCGCCGAGGTGGACACTAGACACCAGGAATGGGGAAAACAATCCAAACTCCCTTCAAACACCCGAAATACTTCCGAGACCCCCTAGAAACAAACCAAATATGCTCGTCTATGGTAAATAGTGCTACAAACTCACTCGTACCCTTATTTTTCACATTTAACCGAGCTAAGTCATACTTTTCTAAAGAATCATCCGAGAAAAATCAATGATCCAAACTTTATAAATAAGGACCAAAACACATTCGATTGCCTCGAGAAGCGAACTAATGACCCGACTAAGTAATAAATAACCCTACGGAACTATCGAAAGCAACAAAAACTAGAAATGAACCCATTTAGTCAAAAGTCAACTCTGACTCAAACTATCCAACTCTAAGTTTCTAGTTTTTGGGTTTTCTATCCAAAACGCATAAAAATAGACCTCGGGATCTATGCCACCCATCCCCGCACTTCACAAACCCCACATAGAGTCTATCGGAACGGTCAAACAAGAAAGTAAGGGTCTTTAACTAAAAACAACCAGACGAGTCATTACACCAAGTATCTATGCAAACTATTATAATTGTCCATATAGTTGCCATCAACAAAATATTATCAAGTCCCCTTGTAAACTGTAATAAGATAGTTAACCTGTCGTATCTCCATCCTATGCCATCAATCTAGCAAATCTAGCTAAAAACAGTCTACTAAGTAATCATAAATCTTCCTAGCGATGAATCTATGAGCCCTCTGGCATTAAATGAACAAATTCAACCCCGTGTAAAGTGCATAATTCCCTGAATGTCACCAACGGTCTGCATAATTGATTCCAACTCTTTACAAAATAAAAAATAAGTCTTCCATAAGTCTGCATTGACCCATTCTAATATTTTTTCTCAAGAATACTCAAACTCATGACATCATTACCTACCTCAAAAGCTGAAATTTCACCTAACTCAGCAACGTAGTACCGAGGAACTATACATTTAACTTTAAATATTCAGGTTTCTCACTTCACACTAGTCACGTTGTCACACCTAACCTTGGTGGGTATGGCCAGCATCCAAGCCCTAAGGCCGAGCGTACCAGTCATATAATATAAAGACAACATTACTAGATCTAGGCCGATAAGGCCTCTAATAGGTAGTTGTGTAACAACCTACAAGTAGAAAAGGATCCAACAATATCTATAGAGGATCTAACAATATCTATAGATATATGCATGCCAAGGATGACAAGGCCATCATACATATATTAGACTATATGGAAGGCCTGAATATGGATTACTCTGTAAGCCTGTCGGAGTGACGTAAGGTCGTTGCATCTCCGACTATCCTTATGCGGATAACATACCATTTTACCTTTCTATATGAGTTAATATAAAGGGATAACACTTACCATTTTCCTTAGCTCTTAGGAACCAACAAGCAACCATGTTACATCAAGATGAAAGTGACTTTATAGAGAATGGGAATCTTATCATGATAAAGGAATAAATAAGATTCATATGATTCTTTATACTAAGAATGGACGTGCTTCTTCTACATCGTTTTTATCAAGAATAGAATTTGAATATGGAACCTCTACTTTTCATAAGTATAAAATCTCCGAGTGCAATACCTTTTTATGCCTTTAGCAATATTCAAAAGTACCAAATCTTGCAATTTACTCGTCTTACCACACACAAATATCCACAAGTTATTCATACTTGAAATACTCAATTATGTTATCTAGCTAGCAACACTTCGACATAGTCTACTACTACAGACATAGTCTCACCTAAAAAATATGACTTCAACCCACAAATGCAAGGATTTTCGCTTATTAATAAATTCTAGCTCATTTATTCAAGGATGCTATGATATTACCCACCTTGGTACAACACAAGTCACCTTCTCCTCAATTTTATCACATTAGTCATATGAAATATGCTCCTCACCAATCACCAATCGCAAAGCCCCATGGCACTTTGTCATAAGTCTTAGTCAAATTCCATAGACCTCCTTCTTCAAGCATACTTAACCATTACACCCTATTTGAAAGATGTAAGGTAACATGACCATAATTCATACATGACTTAAGTAATCTCATTGCTTCGAATTTAGGTCCTTTTCTTTTGTGAAGATGTACCTTAATCCTTATAGTTTTGAGATCGAACATGCCTTTATCTTAATTCTTCAATTTCCATATTTCATCCACAATCAAGTTTATCGTTATCAACCGAAAATCACCCAAACCCACTCGAGGGGCATGTCAAAATATCATAACTTTTGCAGATAAGCTAAACCGATCATGGAGCTAGTAGTAAGCTACAAACTCGAACAACGGAAAGTTTCCTTGCATCTGATGTATATAAGGAGGGGTTTGTGATGGTAGGTTGGTTGAAGTTGGGTTGGACATGGGTTGAAACGAAAATGGACTCAATTGGGGGTTGTCGGGTGGGTCGTTTTTGTCGGGCAGTGTGGTGTTGCGGGGCTTGGATAAGTAGTTAGGGGTGGAAGTGGGCTAAGGCATTTTGTGGGTTTTTTCTAGAGAAGTTGAGGGTTGTGTTGGTGGTCGGTATTTGGTGGTTTGATGGGGGTAAGGTGGCAGAAACTGGTCGGGACAGTGAGGTTATCGGTTAAGGGGTGATTTGCGGACTGTTTGGTTTTTTGGAGAGTGTACGTGTATTTGAGGATGGTTTCGGTTAATGTCCTTTGGGTTAGGTCTTTGGGGAGTGTTGTGATGTATGGTGGTGAAAAGAATCAAGTGGTTTGAACAAGGATTGGACACGAGGTTTCTAAGGACAAGCTCGGGTCGAAACTAAGTGAGATAGGAGCAATTTTGACAGGGATTGGACACGAGGTTGCTATGGACAAACTCGAGTCGAAACCAAGTGAGGTAGGCCAATTGGACAAGGATTTGACCGAGGTTTCTCTGGACAAGATTGAGTACAAACCAAGTGAGGGAGGCTGAAAGACTTTGTGACAAGTAACCGGATAGACCCTTAGCTTGGGTTTGGTTGGGTCACAAAAGTCCCAACTAGACTTACACCGAGGGGAACCTTAGCTTGGGTTTAGATAGATCACAAAAGTTCGAAATAGACTTGAACCAAGGGTTTGACCCATATAAGGATCGAGGTTCGAACCACAAAAAGACCGATGGCCCACAAAAGGACTAACTAAGATAAACAACACAAAAGTTGAATAACTTTGCAAAATGAGTAAAATTCAAATATTTTCATAAATTTTCTACATCTTTTTACATCAACTTCATGCCCTATTTATACTAAGACTTAGACCTTTCTAGAATACAACTAGATAGACACTAATTTGAACCCCTTCGACCGAAGTGGGAAAAGGGGGGGAGGGGGAAGGGAGTTTGGCCGAATGGGAAAGGGAAGGGGTTCAACCAACTTTTGAAGTTCTCTAGACCATTCTTTTGTGGCTTCCATGTAGATGAGTACATGAACTTAGGCCATTCATGAATCATCCCCTTGGAAAACGTTGGAAGCTTATATTTCTAGAAGGTCCTCAGCCTAGTCACCATATCTTATCACATGGCCTAACCTAGTCACCACATCCTTTTACATGGATTGCTTAGTCACGCTATTCTATTACAAGCCTAGTAATTAAGCTAGAAGGTAATTAAGCTAGAAGGAAATTAAGCTAGGAATAAAAATAAGCTAAAAGAAAATGGTCTTGGCCAAGACCTACATAAGGGCCGAAATTGTTGTCCTCTTGAGTCTTTAAGTCTTGTCTTCAACCCCACTCCATATTCCGTTCCATATTAGACATGTCACCATAGTATGGTTGGAAATTTTTGGCATCCATAGCAAATCGCCTCGCGGCTCTTGTTGGAAGCTTAAGTTCATGACATTTCTTTCATCAATCTCCCCTTCTTTAACAGAATTTGCCCTCAAATTCTCGTTATCTAGTATGGTGATAAGTCTCCAATATTAAACGTTGAGCTAACATCTCCATATTCATGTGGGAGTTCGATCTTGTAGGCGCTTTCTCTGAACCTGGCTAATATCTTGTAGGGACCATCCGCTCTTGGCATTAGCTTGTTCTTTCTCATGTTTGGAAATCTTTCCTTCCTTAGGTGTAGCCAAACCGAATCTCTGAGTTTGAATTGTGGTTGAGTCCTTGACTTATTTGCATCCATTTTGTACTTGTCATTGGCTTTCTGAATTTGTGCTCGGATTTGATTATGTTATTTCTTGAAGACCTCAATTCGTTCCTTAGCCGTGAAGCTTAGAATTTCTTTCTTTGGGATTGGAACTAGATAAATAGGTAAAACGAGTTAGTTCCATAAATAATTTCAAATGGAGCCTTACCCGTCGTACGAGATTGACTTCGGTTATAAGCAAATTCCGCATGTGCCAACTTGATGTCCCAATCCGTGGTGGTCTTGCCTACTAATCCTCTCAATAGTGTGCTAAGAGTTCTATTAGTTACTTCCGTTTGGCCATCCGTTTGGGGATGATGGGAGGTACTAAATAGCAACTTGGTACCACGAAGTCTCTATAGTGTTTTCCAGAAATAGCTTAAGAACTTCACATCCTATTAGACACAATAGTTTTACGAATGCCGTGCAGTCTTACCACTTCCTTCAAATACAAATCCGCAATATGCGTTGCATCATCTGTCTTGTGACAAGCAATGAAGTGAGCTATCTTTGAGAATCTGTCCACAACTACCATGATAGAGCCCTTGCCCCGTTGTGTTCTTGGTAAGCTGAGGATGAAATCCAAGCTCACACCTTCCCATGGCCGCTTCGAAACCAGTAAAGGAGTATACAATCCCTTTTGGAAGAATTTTTTAGCCTTTTGGTAAGTGGAACACCTACTTACCACTCCATTAACATCTTTATCCATCAGTGACCAGTAAAAGTGTTCTTGCAGAATCTCCGAGGTCTTCATTACCCCAAAATGTCCAGCTAGTCCACCCGAATGTACTTCATGTACAAGCAATTCTCTCATGGAACAATTGGGCACACACAATTTGTTTCCTTTGAAAAGGAAACCTTCTTCTACGGAATAAGAGCCAGGCACTCTATTCTTACACTCCATCATTATGTCCTTGAACTCGTGATCTTGTTTATAGAACTCCTTAAGAACTTCCAATCCCATAAGTTTTTGTTCAAGTACGGTCAACATAACATGCCTTCGGGAAAGTGCATCCGCCACTATGTTAGACTTGCCATCTTTGTGCCTTGTAGAGAATGTGAAAGTTTGCAAGTAGGCTACCCACTTAGCATGCCTTGGATTCAACTTTCTTTACCCGTGTAAGTACTTCAAGGATTCATGATCCGAATATAAGAAAAAAGTTTTTGGCCTCAAATAATGTTTCCATTGGACTAAGGACCTCACTATAGCATAAAACTCATTGTCATAAGTGGAATAATTGAGCCGTGCACCACCCAATTTTTCACTAAAGAATGCTATAGGTCGTTTGTCTTGAATCAAGATGTCACCAACACCAACTCCACTAGCATCATATTCAACCTCAAATAGTTTATCAAAGTTCGGAATAGCTAGAACCGGTGCTTCGCACAACCTTCCCTTCAAGGTTTCAAAAGCCCTTTGTGCTCCTTGGGGACCATTTAAACTCACCCTTTTTCACGAGTTCCATGATAGGGCAGCAATGGTACTAAACTCCCGAATGAAGCAATGATAAAAAGAATCCAAACCATTGAAACTTCTTACTTCACTTACATTCGTAGGCTAGGGTCAACTTTGGATAGCTTCCACCTTGGATGGATCCACATGAATCCCTTCGGATGATACTATGTATCCTAGGAATGGGACACTAGTAATCATAAAGGCACACTTCTCCAACTTGTCATACAACTTTACTTCTCTTAACTTTTCAAATAAAGATTCTAAATGCGACAAGTGATATTCCCTATCTTGACTATAAATCAACATGTCATCCAAGTAAACCACAACAAATTTACCCATGAACAGTCATAGTACCTCGTGCATGAGCCTCATGAAAGAGCTTGGGGCATTACATAATCCGAATGGCATCACAAGCCATTCGTACAAACCATATTTGGTTTTGAAAGCCATCTTCCATTCATCTCTCTCTCTCGTATCCTCATTTGATGGTAGCCACTCCTCAAATCTATTTTGGTGAAAAACTTGGCTCCACTCAATTCATCCAAAAGTCATCCAATCTTGTCATAGGGAACCAGTACTTCACGGTGATGTTGTTGACCGCTCGGCTATAAATACACATGCGCCAAGTTTCGTCTTTCTTTGGCAGTAACAAGGCGGGTACCACACATTGACTAAGGCTCTCTCGGACAAAGCCTTTGTCTAGCAATTCTTGTACTTGTCTTTGCAACTCCTTGGCCTCTTCCGGATTGCACCTATAGGCCGGAAAATTAGGTAATGAACTACCCGGAATAAAATCAATAACATGTTTAATAACTCTAATTGGTGGTAATCCTGGTGCAAGATCATCCGGGAATACATCTTCGAATTTCTTCAAGAGTGCTTTCAAGTCGGCATCTTCCACCATATGTCCCATAAGACTCTTCTTATCCTTGAAGTTCAATGGATATAAAGGACTCCCCTTCTTAAACTCTTCTTTGATGTCCCGTGCATCAAGTGGTAAAGCCTCATATTCCTCCTTATAGGTTTTGGCATTTTGAATCTTTATTTTCTTCACCTCACTAGGTGATAATGGTACCAATCAGATCTTCTTACCATCCTTTTGAAAAGAATAGATATTATTTTCTCCATCGTGTTGCACCTTTCGATCAAATTTCCAAGGCCGACCCAATAAAATATGGCAAGTATCCATAGGTAGGATATCACACCATATTTCATTTTCATACTTGCCAACTCGAAAACTAACAAGAGCTTGTTTCATTACTTTTAGCCCTTCGTCTTTGCTCACCTATTGGAGATCATATGATTTAGGGTGGTTGCGGGTATGCAACTTGAATTTATTCACCATTTCCATGGAGGCCAAATTGGAATAACATCCTCCATCAATGATCATATTACACACTTTATCTTTTACTTTGCATCGTGTGTAAAATAGTTGATCTCTTTGTGACTCCTCCGGTTCTTCAAGTTGAACATCTAACTCACGTCGGACTACTAAACTTTTATGCCTTGGGCTGTTCTGTAATACCCCGAATTTGGAATTATTCATCACGGCATGCCCCGCAAATTCTTTTCTTAAGACTTGCACATGTTCCGCAGAAATGTCACTCATGATTTTCCAAAGTTCTTCTTCTGTGTAAAAAATAACGTCAAGGCGAGGGAAGGGTTGCCATGCTATGATACCAAACTGATGTATATAAGGATGGGTTTGTAAGGGTAGGTTGGTCAAAGTTAGGCTGGACACGGGTTGACACGAAAATGGACTCAATTGGGGGTTGTCGGGTGGGACATTTTTGTCGGGCAGTGTGGTGTTGCAGTGCTTGGACGGGTAGTTAGGGGTGGACTAGGCTAAGGCATTTTGTGAGGTTGTTCTAGACAAGTTTAGGGTTGTGTTAGTGGTTTGATGGGGGCAAGGTGGCGGAAATTGGTCGGGACAGTGAGGTTATCTGTAAAGGGGTGATTGGCGGACTGTTTGGTTTTGTGGAGGGTGTACGGGATTTGAGGATGGTTTCGGTTAATGTCCTTTGGGATGGGTGTTTACGGAGTGTTGTGGTGTTTGGTGGTGAAAATAATCAAGTGGTTTGAACATGGATTGGACACGAGGTTGCTAATGACAAGCTCGGGTCGAAACCAAGTGAGGTAGGACTATTGGACAAGTATTTGACCGAGGTTTATATGAATAAGCTCGCGAACAAACCATGTGAGGGAGGTTGAAAGACCTTGTGACAAGTAACCGGATAGGCCCATTTCTTGGGTTTGGTTGGGTCACAAAAGTCCCAACTAGACTTTCACCGAGAGAAACCTTAGCTTGGGTTTAGCTAGATCACAAAAGTTCTAACTAAACTCGCACCAAGGGTTTGACCCACAAAAGGATTAAGGTTCGTACCACAAAAGGACCAACTAAGATAAACAATACAAAAGTTGAATAACTTGGCAAAATGACTAAAACTCAGATATTTTTCATAAATATTCCACATCTTTTTACATCAACTTCATGCCCTATTTATACTAAGACTTAGACCTTTATAGAAAACAACTAGATAGACACTAACTTGAACCACTTCGGCCGAAGTGGGAAAGGGGGGGGGGGGAAAGGAGTTTGGCTGAATGGAAAAGGGAGGGGGCTCGGCCAACTCTTGAAGTTCTCTAGACCATTCTTTTGTGTCTTCCATGTGGATGAGTACATGAACGTAAGCCATTCATGAATCATCCCCTTGGGAAACGTTGGAAGCTTTTATTTCTAAAAGTCCTCGGCCTAGTCACCATATCTTATCACATGGCCTAAACTAGTCACCACATCCTTTTACATGGATTGCTTAATCACCCTATTCTATTACAAGCCTAGTAATTAAGCTAGAAGCAAATTAATCTAGGAATAAAAATAAGCTAAAAGAAAATGGTCTTGGCCAAGACCTATATAAGGGCCGAAATTGTTGTCCTCTTGAGTCTTCAAGTCTTGTCCTCAACATCACTCCATATTCCGTTCCACATTAGACATGTCACCATAGGATGGTTGGCAATTTTGGACACCCCTAGAAAATCGCATCGCGACTCTTGTTGGAAGCTTAAGTTCATAGCCTTTCTTTCATCCGCATCTTTCGAACCTCAAAACTGAATACTCCTCTAAATCAGGCACATCGTATGAACATGCCTTCATGAATCCTTTCCACCAAAAAATATTGACTAATCCTGGTTACTCTAACAAAGTAAATTATTGTTGATATAATACTTAGAATCCCCACCTCACTTGTCCATAATCTATAGGGCGATCCTTACTTACTATACAAACAATCCTACTAATGTTTCATGTGGTTCCATACAAGTATCCTTGCCAAGAATTCCTTAACTGAAGAGTCCTTCTATATTGGTTTATGAGTTTACCAACCTAACATCGATACCTAAATGTACTATAGTGAATTCACTTCTCTTAGTTTCAACCGGTATTACTAATCCTTAATTTAATTTTCGAGATGCACTTCACAACTTGTATTGGTTAACATTTACCATTGATTTACCACTTTAAATATGTCCTTATAGACTAATACCTCACTCGAGGGTCCTTAAGATATGCTTTCCCACAAAGAATCATCTCTTGCCTTATTTCGCAGAACTAGAACACCTCTAGAAAATCATGCGATTATCCCTTTTCATTTCGTAAACTCCACAAAGCCACATCACCAATAATTGTAGAAACTTGCTGAGTCCTAGGCAATAAATAAAATGCCTATATCCCTTCTCTAACATTAGGTGCAATAGCCGATAACACATTAAGTAATAAATCTTCACACTTGTCCATCTCTAGAGTCATCCTCATTAGTAGATCACTGCTTCCCCCAGTAGCCTATGAACATACCGACCATTTCATGTTTCTTTAACATCCGCTTCATAAATAGAGTAGCCTCATTCCATAACAATTTAACAGGCTCATCCCACCTCAAACACCATAACCTTTAAAAGATAACATGCTAGTGCCACTCCTCATCCTTGCACATTAAACAAGAGCAGTATACTTCACAAGATCAACAAGTTCTTAGCAAAAATTGATCCATTTTTATCACCAACACTAAAATATCAAGCGACCCTACAAATACTCCCTTTGTTGAAGGATTACAATCGTCTACTCTCATAATATTCAACAGCCACGAGTAACTTCCCTACTTGACGTAAAGCCAATAGACATTTCCTTAAACCACTTATTCTTATTCCACCAATACAATGTCATCCTATCAAAACTCAACTTAGCATTTCATACTCTAATGCAATATAAGACTTATCACACCTCGTGCTACCATCAAATGAACACTACCATTATGACCATCATGTCACTAAATTTGAACTATTTGCATTCTCTTCAGTACACCTGAACTCTGTAGGATACAACAAAAACTCTTCATATGAATCCTATAACAAATCCTACCACTTCAGACTTTATAACTAAGTATCATCTTTCATGTTGTTAAGTAGGCAGTCGAATGTGGAGTACACTATCAAATAATATCATCTGTAGCTCGTCATTCTTTTATTTCTTGACGTTATTATTGGTATAGTTGTAGTATGTTGTAAGGCTATTGGTATAGTTGTTGTGTGTCATTGGATTGTTAGTGATGTTGATATTAGCAAATTTTAAACAAGATTGAGCTTATTTTTGAAGGCTTGACTCGTTGTAGAAATTTGAAGATTGAAACAAAGGTAAGTAATGTTGTTCCTTCTTTCTCTGCTACGACATGACCTACAGTTTATTGATTCTCTTGTGTGGGATATAAGGTTTAAGAACTATGGAAGTATGTAATTTCGTGCTAAGTGTTTTCCGAGTCTTAAACCTTATATCCCACATAAGAGAATCAACAGATGTTCCACTTATAGCATTGAGCTCCCGGATGATGATATGTGGTTATAGTACCTTACATATGTGGAATTGTATTAGTAATGCCTTTAGGTGATTTTTATTGGATTATAGTGCCCACTTAAGATGAATTATATCGATATAATTACTGTTACACCCTGTACTTCGGATTTCGTTGTCATCGTAAGTTAGACGAAATAGATTCATAGAGAGTTATACCCCTCCACAAGGTTAAGAAAGGTTTATTGATGTTTTAAGTAAGTTTCAAGAAAGTTTGAGACTAATCGGATTGAAGGAAATACGTGTCGACGAAATTTGACCAATATGGGATGATATGCAGAGCATTCTTCCCCATAAATTTAATTATGCCCCGCAAATCTGGCCACATTTTGGACCTTAGAATTAAGAAAGTTTTTGGTTCAAAAAATGGTAGGATGTGCGGATGCAAAGTGTGATATGTGCAACTGGTCAGGCTACATATTTGAGGTGGTAGCTGACTTACAATCTTATAAATTCGACCTAACTTTAATTTTCCTCCATTTCTCAACCAAAACCAGGCCACACACCTCTATATGAGTTCCCTAACAAGTTCTTAAGGTCTAAAAGCTAAACCTAAGAGAATCAACTCAAATCTAGCGTGAAAGGTTTTGTGAATCACAAGCAGGTGTTTCCATGGTGTTGTTAAGAGTTGTTGTAGGCTAAGTTAAGCTCAAATTGGAAGTTGTATATACTATTTCAAGTAAGTATGACCCTTCCATTCATGTTCTTAATCTTAGTTGAGTGTAGAACAAGTTGTTTGAATAGAAAAGCCTACATTCTAGAACTTGAGTTGATAGGAAGTGTTGTTATCATGTTTGGGATGTTTGTTTGAGAATCCATACTGATGGTGAGTTATTGAAACTTGATGGTAGTTTGTGAATGAGAATTGGGAGCCAAAACAGAATTAGAAAGGTGTTCTTGAGGCTTAGATGCCATGATAGAAGGATATGAAATTCTATGCATGTTAAGTGTTTGGTAGAATGTCGTAAAGAATCGATCTTGTAGTTATTAATACAATCTCGATCCAAATTATCTCTATCACGTAGGTTATCATTCGTAAAACATACAAGGATTTGTAAGATAAATGTTGGCCAAGCGACGAGCTATGTAAGGCTTATTCATTCATCTTTTTGGCATAATCTTATAAAAAATGACACAACGAATCATTTTGTAAATGACTTTATCCTTAAACATTAGAAGTGTATTCATTCTTCCTCTTGAAATATTTTATGAATTTTATCTGTCCCTGTTAAGGAGTACTTCTCTGCATTCTTATCATATCTTTTGTTATGTGTTATTATGTACTCTTTATTAGTGTCACGACAACTGATATACATAGTTGCATAACGAGAGTCGGGGGATAACTACCTTATGTCACCCCGAACACGTTTCTATGTTCTTATGGAGTCTTTCATGCATTATATACATACATATATATATATACATACATATATATATATCCATACATATATATATATATACATACATATATATATATACATATATATATATTATGACACCGAGCCGTGCTATAGTCGGCCAGGTACGTATCATACCCAAATCACTTTGTTTCACTTTTTTTTAAAACAAAACCTTAAGTTTGAAAGAATGACAATGACATGTTGTTTTTGCAGATTTTTAACCCTTAAGCAATTTAAATCATTTTGAAGCATGTTATATAACTCGTAGGTCAACCGTATTTTACGCATCCTTAATACTGGGGTGCTAGCACCTTCTCCGAGGGATCACCTGAACCCTTACATAGACTCTAGTTTAGATTGGATTTTTCAATGAATTTGAATAAATCCTTTCACATTGGGTTTTCTAATTTACCTATCAATTAGGTGGGGACTTTAAAACATATTATTCGACTTAGAGCACAATCCAAATTCTTAGTAGCTCTTTATACACACACCCACGTAAAAAAAATGTACATAGACCGAGTTAGAGCTCCCGTGCATCAGGTCCATAGCGGAGAGGGGATTATAGTTAGGCGAGACCACCTTTTCCACGTTATGATCAGCGTGGTAGGGCCCATTGTGGCTAATGTCACCAAGTCTCAGATTTTTCCTACTCTTGTGGCCAGCCAGGCCATATTATGCGGAACTGTCCGTCTAGAGCACCTCTGCCCTATTGTGATCAGTGCGGTAGGACCCATTCTTTGGGTTTTATGACTAATGTTAAGAGAGCTTATTGGAGGCCAAGATTGGGACGTTAATGTGTGATTCCATGAATTTTGGGGAAAATTCTAGGGTTTGTCTAAATTTGCGATTATTGATCTAAAAGGTAATTGAAGACCTAATCTGGGTTAGAGGATTTTCAAACTTAAGGTTATGTCTAATTAGACCGCCATTGTTCTTTTATACTATTAAAGTTCTAATTTTACATTTGTGGCCTCGGGGTCAATTTGGGGGTCGGGTATTTGATTTCTTTGAAAGGTCTTACATTTTTGTATGTATTAGAATATTATGTTAACATAGAATATATGACAATAGACTACTAACGATTGGAGGTGCTTCGCAAGGGCAATGCCTTGGCTTGAGAGTAGTACGTGGCACTAGTTCTGCTTTGAGGTAGGTCGGTTTTCTCTATTACACTCCGATAGATGCATGTGATATATATAAATATTGAGAGGTATTGAGTGTGATGAGGGTCCCACCTTAGTGATTGTGATGAGCACTTGGGTGGGTACCACTGTTGAACTGTTTGGAGGATGATCCTTAGGATTGATCCCCATTGTTGTTATATAGGCTTGTCACCGTGAGCGATATTATTTGGGAATGTTGTTGATAGTACTCATCGCTTATGCCTCCTAGTATGAAAAGATTGATTATATGGAATTATGCGTTATTGATAATTATGAGGCATATGTTATTCATCTCTCGAACATGATTTCATCTTATACTTCATGATTATTGCTTTGATTAGTGTTACATTCATACACTCATGTTATTCTAATATTGAGATGGAGTGGTATGGGATGCTATTGGTCCGATGAGACTTTGAAATGAAGGTAATGATACTGTTATGAGATGGTTTGGAAGTTGAGATGATGATGATGATGATGATTGATATGGCTAAAAAATGAGTATGATTCTATACGCAGATCGAGGGATCACTCCAGTTAGTTGTGAGTGGTATATGGACTTCGCGGATCCCCCACGGGTCATAGTTGCATGGTAAAATCCGGTAGCATTACCAAGGTGATTTAGAGGTACCATTGCATTTATGCATATCATTCATTAAAATACAATCTAATCATGATATTTGTACTTGATTTGGAATTACTATTGTGATGAGGTGATTATGTGTTGGGTTGTACTTCTATGATTCTAAATTGGCTAAGTATTGAACCATTCCTGTAATTTGAAGGTGACTTACGTGTTTAATCAGACTGTGTAGGTTAGGGATACTTGCGTGTTAACTTGATATTTATGTCTGTTACATGTATTTTATCATTATTGGCCTATGATGCTTACGGGGGTATGTTGTTTACTCGTACACACTTGGTGCATTATTTTTGGATGCATATACAATGTTGTTGACCAGAACCAGACCTCATTGCAGACGTTTAATGCAGTGTACTTGAGCATTTAAGGTGAGACTGCCTATCCTCACTAGTCCTGGATTCTCCCTTCTTTATTCCTATCTTTGCTTTGCAGTTATGAGACAGTATTCAGACATTTCATTTCTTATGTAGTAGTGGCTCTTTTACTGAACAAACTAGATCATTTGGGAATGTAATAAGTAGATAATTAGCATTTATAACTCCTTTTAATTATTTAGAAAGATAAGTTTAGTATTTATTTCTTTTATTTATGCTTAAGTTATTGTTATGCTTGTTTGGGTCAGAAAGTAGTTCGCTTACCGGTGGGGTAACTGTAAATGCCACCACGATGCCCAAAATGAGTTATGACAATGGGTAGCCTAGCATCGTTACAGGTAGGGGAGCGACTTTTCGCTATGGATGTTCAGTCTTTGGAAAATAGTATGGTGAGACTTGCTATTTTTGAACCTAGAAACGTTCTAGTTTATGTGGAGGCACAATCATCTTTATTGGAGCAAATTAGGGCTCAATAGTTTGATGATGTCACATTGTGCAAGATTTGGGACAAGGTGTTGAAAGGAAAGGCAAGAGAAGAAATTCTTGATGATGAGTGGTTTTGACAATTAAGGGTTTCATATGAGTTACCCAATTGGAGAATTTGACTAGATTGATCATGGAAGATGCTTATAGTTTAGAGTGCTTTATTTATCTAGGGGCTACAAAGATGTATCGGGATTTGAAATAATATTATTGGTGATGTAGTATGAAGAGGGACATTACAAGATTTGTGTCCTGGTGATTGAATTGTCAACAAGTGAATATGAGCACCAAAAGCCTGGTGGAATTACTCAGAGGATGCCTATATCTGAGGGGAGATATTATCAGATTTCTATGGACTTTGTGGTAGGTTACCAAGGACCTGAGGGAAGTTTGACGCCATTTGGGTGATTGTGGATCGGTTGATAAAGTCAACTCATTTTGTACCGATTCAAACTACTTACAATTTGGAGAAGTTGTCCACGATCTATATTCGAGAGATAATTCAATTGCATGGAGTGTCCCTTTTTTATTATTTCAGATCGAGGAATGCATTTTGCATCCTACTTCTGGAGATCTATATAGAAGGAGTTGGGTACTCAAGTAGAGCTTTGTATAGCCTTTCACCCTAAGGTGGATGGTTAGTCCGAGTGGATTATTCATGTCCGTGAGGATATATTGCAAACATGTGTGATTGATTTTGGAGGTTATTGGGATCAACTCTTGCTTTTGGCTGTGTTTGCTTACAACAATAGTTATCATTCAAGCATTGATATAGCATCGTTTGAGTTATTGTATGGTATGAGGTGTCATTATGTATTTGGTTGGTTTGATGCAATTGAGGTTAGGCCTTAGGGTTAAAGACATGTTTTAGGATTCTTTGGACAAGTTCTTGTTGATTTAGGAAAGACTTCTCACATCTCAGAGTAAGCAGAAGAGTTATATGGATTGACATGTTCGTGAGTTGGAGTTCATTGTTTATGAGCGGGTTATATTGAAGATTTCACCCATGAAGGGTGTGATGAGGTTTCTAAAAAAGGGAAGTTGAGCCCTAACTATATTGGTCCATTTGATATTGTTCAACATATTGATGAGGTAGCTTATGAGTTGGCTTTGCCTCCTGGTTTGTCGGGTGTTCACCTTGTGTTATATATTTCTATGCTCAAGAAGTACCATTCAGATGGTTCTCATGTAATTCAGTGTCACTTGATCACAACATGACTTTTGAGGAAAACCCAGTTGCTATTCTAGATAAACATATCCAGAAGTTGAGATCCAGGGAGATTGCTTCGGTAAAAGTTCAAGGGAGAAATCGTTCGGTCGAGGAGGCTACTTTCGATACCTAGTCAGACATGCGAAATATATATCCCTAGCTTTTCGACAATTCAAGTATTTCCTTTGTCTTTTATGTTCAAGGACGAACATATATTAAGTAGTGGATGATGTAATGACCCGTTAGGTCATTTTGGTTATTTTGCCTATTTTCCTGTAAGTGACCCTTCCCCTAGATTCTTTATGATATATTTTACTTGCGAGGATGGGTGGTGTGATTTTCGAGGCACTTTGGTGGAAATAACATAAGAAAATCCAAGTTTCGAATAAAGAAGAGGATTTTAACGAATTCTTAAGTTAAAGAAATGATTTGAGTTGACCAAAGTCAACGTCGAGGGTAAATGAGTCTCTTTCAAAGCTTTGTCAATTCTATTAGGTACGGAATAACGTTTATGACTTAGTCGAGTCGTTGCTTTGCTTCCCGAGGAACTTGGGGGTATTTTGGACTCTTGGTTGGAAGTTTGGCTTTTAAGAGCATTGGAGTGCTTGAGCAGGTTCTTTGCATAGTTTAGAACTGATTTGCATATTTGGTTTGTGTCAGGTCTATCATGGATAAATTACGAGGGTCGATTGAAGTTGGAAACACACCACACAAATCTGGTATACAGCTACTGATGTTGTAATTCGCAGTCGCGACACCACGTGGCGTGATCGCGAGTCGTTGGTCTATTAGTCATCGCAGGTGCTTTACCATGGGCCATTATAGCGATGAAGCTTTCTGAGTCGGGTCAGGTAAATCCCAGCGATCGCCAAGGGTGCACTTTTCTGGCGATTTATAGTTTCGACAAACTATCTCATTCATTTCATTCTCATATTTAGACCTTGGGACCTATGATTAGAGGGGTTTTTGGGGAGTTTTGTAATATTCTTCATTAGGTTAAGTTTCTAATCCTCCTTTTGACATTATATCTTAGATTATTAAGGAGTTTCATGGTAGAAATCATGATTGGGTTAAGGAATTGGGTGTGAAACCTAGGTGACAAAATAGAGATTCCTCTGTGGATCATTTAATTGATATTGGATTTGGTTTATTTTTGGTATATAGACTCCATGGATAATGGGTAGACTAATTTTTTGTCTAATTTCCCATTTTACCTTTCGAGGCTTGGGATCCTATTTTTCGGTGACTTTTTGGATCTGAAACTATTATATATGGGTGTCTACGAAATCTTGTACTAACGTATAATCCATATTTGAATATATTTGTATCTTTCAGAGGCTCTACACAAGGACACGGCTGCGTTGTAATCGTCAAACTTCATATCATGCAAGTTAAACTTTCTTGACCTTAATTAAAGCATCATGGTTGGTTTAAATGAACTAATTAAAAGGGAATTATGGGGATACTAAGGGGCTCCAGATACTTGCTTTTTTGACCCTTCCCATAGATTCTATATGGGGTTTGTGATGTGCGGGGATGTGTGACACACATCCAAGGTCCATTTATATGAGTTTCAAATGAAAAATCCAAAACTAGAAACTTAGAGTTGGTAGTTTGACTCAAAGTTGACTTTTGACTACATGGGTTCATTTCCGGGTTTCGTCACTTCCGATTGCTCCCGAGGATCATTTATGACTTAGTTGAGTCATTGGTTTACTTCTCGAGGCAATCAGATGTATTTTGTGGCCTTAATTGTGATATTTGGATTTTTGGCTATTCCGAGTGATTCCTTAGAAAAGTATGTTTTATCTCAGTTAAATTGAAAATCTGAGGGTGCGAGTAAGTTCATAGCAATATTTACCTTAGACGAGCATGCTTGGTTTGTGTCTGGGGGTCCAGGGAGTGTTCTGGATGTTTGATGGGAGTTTGGTATTATTTTCCATGATTTGGTGTCTGGTGTCCACCTCCGTGGCCCCTCTGTACACTCCTGCATGTCTTCCTCGGTGGGAGGTTGGCTCACAGAGGCTTGTAGACCATCGTCTTGTATATATTAGTCTTGTATGGCCTTGTCGGCCTTCCAGTTTACTGATGTGTTTGTATCGGCCTTGTCATCCTTGTTATATATATCGGTATGTTGGGCCATGTTTGCGGGCAGGTGAATATGTCTTTTAGACTAGAGCATAATTCGTTAGGGGCTTTGTCAGCCCATGTATTGGTGAGTATGTTACAACTATCATGAAGGGTACACTCGGGCCCTAGGGCATCGAGTGCCGGCCATACCCCCCAAGGTTGGGGTATGACATACCGTGTTCATGATTTGAAGTTGGCTGTTGATGTGTTTGCCTTAAAAATTCAGAGGCATTACTTGTATGACATTCATTGTGAGGTGTATACCGACGACCGTAAGTCTTCAGCACGTGTTTAATTAGAGAGATTTGAATTATAGGCAGCATCAGTGGATGGAGTTATTGAAAAATTATGACATGCCCATTTTATACCATCCAGGAAAGGCCAGTATGGTAGCGGATACCTTGAGCCGAAAAGCAGTCAGCATGGGGAGTTTAGCTCAATTGATTTCTTCTGAGCGTCCTTTAGTATTGGATTTCTATCTCTAGCCAACCATTATGTGAGACTTGATATTTCTAGTCTAGGTAAGATTCTGGCTTGTGTTGAGGTGAGGTCATCTCTTTTGGATCAGATTCGGACTCACTAGTATGATGATGTGAAGTTGTGAAAAAATTGAGATAAGGTGATGTGTGGTGAGGCCAAGGAGGACATGATTGATATTGATGTAGTGTTGAGAATCAAGGGTAGAGTGTGTGTGCCTCGTGTGGGTGATATGATGAGATTTTTATGGAGGAGGCCCAGAGCTATAGATATTCGATTCATCCAGGTGCTACTAAGATGTATCGTGATTTAAAGAAGCACTATTGGTGGGGATGATGAAGAGAGACATTGTTTATTTTGTGTCTCGATGTCAGAATTGTCATCAAGTTAAGTATGAGCACCATTGATCAGGTGGTATGTCTCAGAGTATGCCCATTCCCGAGTGGAAGTGGGAGAGAATTGCCACATATATTTTTGTTGGGTTGCCCAAGACTTTGGGCAAGTTTGATGCTATTTAGATCATTGTTGATAGATTGACCAAGTACACACATTTTATTCCGGTCTAAATGACTTATAATGTTGAGAAGTTAGCTAAGATCTACATTCATGAGATTATTCATCTTCATGGGGTTCCTATTTTTATCAACTTAGATCGGGGTACTCAGTTTACTTCACACTTCTGGCAGACTTTGCAGAAGGAGTTGAGTACTCACTTGGATCTCATTACAATATTTCACTTGGTTGGTTTGATGCGTTCGAGGTCCGGCCTTGGGGTAATGATCTACTTTGAGATTCCTTAGAGAACATGAAGATAATCTAGGATAAGCTCCTGGCAGCTCAGAGTAGGCAACATGAGTATGCAGACCGAAAGGTCCGAGACTTAGAGTTCATGGTTGGTGATAGAGTTATTCTGAAGGTCTCACCCATGAAGGGTGTGATGAAGTTCGGTAAGAGAGGGAAGTTTAATATGAGGTTTATTGGACCTTTTGAGTTGGCTATACCACTAGGCTTTTTAGGCATTAATCTGGTTTTCCATGTGTCTATGTTGAAGAATTATCACACCGACAGTTCTTATATCATTTAATGGGACTCTGTGTTGCTAGATCAGAACTTAGAGTTTGAAGTGGAGCCTATGGCTATTTTGGACAAGCAGGTAAGGAAGCTGATATTGAAGGAGATAAACTTTGTGAAGGTTCAGAGAAGGCATCGTCTTGTTGAGGAGGCGACTTGGGAGATAAAGTTTGACATGCAGAGTAGATATCCTGGCTTGTTTACTACTTCATGTACGTTTCCTTTATTATTTTCTCTCCGTTCAAAGACAAATAATATTTTAATTGGTATCTGATATAATGACCCGTTTGGTTAGTTTTAGCAAAAACTTTTATTTTCTTGTTTGACCCTTCCCATAGACTCTATGTGGGGTTTGTGAAGAATGTGGATGGGTGGCATGGATCTAGAGGTCCATTTATATGAGTTTTGGATTAAAACCCAAAACTAGAAACTTAGAGTTGGATAGTTTGACTCAAAATTGACTTTTTACTAGATGGGTTGATTTTCGGGTTCTGTCACTTCAGGTAGATCCAAAGGTTCAATTATGACTTAGTCGAGTCATTGGTTTGCTTCCCGAGGCAATTAGATGTGTTTTGTGGCCTTAATTGTGATTTTTTTGGCTATTCCAGATGATTCTTTAGAAAAGTATGTTTTAGCTCGGCTAAATGGGAAATACAAGGGTATAAGTGAGTTCGTAGCACTGTTTACCTTAGACGAGCATGATTAATTTGTGTTGGGAGGGTCCCAAGAGTGTTTCAGATGTTTGATGGGAGTTTGATATTATTTTCCATGTTTTGGTGTCTGGTGTCCACTTTGAATGCACCTTTGTTTGCTCCTGTGTCTCCTCCTCTGTGTGAGCTTGGCTCGCAGAAGCGGGGGATGGAAGATTGTTGAGTTTCCATCTTGGGGAGGATTTGTCCTTGTCGCACCTGATTTTTGACATGCGGGCTTCGCGACGTGATGGCATCAATACCCTCTGGATTGGATAAAAATGCTTGCTTTGAGGAGTCGTCACCTAATTATTCTAAGGTGAATTAGGGCACCTAAATGCTAACTAAAAAATGCAAAATAACTCCAATTTTGTGGTCTGCGAAACTAATGAGATTCTAGGTAAGGGTTCTTTATTATCCTAAAGGGAAGGGGTTAGGCATCCTTTAAGATTTGCTAACTTGCGGTTATCCGATCAAACTCAGGTTAATTATTGTACTAAGAAAATGCATGTTCTTACAAGTATAAAAATAATGTTGCAAGTAGATAATAAAATGATGCATTTTGTACATGTAAAGTTGAGAGAAAAAATAAATAAATATGCATCTGTATGAAAATTGATAAAATATATGCAAGGTGATTTTTTATGGGCAACGGGCCTAAAAATAAATTAACTAGCGATTAACGATTTTAAAACTAACCGAGCCTAAAAATAAATAAACTAGCGATGGGTTTCAAGTTTTGACTACCCTATTAGTTAACTCTAAGTCTACCTATTCTAAATATTTCAATAATTTCAGGAGTACAATAATATTACAATACATAATGAAATAAAACTGAATTAAAGAAAGTAAAAACAATAATAAAATAAATAATCTCCGAGGGGTATTTGCCTTTTCTGACTTTATCCCTTGCAAGCTGTCAAGAACAAACGGTTAGAAACAATTGAATATAAATAACTTCAAATCCATATCCAAAACAATAAATGTTTTGATTACGGAGGGTTCAGACTTAAATTTTGAAAAGATCATTCCAATCACGTCGTGGCTGCGAACATATGACTCGTTGGTCATTTTAGTTGCCTTGCCTACTGAACATATTGGTCTCTATGGTGAAAAAGATTTAAATTTCATCATTGCCCAACAGTTTTATTTTCCGTCTTTACAACTTTGGAGGCCTAAAAAATCGACGGATATTTTTTCATCGGCCTAAATGTGGTATTTTGGTTCAAAACAGTAAAACAGTAAGATATTCGTTGCACGAATGTTAAAACAGTAAACTGAAAACAGAGAAACAAAAAAAACGCGGCCTCGTATTCAATGGCAAAATCCCAATAATTTTAACTTATATTTTCTGACTCTATGAAGAACACATGCAAAGAAGAACAAATACCTTTAAGAAGATTTCGAATTTCAAAACATAACTACGAGATTTTCGGACCAAAAACCCAACAAAAACCGACCTTTTCTTCTCGATTTTGGGCCCCTTTTTCATTTCTTTTTCGATTCGGACCGGACCCAAAAACCTGCTCCAAAATGGAGAACAACATGAGGTATTTATAGATGGCTTAACCCCCCAAGAACTAGTTTGAAATTCGAATAAAAGGTTTAAAAAATCTGATTTTGGAGGCGGATTTTTGGGGATAATGGAGTGGGTTGAAGTGATGGGGGGTGTGGCAGTGTCAGGGGTTGGTGGTGGCAGGTGAGGTGACGGCCGGCGAAGTGGGGGGTGTCGGGTATGGGGTGTGTGCGGTGATTTTGGGAGAGAGAGAGTAAGGGTGCGGGTCTTTAGGGTTTGTTTGGTTTAAAGGGGAAATAAAAGGGATTTGGGTGGTTGGGCCGATGGGTCGGCCGGTTGGGCCTAGAGCGGCGTGGGGCTGCGAAAATGGGGGTGGCCGATTGGGCTTGGGAAATAAAGGGAAGGGAATAAGGGGTATTGGGCTTGGGGGGTTGGTTTGGTTAGGGAATTAGGAAATAAGAAATTAGGGTGTTGGGTTGGGGCGAAAATAAGAGAGGGGGAGTTGGGCCAATTGGGCCTGGTCGGCTGGGTGTCCGACTGGGCTGAGTTAAAATGGGGGTGGCCTAATGGGCTGCCCCTTTTAAAATGGGTGTTTATGTTGGGTTGGAAAATAAATGGGTTATGGGTTTAGAATACAAAAAAGGTTTTATTATATAAAAAGAAAGCTTTGCAAAATTTATAAATTGTAAAGATGACAATATGATAAAAATATAATATTTGCGAAATACTTGGTGCTAAAACTAAAATGCGATGCCGTTTTGCGAAAATAAAATAACATATAATAGTAGGATAAAACTATGATTATGTTATTAAAAATGCAAATGACAAATAAAATGCAAATAATAATAAAATAATGATATATATACATATATATGCCTATATTTTAAAAATATTAAAAATTGCAAATAAAATCATAAAAGATGGGACAAAATTGGGTGTCAACAGATGCCCCTCTTTGGCCGGAGACGATGAAAGAGTTTTCGGCCAAAGAAGTTGACTGAGTAGCCAATTTTGTCCTGATCATCGGGACTCGAGGGAAGATTAGAGATGCATGGGAAGAAATACAATCCCGAGGGAGAAGAAGTTGCAAAAGTTGGTGCAGATTCAAGAAATAATGCCCCAGTGTCGAGTTATGATGACACTGGTTTCAAATGTGGTGAAATACTCGGGAAGGGTGGAACAACGTTCGAAGTACTTCCCCGATGCAGATGACGATGTTGCATAGGCGTGATGAGATGACGTCGTTGCTTAGACGTTATGCAGATAGCGCTGTTGCATAAGCGTGATTGAAACTAAAATACCCGCATTAGAAGGTGGGCGTCCTGACTGAAATTAGAATACCCGCATTGGAAGGTGGGCGCCTGACAGAAATTAAAATACCCGCATTAGGAGGTGGGCGCCTGACTGAAATTAAATACCAACATTATGAGGTGGGCGCCTGACTGAAATTAAAATACCCGCATTAGGAGGTGGGCGCCTCACTGAAATTTAAATATCCGCATTAGGAGGTGGGTGCGTGACTAAAATTAAATATCCGCATTAGGAGGTGGGTGCCTGACTGAAATTAAATACCCGCATTAGGAGGTGGGCGCCTGACTGAAATTTAAAATACCCGCATTAGGAGGTGGGCGCCTGACAGAAATTGAAATACCCGCATGTGATATTTATCTCTATATTTGGTTGTATCTTATTCTGTTATGATTTTTGCCTTATATTGTCATTTGCATTCACACACTCATGGGTCTAAGAATATTGATATGGGAGTGGTATGATATATGTGGTGGGTCCAAGAGATCGAAAGGTAAGAACAATGTAAGGTTATGGAAACACTGAGATGATGGAGCTGATACACGGGGTATGGATTGCATGCCTGCAACATGATATTATTCAGCCAAGAGCCGAGCTCTGATGGGACATTTTAGATGAGTATATGGAGTTTGCGGGTCCCCCATAGGTTAGCTGATCATAATAAAAAGTTGATAGTTTGTATACTGGAAGATAAAGGTACCTGACATATGCATTTCATTCATTATCATACATACATCATATTATTGATTATATGTGGATGGACTTGGTTCTATATTAATTATTGATGACTTACTAAATTTTTGGACATGAAGGGCTTGTACTTGCTATTTGATACTCGGATTACTGTTATTGAACTCTTTTGGAACTGGATGACTTAACTGATCATGTAATCTTACTTGAAAAAGGAAATTGTGAATTCTATGGAATATTCTGTGGACAATGTGACATTACATGGGTTGTTGAACTGTTAGTATATGACTACTTGGTGTCTACTTGGTATTTATCTCTTTTGCGTATCTTCCATCATTTTCGACCTATGATGCCTAGGTGAGTATGTTGTGTACTCATGCTACACTTGTTGTATTCTATTTGGATGTAAATTCAGTAACTTATACTAGTGTGGGACCGTGTGGCTGAGTCCGGGCGGTGATCTCTAGAATCCAGGATGAGGATGCTACCATTAGCATACCCTTGGGTGTTCTACCTCTATTCAGTCTTTTACTTGCACTTGAGAGACATGACAAACATTTTAGATTATGTATTTAGTTTTGGCCTGCGCGCCTGTTTCAGACTTGTACCAGTTTTGTAGTGCTCTTGTATTCACATATGGATCTTTGGGGGATGTTGTTGATTTTCAGACTTATTTATTCCACATTTATATCATGAGACAGATTATGTAGTATTTCATTATCTTCTACCTTTATTTATGTTATATCATATGAATGTTTCGGGAATGGTTCGCCTACCGGTGAGAATTGTGTAGGTGCCACCAGTATCTCTAAAAGGGGTTGTGACAAAGTTGATATCAGAGCCCTAGGTTAAAAAGTCTTAAATATAAGAGCAATGTCTAGTAGTGTTTTGCGGATCGATATGGAGCCGTCTGTACTTATCTTCGAGAGGCTATGGTATATTTAGGGAAGTTCACTTTTTTCATTCCCTTCGTGCTAAGTTGAATCAAATTAGTATCTGACCTTTGTTTCTATTCTCTCACAGATGGTGAGGACTCGTGCTGACGTAGCTAAGGAGGAGGCATCTACACTGACACCTGCTGTGCGCGATTGTGGTAGGGGACATGCATGGGGCTGAGGTAGATCTAGAGAAGCGGTACTAGTTTGGGGCGGGGCACAGAGAGCCGGTTAGGCTCATGCTAGATCAGTTTCACCTAAGTCGTATATTGTGCCTCAAGACAATCTACTTGAGGAGGAGATGGGGCTAGCCCAGGATTATCCTGGATTTATTGCTACTCCGATTCTATAGGACATACTGGTTAGGTTATTGAGTGTTCTTGATAATTTTGCTCAGACAGGCATACGTCCTATTACTCTAAGTGGTTCTCATACCCGTGTGCGAGAGGGGAAGACTCAGACCCTCGAGTTTTGTACTCTAGGGGTTCATCTAGCGGCATTGATAGCGCCTTGTATTGATGAGGTTCATGCTCTAGAAATTGGTCCCCGGCCTATTGGAGGGACAACTATGACCCGCGATGAGCAGAAGATTTGGGAGCAATTTTCTAATATGAAGCCTGCAGTATTTTATGTTCAGCCTAATGAGAATGCATATGAGTTCATCGTGAGAAGCCATGAGAGGTTGCATACTCTACTTATTGTTGAGTGGCACATAGTTAGTTTTGTGGCCCTTCAGCTTTTGGGATACGTGAAACATTGGTGGAGAGTATATGCTGATTTCTTACCCGCGGGGTGGCCTCCATTGACTTGGGTTAGGTTCTATCAGGTGTTTGTAGAAAGGTATGTGCCGTTGAGCTTCATTTGGACAAGCGTGGAGAGTTCCAGAAGATTGGGCAGGTAGGTTCTACAGTTGCGCAGTATGAGACTCGCTTCCATGCCTTATCGTGCTATGCATCACCGCTTCTATGTACAGAGGCTGAACGGGTAAGATGCTTTGTTAGAGGATTGAGTATTCTACTCCAATTTGCTACGTTACATCTAGTGTCCTCTGGAGCTTCTTTTGAGATCGTGGTCGAGCATGCTAGGATGGTGGAGTCCGTGAGAGGCAAGATGTCTAGATATGATCACGATAAGAGGGCAAGGCGACATGGACAATTCAACGATTCTACTTCCCGTGGTTATGAGAATTAGGGTAGATATCAATAGTCGCAGACTAGTTGATCGGTTTAGTCAGCTTTCCTGATTAAAGATGGTGTCTTTGCGGGGCAGAGCGGTTATGGTGGGGGTTACTCATTGAGGGGTTTTTAGTCTAGATATTCTGACCATGGTGGTTTTGGTTCTTGTATATCTATTCAATAGCCCTCATAGGCCAGTACTTGCTACAACTATGGAGAGGTTGAGTATTTCAAGAAATATTGCCCAGATATGTATCGAGTACATCTCGTGCGCCCAGGACCCCAACATAACCATCCAAGGGTGGTAGTCAGGCTAGCCGAGAAGGATCCTAGTTGAGCCTTATTGGCCATCAATCTGGTCATGGTAGATCCCAGTCAGGAAGAGATGGAGCTCATTCAGGCCGAGGTAGCAGTAGAATCAGTACGAGGTAGGACACACTCATTACTATACATTCCCTTATAGGGTCTAGGCTGAGGCATATGATGCAGTCATCACATGTATTATCTCAGTCGATCATCGGTTTGCTACAGTGTTATTTGATCTGGGGTCTACATTCGCTTATGTGTCTGCCTATGTTTTTGCTAATTTAGAGATGTGGTGTGATATGCTTGATGTCCCTATTCGTGTGTCCTCACTAGTCGGTGATTCTATGATTGTAGATAGAGTTTATCCTAAGTGTGTGGTTACTTTTATAGGGTACAACACTTGGATAGTTTTGTCATCTTAGATATGGTAGATTTTGATGTTAATTTGGGTATGGATTGGCTATCACCATATCATGCGATTCTAGACTGTTATTCCAAGACAATCACATTAGCTATGCCTGGTCTTCTGAGGTTAGAGTGTAGGGGCACTCCCATCCCTGCTCCTAGAAAGGCCATTTCTTTCATTAGGCCTAGGAAGTTGGTAGACTGGGGTTGTCTGGAATATCTTGCTCATATTTAAGATATAAGTGTGGAGACTCCTTCCCTTGAGTCCATCCTAGTAGTTAGTGAGTTTGCTGAGGTCTTCCCTTCAGATTTACCGGGTATGCCGCCAGACAGGGATATTGACTTCTGTAGTGATCTTGAGCTGGGTACTCGACCCATTTTTATTCCTCCATACCGTATGGCTCCAACATAGTTGAAAGAGTTGAAGGAGAAGCATCAGGATTTGTTGAGTAAGGGCTTCATTCGCCGAATGTATCTCCATGGGGTGCTCCTGCCTTGTTCATGAAAAAAAAAGGATGACACTATGCATATGTGCATTGATTATAGACAGTTGAACAAGGTCACTATCAGAAATATGTATCCGATCCCTCGTATTGATGACCTGTTCGATCAGCTTCATGGTACTTCGGTGTTTTGTAAGATTGACTTGAGGTCCGGGTATCATCAGTTGAAGATCCGGGCCGAGGATGTTCCCAAGATGGTTTTCCGAACTCATTATGGTCACTATGAGTTCTTGGTGACGTCCTTTGGGCATACCAATGCCCCACCGCCCAGCATTCATAGACATGATGAATGGGATATTTAAGATGTATTTAGATTATTTCGTGATTGTGTTCAGTGATGACATCCTAATATATTCTAAGAGTTAAGAGGACCATGAGCGACAACTGAGAGTGGTCCTTGGTTTATTGAAGGAGAAGAAGCTTTATGCTAAGTTCTCGAAGTGTGAGTTTTGATTGAGTTTTGTGGCATTCTTGGGACACGTGGTGTCCAAGGATGGAATTATGGTTGAACCAAAGAGGATGGAGGAAGTCAAAGACTGGCCAAGATCGACTTCTATGACGGATATTTGGAGTTTTGTGGGTCTTGCTAGCTACTATCGCTGGTTCGTCAATGGGTTCTCTTATATCGCTTCTCATCTGACGCGTTTGACTCAGAAGGAAGTGCCTTTTCAGTGGTCCAACCAGTTTGAGGAGAGTTTTCAAAATCTCAAGACTCTTTTGACCACATCCCCAATTTTGTCCCTTCTGATGGAGGGAAAGGACTTTACTGTGTATTACGACACTTCTAGAATTGGGTTGGGATGTGTGTTGATGCAGAAGGGTAAGGTTATTGCTTATGCATCAAGAAATTTGGAGGTGCATAAGAATAATTACCCTATTACACGCCATAACTTATTCATCAAATATACCTCAAGATAGGGAGCATATGACAAGGAATAAGGTTTCCTTGGGAAGATTTTGAAACAGTCGAGTTGATATCCGAGGAGGTCACTAGAGTTTAAGAGCCGTGAAGCCCTTCGTTCCTGTAATCCTTTCGTGGTGTACGTCGTGACGAACCAATGTGAGATGAGAAGAGTTACGATGGCTATAGAATGTTAAGGAAGGACTCGGGCCAAGATTGGAAGTATAGCTAAGAGACTCCGAACTACACCCGTCATTTTGCGCACATTTAATAATATAGTTAATCAACTTGAGCTCCGACAACCTGAGCCCCGTTCCAAGGGTCATTTATGACATAAATGGATGTTAAGAAGGTCTATGTATGGTTATAAATCATTAGCATCAAAGGAATCACATCTCGACGACGTCTGACAAAGATAGGACGATACGCTAAGCGTTTCGCCCAACGGAACCCATTGCGTGTCGTGGATGAAGCAGCGGATAAAGTCCTCTTTTACACCACCCAAATGACACCATATGCAGTGTCATATGCTGCACCATATGGCCATATGTTCCACATATGGGGCTGCATATGTGAGGCGGTTTGGATGGCTATTTAAGGCCCAAAGTCGGCTATTTTCTCCAAAACATCCAAATTTCGCCCAAGCACTTCCTAGATGATCTCAACCCTTCTCTAAAGACCTAGCAGAGCCTGAAAATGGAATAAGTTGTAAACAATGAAAAACCGCGAAGAAGTTTCCCAAGCCAGAGCATTAAATAAAAGAATATTCACACTAAAAATGATAAGACACCTAATATTACAAAGAAGAAATCACACTGAAACATTAGTAAAAATACTATAGTGATTTAGTAGAATCAAAGAAACTAGGACTAGCAATAAAGAAATTGAAAGATTATGAGAAAATAAAAGAAGAGGCTGACTTAACAGAGATAAGTTCTAATTTGGACGATGTTATAAGAAATTACAAAGTATTGATAGATCTCAACACTGAATTAGATGGAATAAACCAAGAAATAACATATCGTAAGGAAGATCTACGAATGACAATATAACACTATGGATGAAAATAGGCTGATAGAACAACAAAATGAATTAGAAGAACTTAGAATGATAGCAGAAAAACCCTTACATATAATAGAGATATAAACCAATATATAATAAGTTGCAGAATAAGTATAGATCTAATAAATAAGAAACATAACATCTTACAAGAAAATGCTAAAGAAGTTTATGAACAGGAAAGTACTATTAAAGAATTAAAAAATAAAATAGCACTAAAAGACGAAGATTTAAGACAAAAGGAAGAAGAAAATATGAAACTTCTAGAAAATAAATTAAGAAAAAATAATCAGAAAGGATAATGAATTAAAAGATCTAAATGATATAATAGAAGAACAATATAAGTACATCAACTTATTAAAATATGGATAAAGGAAAGGAAATAGTAGATGACTTTAAAGAAACATATTATCAGATGAATACATATGAAGGAGGATCAACACAAACATTGAGCTTTAAACCAGAAAAATATTAGGAAATCTACAAGATGCTTTAATATCAGTAGTAAAAGGAAATTTAATATATCAGAAATTAAAATGTACGGTACAACCAGACTTTAGTATATTATTAAATATGAATACAAAGACTTAGCCTTAATACTATATTATAAACTAAATGGAATAACAATGCCACCAGGAAGTAAAGTCATAAGTATTGAAACAAAAATGATATATGCCCTAACAGGAAACCACCATGTAAAGAAACAGCATGAAATGAACATATTAGTACCAAGAATGTACCAAGAAATATTAGAACAAATAGAACATAAAGAAAATTCCAAAATAACTATACGAGAAGAAATATATATGAATTTTAATACAAGAACCCTTACACATTCCAAAAGACTAATACCAAAAATAGAAGGATCTAGATTAAGTATTACGAGAGAACCAACAATGTCACGACAAATCAGTGTCATACAACCTCGAATATTAGATTTAATAAATATAAACACAAACAGATTAAAAATTAAAGTAGTAATATTTAAAGTTATGATAACGACAGACTGTATAGCAGAAGTAAATACTGGAGCTATTAAAAGTTTTATACATATAAGTAAAATTGATGAAAATGATTGTGATTTAATAGACCCACAAACTTATAATTATCCTGAAAATGAAAGAGAAATAATAATTAACAAAAGTATTAATTTAAGATTCAAAATTCAAGATTTAGAGTATAAGATAAATATAGGAGTAATAGAATATGATAGGTTTAATGAACTACTTCAATGAAGTGACTTTTTAATCATGATAAATTATAAGATAAATAATAACGGAATTGAAATAAATGACCAAGGGAAAACAAGTTTCATAAACAAAGTATGAATATACAAAAAGAGATAATAGAGAAAAAATTGAAATTAAAATCAATAAAAATGGCTTTATTAGAAGAAATATTCTCACAACTTAAATACTTAAAATACAAGGCAAAAGAAATAAAACTAGAAGAAAAGATACAACAGTTAGAGCAACAATGTGAAAAGTTTGATAAAATAGGGATAGATATGGAAAACAGATGGAGGAAAAGAATTAATAATCCTGACTAACCCTAACGAAAAAATTACTGCATTTTGGGAGGAAATAGTAGTAAAAGAAAAAATGAAGAATACATTGATATTAATGGATGAAATAAAAGAAAATCAAACTAAAATGCAAGAAATAATAAGAGAAGAATTAACAAAATTATGGAATATATCTGAGGTACCAACATTTAAAATAATACTAGAAAAACTAAACGTATTAGTAGAAGAAAAAAGTAAAGATAAAGGCAAACAAGTAGAAGAAGATGAACCCAGTACGAGCAAAGAAAACACTATAATTAGCACTACAACTCAACAACCAGAAATAGTACCAATAGATGCTTGGAGAAGGAGTAAAGAACCAATAATGGTAGATATTAGTAAAATAAAACCAAGATTGCTAAAGAAAGTAGAAAAAATATTAGATAACTTAGCAATATTAAGTAAGAAAAGAAAATTTTAAATGGAAAATCAAGAACCTAGTGTACTTACGTTTTTAAGAAATCATGGAAAAAATATACTGGAAAGAGAACGATACAAGTATGAACCAATGAAAAAGAAAGAAAAAACCACACCATACAATAATTCAAAAAGTAAAAACATGTACTTAAAAGACGTAGAGAAAAAAACCAACGAGTATTTAAATCTAAAATTAGATAAACAAGAACGAAAATTATGTGAATTAGAAACAGAAAATACCAAATTAAAAACACAAAATAATGAGGAATGGTACAACAAATATAAAAAATACAAACGCAAATTTAAGGAGACAAAGAAAGTATTAAAAGAAACCAAAGTAGAACTAAAACAGACAAAAGAAGAATTGAAAGATGTAAAACAAGAATTAGGAGAATTAAAAGATGAAATTTAAATCCTAAGAGAAGAGATAAAAAGGTTAAAGGGAAAAAAGAAAGTAAGAAGTGATAGAACAAGTGAAGAAACTACAACTAGTACTGAAAAGATTGAGAGCGATACTAACGAAGACAACAACATTGAATTAGTAAACCAATAGGTAAAAATAGCAGAATTCATAGAAGAGGAAGAAGACTCAGAGATAGTAAAAGAAAATAATCAGATAATAGTAGCCTTACAAAAAATGAAAAGTGTAAATGCAATCATAGAAGATGAACCCGAAAGTGATATAGAAGATGAATTTAATAATCATATAGAAACAGAAATAGAAACTGATGATATAATAAATGAAGATGCAAATGATTACCCAGAAGAAGAATTAGTAGATCCCAACCTGGAAATAATAAATAGAAGACAAACTAGATTACCAAATCATATACCAGTAGGACAACAAGCTGAATTTAAAGAATTTGTAGGATTAATGGCACAAGGCGTAAATTACAATGGATATTTCTTAGACTTAGACAATGTTTATGATGAACAAGAAACAAGAAGAAGAATAAATGATTGGAATCTTGGAATGTATATAGCATTAATGAACTCCACACAAACAGAAAACCTAGAATATATGTATGACTTGATATCTAAAACATAAATTGGAAAAGTAGCTTATTGGATATAATCCATAGCATACCAATTAATAGGAGAAGTATTTAGCCATGCAGGAGATTGAAAATCTATGCTAATAATATTTGATATTATACTAAAAAGGAATTTTTAGGAGAAAAATGGTTGGTAGCACGAGAAAATGTACTTACAGAAAGAAAAACTGAGTTAATAATGAATTTAAATAACATGAAATGTTGTAAAATTAATAAATTACCAGAATACACAATAAGTTTTAGTAAGTTCTTTTATGAAGCAAGATTCTTTCTAGAAGAAGGTTTAATATATCAACAACTTTATTATGACCACCTACCTATACCTTATAACACAGAAATATCAAAAGAATACACCAACTAGAACCAAGAGAAAATACATTAGGATAAAGAATAAGAGTACTAAGAGCATATCTAATGCGAAATTGTGAAGAATATAGGATGCAACAAAAGATTAAAAAAGATAAGAAAATTGGATTAAGAGAGGTATGTGGATTTACGGAAAAAATTAGTATTCGGATGTGATGATAATAAAAGAGAAAAGAAATATAAGAAAGGCCAAAAGAAATACCAACACAAAAGATATAAAAGATATAATAATTACAGTAGACAAAACCAACAACCTTATTACAAACCTTATAGGAAAAAGAGATTTAAAAGGTATAGAAATACCCCTGAAACCAGGAAAAAATTCAAGCATAAGAGAAAATTTAGAAAAAGAAAATATGTAAAATCAATTGAAGAAGTAAAACTTAAAGAATATAAATGTTGGAATTGCAATGAAAAATGACATTATGCTAATAAATACCCAAAGGTAAAGAAAAAAAGGTGTCAAATATATAGACACTACACAATTTATAATGAGTCTACAACAAATAAAAGAATAAAATAATAATTGGTATGAATATGAAGATTTTTATGTGAGTCAAACTGATGAAGAAACTGAATCAGAAAACATTAACTTTGTTAACCAAGACTCAGAAAGTGAAAACAGTTCTACATAAATGAAGTCGCAAGAAGAAAAAAAATTACTAGAAGAAATAGATTATTGGATGCAATATCAAAGGTATGTTCACAATAAGCTTATTACGACTGCTAGTGAAACAGGAAATAGATACTATAGTGATATGTACAAAAAGATTAATAAAAGCCTTAGCAGAATAGGAGAAAGGTTAAGTGAGATAAGATGGAAGAAATTACTAGAAGAAGTAAAAGAAATAGAACAAGATGAAGAGCTTCAACAAAGATTAAAAGAAACAGATTTAGAACGAATTAATAATTAGATGGTAGCAATCTACATAGAAGCTCATATAGAATACAAACCTAATAAAATGATAAAACAAAAGATTTTTATTGACAGTGGAGCAGACTTATGTCTAGCAAAGAAAGAAGTATTAGAACCACACAGATGGAAAAGATCTAAAACACATAGAACAAAAGTATCAGGCTTTAATGAACAAATAAAAGAATTAGATATAGTAGCAGAAAACATGAGAATAGTATTAGGGAAGACAATATTTAGACTACCAGTTATATACCAACTGGATGATATAAAACAACAAGTATTGTTAGGGAATAATTTCCTAGACTACTTCAAAACGCAAGTGATAAATAATAATACTTTCTGCCTACAAACACCTTGTAATAAATGGATAATACTAAAGAGGATATTACCAATACATACACTAAGAATATATAACATAAGGTCAAATAGGAATAATAACCTACAGTTATTAAGAGAAAAATACCTCAGTTTACTAAAAATAAATTTTGGAGAAAATCCGATGCAACTATGGGAAAAAGAAAAAATATATGCTGAAATCAAACTAATAAATCTTAGCGATATAGTTAGATCTAAGCCTATTAGATACAGCCCAACAGATCAGAAGAAATTTGAAACTCAACTAAAAGAGTTATTAGAATTAAAATTAATACAAGAAAGTAAAAGCTCACATAGTAGCCTAGCCTTTTTAGTTAGAAAACTTAGTGAACAAAAAAGAGGAAATGCTAGAATGGTGATTGACTATAGAGAACTAAACAAGTAAACTGTATTTGATGGATATTTTTTACCATACAAAAGGAACCTTATTAATAGATTAGGAAATAAAAAATGATTCAGTAAATTTGATTGTAAGAGTGGATTTTGGCAAATAAAACTAAAAATGAATTAAAAGATTTAACAGCGTTTAGTGCCCCCCAAGGACACTATGAATGGAATGTACTACCCTTTGGATTAAAGAATGCACCACAAATATTCCAAAGAAGAATGGACCAAATGTTCAGAAAACTAACAAAATATTGTATAGTATATGTTATTAATTTATAGTGATGATTTGGAAAATCATGTAAAACATCTAGAAGAATTAATAAAAACTGTGAAACAACATGGAATATTATTATCTGAAAAGAAATCTGAAATATTCAAAAATAGTATAGAATATTTGGGATACATAATAGATAATGAAGGATTACAATTACAGGAACACATTGTAACAAAAATAAAAAATTTTAAAGATAAATTAGAGAGCAAAAAGGAAGTACAACAATTTCTAGGAGTAGTAAACTACGCCTCAGACCATATAAACGATTTACCACTTTTGAGAAAACCATTACAGGAACTAACTAGAAAAAATATAACTTTTGAATGGAAGGAAGAACATACTAAAGCCATAAATAAAATCAAAGAAAAAGTGAAAGCCTTGCCGAAACATAGAATACCAACAGAACTGGATCAACTAGAACTTTTTACTGATGCCAGTGATATAGGATGGGGAGCAGTCCTCATAGCATATGATAAAGAGGATATAGATAAAGAAAAAACACTAATTTGTGGATATGGAGGCGGAACATGGAAGCCTAATGAGAAAAATTACCATTTTAACTAGAAAGAACTATTAGTAGTAAAATTTGGAATAAAGAGATTCCATTATCACCTATTACTAGTAAAATTCGTTGTTAGAACAGATAACACCCAAGTAAGAGCTTTCATTACAAATAAAATAGACCCTTTGCCAGAACTAAATAAGAGGAGAAAATGACAATCATTCTTTTATTGTCAAAAATATATCCGGGACTAAGAATATTCTGGCTGATTTTCTTAGCAGGTACAACGATGTCAACCAGCAGTGGCAAATTCAAAAAATATATTACCAATATTACAGGAATCATGAAACAAAACCAAAAAATTATTACAACAAAAATGGAAGAAAATACACATTTGCTAGAACAGCTGACATAAGTCTTTAAAGACTTCAAAACCCTACAAACCTTGAAGTCATCCCAAACCCCTACAGAAAAACCAAAGACTTTCACATCTAAACTTGTAGTCATGCCAACCACTATACCATCACCCATAACAGCATCGTCTTTAACTGCAGTAACAATGTGCGACAAAGTGAAATTCTCACCTGAGTATATTACAGCTTACAAGAAAATTAATGAATTTTATGATAATAAATCAAACCCACACATTTTAAGAAGTGCAAAATTAAGCAAATACCCAAGGTTTTTATGCAATGAAAAATCAAACCCTGATATAGTTCTTAAAATCTTTGCTTACTGATTTATAGATAAAATACTAGTAGATGAAACTTTTTATAATATTGCTAAATTACCCAATGTTTTAGTAGAATCTACTAGGTTAATGATGGAATCATTCGGAAGAGGTATCTACGGTATACAACTGTTCGACGCCTCGACAGACTTAATAGAAAACCTATGATTATATGCCAACTATTTAAAACAGGAAGGAATAGCAATATAAGCGGAGATGACAAAGACCTGAAAATGAAAATACCATGTACTATAGAAAAGTTTCAAGAATGGCTCAGTGTCAAAAAAATCATAGGACTATCAACCCTGAAGTCAAAAATTGAAGATATGCTAAGAGCAGGCAAAACCAGTATTATTGGAAACTCCAAAAGAGGAGAAACCGAAGAAATTATCACACTATACTACAACAACGAGGTAATCGCACAAGACACCACACACCTTACCAACATGCATGATAGAATCACTAAGATGGAGCACAAATACTCCAATGAGATAGTAGAACAGTACAAACTCTTAATAGGCCAGAGGAAAAGGCCTGTTATAAGAATAAATGAAGATACTACGCAGGTTACTATGAAAAAAGAAGGATCACCTAATCCTTTTTGAATGAAACGGCCCAATGTAGTTTAAACTACAGAAAGACACAATGTAACAAATTAATATGGCCCAATGTAGTCCAAACTACAGTAAAGCCCATGATTATCATACTACTAAAAAGATACAGTTCATATTCTATAGGAGTATCAAAAAATTAAAACGATATCATTCCTATTCTATAAGAGTATCGTTGAAGAAAAAAATAAAAATTCATCTTTTAGTGAAAAGAAGACAGACAAAAGATGCCTCTGTGCAAAGAAGACACTTGTAAAGATGCCTGTGGAAGAAAGCAAAAATCGTCGGACCTACAAGGAATCAAAGACAGAAGATGACAAGCCAACAAACGTTGAAAAAAATGGCAGCAACGACAAACAACTTTAGGAAAAAGTATGAAAAAGACAAGAGACAAAGCATTGTTTGCTTCAGGTCTTTTGTAACAATAATGTATCGACTTTATTACTTTTTCAACATGCCAATAGTGAAAGGCAACTGAAGCTATCTATATAAATAGCCTCATTGTAACATCTAAAATCATCTTTCAAAATACACAGCTTCAAAACCTTTGAAATACTCTCTCATGTCTAGCTAAAAACCCTTCTAGTCTATAACCAATATCACGATTAATATCATAATATTAGAAGATAGATACTTTGATAGCTTATACATAAGAACCATATTTGTCCATAAAAGACCATCTCTTAAAACAAAATTTAAGAAAGAGTCTGTCGAGCAACTCCTAGCACCTAGGCCATTTATCCATTCACCAGTAAGGAAAAAAGGGAGGCAGAGCCAGGGTGGGTTGTGTATCTTCGGTGATCTTAATATTCTGCTAAGAGGTATATTTTCAGACTATGTGTTTCTAATTATAATCTTGATAAGTATACATCTCTGCAATTATGATGTTAAATGTTGATAGAAGGTTATAGACTATTATTTAAAAAATGAATTTTGAGTTAATAATACATGCTTCCGTACTACATGCTTTATATTTGTTAAACCTACATATGAATATGTTAATATGTCATCTATATTCCTACCATCTTCAGGGTTGTTAGATGATGAAAAGATCCGCTATGAAAATGGTATCAGAGCCTGAAAATGGAATAAGTTGTAAACAATGAAAAACCGCGAAGAATTTGCCCAAGCCAGAGCATTAAATAGAAGAATGCTCACACTAAAAATGATAAGACACCTAATATTACAAAGAAGAAATCACACTGAAACATTAGTAAAATACTATAGTGATTTAGTAAAATTAAAGAAACTAGGACTAGCAATAAAGAAATTGAAAGATTATGAGAAAATAAAAGAAGAGGCTGACTTAGCAGAGATAAGTTCTAATTTTGACGATTTTATAAGAAATTACAGAGTATTGATAGATCTCAACACCGAATTAGAATGGAATAAACCAAGATATAGCATATCGTAAGGAAGATATACGAGTGACAATAGAACACTATGGATGAAAATGGACTGATAGAACAACAAAATAAATTAGAAGAACTTAGAATGATAGCAAAAAAACCCCTTACATATAATAGAGATATAAACCAACATATAATAAGTTGCAGAATAAGTATAGATCTAATAAATAAGAAAGATAAAATCTTACAAGAAAATGCTAAAGAAGTTTATGAACAGGAAAGTACTATTAAATAATTAAAAAATAAAATAGCACTAAAAGATGAAGAGTTAAGACAAAAGGAAGAAGAAAATATGAAACTTCTAGAAAATAAATAAAGAGAAATAATCAGAAAGGATAATGAATTAAAAGATCTAAATGATATAATAGAAGAACAATATAAGTACATCAACTTATTAAAAAATGGATAAAGGAAATAGTAGAAGACTCTACAGAAACATATTAGCAGATGAATACATATGAAGGAGGATCAACACAAACACTAAGCTTTAAACCAGAAACATATCAGAAAATACAAGATGAAAAAGAAGAATTATCCATCAAGAAAATATTTAAAACAAAATTGTTTGGAAGAAATAAAGAAATAAGATACATAGCACACAAGCATGAAAATATAATAGATACAATGAGTGTAAATGGGAGAACGAAAATAAACTTGATAACATGTGAAGTAATAAAAAGTGAGTTATCAAAATTATCTACTAGGGAAGCTAAAAAATATAGAAATATATACTTTGGAGGAGTAGAATTTACTATAAAAGCATACTTTCAGAAAAACATAGATACACCTATACAAATATACATATTAGATGATAGGATATTAGGAAATCTACAAGATTTTTTAATATCAGTAGTAAAAGGAAATTTAATATATCAGAAATTACAATTTACGGTACAACCAGACTTTAGTATATCATTAAAAGATGAACACAATGACTTAGCCTTAACACTATATTATAAACTAGATGGAATAACAATGCCACCAGGAAGTAAAGTCATAAGGATTGAAACAAAAATGATATATGCCCTAACAGGAAACCACCATGTAAAGAAACAACATGAAATAAACATATTAGTACCAAGAATGTACCAAGAAATATTAGAACATAAAGAAAATTCCAAAATAACTATACCAGAAGAAATATATATGGATTTTAATACAAGAACCCTTACACCTTCCAAAAGACTAATTCCAAAAATAGAAGGATCTAGATTAAGTATTACGAGAGAACCAAGAATGTCACGACAAACTAGTGTCATACAACCTTGAATATTAGATTTAATAAATATAAACACAAACATATTAAAAATTAAAGTAATAATATTTAAAGGTATGATAACGACAGATTGTATAGCTGAAGTAAATACTGGAGCTATTAAAAGTTTTATACATATAAGTAAAATTGATTAAAATGATTGTGATTTAATAGACCCACAAACTTATAATTATCCTGAAAATGAAAGAGAAATAATAATTACCAAAAGTATTAATTTAAGATTCAAAATCCAAGATTTAGAGTATAAGATAAATATAGGAGTAATAGAATATGATAGGTTTAATGAACTACTTCAAGGAAGTGACTTTTTAACCATGATAAATTATAAGATAAATAATAACAGAATTGAAATAAATGACCAAGGGAAAACAAGATTCATAAACAAAGTATGAATATACAATAAGAGATAATAGAGAAAAAATTGAAATTAAAATCAATAAAAATGGCTTTATCAGAAGAAATATTCTCACAACTTAAATACTTAAAATACAAGGCAAAAGAAATAAAACTAGAAGAAAAGATACAATAGTTAGAGCAACAATGTGAAAAGTTTGATAAAATAGGGATAGATATGGGAAACGGATGGAGGAAAAGAATTAATAATCCTGACTAACCCTAACAAAAAAATTACTGCATTATGTGAGGAAATAGTAGTAAAAGAAAAAATGAAGAATACATTAATATTAATGGATGAAATAAAAGAAAATCAAACTAAAATGCAAGAAATAATAAGAGAAGAATTAACAAAATTATGGAATATATCTGAGGTACCAAAATTTAAAATAATACTAGAAAAACTAAACGTATTAGTAGAAGATAAAAGTAAAGATAAAGGCAAACAAGTAGAAGAAGATGAACCCAGTACGAGCAAAGAAAATACTATAATTAGCACTACAACTCAACAACTAGAAATAGTACCAATAGATGCTTGGAGAAGGAGTAAAGAACCAATAATGGTAGATATTAGTAAAATAAAACCAAGATTGCCAAAGAAAGTAGAAAAAATATTAGATAGCTTAGCAATATTAAGTAAGAAAAGACAATTTTAAATGGAAAATCAAGAACCTAGTGTACTTACGTTTTTAAGAAACCATGGAAAAAATATACTGGAAAGAGAACGATACAAGTATGAACCAATGAAAAAGAAAGAAAAAACCACACCAGACAATAATTCAAAAAATGAAAACATGTACTTAAAAGACGTAGAGAAAACAACCAACGAGTATTTAAATCTAAAATTAGATAAACAAGAACAAAGATTATGTGAATTAGAAATAGAAACACCAAATTAAAAACACACAATAATGAGGAATGGTACAACAAATATAAAAAATACAAACACAAATTTAAGGAGACAAAGAAAGTATTAAAAGAAACCAAAGTAGAACTAAAACAGACAAAAGAAGAATTGAATATGAAACTTCTAGAAAATAAATTAAGAGAAATAATAAGAAAGGATAATGAATTAAAAGATCTAAATGATATAATAGAAGAACAATATAAGTACATCAACTTATCATTGGACAAGTTTGGATGTTTTTGAAAGATTGAAAGGAAACTTGATGTAAGGAACTCTATCTTTGACGTTTAAGCTTGCGATTACTTTCGTATCATACTGTTTTAATTCATAATCCTTAATGTTCTATTTCAGGAGTGTTTCCCCGACATGATAGTCACTTGAATCTTATGCCTTCTTATGGCTCTTGTTGATTCCGAATCAATCGACACAGACATAGTTACATAACAGTAATAGGAGGGTAACGACCCTGAGTCACTCCGATCAGATTCATAAGGCCCTTCAGAGTTATTGCATGCATATTATATATATATATGTATCTATTTTATGACACCACGGTGTGCTATAGTTGGCCGGGTAGGCACTTATATGTGCACACCACTGCAGTTTGAAAGTTTATGATGATAGCCCCAAAGAGTGGTGTAATGATGACAAAGTAGCCCGATATGGGGCATATATATATATTTATATACGTATACAAAGAATTTTAAAACAAAGTACTCATAGTCATTGCCTATAGAGGCACTCAGAGTACATGTTATTTCTCTACGGCTCTATTTACAGTTTTGCACTCAGTTATACTTTCAGCTTTATGTTTTATTCATAGTATTGTATCTGTTTATAGTTTCAACATTACATATTCAGTACATCTTTCGTATTAATGACTCTTTATTGAGGCGCTGCATTTCATACCAACAGGTACATATAGGGATATAGATGATACCTCAAAGTAGGTGACTCGACTCAGCTGAAGGTTGTCACGCTTTATTCTTCCGGAGCTGTCTAGTGAGCCGATAGGTATGGTGATTGTATATATGCATATAGTTAGGTATGGAAAGGACCTGTCCCGACCTAATATTATTGGTATACTCTCTAGAGGCTTGTAGACAGTCATCTTGTATATAGTAGTCTTGTACGGCCTTGTTGGTCCTTCAGTTGACTGATGTGTTTGTATCGGCCTTATTGTATATATAGGCATGTTGGACCTTTTTTGCGTGCAGGTGATTACGTCTTTTAGACCAGAGAATCATTCGTTAGGGGAGTAGTCAGCCTATGTATTGGTGAGTATGTTACAACTATCATGAGGGGTACGCTCGGGCCCTAGGGAACTGAGTGTCGACCCCCCCCCCCCAAGGTTGGGGTGTGACAAACTTGGTATTAGAGCAGGGTCAGTCCTAGGGGTGTCTACAAGCCGTGTCTAGTAGAGTCTTGCTTATGGGTGTGTTGCGTGCCACACTTATAAACAAGAGGCTACAGGGCATTTAGGATGGTTTCCTTCTTTCTTGATCTGGATGATGCACTAGAGCCAAGCTATAAGTATCCTATCCCTAACCTTGTTGTGTTTACAATGTCAGTGATGTCTTCTTCGAGAAATAGACCTTCTATCAAGACTGACCCATCAGAGGATATGAGCGGGTTACCTCCCCATCATTTTTTGATCAAATGCGATCGAGGACGCCAATAGAGACCCCAATACTGTCAGATATACCATCTGAGATACCTTTTGCACTGTCGGATGAAGATGTCAGGAGGGCGGGCACGTTGCCGACTTGGTGTGATTGGCAGTGGTAGATCCCTGGAAGGGTCATGAAATGCACAACCTAGGGAGCCTATTGACCAGAGACAATTGGTGTTCTGAAAGTCAGACTCAGTTGAAAGAAAGAAAGAAAGGACTAAGAGATCTAAGGTGGTTGGTGATCATCGGAGAGAACAAGATGAGAGAGGATTGCAGATAGGTGGTCAGCATGATTGAGTTTTTCGGAAGATCAAATACGATCAGAGTTCTCTAGTAAGGCCAAGGCAAAGGTCGCATCCCTCGATACATCAGGATCAGAGGAAGAATGGTTCAAACCGAGTGGGGCTGTCTAGGCCATGTTGTAAGATGTATGGAGGGATGAATGATGGACCATGTTGTAAAAGTACAAGCGGTTGCTATTGGTGTGGAGATCGGGGACACAAGATACGAGTGTGTATCGATTTGCCCACAGGAAGGAAGAGGAGAGTGAGGATCTATTCTCGAGTTCTGATGCTACCCGAAGAGGGCATACGAGCGCAGGTATACCGCTAATTTTATTACTCATTTATCTACCTTCTAATTGAGTAGTATGAATTTATTTTATACTCTAGAAGAGCAATATCATTTTGGAATTGATTTTCGAAACTACGCGTAAGGTAAGATATTTGATGAGAAAGAGTTGTGGATGTAATGATATCAACTAAAGGGGAAGCTTCTGGTCCAATGGACAATTCACTTTACGAACACTAATGTAAATAAGGAGGTTATGGAGCCCTCCAACTCGATCATGTGTCGAGATGTGTGGAATGTTTTCGAACAACTACTAGATAAACTCTAAAATTCACATTAATGTGTCACCCGATGATTGTATGAAAATCTCAGGCTTTGGGTGAGAAATGGCAAGCTGATATAAGATTAAAAGATATGGTAAAGAAAAAGGGATGGTCGGGAGAGTTTGGGATGTTTTTCAAAATGTTCTTCGTCTCTTAGCGACTCCCGTCCCATGAATATGAGAATTTATTATGAATGCATGAATTAAATAGTGATAGTGGGTCCAGAAATTAGGAAAAACTCCAGAAGATTTATAAGGAGAATGGATTTCTAGAATTAAGTACATAAAGCTATATTTCAGGGAATAGTTAAAGTAAAGGAGCGTGAAACGGCATGCCCAACATAGAAAGCCAACTTCTTCACAAGGACTAAATTGTTTATGAAGAATAACAGATAAGGTGAAATTGTCGGTTAAGAGCAAGAGGGCATACCTTTCTTGCTGATAGTAAATCCATAAATTATGGTGCAAAATTTTAAGCTGAGCCAGCAAGAACCACAGATTGAAGACAACCTATGATAAAGGTCATGATGAAAGAATGACTACAAGAGGGGACAAATGATTACCAGGTGCAAATGGAATGCTGTGACAAAGTACAGAGGCCACAGGATACTCCTTGTATAGACAGATGGGTGGAAAGATTCTAATGGTAAGAGTACCGATAGCGAGATTAGGGGAGGACCCTTGCAAATTCAAGAACTTTGAATGTATGGACATGGACAATAAATAGTAAGTAGATCCCCCAGCCAAATAAATAAAACCCTGATGCTCGGGAGTGATAGATACGAGGAGTACATAAAGTCAAAGGATCCTTAAAGGGAATTCAAGCCGGAAATAAAAAGGTTAAAGGATCGAGTGGTGGGTCAAAAGGACATCTAATACTCATTAAGGAGGAAGCCGAGTCAATAGTAAATTGAAACCGGGCTACGATTTAAATATGAAGATGTCAAACACAAACTCCGCTATGAATACCAAAAATACATTGAAGGATAAGTAAGCGAAAGAAATAATAAGTAAGGCCAATGTAGGTATATAATGAAACTATAAAGTAGGCCAACAGATCTCTAAAGTTCAAGGGTAGACACTAGAGAAGGGAGTAAAGAAATAAGGATGATGAAGCAAGGCGAACATTGGTAAACTTTTGGTTGTCAAACTAACGAGGGACTCTACACGACAGGTAATATAATGATCATGAAATCTAAGGGTATTAGTTGTGAAGAAACCTGAATTGCAAAGTAAAGGTAGAAGTGTAACTCTAGTATGGCGGTTGTAGTGAGTTTGGTAGATCGATGCCCTGTAGGATGAGTCCATTAATAATAAAAGGGTAGGACGATCCTTAGCGTGAGAACTACTGAGTAATAGTACAATTATATCAATGGTAAGCATATATGACATACCTAGTAAAACAATAGTTCAAGATGACGTGTAGCGATTCTCAAAGTCACCAGGGTCGAGTATTGCACTCCTAGTATGGAATAAATGTTGATCCTATGGAGGTGAAGGTCTGATATAAGCAAAGACAATAGATACTTCAAAAATAAGGTTGAGAGTGGGAAAAAATGTCGAATGTGAAAGGATGTCTTATCTTTAGAACATAACCACAAATACAGCAAGGAGAGTAGATAGGAAATAATATGAATCGACAAGAGATACTTGTGCAAGTGTGGAGAAGAATAAGAGATGATAAGCTTATTTCAGATTTGATAGCATAATTTATAAAGATGGTTGATGACAGGGTCGTGTACACTTAAAATGGGGCTAATACAAAAACTAAGAGAAAGAATTAACTCCATATGGTAAGTTGCAGTAAGACACGATAGAAACCAAAAGAAAACAAATCCCTGAAACAGAATGCAAATGAGCCCTTTCTTACATTGGGAATTTGAGAAATGCCAAGACAAAAAGCCCTATTTAGAGTCCATTGACAAGTATTCTGATATGGAATAAAGCTAGAAATGAAAGCCTCACTGCAACCAAAAAAATTGTGTGTTAGCGGCAACACATGAGAAAATGTGCACTCAAAGTCGGGAGAGTTAACTAAGGGCAATTGATTAGCATAAAAAACCGTTAAGCATTTCTCACTATCATAGTTAGCCATCGTGACCTGAGGGATCAATGTAAAACTAACTCATCAGATGGCATATAATAGTCAGGACTGCCGACCTAATCGAGAAGTGGCCGACAATTTACATAAGGGGGACTGTCATTTCCCAGAATTATTTCAAGCCATTATACAAGTTCCTTTTGAGAAACTAGTTGGGAGGGACATTGAATATCTAGGATTAACCCCACCTTCGTCTTAAGAGGTTAGTTGAGACTAAAGTTTAAAACCACAAGACACAGGTGGTGAATGGACATATGAGACTTCAGAGGAGTTAGGAAAAATCGATTAAGGAATGACAACTATTATGTGAAATGTTACTAGGCCGATGTATAAGAAGTCGTATGCAAGATATGAACAAGACTCCTACTTACTGAATAACGAAAAGGAACTAACCCAAAATGATGGTACTTGATTCGACAAATAAAATGTTCATAATTAATTAAACAAGGGTTTAAAAATATCGACAGCAAGAGTAAGATGATATCTGAAAGGAAGGAAAACTTAGTTCGGAGTAGTCGTGACCAACTTGATGAAGGAATGTAATGGCAGACCGACCAAGGAATTTGCCCACCTGTTTTTGATTCTTTAATATTAAGGACATTCATTGGAAATCTACTTCAAGAGGGTGCTATGACGAAAACAATGTGGGAGCAGAAAAGAACTTATGGAATAAGGAAAATCTTGGGACCGGTGAGTATCCATAAATTTACGCCTGCGAATGCAACATTATGAATAAAGTAAGAAAGGAATGTATGAAGAGTAGTGTAGTGTAAAGGGAAGACGGAAGAAGAAACGAAATCGGAAGATCATTATTTTTTTCCCAAAGAACCCTGGTCATTGATGACCATCGTACTGCACTCATTTAGTATAGCCCCACTTAGGATCCAAAGTATTTACCACTTTTAAAAGGAAATGTATGACCCTATTCGTCTACCACCTACCCCTTGTCGAGAAGAGACCTATAGTTATCATCGTTGAATGTAGAGCCTCTTGAGTTATAATACTTTATATTGACAAGTTGCCTTCGTAAGGCAAATGAAGGAACTAAATAAAATGTAAAAGTTTAACAATCTGGATACATCATAGTTATTGAGGATATTGTAAAATAGGATATCTTTCCATATAGGACTGATGATGTACCACTATTATTTGTGTGTAACCCACATGGTGTAATAGATAGGGCAACAAGATGAAATAGCCCTGTACAAAAGAAACATTGCCAAATTTTCCAGGGAAAGTAAGAATCTTTGTACCCGAGTAATAATACCCCAACATTCGAGGATGAATGTTTTTGATGAAAAACAATGACCGAACATAACTTCTTGTGTTAAGATATTATTCAACGGGTCAATGAAGCCTCGGTTAAAGGCCAAGAATTGTATGGAATATGGGGCGGATTAGGATCTATAACTTAATGGTCTTAGGATGATAAGTTTATTCGGCCTTATATGTGGTCTTGGCCGAGACCGTGCACTATTTACTTATGTTGTCTTTACTTTCGGTTCTACCTAGTAGTATTGTTAGGATGTATTAAGGTTGGTAAAACTCTTAGTTTGATTCAGGACACAATCATTGATTGAGGAGGAAATAAGTAAGCCAAGAAGGAATATGCCAAAAGGGCACGAACAAGGAAGCCTAAAGCCGAGAACCACCATGGCAAGGACAAAGAGTGACATGGATGACAAGGTGGCAAGGACAAGAAAATTCAAGAACAAGATAGGATCGGCTAGGGAAAGTTGGAAGGGCGGTCGAACCATCAAGTCAAGAAATGGAGTCTCTAAGATGATGAAGTCATGAAAATGCAAGAGCCATCTCGGCCATCACAACATAGATGTGAAAAGATTAATCTTTCACCAAATCTCAAAACAAAACCAAGATCCTTTCACATACAATTCACCTAGGCCAAGGAACCAAATTGTTCTCCAAGATCACAAATCCCTTTCCTTATTCCCATTCGACTGAAATGGCTTGTGATTGTGTCTTCTAGAATGGTCCTTCCTCTACTATAAATAGGACCCCTAGGATGAATGTAAGAGTCAGTTTGTTATTTTATATAAAAGTCATCTTTATGTGTTCAACTTGTGTGTTGAAGCTTGCCGATCCTTGTGTGGATCAAACTCCCTCGGCGCAAGTATAGATTAGGACTTGTGTGACCTAGCCTTTACCCAAGCTTGAAGAACACCCTTGGTGGTAAACGAAGGTTGATTCTTGTGAGAATCAACTTAGTCTAACCCTAGGGAGCAACAATGGCATAGATCATACTCACTTGGCTTGTTCACGGGCTTTGCGACTAGCAATCCCGGTCTCGACCTTGTGACATTGATCATTCACTTCCTTGGTGTCGATACAGGTATTAAAACCCCTGTATCTCTATCCTTGGACATTTTTACTTCGTCGCACTAAGTCACTAAACAAATACATCACCAAACCCAAAGCCATAACTCTCTCAAATAACAATCCTTCATCCGAATCTTGAGTCCGACATTCCGAACACCAACTCCCGTCAAATAACCTCAACTCCTCTACCAAACATTCTCGGACATTCCCCGGTCAGTCACTATGAACGTCTCCCACCGAACACCCGCAAGTATCCTTCCAAGTCCAACAACACAACAACCTACTACTTTAGTCACTAGCCGACACTCCACTGCCTCACTCCCATTCCAAAACTTTAACTACATCCAAATACCAAGTCCCAAACATTTACTTGATCCTCAACTTACCAAATAACATCCCACAAAAATCCTTGATCCGATTTCTACTATATCTTCCCGAAACCAACTCCAAACATTACACTACCCACCCGTAACCACCAACCGAGTACCTCACTGTATAGGGTTTGTTCGGCGGCCTTACCATTACCAAACCACCAAGTACCAAGCATATTTATATCCCTTAACCTACCCATAACAACCCCTCAAAACTCCTTAATCCAGTTCCCACTACAACCACCCGAAACAGCCTCCCATATACCACATATACGACCTACCCGAGAAACCAAACACCCCTACTTGTGCTCTCATTTTCGGGTCAATCCGATTGTCATCCACACCCGACCCACTCACCTATCCAAGTTGCTCCTTATATCCATCAGATTGGTGTCAGATCTTTGACATCCCATCCCACACTTAGATGCCATGGCTCAAATGAGTGAAGAACTAAAGCGAGGCTTACAAGAAATGGTTGCTGAACAAGTAAGAAGAGAGTATGCCAATCGTGCAAATGTCGCGCCCATTTTTTTTCCCGACCCCGCAAGAGGTCAAAGCGGAGCACAACGTGTCGGTGATTCCTGGGTAAAGATTAAGGAGTCGCCACCTAATTATTCTAAGGTGAATTAGGGCACCTAAATATTTGACTACAAATGCTGCAATAACTCAAATTTTAAGGTCTGCGAAACTAGTGAGATTCTAGGTAAGGGTTCTTTATTATTCTAAAGGGAAGGGGTTAGGCATCCTTTAAGATTCGTTAACTTGCGGTTATCCGATCAAACTCAGGTTAATTATTGCTAAGAAAAAATGCATGTTTAAAAGTATACTAGATTAAAAAGATGTTTGCAAATATATAGTAAATGATGCTTTTTATACAAGTACGCATTCGTATGACATAAAAGAAAAATACATGTAAAGTTTGAAAAATATGCATTTGTAACAAATGATATAAATTATTTATAATGCCAAAGAAGTAAATTTTTTTTTGGAAATCATTGAATTGCAAATTGACAAAAAGATAAACTTATTTGTAAGATTTAATAAAGCGAATAAAAGATGACCAAAGTTGTTTTGAAAATCTTGAATATGCGTGACGAGCCTAAAATAAATAACTAGCGGAGGGTTTTCCAGTTTTAGACTACCCTATTAATTAATTCTAAGTCTACCTATTCTAAGCATTTCAATAATTTACATAAGTGCAATAAATAATATTACAATACAGAGCGGGGTAAAAGCTGAATTAAAAATAAATAAAATAAATAAACTTCGAGGAATAACTGCCTTTATTGACTTTGTTCCATGCAAGCTGTCAAGAACAAACGGTTAGAAACAGTTAAATACAAATAACTTCAGATGCGTATCCAAAATAGTGAATGTTTTGATCACGGAGGGCTCAGACTTAAATTTTGAAAAGACCATTCCAATCACGCCATGGCTGCAAACATATGACTCGAGGGTCATTTTGATTGCCTCGCCTACTAAACGTGTTGGTCTCTCGAATGAAAAGAAAAGATCATTATAATCACATCGTGACTGCGAACATATAACTTGTTCATTATTTTAGTCGCCTCGCCTACTAAACATGTTGATCGCTCGGATGAAATAAAAAGGTTTAAGCCTCATCCTTGCCCAGAAGTTATATTTCCGTCTTTACGACTGTGGAGGCCTCAAAATCGATAGATATTTTTCATCGGCCAGTGTAGTATCGTGTTCAAATCAGCAAAATTAAACCGGAATAGTAAGCAGCAACAGTGAGCAGTAGGCAAAAACAGAGAGGCAATTCCCGAGAAGACGGGATGTTTAGTAAAAAATAGTAAAACAGTAAATATCCGTTCCCGGATGTTTAACATAGTAAACAGAAAACAGAGAAACAAAAGAAGCGCGGCCTCGAATTCAATTTCATCGTCCTAAATGCAGTATTAGTAAAAACTGATAAAACAGTAAAACAGTAAGACATCCGTTGCATGGATGCTTAAAACAGTACTGAAAAAAATAGAGAAACGAAACGAAAAAAAATAAGGCCTCGAATTCAATTTCATCGGCCTAAATGCGATATTAATAAAAACAATAAAATAGTAAAACAGTAAGATATCCGTTGCACGGATGTTTAAATGCCAAAATAGTACTGAAAAATAGAGAAACGAAATGAAAAAAGCGCGGCTTCGAATTCAATTTCATCGGCCTAAGTGTAGTATTTGTTCAAATCAGTAAAACGAACAAAAACAGCAAAACAGAAACCGAGAAGCATTTTTCGAAAAGACGCGGCCTCTAATTCAATTTCATTGGCCTACATGCGGTATTAGTTCAATCAATAATAACAGTGCCAAAGAAACAAGCAGTGAGCAATTAAAGTATCCGACCCGAATTCTAAAATTTTGGAACCGAAATAGGATTAAGAAGTATTTATGAAAAATCAGACCCGTATTATGAACAATGACCCGAATGTGTGACCCAATTCTGAAAACAGACCCGGAATAGTGATCGGAATCGGAATCAAAAATTCAGATTTTTCAGACAGCCAACATATAAGATATAAAATGTAAGAATCTAGAAATATATCTAAACCAGGTCGACCCGACCCGGATCAGTGACCCGACCCGAATCAGGTGTCAAAACCGAATCAGAATTTTCACCAATTTTTCAGATAACCAACAAATAAGATGTAAAATGCAATAATCTAGAAATATACCCAAACCGGGTCGACCCGACCCGGATCAGTGACCCGACTCGAATCAGTGATTCAACCCGAAATCAAATATTTGCACCAATTTCAGATAACCAACATACAAGATACGAAATACAAGAATTCTGAAAAAAATATCCAAATCGGGTCGACCCAACCCGGGTCAGTGACCCGACCCGAATCAGTGATTCAACCCAAAATCAAATGTTTGCACCAATTTCAGATAACCAACATGCAAGATGCGAAATGCAATAATTCTGGAAAATATCCAATTCGGGTCGACCCGACCCGGGTCAGTGACCCGACCCGAATCAGTGATTCAACCCGAAATCAGTTAAGAAAAACAACAAAAACAAGCAGATTTTCGGATTCGACTTATGAGACCAAAATAGAAGTATTTAAAAACCAAAGTTCAAGAATGAAACTCACCCCTTTTCCTTTTGATTTTGGGCTTGTTTTCGGACTTATTTCTCGGATAAAGAAGAAGGCCAATGCTAAAAGTCAAGAACACAATAAATATTTTATATATGGAAACGTCTTCCGAAAAATCCCTCTCTATGTAGAACAAAAAAAGGGGTATTTATAGATGGTTTAACCCTCCAAGAACGAGTTTGAAATTCGAAAAAGGTTTTAAAAAATCTGATTTTGGAAGTGGATTTTGGGGGTATGGGTTGCGGATTTTCGGGGATAGGGGTATGGGATGATGGGTTGGTGGTGTTAGGGGCAGAGGGGGGTTGGTGGTGGTGTAGGGTGAGGTGATGGCCGGCGAAGTGGGGTATGGGTGTGGGGCGACGCCGATTTGGGGGTTAGGGGTGTTAGGGTTTTGGATTTTTTTGTTTTAAGTTTATGTTTGGTTGGGGATAAAAGGGATGGGTTTTGGCTTCGGGTTGGATGGTGGCCGGTTGGGCCTGGGGGAATTGGTCGATTGGGCTTGGTAAGGGCTTGGGGGAATTGGCCGATTGGGGTATACGAATAAAGGGTGTTTGGGCTTGGGTTTGGTCGATTGGGCCTCTCGGGTGGGCCGACTTGTTTTGGGTTTGGGTTAAGATATAAAAAAGGATTGAAATGGGTTATGGGTTAAATATAAAAAAGGGTTTAAAATATAAAAAGAAATTTAATATTAAAAATGTATTGAAGGAAAAATGTAAATTATTAAATAAAAACATAACGATGCGATAATAATATAATATTTGCAAAATGTTTAATGTTTAATAAAAAATGGAAATGCGATGCTATTTTGCGAAAATGAAATAACATGGAATTTTCGGATAAAACTTATGATTATGATAAAAATGCAAATGACAGTAAAAAATGCGAATAATAATAATAATTAGAGAATAATAATAATATATATATATACGCATGTATATATATAGATTAAAATTATTTTGAGGTGTTAAAAATATTTAAAAATTACAAATAAAAATCAGAAACGGTGGGACAAAATTGGGTGTCAACAGATGCCCCTCTTTGGCCGGAGATGATGAAAGAGTTTTCGGACAAAGAAGTTGACTGAGTAGTCGATTTTATTCTGATCATCGGGCTTTGAACGAGGAGTAGGGATGCGTGGGATGAAATAGAATCCCGAGAGGGGTTTGCAAAAGATGGCGCAGATTCAAGCAGCATTGCCCCAGTGTCGAGTTATGATGACACTGGTTTCAAATGTGGTGAAATACTCGGGAAGGGTGGAACAACGTTCGAAGTACTTCCCTGATGCAGTTGACGATGTCGTAGCATATGCGTAATGAGATGACATCGTTTGCTTAGCCGTTATGCAGATGGCGCCGTTGAATAGGCGTGATTTAAATTAAAATACCCGCATTAGAAAGTGGGCCCCTGACTGAAATTAAATACCCGCATTATGAGGTGGGTGCCTGAAATGTCGTCATTGTGTCGACGCAATGTTGTTGATGCTGTAAAGGATAGCTGTCGAACTGAAAACGTCGTTGTAATGCTGTTGACGTCGTTGTCTGGATGTTATGCTGATGACGTCATTGTATGGACGTTATGCTGATGTCGTCGTTGTATGGACGTTGCTGATGTCGCCGTTGTATGGACGTTGCTGATGTCGTCGTTGTATGGACATTGCTGATATCGTCGTTGTATGGAAGTTGCTAATGACGCCGTTGTATAGATGTTATGATGCTGATGTCGTCGTATAGACGTTATGATGCTGACGTCGTTGTATAGACGTTATGCTGACGTCATTGTATAGACATTATGCTGATGTCGTCGTTGTATGGACGTTATGCTGATGACGTCGTTGTATGGACGTTATGCTGATGACGTCGTTGTATAGACGTTATGCTGCTGACGTCGTTGTATAGATGTTATGCTGCTGACGCCGTTGTATAGATATTTTGCTGATGACGTCATTGTATGGACGTTATGCTGATGACGTCATTGTATGGACGTTATGCTGATGACGTCGTTGTATGGACGTTGCTGATGACGTCGTTGTATAGACGTTATGATGCTGACGTCATTGTATAGACGTTAAATTGATAACGTCATTGTATGGACGTTGCTGATGACGTCGTTGTATGGACGTTATGCTGATGATGTCGTTGTGTAGACTCAATGCTGATGACGTTGTTGTATGGACGTTGCTGATATCATCGTTGTATGGATGTTGCTGTTTGTGACCTGTATCCAAAGAAAGCTTGTGAGTTTTGGGGGGGGGGTCAATTCGTATTGAATTTTGTGGCTTTGGCCCTTGATACTTAGATGTCCTGCTGATTCGGACCTGTAGCCCCTGTCTGGTTTCCAGTCTTGGCTAACCGTTAATGAAAACATTTGTTGAAAATAATTTGTTTATAAGAAAGTATACATATCAGTAAAAAATTCTTGTCGAACTCTAATGAAAATATTTGTTGAAAATAATTTGTTTATAAGAAAGTATGCATATATGTAAATGTCTGTTGAGCAATGATATGCGGTGAAACAAAGCAAACGTCTTATCCCAAAATCCTTCTTCTGGCTGAAGATTTAGCTTGCCGATGCTTTTCCCTATTTATCGGCGTCCTCTGGCGGTGAACCTTTAAATTTGCCCTGGTTTCTGAATGCGAGGATACTGAACTTTCAGTTGGACGAGACCGAGTGGCATGGGTTGCTTGCTTCTCCTATCAGGGTGATCAGATGGGTGTATTTTGTCATACGTGAGATAAAGGCGAAAAGATTTCCTAATGGTGGGACCGAAGTCGATTTAGGCCGCCTACGTATCCCCATGAGGGAATCAGGTCATAACTTAGTTCATTACAAACAAAGGGGATTGTAGGGTTTTCTAAAAGTGGGACCGAGGCCGATGTGACCGCCTACGTATCCCGCCGAGGGAATCAGGTCATGACATAGTTCATGTTACAATCAAATGGGATTTTATGTCTTGAAGAGACGAAACCCTATGTGGGTTCTATGCGTATCCCGCCGAGGGAGCGCAACTTTTACATCATAGAAAAAGTATTACATGAAGAATAATAAACCTTAGATATAGTATCTCTTCACTGCATCTGCATTGATAGCTTTTGGCCATACTTCGCCGTCCATCTCAGCCAAGATTAGCGCTCCTCCAGGTAACACACGGTGAACCGTGTAAGGCCCTTGCCAGTTTAGGTGCGAATTTTCCTTTGGCTTCATTTTGGTGTGGGAATATGCTTTTTGACACTAACTGCCCCGGTTTGAAAAAGATTGGATTTACCTTCTTGTTTGAAAGCTTTGGCCATTCTGTTATGATAAAGTTGCCTCGGGAAAACTGTGTTCATCTGCTTTTCATCAATCAGCCTCTCTGTACATGACTTTGTATCCACTTGGCTGCGAATGATATATCATTGCCCCAGTAGAAGTCCTGATCGTAGTGCAGTAGCCTAAGAGTACAAAGGGCAAATATTCATGCTAATTCTTGTAATTATCAACCATCTTGATGTTTCATCCAAACCTGGCTTTGGCTTATTCTAAAAAATGTCCCAATTCTTCCGGTTGTGAGTCTTCCTCATATCCTTCGAAGTCTTGTTCGTCGTTTGGGACTTTGTTTGCTTGTTTCATTATATGTCACATATTATCGACAAATTTATTAGTTTGCATGATGAAAAATAAAAGAAAATTATTAAACAAAACAGATTTTAAAAATAGCAAAAGCAATGCGGATTTGTCATTTTAAGCTTTCAAAAGGTGGAGGCAAAATACATTAAAATGCATAAATGCGATTCAAGCCTCAATTTAAATCGCCTTATTTCATTAAGTACTAATACAATTTGGGGTAGGCATGATTGAGAAATAAAAGATGGGGTGTCCCGCTAGTTTTAGTCAATACGAATCAACCGTTGGGGGATATAAATTAGACAAAATAAACCTCCTGAAAAATGAAGAGAACCAAGTTAGTATACGGCAAGTAATTATTGCTTCAAATAATATGCACAAAGTGGAAAGTAGCAAAAAATAACAAGCAGATTGTATGGAAATTAAATGCGCGTCCTAATATGCATGGGGCCTCTCTTATGCCAGAGGTGGGCCTAAACGCCAGATATGTGAGATTATGACAGATTGATCCTAGCTGTTAAACTGTAATGCTTTTGTTGGAAATGAGACAAAATGAATGTACATTTTTCAATTTCGGCATGTCATGATTAGGCTTGGATTTGTCTATCATTATCACACTACACGTAATATGCTGATTGGTCGTTGGGTTGCGAGACCCATTGACAATATTTGGTAGATAATTGTGGAGTCGATACCAAGGATCGACCCACCTAAGGTGTATGCATGCATGACTTAAAATAAAGGGTGGTATAGCTCTATCCTAAATTTTCTAAGATTTGGCTGACTAGACTCAAGGTTCCCGAGCGGACTGCTCGAGTGAGAAGGCTACGCGGCCAACCGGATGGTCTGGACACTCCGCTCATATACCAACTCTCCTAAAAATTTGGAAATTTGAAAGAAGTTTGCGGGTGCGCAAAACACACCTCGCGTGTAATGTGTGATAGTGTCAATTTTCCAGAGTGGAAGAAATATGAGTGGAATGCCAATTTAAGGAAAGCAGTAAGAGAATATAGCAATTAAAGCAGTTATGCATACAAAATTTCAAAAGGAAACAATTAAAAACAATAGATCAAATAAGGAGCAATATAAAACACAATAATAATTAACCTGAATTTGCTATGGTTAAGAACCTGAAAATCCCCAGCGGGGTCGCCATGCTATCGCACCCATTTTTTTCCCGACCCCGCGAGAGGTCAAAGCGGAGCACAACGTGTCGGTGATTCCTGGGTAAAGATTAAGGAATCGCCACCTAATTATTCTAAGGTGAATTAGGGCACCTAAATATTTGACTACAAATGCTGCAATAACTCCAATTTTAAGGTCTGCGAAACTAGTGAGATTCTAGGTAAGGGTTCTTTATTATCCTAAAGGGAAGGGGTTAGGCATCCTTTAAGATCCGCTAACTTGCGGTTATCCGATCAAACTCAGGTTAATTATTGCTAAGAGAAAATGCATGTTTAAAAGTATACTAGATTAAAAAGATGTTTGCAAATATATAGTAAATGATGCTTTTTATACAAGTATGCATTCGTATGACATAAAAGAAAAATACATGTAAAGTTTGAAAAATATGCATTTGTAACAAATGATATAAATTATTTATAATGCCAAAGAAGTAAATTTTTTTGGAAATCATTGAATTGCAAATTGACAAAAAGATAAACTTATTTGTAAGATTTAATAAAGCGAATAAAAGATGACCAAAGTTGTTTTGAAAATCTTGAATATGCGTGACGAGCCTAAAATAAATAACTCGTGGAGGGTTTTCCAGTTTTAGACTACCATATTAATTAATTCTAAGTCTACCTATTCTAAGCATTTCAATAATTTACATACGTGCAATAAATAATATTACAATACAGAGCGGGGTAAAAGCTGAATTAAAAATAAATAAAATAAATAAACTCTGAGGAATAGTCAAGAACAAACGGTTAGAAACAGTTAAATACAAATAACTTCAGATGCGTATCCAAAACAGTGAATGTTTTGATCACGGAGGGCTCAGACTTAAATTTTGAAAAGACCATTCCAATCACGCCGTGGCTGCAAACATATGACTCGGTGGTCATTTTGATTGCCTCGCCTACTAAACGTGTTGGTCTCTCGAATGAAAAGAAAAGATCATTATAATCACGTCGTGACTGCGAACATATAACTTGTTGGTTATTTTAGTCGCCTCGCCTACTAAACATGTTGATCGCTCGGATGAAATAAAAAGGTTTAAGCCTCATCCTTGCCCAGAAGTTATATTTCCGTCTTTACGACTGTGGAGGCCTCAAAATCGACGGATATTTTTCATCGGCCAGTGTAGTATCGTGTTCAAATCAGCAAAATTAAACCGGAACAGTAAGCAACAACAGTGAGCTGTAGGCAAAAACAGAGAGGCAATTCCCGAGAAGACGGGATGTTTAGTAAAAAATAGGAAAACAGTAAATATATGTTGCCCGGATGTTTAACCCAGTAAACAAAAAACAGAGAAACGAAAGAAGCGCGGACTCGAATTCAATTTCATCGGCCTAAATGCAGTATTAGTAAAAAATGATAAAACAGTAAAACAGTAAGATATCCGTTGCATGGATGCTTAAAACAGTACTGAAAAAAACAGAGAAACGAAGCGAAAAAAAATACGGCCTCGAATTCAATTTCATCGGCCTAAATGCGATATTAATAAAAACAATAAAATAGTAAAACAGTAAGATATCCGTTGCACGGATGTTTAAATGCCAAAACAGTACTGAAAAATAGAGAAACGAAACGAAAAAAAGCGCGGCTTCGAATTCAATTTCATCGGCCTAAGTGTAGTATTTGTTCAAATCAGTAAAACGAACAAAAACAGCAAAACAGAAACCGAGAAGCATTTCCCAAAAAGACGCGGCCTCGAATTCAATTTCATTGGCCTACATGCGGTATTAGTTCAATCAATAATAACAGTGCCAAAGAAACAAGCAGTGAGCAATTAAAGTATCCGACCCGAATTCTGAAATTTTGGAACCGAAATAGGATTAAGAAGTATTTATGAAAAATCAGATCCGGATTATGAACAGTGACCCGAATGTGTGACCCAATTCTGAAAACAGACCCGGAATAGTGACCGAAATCGAAATCAAAAATTCAGATTTTTCAGACAGCCAACATACAAGATATAAAATGTAAGAATCTGGAAATATATCCAAACCGGGTCGACCCGACCCGAATCAGGTGTAAAACCCGAATCAGATTTTTCACCAATTTTTCAGATAACCAACAAATAAGATGTAAAATGCAATAATCTAGAAATATACCCAAACCGGGTCGACCCGACCCGGATCAGTGACCCGACCCGAATCAGTGATTCAACCCGAAATCAAATATTTGCACCAATTTCAGATAACCAACATACAGGATACGAAATACAAGAATTCTGAAAAAAATATCCAAATCGGGTCGATCCAACCCGAGTCAGTGACCCGACCCGAATCAGTGATTCAACCCGAAATCAAATATTTGCTACAATTTCAGATAACCAACATGCAAGATGCGAAATGCAATAATTCTGGAAAATATCCGATTCGGGTCGACCCGACCCGAATCAGTGATTCAACTCGAAATCAGTTAAGAAAAACAACAAAAACAAGCAGATTTTCGGATTCGACTTATGAGACCAAAATAGAAGTATTTAAAAACCAAAGTTCAAGAATGAAACTCACCCCTTTTCCTTTTGATTTTGGGCTTGTTTTCGGACTTATTTCTCGAATAAAGAAGAAGGCCAATGCTAAAAGTCAAGAACAAAATAAATATTTTATATATGGAAACGTCTTCCGAAAAATCCCTCTCTATGTAGAAAAAAAAAGTGGTATTTATAGATGGTTTAACCCTCCAAGAACGAGTTTGAAATTCGAAAAAGGTTTTAAAAAATCTGATTTTGAAAGCGGATTTTGGGGGTATGGATTGCGTATTTTCGGGGAGAGGGGTATGGGATGATGGGTTGGTGGTGTCAGGGACAGAGGGGGATTGGTGGTGGTGTCGGGTGAGGTGATGGCCGGCGAAGTGGGGTATGGGTGTGGGGGCAGCGGCACCGATTTGGGGGGTTAGGGTTTTGGATTTTTTTTTGTTTTAAGTTTATGTTTGGTTAGGGGATAAAAGGGATGGGTTTGGGCTTCGGGTTGGATGGTGGCCGGTTGGGCCTGGGGGAATTGGTCAGTTGGGCTTGGTAAGGGCTTGGGGGAATTGGCCGGTTGGGGTATAAGAATAAAGGGTGTTTGGGCTTGGGTTTGGCCGATTGGGCCTCTCAGGTGGGCCGACTTGGAGGGGTGTGGAATAAAAAATGTTTTGGGTTTTTTTGGTTTGGGTTAAGATATAAAAAAGGATTGAAATGGGTTATGGGTTAAATATAAAAAGGGGTTTAAAATATAAAAAGGAATTTAATATTAAAAATGTATTGAAGAAAAAATGTAATTTATTAAATAAAAATATAACGATGAGATAATAATATAATATTTGCGAAATGTTTAATGTTTAATAAAAAATGGAAATGCGATGCTATTTTGCGAAAATGAAATAACATGTAATTTTCGGATAAAACTTATGATTATGATAAAAATGCAAATGACAGTAAAAAATGCGAATAATAATAATAATAAGAGAATAATATATATATATATACGCATGTATGTATATAGATTAAAATTGTTTTGAGGTGTTAAAATATTTAAAAATTGCAAATAAAAATCAGAAACGGTGGGACAAAATTGGGTGTCAACAGCAAACATTGAGGATGTAGAATCCGGGGAAGAGGTTTATCAACAAAACCCCATACCCATTGAAGATGATGTCCAAGAGAATCCTAGAATAGAAAGAAGAGGCGACCACACCTTACAGTTCGACCTTCCGACTTTTGAGGGAAACTTGGATCCCGAAGAATTCTTGGAGTGGTTGAGGGCCATTGAAAGGATCTTTGAATTCAAAGGTTACGATGATCTTCAATGTTACAAGATTTCCACATAAAGCTTAAATATTTTGCTTCAGTATGGTATGAGAACTTAAGGGAAAGCCGGAAAAGACATAACAAGTCCAAGATTGATTCTTGGAACAACTTAAAGAAACATCTAAAGAGAAAGTTCTTGCCGCGGGACTATGAACAACAGTTGTACCTTAAACTCACCAAGATTTGGCAAGGTGTCCTTAAGGTCAAATAACACATAAGGGAGTTTGAAAGTGTCACCATGCTATGTGACTTGGAAGAGAAAGAACCGCAACGAATAGAACGATTCTTTGGCGGATTAACTACGGCAATTTAAGAAAAAGTGGAAGTGTCCACTTATTCCACATTTGATGATGTCTGTCATTTAGTGCAAAAGTTTGAGAGACAACAAAAGAAGGTCGCTCTAAGACCTTACTCTAAACTTGCCCAAGCAAAAGATAAAGTCACTACTTCCTACATCAATCCTTTACTTAAGCGAGAAGGCGCGAACAAGGATAAGGGGGAGGTAGGAATTGTCAATGATGGAGAGAAAGGAGGTAAACGATGTTTCAAGTGCCAAGGAATTGGACATTTTTCCAGAGAATGTTCTAACCAAAGAACCATGACTCTTGATGAATATAAATAGAGCGGAAATGCTTTCATTGTTGAAGAAGCCGAGAAGAAAGAGGACCAAGAAGAAGATGAAACTCTTGTGGAGGAAGGCGTTAGTCAAGTCCTTCAACATGTGCTTAGTGCACAAGTGGAAGAACTTGACAAAAACTAAAGAGAACAGATCTTCTACACACGGTGTAAGGTCCAAGACAAGGTTTGTAGCGTCTTAATTGATGGTGGCAGTTGTGCAAATATGGTGGCTCATTGGGTAGTAAACAAGTTACAATTACCAACCCGCGCACTTGTTACACCATATAATCTCCGATGGGTAAATCAAGCCAATGGATTGAAAATTTCCACCCAAGCTCTTGTCAAGTTTCGGATTGGTGGATATGAAGATGAGATTTGGTGCAATGCCCTCCCGATGGACGCATGCGACATTTTACTCGGTAGGCCATGGAAATATGACCGGAAGACCACGCATGATGGTGAACACAACACTTACTCATTCCAAAAGGATGGTAAGGACTTCCGCCTCATGCCCTTATCACTAAGAAAAGTGGTTGAAATGAAGATTGAATTGGCCCAAAAATGGTAAACTAGAGCCGAGGTCAGAGAGGATAAAGATGGGTCCAAGAATGGAAGCAATACCACAAATGTATTGGCCTATAAAGAGGAGATCAGCCCAGAGGAAAGTTTGGGGAACCGGCAAGCAGACCTAACGAAAGTGATGCTACTTGGGACAAAGCTCTCGGAAGGCCCTCCTTTCCCAATGATCAACTGAGGACAACTATCAAGTCAAACGTTAACGGAGGCCTTATTTCATACCATGATCATGAACCAACAAATCAAGAATGGTCCTTCTTTGCCAATCCATTATACCAAGTCGAAGAAATGGGCGGTACCGTCTTTACCAACCCATTATATGAGCAAGTTTACATAGATGATGACATGGAATTCCTAAGGAGCAACACATCCGGGATCCTACCAAGAAAGGATAATGAACTCACTCTTGATTTATTTTCAAGAGATTCATATTCTATTCGGCAAGCCGATGGATGTGAAGAACAAGAAAAGTTAAGGAATGGTAAAGAATACCTTAATTGCAGCATGACTTATACTGTATTGGTATCAACTCAAGAGGAAGAATAGAGGGTGTACATTAACAATCACTTGGCCTACCATCTCACTATGAAGTGCAACTCCCCGTGACCAAAGTTCAATATAGAAGTGTCCTCAAGGTTCAACTTGCAAGAAAACTTTCTATCGGTCAAGGTCCAAAGGGAAACTGAGCATAGAAAAAGCTTCAAGAGACTACGTGGTAATTGCGGATGTCATGTGGTTGGTAACGTTTGAGAAGGTGAGTTATGTGCTACCCCTACCACAACCATATGAGATCTTGTTGACAACTTGGGCAAAGGAGAACAACCCGCGGTTCACGATAGGAAAAGGTTATCAAATACTTGGGAAAATAACGCCTTGATTAGTGGGAAGCCTGCTTAAGAGATGGTCCTTTCAAGTTAATAGCTAAGCTCAAAGAAGGTTCGTGCAAGCAGAGACCTTCGAACACAACGGGTTATGCTTCTAAACAACCTGCATGTTTGAACCCCCTGAATTTAAGGAAAAATTCTTCCCAAGAACGGGAGATTGATGAAAAAAAAGGATAGAAATTAACTTCTTGTGTTAAGATATTATTCAACGGGTCAATGAATCATGAAGCCTCGGTTAAAGGCCAAGAATTGTATGGAATATGGGGCGGACTAGGATCTATAACTTAAAGGTCTTAGGATGATAAGTTTATTCGGCCTTATATGTGGTCTTGGCCGAGACCGTGTACTATTTATTTATGTTGTCTTTACTTTCGATTCTACCTAGTAGTATTGTTAGGATGTATTAAGGTTGGTAAAACTCTAAGTTTGATTTAGGACACAATCATTGATTGATGATGAAGTAAGGAAGCCGAGAAGGAACATGCCAAAGAGGCACGGACAAGGGGGCCTAAAGCCGAGAACCACCATGGCAAGGACAAAGAGTGACATGGATTACAAGGTGTCAAGGACAAGAGCTTTCAAGAACAAGATAGGATCGGCTAGGGGAAGTTCGAAGGGAGGCCGAACCATCAAGTCAAGAAATGGAGTCTCCAAGATGATGAAGTCTTGAAAATGCAAGAGCCATCTCGACCATCACAACATAGATGTGAAAAGGTTAAGGTTTCATCAAGTCTCAAAACAAAACCAAGATCTTTTCACATACAATTCACCAAGACCAAGGAACCAACCTGTTCTCTAAGATCACAAATCCCTTACCTTGTTCCCATTCAGCCGAAATGGCTTGTAATTGTGTCTTCTAGAAGGGTCCTTCCTCTACTATAAATAGGACCCCTAGGATGAATGTAAAAGGCAGTTTTTGAGTTTCTATAAAAGACATCTTTAAGTGTTCAACTTGTGTGTTGAACCTTGCCGATCCTTGTGTGGATCAAACTCCTTCGGTGCAAGTATAGACTAGGACTTGTGTGACCTAGCCTTTACCCAAGCTTTAAGAACACCCTTGGTGGTAAACGAAGGTTGATTCTTGTGTGAATCAACTTAGTCTAAGCCTAGGGAGCAACAAGGGCATAGATCACACTCACTTGGCTTGATCACAGGCTTTGCGACTAGCAACCCCGGTCTCGACCTTGTGACATTGATCATTCACTTCCTTGGTGTCGATACGGAAAGTAAAACCCCTGTATCTCTATCCTTGGACATTTTTACTAAGTCGCACTAAGTCACTAAACAAATACACCACCAAACCCAAAGCCATAACTCTCTCCAATAACCATCCTACATCCGAATCTTGAGTCCGACATTCCGAACACCAACTCCCATTAAATAACCTCAACCCTTCTACAAAAACACTCTCGGACACTCCCCGGTCAGTAACTATGAACTTCTCCCACCGAAACACCCGCAAGTATCCTTCCAAGTCCAACAACACAACAACTTACTACTTTAGACACTAGCCGACACTCCACTCCCTCACTCCCATTCCACATCTTTAACTACATCCAAACACCAAGTCCCAAACATTTACTTGATCCTCAACTTACCAACTAACACCCCACAAAACGCCTTGATCCTATTTCTACTATATCTTCCCGAAACCAACTCCAAACATTACACTACCCGCCCGTAACCACCAATCGAGTACCTCACAGTTTCAGGTTTGTTCCGTGGCCTTACCATTACCAAACCACCAAGTCCAGAGCATATTTATATCCGTCCGCATACCCATAACAACCCCTCAAAATTCCTTAAGCTGGTTCCCACTACAACCACACGAAACAGCTTCCCTTACACCACATATACGACCTACCCGAGAAACCATACACCCCTACTTGTGCTCTCATTTTCGGGTCAAGCCGATTGTCATCCACACCCGACCCACTCACCTATCCAACCCGCTCCTTATATCCATCAGGTTTTAAGAGGGGAAGGATGTTACACCCCAAAATTTCGTTCTAGAAATATACCTCAATATAGGAAGCCTAAGACAAGGAAAAGGTTCCCTTAGTAATATTATGAAATGGTTGAATTGATATTCGAGGAGGTTGTATGAGTTTAACAGTCGTGAAGCCCTTCATGTCTTTAATCCTTACGTGGTGTACATTGTGTCAAACCAATGTGAGATGAGAAGATTTATGAGGGCTATAGAAGCTTAAGGAAGGCCTCGGGCCAAGATTGGAAGTATAGCTAAGAGACTCCGAACTACACCCGTAGTTTTGCATACGTTAAAGAATATAGTTAATATACTTGAGCTTCTACGACCCGATCCTTATTCCAAGGGTCATTTACAATATAAATGGATTTTAATAAGGTCTATGGATGGTTATAAGTCATTAGGATCAAATGAATCACATCTCGACGATGTTTGACGAAGATAGGACGATACGGTAAGCGTCTTGCCCCACGAAACCCATTATGCCTTGTAGATGAGGCAGTGGATAAAGGCCTATTTTACCCCACCCAAATGACACCATATGCGGTGGAATATGTGCCACATATGGGGCTGCATATGTGAGGCAGTTTGGATGGCTATTTAAGGCCCAAAGTCGGCCATTTGCTCCAAAACATCCCAATTTCGCCCAAGAACTTCTTAGATGCTCTCAACCATTCTATAAAGACCTAAACACCATGGGAGATATCCTTGAGATTATACAGTGAAATCCTCTTTGGAAAGCAAGGATTTGCTTACAAATCCTCTTTGGATCATTAGACAAGTTTGGAAGTTCTTGAAGGACTGAAAGAAATCTTGATGTAAGGACTTCTTGAATATATGAAGGTGTATTCCTACTACCATTTAGTATTCTTAATTCTCTCCTAGCACAGAATTATCTTATGGACAAGATAAAGTATGGACAAGTTAAGATAAACTTCATAGTTAAACATGTTAAGTTATTGTATTGGTTGTTTGGATGGTTTTAATAAGATTCTAGGAGATGATCATGCTAGATCCATGAAGTATGGTTATGATGATCTTAATGGTATTGTTAATGTTGTAAAGGAAGTGTAAGTAACTTATATGTCCATGAAAATAAGATAAGATAAAGTATGCACGCTAAGTGTTAGAAGTAATGTCACAATAACTAGTTCTTGAAACTCATGGATCAATTTTGATATGTATTGTCCTTATGGATTAGGTTGACAATTGTAAGATAAAAGGGAATCCATAGGATTTGTATTGGTCATCAACAAGGTATGTTAAGGCTCACTCTTTCATTCTTTTGGTAGGATCTACGAATAAGCATAACCATAATGACGTCCCTTCAAAAGGAATTCTATCATTGAAGTTTAAGCTTGCGATTACTTTCAGATCATACCATTGTAACTCATAATCATTAATGTTCCGTTTCAAGAATATTTCCCCAACTTGATAGTCATTTGAATTTTATGCCTTCTTATGGCTCTTGTTGATTCATAATCAATCGATACAATCATAGTTGCATAGTAGTAGTCGGAGGGTAATGACCCTGAATCACTCCGATCAGATTCATAAGGCCTCTCAAATATATATATATAGTTTATGATACAGTGTTGCGCTATAGTTGGTCGGGTAGGCACTTATATATACACACGACTGTAGTTGGGAGGTTTGTGATGATAGCCCAAATGAATGGCATAATGATGACAAAGTAGCTCGATATGAAGAATATATATATTTATATATGTATACAAAGAATTATAAAACAAAGTACGCATAGTCATTGCCCATAGAGTCACTTAGAGTACAAGTTATTTCTCTACAGTGCTATTTACAGTCTTGCACTTAGTTACAGTTTCAGCTTTATGTTTCCTTCATAGTATTGTATCTATTTACAGTTTCAGCCTTACATATTCAGTACATCTTTCATTCTAATGATCCCTTGCTGGGGTGCTGCATTTCATACCCGTAGGTACAGATAGGGATACAGATGATACCTCGTAGTAGGTAACTCAACTCAGCTGAAGGTTGTCATGCTCCCTTCTTTCCAAGCTGTCTAGTGAGACGATAGGTATGATGGTTGTATATATGCACATAATTGGGTATGGCAGGGCCTTGTCCCGACCGAATATTGTTGGTATACTGTATAGAGGCTTGTAGACCGTCATCTTGTAAATAGTAGTCTTGTATGGCCTTGTTGACCCTTCCACTTGACCGATGTGTTTGTATTGGCCTTGTCGACCTTGTTATATATATAGGTATGTTGAGACTTTTTTGCGTGCTGGTGATTATGTCTTTTAGACCAGAGCATAATTCATTATGGGCCTTCTCGGCCTATATATTGGTGAGTATGTTACAACTATCATGAGGGGTACACTCAGGCCCTAGGGTATCAATTGCCGACCATACCCCCAAAGGTTGGGGTGTGACATACCCTGTTCATGATTTGGAGTTGGTTGTTATTGTGTTTGCCTTAATGATTTGGAGATATTACTTGTATGCTATTCATTATGAGGTGTATACCGATGACCGTAGTCTTCATCATGTGTTTAATTAGAGGGATTTGACTTATAGACAACGTCGGTGAATGAAGTTGTTGAAAAACTATGACATGCCCATTTTATACGATCTAGGAAAGGCTAGTGTAGCGGTGGATTCCTTGAGCCGAAAAGTAGTCAGCATAGGGAGTTTAGCTCAATTGATTGCTTCTTAACGTCTTTTAGTATTGGAGGTTTTATCTCTAGCCAAACATTTTGTGAGACTTGATATTTCGAGTCTAGGGATTCTGGCTTGTGTTGAGGTGAGGTCATATCTTTTGTATTAGATTCAGACTCACTAGTATGATGATATAAGGTTATGTAAAATTTGAGATAAGGTGATGAGTGGTGAGGCCAAGGAGGTCATGATTGATAGCGAGGAAGTGTTGAGAATCAATGGTAGAGTTTGTGTGCCTCATGTGGGTGATATGACCAGATTGTTTATGGAGGAGACCCATAACTCTAGATATTCGATTCATCCAAGTTCTACTAAGATGTATCGTGATTTGAAGAAGCACTATTGATAGGTGAGGATGAAGAGAGACATTGTTTATTTTGTGTCTTGGTTTTAGAATTGTCAGCAAGACAAGTATGAGCACCATCGACCAGGTGGTGTATCTTAGAGGATGCCCATTCCCAAGTGGAAGTGGGAGAGGATTTCCATAGATTTCGTTGTTTGGTTGCCCAAGACTTTGGGCAAGTTTAATTCTATTTGGGTCATTGTTGATAGATTGACCAAGTCCGCACATTTTATTCCGGTCCAGATGACTTATAATACAGAGAAGTTAGCTAAGATCTACATTCGTGAGATTATTCATCTTTATGAGGTTCCTATTTCTATCATTTTAGATCGGGGTACTCAATTTACTTCACACTTATGGAAGACTTTGTAGAAGGAGTTGGGTACTCGCTTGGATCTCAGTATAACATTTCACTTGGTTGGTTTGATGCGTTCGAGGTCCGGCCTTAGGGTAAGGATTTACTGAGAGATTCCTTAGAGGAAGTGAATATAATCCAGGATAAGATCCTGGCAGCTCAGAGCAAGTAGCATGAGTATGCGGACCCATGAAGGGTGTGATAAGGTTCCATAAGAGATTGAAGTTGAGTCTGAGGTATATTAGACTTTTTGAGATTCTTCAGAGAGTTGGGGAGATGGCATATGAGTTGGCTTTGTCACTAGGCCTTTTAGGTATCCATCCGATTTTCCACGTGTCTATGCTGAAGAAGTATCAGGCTGACAGTTCTTATATCATTCAATAGGACTATGTGCTGCTAGATTAGAACTTAAAGTTCAAAGTGGATCATGTAGATATTGCAGACAGGCAGGTTAGGAAGCTAAGATCGAAAGAGATAACTTCTCTGAAGGTTTAGTGGAGGCATCATCCTGTTGAATAGGCGACTTGGGAGACATATTCTGACATGTAGAGTAGATATCATATCTTGTTTACTAGTTCCTGTATGTTTCCTCTGTTCTTTTCTCTCCAATCAAAGATGAACATTGTTTTAATTAGTACCTAATATAATGACCCGCTAAGTCGTTTTTAGCTAAAGAACCTTATTTTCTTATTTGACCCTTCCCGTAGACTCTATGTAGGGTTTGTGAAGTGTGGGGATGGGCGGCACGGATCCTAAGGTCCATTGATACGAGTTTTCAATGAAAACCCAAAACTAGAAACTTAGAGTTGGATAGTTTGACTTAAAGTTGACTTTTGACTAGATGAGTTTGTTTTTAGGTTCCGTTACTTCCGGTAGCTCTAGAGGGTAAATTATGACTTAGTAGAGTCATTGGTTTGCTTCCCGAGGTAATTTAATGTGTTTTGTGGCCTTAATTGTGATATTTTGATTTTTGGCTATTTCGGGTAATTTTTTAGAAAATTATGTTTTAGCTCGATTAAATGGAAAATCTGAGGGTACGAGTGAGTTTGTAGCAATTTACCTTAGACGATCATGACTTGTTTGTGTCGAGGGGGTCCCGGGAGTGTTTCAGATGTTTGCTGGGAGTTTGGTATTATTTTCCATGATATGGTGTCTGGTGTATGGTGTATGGTGTCTGCCTCGGCGGCACCTTTGTTTGCTCCTACGTGTCCTCCTCGGTGGGAGCTTAGCTCACAGAAGCGAGGGATGGAAGATTGTTGAGTTTCCTTCTTGGCGGAGGATTTGTCTATATGGGTGAGTTTTCCTCTGTGGTATCAGGATCACCATAGCGCTGAGGTGAGGTTTCAAGTGACACCACCTCAGTGAGGTCATTTCACACGGTAGCAGATCCGCACCGGCGGGGTCAATTCCGCTGGGGCAGAATCACTAGTTCATGTGTCCTATCTAATTCCCTAGGTCAGATTGTTCTCCAAAAATAGAAACCCTCAAACATAGAGTCGCAAGGAGAGAGTTTTTAGAGGTCTAAGAGATAATTCAACCTTGAGTTAAAGATTTCCTTCCCTTATGATTTCATTTTATGTTTCTAAGACATTTAATGGTGATATAGTATGTTTATAAGTTGTGGAAGATGAGTTGCTAGTCCTTATGAGATTAAGAGAGTTAAATAATGGATTTAAATGGTGGTTATGGATTAAATTACTTTGAGTATTATGAATTAGTGTTGGAAATGATTAGATAATCATGTTGTAAGGGTTAATTTGAGTATAGAAACCTATTCCAATTGGCGGATAATTCTAGGGTCTCCAAATTGGGGCTTTTGTATATTGTTCAATTGAAGGTTCAAATGTGTATTGTTTTCTAATTAACTTAAGGATATGACTACGTAGTATGTGTTCTTGGTATTTGGGCTTAAGAGTTTGAGTCTTGGTGATGTGGGCCCGGGGTTGGTATTTAAAGTCTTGCTTGGTGAGGATTATCTTTTTGTATGTTATATAAGCTTTATATTAACAAATAGTATATATGTGATTAGACTTTGATTATAACTAGGTGTAGCGGAAGGGCAAGGCTATCACCGAGGCTTGATTGTGAAACACTCCTATTCAGTCCAGAGGTACGCTACGATTTACTTTTACAAGACTTCAACAAAAGTGCGTAACTAGTTATAACTATTGAGAGGTATTGGGCATATTTGGAAGTCCCACTCAACCGGTTGTGATGAACGGGTTAGTAAGTACCGGTGTTGAACTATGTCGTTGGGTGATTTAGAGAATTAGCCTTAACCCTATTCCGACTGCTGATTGATTGGGCTAGTCGCTATTTATGTGGGTTCATCGCCATATCTGTTATATTTGTGCTTATTCATCACACATGCTTGGTATGATATCCTGATTGTACTTGGAATATATATTGATGAATTTATGAAGCATGTGATATTCATCTCTATACTTGGTTGCATCTTATTCCATTATGATTCTTGCCTTATATTGTCATTTGAATTCATACACTAATGGGTCTGAGAATATTGATAATGGAGTGGTATGATATATGTTATGGATCCAAGAGATCTGAATGGTAAGAACAATGTGAGGTTATGACAACACTGAGATGATGACGCTAATACGTGAAGTACGGGTTGCATGCCTGCAACATGACAGTACCAAGAGCTGGGCTGCAATGGGACATTCCAGAGAAGTATATGGACTTCACAGGTCCCCTATGGATGAGCTGATCATAATAAAAACATGACATCCTTTATACTGGAAGATAAAGGTACATGGCATATGCATTGTATTCATTATTATACATACATCATATTATTGATTATCTGTGGATAGACTTGGTTCTGGATTAAATATTGATGACTTGACTAGATTTTTGGACATGAGTGGCTTATACTTTCTATTTGATACTCGGATTACTATTATTGAACTCTTCTGGAGCTGGATGACGTAAGTGATAATGTAATCTTACTTGAAAAATGAAATTGTGAATTCTATGGAATATTATGTGGACTATGTGATATTACCTGAGTTGTTTAAATGTTAGTATATGACTACTTGGTGTCAACTTGGTATTTATATCTTTTTGCATATCTTCTGTCGTTGTCAACCTATGATACTTACGGGAGTGTCGCGCCCTATTTTGACCTCGCTCGGGTCAAAGCGGAGCTCGGACGTATGGGGTGATTCCTGGGTAAAAAGGGTTGAGGAGTCGCCACCTAATTATTTTTACGGTGAATTAGGACACCTAAATATTAAAACTAAGTGCTGCAATGTAAACTCCAATTTTAAGGTCTGCGAAACTAGCGAGATTCTAGGTAAGGGTTCTTTATTATCCTAAAGGGAAGGGGTTAGGCATCCTTTAAGATCCGCTAACTTGCGGTTATCCGGTCAAACTCAGGTTTAATTATTATTAGAAAAAATGCATGTTTGAAGCATGAAGTTAAAAGATGTTTGCAAATAATTAGAAAAAGGATGCATTTTAAAAGATAGATAAATGTAGAGATTTTTCAAAATATGCATTTATATGATATCTAAAGAGAAATACATGTAGAGTTAAAAAATATATTTTTTAACAATTGATAGTAAAACAATTTATTTATAATGCTAAAGAAGTAAAATTTTGGGAATCATTGAATTGTAAATTGACAAAAGATAAACTTATTCGTTATGATTAATAAAACAAATAAAAGATGACAAAAGTTGTGTTGAAAATCTTGAATACTGGCGTGGATTTGAGCCTAAAATAAATAAACTAGCGAAGGATTTCTAAGTTTGCGAGCCTACAAATAAATAAGCTAGCGACGGGTTTCAAATCTTAAACTAACCTATGAATAAATCCTAAGTTTGCATATTCTAAGCATTTCAATAATTACATAAGTGCGATAAATAATATTACAATACAAAGCGAGATAAAAGCTGAATTAAAGAAAGAAATAACAATAAATAAACTCCGAGGAATAATTGCCTTTATTTACTTTAGTCCCTGCAAGCTGTCAAGAACAAACGGTTAGAAACAGTTAAATACAAATAACTTCATATCCGTATTCAAAACAATGAATGTTTTGATCGCGGAGGGCTCAGACTTAAATTTTGAAAAGAACATTCCAATCACGTCGTGGCTGCAAACATATGACTAATGTAGTTTATTTTGATTGCCTCGCCTACTAAACGTGTCGGTCTCTCTGGTGAAATAGAAAAGATCACTATAATCACGTCGTGGCTGCGAATATATAACTTGTTGGTTATTTTAGTCACCTCGCCTACTAAACATGTTGATCTCGGATAAAAGGTTTAAGTCTTCATCCTTGCCCAGAAGTTATATTTCCGTCTTTGCAAATGTAGGCCTCAAAATCGACGGGTATTTTTCATCGGCCCGGTGTAGTATCGTGTTCAAATCGGTAAAAAATGAAACGATAGAATGGCGTGTGAGTAGCATGAAAAGAGGCGAAAAACGACTTAGAAAATGACGCGGTGTCTAGTTTAAAGCGATAAGATAGAACAAATATTTGAATCTTTGAAACGATGAACTGAAATAGAAAGCAATGTTTGAAAATGCGAAGTAAGCGAGAACAAAGAAACGGAAAATGAGGCCTCAATTCAATTTCGGCCTTAATGCGATATTAATTAAAGCGATAAAAGCGATGCCAAAGAAACGAGCGGTGGCGGTTTAAAATATCCGACCCGAGTTTACAAGTCGGAAATTCAAATCGGTCGCCGACCGGTCATTGATTCATACGAAATCGATTTCGACTGCAGAGATAACCAACAACAAGAATATGAAATGCAAGAATTACGAAAATGTTGCCAAAATCGGTCGACCCGAAGGTCGATCTGACCGGATCGATCCAAACTTGAAATCGATTTGACCAATTTGATAACCAAGAACAAGAATATGAAATGCAAGAATTACGAAAATGTTGCCGGTCGACTGACCGGTCAAGGATCTGACCGGATCAACGATCCAAACTTGAAATCGATTTCAACACCAATTTCAGATAACCAAGAACAAGAATATGAAATGCAAGAATTGAAAATGTTGCCCAAACCGTCGATCGACCGGGTCGATGTGACCCGAATTGGAGTTTCAACCGGAATCAAACAATTTCGTCAATTTCAGATAACCAAAGATAACAACTGACAATGTAGGAAAATTGGAAAAATCTAAACCGGTCGACCAGGATGTTGATGACCGACCGAATTGTGTGTTCAACGAAGTCAAATAATTTCATCAATTTAGGATAACCAATGATAACAAGCAATGTAAGAAAATTGGAAAAATCTAAACTGGTCGACCAGGTCGATCGACCGAAATCGTTGATCCGAACCAAATCTTACACCAAATTCAGATAACCAACATACATAAACATGAAATGCAAGAATTCTAAAAATGTTACGAATCGACCCGACCAAATCGATGAAAAAATCGAGAGAAATCAAAGGGGATGACAAACCTTTTAGGACTTGATTCTTGGAACAACAACGAAGCCAAATACTCTCAAATCAAGAACACAACAAAATATGTATGTATATATTGAATAATCTTCCAAAATCCTTCCGAAAGTCTATTTTTTCTTCCTCGAAAATCTCCTCCTTGATGAAGAACAACATGGGGTATTTATAGGTGGATTCCCCTAAAAAGCGAGTTTGAATTGAATTAAAGGTAAAGAAAAATCCGGATTTGAGGGGGATGGGTCCGGGGTTTTAGGGGTATGGGTCGAAGTGACGGGAGTTGGTGGTGGCAGGGGGTTGGTGTTGGTGTCGGGTGAGGTGGCCGACGTGGGGTCGCGGTATGGGTGTGGGGTCAGTCGGTTTGAGAGGGTTTAGGGTTTTGATTTTGGTTTTTGGGGATTTTTTATTTGGGGGGTGTTTTGGTTTAAATGGGGAAGATGGGCTGGTCGGGTTTTGGGCTTGGGTTTAATGGGGGTTTAAATGGGAGTATGGGCTGGTGGGTGTTTGGTGTGGGTAGAAAAATTGGGGGTTTGTTTTGTTTGTGGGGTATTGATTTATTTTGGGATTGGGCTAATTAAAATAAAGGGAATGGGCTTGGGAGTTTTTGTTTGGGTAGAATTGTTTTGGGTTTGGGTATAAGGGAATTTAATTGGGGAGTTTTGGGCTTGGACGAAAAAATGGGTTTTAATTTAGGTTGGGTAGAAATTGTTTTGGGTTAGGAAATAAAAATGGGTTATGGATTTAAAAATATATAAGAGGGGTTTAATATTAAAATATGTATTTTTTTTTCTTGTTTTGTAAAAGATGTGAATTATTTAAAATAACATAACGACGTAATAATAATAAAATATAATATTTGCAAAATGTTCAATGCTTAATAAAAGGGAAATGCGATGCAATTTTGCGAGAATAAAATTTTCGGATAACTTATGATTATTATAAAATGAAAATGATATAAAAATATGCGAATAATAATAATAATACGAAGATACACACATATATGCCTATATTTTAAAATTATTCTAAAAGTGTCAAAATATTAGAAATTACGAATAAAATCATAAAAGATGGGACAAAATTGGGTGTCAACAGATGCCCCTCTTTGGACGGAGACGATGAAAGAGTTTTCGGCCAAAGAAGTTATTGGTAGCCAATTTTGTCCCGATCATGCATGGTAAGAAATAGAATCCCGGGGAAGTTGAAAAAATGGTGCACATTCAAACAACAATGCCCGGTGTCGACTTAGGATGACACTGGTCGTTGATGCGAGAAACTAATGGGAAAAGCGGATCGACGTTCGAAGCAGGTCGCTGACCAATTTGCCTCGGTTCGCCGTAAGAGATAGTCCCACGCTGTGATGAAGTTCCTGCAAATTAAAAACTCCTGCAAACTAAAGCTTAAGATATAATTAGTGTATAACTGCTGAGAAAAATTGTAGAGAAAATAACTTAGAAATACCCGCATTAGGAGGTGGGCGATGGTGAAATTAAAAATACCCTCATTATAAGGTGGGCGCTGGTGAAATTAAAATACCCGCATTATAAGGTGGGCGCTGAAATGACGTCGTTGGATTGGCGTGTTGTGTTGAAGACGTCGTTGTAATGTTGTTGACGTCGTTGTAAAAAGGCGATTGTTGTCTTTGCATGTAACGTCGAGGACGTTGTTGTAATGCTGTTTTGCTGTAAAAGATAATTGTTGTGTTGCATGTAACGTCGAGGACGTTGTTGTAATGCTGTTTTGCTGTAAAAGATAATTGTTGTGCTGAAGACGTCGTTGTAATGCTGTTGACGTCGTTGTAATACTGTAAAAATAAATGTTGTGCAGAAGACGCCGTTGCGTAGGCGTGTTGTTGATGACGCCGTTGTATGGGCGCGTTGCTGATGACATCATTGTAATGTTGTTGATGTCGTTGTAATGCTGTAAAAAATAAATGTTGTGCAGAAGACGCCGTTGCGTAGGCGTGTTGTTGATGACGCCGTTGTATGGGCGCGTTGCTGACGACATCATTGTAATGTTGTTGATGTCGTTGTTGTAAGAATGTATATTTGGGTCGTCGTTGTATCGGCGTGTTGTGTTGAAAACGTCATTGTGATGGCGTTGTTGCAAGAATGTAAATCTTTGTTTGTTGTAAGAGATAGGCGTTACTGAAGGCGTCGTTGAAATGTTGTTGACGTCGTTGTAATGTTGTAAAAAGTTGGCGTGCGTAACGTCGTGGGCGTTGTTGTAATGTAGTTTCTTTGTAGAAGGTAGATGTTGAAATTTGAAGGCGTCATTGTAATGTTGTTGGCGTCGTTGAGATCTTGTAAAGATAGTTGTTGCATTGCGTAAAGATAGTATTGTTTTGAAGACGTCATTGCAATGTTGTTGGCGTCGTTGAGATGCGGTAAAAGATAGTTCTTTGCGTTGAAGGCGTCATTGTAATGTTGTTGGCGTCGTTGTAAAGCTGTAAAAAATGATTGTCGTCTTTGCCATAACGTCGATGGCGTTATTGTAATGTTGTCTGTTGTAAGAGATGTAAGTAGCGTCATTGCCGTCGGTTTCTTTGTAATAGGGTTCCACGTTGTCTTTGAATCTTACGCCGATCCAAACTTATGTGAATTGAAATGTCGCCTGGCACGGCGAAAATGTGATGCGACGTCTTTGCCGTCGGGTTTGCCTTGTTGTGGTTCTTTGTGATCCGAAATAACATCTTTGTGCAGACATAATAGTCGGACCACAGAGGTCAAGATGATGTCTTCAGATAAATGCGAACAAGAACGTAATCCTTGTAGTGAGTTGTAGTGCCGAAATTCTTTGGGGAATTGATCATAAGCGATGTGGCTTCCTGCTTTTTCAACCTGAAGAACCCTGTACTCAAAGAAAATTTGTGAGTTTGGGAGGGGCGGTTGATTAGCGTTGACTTGATAGCTTTGGCTCTTGATAGTGATTTGGACTGTAGCTCTGCCTGGTTCCCGTCTTGGCTAACCGTTAAATGAAAACATTTGCTTTGAAAATAAGTTGTTTATAAGAAAGTATGCTTATCATTAAAAGTTCTTGTCGAACTCTAATGAAAATATTTGTTGAAAATGATTTGCTTATACAAAGTAGGCATATATGTAAAATATCTTGTCAAACTCTAATGAAAATATTTGGTGAAAATAAACTGTATAAGAAAGTATGCATATTAGTAATAAAAATCTTGTCAAATTTTAATGAAAATATTTGGTGGAAATAAATCGCTTATAATAAAGTAGGCATATATGTAAAAAGTTCATGAACTCTAATGAAAATATTTGTTAAAAATAAATTGCTTATAAGAAAGTATGCATATATGTAAATATCATCGAGCGGTGACATGCGGTGAAACAGAGCAAACGCCTTATCCAAAATCCTCTTAGGTTTGAAGACTTAGTTTGCCGATGCTTTTCCAGGTTTATCGGCGTCCTCTGGTAGTGATCCCTTAAAAATGCCCGGTTTCGATATGTGAGGATGATGATCTTTAAAGCGGACAACCGAGTCTTGTCCTGGTTGCTTGCTGTCCTATCAGGGTGATCAGATGGGTGCATTTTGTCTTTTGTGAGATAAAGGAGAAAATATTTCCTAATGGTGGGACCGAAGCCGATTTAGGCCGCCTACGTATCCCCATGAGGGAATCAGGTCATGACGTAGTTCATTACAAAGAAATGTGATTTGTAAGGATTTTCTAAAGGTGGGACCGAAGCCGATGTGGCCGCCTACGTATCCCGCCGAGGGAATCAGGTCATGACGTAGTTCAGGTTTGCCCCGGACAACTGCGTCCATCTGCTTTTCATCAATCAGTCTCTTAGTATATGATTATGTATCCACTTGACTGCAAGAGATATAGCATTGCCCCAGTAGAAATCCTGATCGTAGTATGGTAGCCCAAGAGTACAAATGGCAAACGTCCGTGCCAATGCTTGTAACCATCAACCATCCTGACGTTTCATCCAAATCTGGCTTTGACTTATTCCAAAAATGCCTTAATTCTTCCGCTTGTGAGTCTTCCTTATATTCTTCGAAGCCTTGCTTGTTTGGGACCTTGTTTGCTTGTTTCATTATACGTCACATACCGCCGACAAATTAGTTTGCATGATGAAAAAAGAAAAGAGAATTATTTAACAAAACATATTTTAAAAATAGCAGAAGCAATGCAGATTTGTCACTTTAAGCTTTCAAAAGGTAGAGGCAAAACACATTAAATGCATATATGTGATTCAGGCCTCAATCTGAATCGCATTGTTTCATTAAATATTAATGCAGTTAACTAGTTTCTGGGAGAAACAAGGCCAGGGCACATGTCCAATTTTCCCAAAACATCTCCTTGCTCTGCATCCCAAATGGTTGAGCTTCTAGCGTAATCTTTTTGCTTCTTCTTCATCAATGAAAAATCTTTTGAATCCTTTCACGAGGTTGGCTGCATTGTCCTCCTTTGATTCCTGAGTGGCGCATGTTTTGACGAATGACTGACCCAGAAGTGGAACAGACTTTGGTAAAGAAGCGTCTCCCTTCCTTCGGAGATTGGTTGATAAGACTTTTCCAAGAAAAGATGATGCCATGACCTGCGACTTTGGAGGAAACACTTCTACTCCAAACGGTGCCCTCACTTGGACTGTAATCATAGGGGTGACAAAGGCCGATGATTCAACCTTTTCCTCTATCTGGATTGGCACAATGGTCCCTTCCAAGTTGTGTTCTTCATCAACAGTAATCATATTTACGTTGGCATCGTCATGATTTGGCAAAGGGTTATCATTTACATTAGAGGAAGGTCCTTTCAGTTGGATAACTCCTTCTTTGATTAATGCCTCAATTTTGTCTCCGAGGGCATAGCAATTTTGATGTCGTGCCAGGATTCCCGAGTGTACGCATACAATGCTTAGTTTCATCATACGACCTGGGAATAGGATTGGGGATATGCTGGGATGGGTTGGAGTATCCTGCGGTTTTCAGTCTTTCATATAATTGGGCTCGAGGTTCGACTAAAGGTGTATAGGTTTTGGTGGCTTTCTTCGTATTTTGTGAAGTGCAGGTGCATTTGGTGTATGGACTTGCGGATGAGGCAAGTATGCGGGCTGATATTGTGGGGGATTCGGATAGACAGGCGCTCGAGGCAGGCTATATATTGGATGGGTATGGTAGACAGGGTAAGGACCAGGTGGGTATTGATAGTAAGGCTGAGGGCTTTGGGTGTATGGGTAATAATAGGAAGGATGAGGACTTTGGTTGTTGTGATTGTAGTAGGGAGGCTGGGGTGATGGCATTTGGTAGGTTGACATTTGATTTGGCCTATGTTTACGAGCTGTCACCACAGAGGACACTCCATCTCTCTTCCTCTTTCGCTCCCTCAAATGAGTCGGTGGATTGTCTCACTTGTTGCTTGCTAATGCTACAAAGTTTGTAATTCTTCCTGCTCGATCCTCTTCTATAAAATCTCCCATCCTTATAACTTCAGAGAAACCTCGTCCTATGGCGCTTATCATTCTCTCATAGTATGTTGCATCTTTCAAAGATTGTACAAAGAGAGTGGTCATCTCGCTTTCTTCTATCTGGGGTTGAACTTTCGCCGTTCGCCTCCACTTCATGGCATATTCTCTGAAGGTCTCTGTGGACTTCTTTTCCAACTTCATCGATAAAATCTGTCCAAGACGTGTCGGTGTTGAATTTAAATCATCCACGAAATCTTGTGCCATCGTGCCCCAATTACACCATTTTTGCGGGTCCCGACTTGTGTACGGTCGAGTGCTTCTCCTGTCAAACTCCTTGTGAACAACTTCATTATGATGGCCTGGTTTTTACCTACCCCAACCAGTTTGTCGCAGTACGATCTCAAATGAGAGTAAGGATTTCCTTTCCCATCAAACAAGTCAAATTTTGGCACCTTATATCCTACAGGCAATTCAATGTCGGGATGCATACACAGGTCTTTATACTCAAGTCCTTCATGTCCCTTGCTGGTTTGGATATTTTTGAATGCTTCTTTTAGGCTATGAATCTCTCTCGCCACACTTTCACCGGTTCTGATCATTACCCGTCTGTCCATTTCTTCACACTGGCTGATTTCCTGAAGAGCCATGTTTGGTACTGTGGTGGTAAAAGGTTGAGCTTCCGTTGCATATCCGGTGGCACGTGCTGTTCGTTGGGATCAGCGACGTGTGCCATCAATATGTGTTGGCCTGCTTGGTGATTTTGCATGGAAGAGGTGTTTTGGATGAGTGGGTTAATTTGGGTATGTGGAGTTGTAGGGTCATTTTGTAGCGGGCTTTGTTGTGGACTAGCTTGCGGGTTAGTGTGTTGTGGATCGGTTTTGCATAGTGGCGAATTATCGGGGAGGTTTTGGGGAAATGGCGGTTCAGGAAATGAGAAAATTTGTGGTGCAGTTGCATTCGTCCCTTGTTCAGGAGTGGGGTATTGGCGCTAATGGGCGGTTGGTGAGATTTTGGAGCCGCTCTATCTCGATCTGCATGGCTGCCATCTGTTATGCTTGATTGGGCGATGTATTTTTCTTGGGCGATAGCATTTCTATTTTGAAGTCTACGGTTCATCTCGGAAAGAGTAATAAGTTCCAGTCGATCTGTTCGGATGCATCTGAATCAGTCATTTTGCTGAAGGATTGGGCCTTTGACCTCGTGAAGTAGGGATGGTCCGCCAGTTTTAGTCAACGCAAATCAACCTTTGGGAAAATAATCTAGACAAAATAAACCTTCTAAAAAATTAAAGAAAACCAAGTTAGTACAAGGCGAGTATTTATTGCTTTAAATAATATGCACATAGTGAAAAAGCAGGAGAAAACAACAAAATGATTGTAAGGCAATTAAATGCGCATCCTAATATGCATGGGGCCTCCCTTATGCCGGAGGTGGGCCTAAACGCCAGATATGCGGGATTACGACAGATTTGATCCAAGCTGCTAAACTGCAATGCTTTGTCGGAAATGAGACAAAATGAATGTACATTTTCCAATTTCAGCATGTCATGATTAGTCTTGAATTAGTCTATCCTTATCATGCTACACATAATATGATGATTGGTCGTTGGGTTGTGAGACCCGTAGACATCTTTGGCGGATTTCTTAATTGTGGAGTCGACACCAAGGATCGACCCACCTAAGGTGTATGCATGCATGACTTAAAATAAAGGGTGGTATAGCTCTATCTTATATTTTCTAAGATTTGGCTGACTAGACACAAGGTTCCCGAGCGGACTACTCGAGTGAGAAGGCTACGCGCCACCAGATGGTCAGTCACTCGGCGCATACGCCAACTCTCCTAAATTTTGGTAGATTGAAAGAAATTTGCGGTGCGTAAAACACACCTCGCGTGTAGTGTGTGATAGTGTCAATTTTCAGTGGAAGAAATATGAACGAAATGCCAATTTATGATAAGCAATAAAAATATAGAAATTAAAGCAGTTATGCATGCAAAAAATTTCATAAAGGAAACAAATCAAAGCATTACATCAAACAAAGAGTGAAAGTAAAGCACAATTATAATTAACCTGAATTTGCTAGGGCTAGGAACCTGAAAAATCCCAATGAGTCGCCATCTTTGTCGCGCTATTTTGACCTCGCTCGGGTCAAAGCGGAGCTCGGACGTATGGGGTGATTCCTGGGTAAAAAGGGTTGAGGAGTCGCCACCTAATTATTTTTACGGTGAATTAGGACACCTAAATATTAAAACTAAGTGCTGCAATGTAAACTCCAATTTTAAGGTCTGCGAAACTAGCGAGATTCTAGGTAAGGGTTCTTTATTATCCTAAAGCGAAGGGGTTAGGCATCCTTTAAGATCCGCTAACTTATGTTATCAGGTCAAACTCAGGTTTAATTATTATTAGAAAAAATGCATGTTTGAAGCATGAAGTTAAAAGATGTTTGCAAATAATTAGAAAAAGGATGCATTTTAAAAGATAGATAAATGTAGAGATTTTTCAAAATATGCATTTATATGATATCTAAAGAGAAATACATGTAGAGTTAAAAAAATATATTTTTTAACAATTGATAGTAAAACAATTTATTTATAATGCTAAAGAAGTAAAATTTTGGGAATCATTGAATTGTAAATTGACAAAAGATAAACTTATTCGTTATGATTAATAAAGCAAATAAAAGATGACAAAAGTTGTTTTGAAAATCTTGAATACGCGTGACGAGCCTAAAATAAATAAACTAGCGAAGGATTTCTAAGTTTGCGAGCCTACAAATAAATAAGCTAGCGACGGGTTTCAAATCTTAAACTAACCTATGAATAAATCCTAAGTTTGCCTATTCTAAGCATTTCAATAATTACATAAGTGCGATAAATAATATTACAATACAAAGCGAGATAAAAGCTGAATTAAAGAAAGAAATAACAATAAATAAACTCCGAGGAATAATTGCATTTATTTACTTTAGTCCCTGCAACTGTCAAGAACAAACGGTTAGAAACATTTAAATACAAATAACTTCATATCCGCATTCAAAACAATGAATGTTTTGATCGCGGAGGGCTCAGACTTAAATTTTGAAAAGAACATTCCAATCACGTCGTGGCTGCAAACATATGACTAATGTAGTTTATTTTGATTGCCTCGCCTACTAAACGTGTCGGTCTCTCGGGTGAAATAGAAAAGATCACTATAATCACGTCGTGGCTGCGAATATATAACTTGTTGGTTATTTTAGTCACCTCGCCTACTAAACATGTTGATCTCTGATAAAAGGTTTAAGTCTTCATCCTTGCCCAGAAGTTATATTTCCGTCTTTGCAACTGTGTAGGCCTCAAAATCGACGGATATTTTTCATCGGCCAGTGTAGTATCGTGTTCAAATCAGCAAAAAATGAAACAAGAATGAGGCGATGTGAGTAGCATGAAAACAGAGGCGAAAAAGCTTAAAAATGACGCGGTGTCTAGTTTAAAACAAGAAACAAAGAGAACAAATATTTGAATCTTTGAAACGAATCGAAATAGAAAGCAATGTTTGAAAAATGAAGTAAACGAGAACAAAGAACGGAAAATCGGCCTCGAATTCAATTTCGTCGGCCTTAATGCGATATTAATTAAAACAGTAAAAGACAAAGAAACGAGCAGTGAGCAGTTTAAAATATCCGACCCGAGTTTCTGAAATTCTGGAAATTCAAATCGGTCGCCTGACCGGTCGATGATTCATACCAAATCGATTTGATGCCGATTTGGATAACCAACAACAAGAATATGAAATGCAAGAATTCGAAAATGTTGCCAAAACCGGTCGACCGACCGGGTCGGATCTGACCGGATCCGATCCAAACTTGAAATCGATTTCAAAGACCAATTTGGATAACCAAGAACAAGAATATGAAATGTAAGAATTCGAAAATGTTGCCCAAACCGGTCGATCTGACCGGTCGATCTGACCGGATCAATGATCCAAACTTGAAATCGATTTCAACACCAATTTCAGATAACCAAGAACAAGAATATGAAATGCAAGAATTACGAAAATGTTGCCCAAACCGTCGATCGACCGGGCGGTCGATGAGACCAATTGGAGTTTCAACCCTAATCAAACAATTTCGTCAATTTCAGATAACCAAAGATAACAATGACAATGTAGGAAAATTGGAAAAATCTAAACCGGTCGGTCGATGACCGAGGTGTGTGTTCAACCCAAGTCAAATAATTTCATCAATTTGAGATAACCAATGATAACAAACAAGAATGTAAGAAAATTGGAAAAATCTAAACCGTCGACCAGTCGATGTTGACCGAAAATCGTGATCCAACCAAATCTTACACCAAATTCAGATAACCAACATACATAAACATGAAATGCAAGAATTTCAAAATGTTACGACAAGGTCGACCGACCAAATCGATGAAAAAATCAGAGAAATCAAAGGGGATGACAAACCTTTTGGACTTGATTCTTGGAACAACAACGGCCAAATACTCTCAAATCAAGAACACAACAAAATATGTATGTATATATTGAATAATCTTCCGAAAATCCTTCCGAAAGTCTATTTTTTCTTCCTCGAAAATCTCCTCCTTGATGAAGAACAACATGGGGGTATTTATAGGTGGATTCCCCTAAAAACGAGTTTGAATTGAATTAAAGGTAAAGAAAAATCCGGATTTGAGGGCATGGGTCGCGGGTTTTAGGGGTATGGGTCAAGTGACGGAGTTGGTGGTGGCGGGGGGTTGGTGTTGGTGTCGGGTGAGGTGACCGCGACGTGGGGTCGCGGTATGGTGTGGGGTGTCGCGGTCGGTGAGAGGGTTTAGGGTTTTTGATTTTGGTTTTTGGGGATTTTTGATTTGGGGGTGTTTTGGTTTAAATGGGGAAGATAGGTGGGTTTGGGCTTGGGTTTGGTTTGGGGTTTTAAATGGGAGTATGGGGTGGGTGGGTGTTTGGTGTAAAAATTGGGGGTTTGTTTTGTTTTGTGGGGTATTGATTTATTTTGGGATTGGGCTAATTAAAATAAAGGGAATGGGCTTGGGAGTTTTTGTTTGGGTAGAATTGTTTTGGGTTTGGGTATAAGGGAATTTAATTGGGGAGTTTTGGGCTTGGACGAAAAAATGGGTTTTAATTTAGGTTGGGTAGAAATTGTTTTGGGTTAGGAAATAAAAATGGGTTATGGATTTAAAAATATATAAGAGGGGTTTAATATTAAAATATGTATTTTTTTTTCTTATTTTGTAAAAGATGTGAATTATTTAAAATAACATAACGACGTAATAATAATAAAATATAATATTTGCGAAATGTTCAATGCTTAATAAAAGGGAAATGCGATGCAATTTTGCGAGAATAAAATTTTCGGATAACTTATGATTATTATAAAATGAAAATGATATAAAAATATGCGAATAATAATAATAATACGAAGATACACACATATATGCCTATATTTTAAAATTATTCTAAAAGTGTCAAAATATTAGAAATTACGAATAAAATCATAAAAGATGAGACAAAATTGGGTGTCAACAGGGAGTATGTTGTGTACTCATACTAAACTTATTGCATTCTATTTGGATGAAGATTCAGTACTTTCTACCAGTGTGGGACCGCGTGACTGAGTCCAAGTGGTGATCTCTAGCATTCAGGGTGAGAATGCTACCTTCAGCATAACCTTGGGTGTTCTATCTCTCTTTAGTCTGTTACTTGCACTTGAGAGACATGACAAACATCTTAGATTATGTATTTGGTTTTGGCATGCGTGCCTGTTTTAGACTTGTATCAGTTTCGTAGCTCTCTTGTCTTCATAGACTATATCTTTGGGGGATGTTGTTGATGTTCAGACTTATTTATTCCATATTTATATCATAAGATAAATTATGTAGTATTCTGTTATCTTCCATCTTTATTTATGTTATATCATGTGAATATTTTGGGAATGGTTCGCCTACCAGTGGGAATTGTGTAGGTTCCACCACGATCTGTAAAGGGGGTTGTGAAACTTGTGAGGTGACGAACACTTGTATTGGTACCGGTGTCATGATAAGGGAGTTTGCGTATTTTCGATTGTATAGTTTGGTTTGAATCCCATGCTTTGGGTACTAACTGATAGCATAGATTAATATTGTGATTCATGATTGGAAATGATACTCTTTGTTTATTGATTTTATTCTTATTACATGTCTTCTCTGTGATTATATCACTCCTAAGTACTCATTTAAAAGTGGAAAAGAAGCTAAAGATTAAATCTTGATTGCTTACTTTGGTTAAAGACTGAATCTTTATTGTATAGATTGGTTGCTTATTGTTGCTCATGTCATATTCATGATTCATATGGTATCTCATGCACATTATACTTGCGGATACATATGCGCGGTCCGAGGGAAAATGGTTTCGGATGGAGTGATGCGTTGGATATGAGCCCAATTGGCTAAATATAGGTAATGTAAGCCTAACTTGGATAAGGGATGTGATTGGAAGCCTAATATTGGGTAGGAACCTGTAAGAAAATGATTTCGGGAGGTATATGGACCTCGCAAGTTTCACATGGGTCACGATTCATAGTTTTTGAATGTGTGTGTACCGGTGATGGAAAGACCTTGCGTTTACATAACATTTGCATATCATATCATCTTTTTAGTTACTTGTTTAGATGACTTGTCTAAATTGCTTATTGAATCATACTATCAGGATACTTGGGTATTTGAACGAACTTGCGAATTTAGGGACTTTATATATCTAGGCTTGAAACTTGTGATTATTGTTATTATCATTATATCGGACTAATAGCAGTTAAGTGTGGAGTAGTATTCAGAAGACCAACCCTCTTCTACATTTTAATTAGGGTCGATCGACGATGTTTTTAAGTACAAGTTGTTTCCCCGTACTCGCGCTACACTTGTTGCATCCTTTTGTGTACAGATTATGTTCCTAGGACAAGCGGATCTCGAGACTACAATAGTTGTTGAGGAGCTCATCCGAAGGATTCAGGGTGAGCTACTAGCATGATCTGTGGCAACGGATTCTCTGTCTATCTTTATTTTCTGTCCGTCCTATTCCTAGACAGTATATGTAATCGGGTTGAATCCCAAATTTGTATTTTTATTTAGCACGTTCTTGTATTGGCAATACCAGTTTTTGAGAGTTGTCATACTTATTCCGTATTTTCTATATGATGAGACTTATTTAGACTTTAAAATGGCTTGTTTACTTATTTCGCATTATCTTTCTTAACTATTTAATGTTACATGGGTTTTGTGTAATACCCGTATGTTCGGTAAATTTTTAAACCGTTATATATGATCTTTCTATGGTATAGATATTTTCTTTTAAGTGAAACTTTTTTTTGAAAAACATTGATAAGTATGATTTTACATAGTTTCTATTACTACTATTTTTCGGATATGTTATCAATTATATCCATGACACAGAGAAGTTTATAAATGAAATTTTATTTATTATAAGAGTAGAAATTACTTTCTTATAAGAAACGTTATGTTTTCCCATTTTTAAAATTTATAGCACTAAAATGTGTACTCTTCATATATGATTGGAAAAAAATGCGATGAAATATATTTTCTAGATATTTCATTATTTATTAAATGTTAATATATGTGTAAATTTTAATAAGATATTACTGATTTATTAGTATTTAAATTTTGTGTGTAATTAGCTAAATGAGAGATTGTAGTGGAAGATAAGAAATTATTATTGGATAATGATAATATAAATTAATGGTGTAATGAGTGGTATCCATGTGGCACACGGACGCAGCAAGGTTTGGTGACTACTGACCTATGTATAGAGGTGGCATTCACAAATTACAAGGATTAAAGGTGGACTCAAGGGCAACACGTGTAAAATGAGAGCAAAGGTTGTGTAGACATAAACATATCATTATCAACATTTTACTTAAACTAATAAAATGGTGCAACACTTTATTTTTTTGGTGAGCAGCAAACGTGAAAGTCTTATCAACATTAACATATAGTATTGATATGGTAGCAACATGAACCATTTTTTAGCAACATCAACATTAACATATAGTATTGATATGGTAGCAACATGAACCATTTTTTAGCAACATCAACATTAACATATAGTATTGATATGGTAGCAACATGAACCATTTTTTAGCAACATCAACGTTTTAGTTTTATTAGAGAAGCAACGTAATTTTATTACTCTTCTTTGTAAGTAAAAGTTAAGCAATTATCGGAAGAATTGACTCGGTGTAGTCATTTGAAGATCTAATCAAGATTAAGGTGTGACGAGTTGGGTTCAACGTGGTTATTTGACAAATTGTTATAAGGTATGTTGAGGCTAATTCTTCCTTCTTTTGGTATGTTTCAAGTATATGAAACGTAACATAATGTACTCCATAAGTAGTTCTACTCTTAGTAGTTAAGGATGTCCATGTTATTCATTCCTATCAAATTTATTCCAAATCATGTCTAAATATGTTCATAAGTCCCTATTGAAGCATATGGGAAAGATGTGAATATTCATAATGTAATCGGAGGGTGAACGACTATAGGTCACTCGGAAAAATGTTATAATGATCCTGAAAGATTTTTCATGCATTGTATTTACATAGGTAAAAGAGTAATGGTATTATATACGCATATATAGTACCTATAAGAGCATGACTATTTATTTCTATTTACCACCAGGCTACGGCCGGTCGGGCAGTTACCACCGGTTGGGTAGTTACGTATCTTTACTTACCACCAGTTGGGCAGATGCGTATTTACCATCGAGAAATGGTCGGTCGGACAGTTACCACCGGTTGAGCAGTTGTGTATCATTATTTACCACCGATTGAGAAGTTACCACTGATCAGTTGGGCAGTCGAGCAGTTAGTTACGATGTTTATATAGCGGTATAAAGTAGGGTTATAAGATAAGAATTATCATTATGTATATTGTGAGTATCGATTGCATTTCAGGAGTTCAGGTTAATTTGTATCTCTCTCTCTCTTTTATGATTACTTACTAATGTGTTTTATTTTCGCCTTACATATTCAGTACATTATTCGTACTGGCGTTCCTTTTCCTGGGGACGATGTGTTTCATGCCACGTAGGTTCAAGTAGGCAAGGAGTGGATCTATCATCGTAGATCGCCTCCAGTTATCATCTTTTTTTTGGTGAGCTATATTACCTCCTGGAGTATTGCTGAGTCAATGTCATGTTTATATCATTTTTATTGGTATTGTGGGCATGTTGGGGGCCCGTCCCGACTTATGTGCTATGTCATTGGTTCCTTTTAGAGGCTTTGTAGTCATGTACTGCATTGTATAACTTGTTCAGTACGGCCTTGTAAGCCTGGATGCAGTTAGAGATTTTGTTGGCCTTGTTGGCCCTAGTACCTATATATGCATAGATTGGGTTCTTCTGTTTGCAAGATTTTGTGTTGTGTTTCTTTATAATTATCATTCTGAGGTCTTGTCGGCCCAGACGGTTATATGTTCGTGTGATGATATTCAGGTGGTTCGCCCGAGTTGTCTAGGCGCCGGGTGGCGGCCACACTTCCAGATTGGGGTGTGACATTGTGGTTGCCTTACTTACTTGATGGGAGTTAGTTTCATCACGACTTATTAAATTGGATCGTAACAGAAAAATTGATGAAACCTATTGATATTTTGTAAGAAAAATGAAGAATGACACACTGGTTAATTTGACTTTATGATGTAGTTATATCTTAATGTGTAACATGCTTAAACATTTGATTTGCCCATTTCTAAGACCAGAGGTTTTATTAAGTAAAACTTATCGTACTCCTTTTGTCCATGTTTTATTATTCATCTTAAAAATTCTAAATAGAATTGAATGTAGGTCGAAAACTAATGTTTAATAAGCATACACGTTAAGGTATAACTATAACTTAAAGTTGCGTCATTCTTCACGTTTCTCAATAAACGGAAGACATATAGGTTTCATCAATGTTTTACCTGAATAACTAAAATCATTGCAATTTTACCTTTGGTAATTTTTTCATTGGCTGCCTCTGGTATGAGCTCAATGTCCCAACGGTAGAAAACGGATTTCACAGGAGCACTTAATGCATCATATCCCAAGTCCACATGTTGAAATCCATATAAATTTTCATTTTCTCTTTTTCTCTTCTTTTCTGGCGAAAAAATTGTATCAAGATTATAGAATCAACTAGGGTAATGACTATGAACATGAAAACAATAAAAATAGTACCAATATATTTTCTCAATTTAATTTTATGTGAAATATGCTTAACTAAATACGAAATTTAAGAAAGAATGAAAAATTTATGAAACTTGTATTTTTAAATAAGTCTCGCCATTTTTCTATAACGACCCGTTCGGTCGTTATGAACTTTCCATCAAAATTCCTGACATATCCCTTATCTGGGTACTCACTGATAATGATTACGAGTGAGATTTAAGGTTAAGAGTAACCCTTTACTATTCAGAAGAAAGATTAATCGATTTGAAGAATTTCTGGAAGTTCAGTTTCCGCTTCAGCGGGATGGTGTCTCCCAGCATGACCGCGCCAGCGAGGTTCTGTCCGCGCAAACGGAGGTGTTAGGTACGCATCTGCGGAGTTGTTCTAGCTTCTACATCGAGGCGAGGTGTCAAGTGCTTGTGCCCCAGTGGTCGTCTCTTTAGCCAAAGTTAGACCGCGCCTGTGAAGTTGAATCTGCAAGAGTAGATTTATTGTCCAGGCAGTGTGTTAAATGCCTGAAAAATGTCCCACTTTCCAAAAATTCATATCTCGAAGTTAGGGCTGGTCTAGAGAGCATTTCTTGGAGCATGTGCTTGAACCCTTCATTGAAGGTAAATCCTTTATCCCTATTTATTGTGTTTCATATTTGTAGGTCCCTAGTCTTGGGGTAGATTGGAATTTGCGGAAAATGAGTTGTAAACTTCATTGTAAAATGAGAGTAGATGAATCCTATTTAAAGGGTGTAAAATGAATTGGTTTACCTTGATGTTGTGAATAAGAATTAGTTTTTGTTGAATGACCATGTTGTAGTGTTCAATTTGAAGATGGAAAACCCTTATCAATTTAAAGGAAAATCTAGGGCTTTTAAATTTGTGACTTTTTCTAAATCGTTCTATTAAGGATTCAATTACGATTATTTTTTCAATTAACTTAATGATATAAGTAGTAAGCATGTTTTAAAGCCTTTTGAGTAATAAAGCTTGGATTTTGACACCATGGGTCCGGGGTGAATTTTAGATGTCTTTTCTATATTTAAGGAAAGTCTTTGTATGTGTTTTGGTTTGATATTAATGTCTAGTACATGCGTGTTAGACTACATTTACTATGAGGTGTCCCGATGAGTCAAGACATGTGTAGAAGGTTGACCATTCATGATTCCTGCTTGGCTTTGAGGTAGACTACGATTTCCTTTATTTAGACGCTAATAGAAGTACATAATTAGTTATAAATATTAAGGGGTATTAGGCATGTTGGTGGTCCCACTTAGACGGTTGTGATGAATATTTAAGTGGGTACTGATGTTGAACTGTGATGATGGGTGATTTGGAGAGTCATCTGTAAGTTGATTCCATCTGCTGATTGATTGGGGTTGTCGCCATTATGTGAGCTTGTCGCCATACTTATTATCGTTGTGCTTATTCATCACACATGATTTTTATATGGTGTCATGATTGTACTTGGATTATGTGTGAATTTTTGAAAGTATGTGATATTCATCTCTATATTTGGTTGCATCTCATCATATATTTGTTTCTTCCCTTGAATTGTCAGTTGCATTCATACAATCATGGTTCTGATGATATTGATATTGGAGTGGTATGAAAAATGTAGTGGGTCCAAGAGATCGGAAAAGTAAGAACACTTATGAGATTGTTGGCAATATTGAGTTGATGATGATATGCAGGAGAACGGGTTGCACGCCTGCAATAGTTATTTGAGCCAAGAGATGGGCTCTATTGAGAAATTTGGAAGGCGTATATGGACTTCGCGGGTCTCCTACGGGTGTGAAATTCATAGAATTTGAACGCCTGTATATGGGAGATGGAAAGGTACCTGCCTTATGCATTGCATTCATATCATGCATGCATCATTTCATTGATTATCTGTTGGTGAACTAAGTGTTGGACTGGTAACTTTATGATTTGGTTGAGTATTATGATGGAGTGAGTTGTTGGATTGTTCTGATTGAATTGGGCTGATTGTCATGCTTGACTTGATTCCATCATGTGTTTTGTCCTGTGATTACAACTTGTGAGTCTAAGAAATTGTTATTAAATTGTGGCTTGTAATCAGTGATGCTTAATCATAAATTAGGGATACTAAGTACGTAGATGTGTCCTTATAGTTAAATGATTTCATTGGTAATAGGTCTAGTGAGTGATGTTTTGGCATGGTTGTTGAGTCTGTAGTCTTTTATTGTATGTCATATGTGTGTGGAACATCTGTCTTGATTAAAAGGGTAAGGTAATGATAATTACTTAGGATATATGAAGAGAGTCTAACGAACTAATGGGTGTCTTGCATGTAATCATATGTAGTCGTACTTGAGGGTAGGGATTGTGGATAATAACGTGTTAGCGAAGTATTTTCAATCCCTAGAGTATATTGTCAAATGTTTTAAGGTAATGGTTTAATGAACTAAGTGTCAACTTAACGAATGTGTTGTCTAATCGAGTTTGTGAGATCAAACATGATTACTGGGATTATTTAACTAACTTGAAAATTAGGTGATTTCTGTGATTGATGAACTTCTATATGATTTGAGTGGATTCCATGAACCTTAATTGGGTAGTTATGTGACTAATGAACCCTTGTGTGAATTGGGTGTTTATATGGTCGGTCAGTCTTATGTGATTTGTGAGGTTTACATGATTTCGGGAATCCTTTTATGGACAAAGTGACTTGTTGATTCTATGAATTTTTATGTGGACAATATGACTTATTTGGCTCATTGAACTGTTAGTGTAGGATTATTTGATGTCAACTTGATATTTATCTTTCTTTGCATATCTTTCGTCGTTGTCGGCCTATGATGCATACGGGAGTACGTTGTGTACTTATATTATGCTTACTGCATCTTTTACGTGGATGCAGGTACTCGATCTATTCAAGATGCAGTTTGGAGCACGGGAAGTTGAGGCAGACCACTCATTCTGATGGCCTTGGTTTGCATCTCATATAGAATGTCCTCTTTCATTCAGGGTAGTGTTGTTATATTTTTTTATTCATCTCATATATCTAGAACTCATTGTATAAAAACTAGATTTTGGGGAAAGAAGGTTGTATTGTAAGGATTGGCAATCAAATGATATTTTTAAATGATAATGACAATTTACATTGTATTTCGATCACTTTCGCGTTTTCCCAACCTTCTTGTATAGTTGTTTAGGATTGATTCGCCTACCGGTGGGATTGTGTAGGTGCCACCACGATGCTCATAATTTGATCATGACAAAATTGGTATCAAAGCTCTAGGTTCACCGGTCTCACGAGTACAAGGACAATGTTTAGTAGAGTCTCGCAGATAGGTACGTCGACGTTTGTACCCATCCTCGAGAGGCTATGAAGCATTTTAGGAACTCTTCCCTTCTTTCACTCATATCGTGCTCCCTCGTTTAGTTTGACATTTGGTTGAGTCAAATTGGTATCTAGTCACCTCCAATTGGTATCAATCCTGACACTCTTTTGGAGTGGATCGTGTGTGGAAATCATGTCTGAAGGTTATCAAGAAAAACTTAAGTATTTGCCTAAATCTGAACTTCTGTTCTGGTTCAGGTATTCTACCCCAGCGTGTTTCGCCCACACCAACGGAGCTGGGCCTGTGATTCATAGGCCACATGAGCGGGTATTCTAATGTTATTTTGTGTCCGCCTCGGTGATCTTGGTCCGCTTCAGCGAATTCGTGTTTGTGGTGAAGGTTCTGCCACAACGGATAATCATGCCATGTCTGAAGCCCGCAGATGCGAGCTAGAGTGCGAAGAAACGAACCCTTGCCTGTGTAATTGAGTCCTCATCAGCGGAGATCACTCCGGCGCCAGCGGAATCACTGGACAGAAACCATTGAGGTCTGCCTTGCTTTCTTCTTCAGCCTGTGCAAATACAAATTCATGCCACAACTTTCGACCAGAGAAAAACCAGCAAAATAATTTGGACATCCAAGAGTATCTAAATATCCGACAATTGTATGCAAAATAGAAATGAAAGAGGAAGTACAAACATCCCAATGTCCAAGCATTCACCAACCCAAGGCAAGATAGTAATAACAAGCAATCAACCAAACAAAAATATCCAAAAATATCCAACAAAACCAGATAATAGAATGTTTGAAATAAAGCTCGACAAGGGCTAAAACTCGTTCCAAGAAAGAGCTCAACCTTGCCTCTTTGAACTCGCAACCTCACCACCTCCCTCGCTGTTGCTGCTATCCCTATCATCAACATTGGGCAGAAAGGAGTAGCTGTTATCATCATCCTCATCTTCGACCGAAAGTGGATATTTGTGTTCCATCAGTTTGAGCAGGCCTTTGATACCTCTCCACACAGTCACTAGAAGCTTACCCTTATACTTGTTCCTTTTCATATCTTTCTTGAAACTCAAGTGGAGCTTACCATAGGTGGGTGTCCTATTTTTAATCGCACGGATAGGTAAATTGTTGAGAATGTGTTCTATCATTTTTAGTACATATATCCAAAAAGTAGGAGGGAGAGATGCATGAAAAAAGAGGGTACGAATGATATTATTAATGGTTCGGAGAATTTTTTCATCTTTACCATTTTTAGGGGAGGTATATGGGCACGAGAAATGAAAAAACATGCTGTTAGTCACACATAATTTATTGAAGAAGGAATTATTAAACTCAGGACCATTATCACATTGAAATGATTTTATGTCTTTTTCAAATTGCGTTTTGATCCAGTGTATGAAACTCTACAAATTTGGAGAACACTTGAGATTTGAATTTTAATGGATAGACCGAAAGGAAGTGGGAGAAATCATTCAAAAATACTAAATAATTTTTACGGCCTAGGTTGCAAGTTATGGGAGAGGTCCATAAATCAGCGTGAATAATATCAATGAGAGAGAAAGTGGTACTCATAGAAGTCGTAAATGGTAGTCTAGTGTGTTTTTCTAACTGACATGAGGAGCAACTATGAGAAAGGTTCCCTTTGTTATATTGGATTAAATTTCGGTTTCTAAAAGAATAAAAAACGTGAGACCCCGGATGACCAAATCCACTATTCCACGTTGAGAGATATGGTTGTTAGAACAATGGGAGGAGTGACACTAGCAGCGGATGTGGGTAGGAAAGGATATAGGTCCCCCTTACTATTGCATCTCGTAAGGGGGTTTTCGGTACGAAGATCCGTTACAGAAAATCCAAACGGGTCAATTAATCGAGCCAGAATTATCAGTGATAAATTTTCTAACAGAAATCAAAATTTTGATGATTGGTGTGGGGCATAAAAGATGTTATAAAGAGAGAAGTGGGGATGCGGTGGTGGGGTAAGGGTGTGTCCAAATCTTTAAATCGGGATGCGATGGCCATTACCGACCATAATAGACTGTGGAGTTTGCAGCTTGCACAAATGAGAAAGATTACAAGAGTTGTGGGTGAGATGAGACGTGGCTCCCGTGTCCATATACCACGCATTATCGGGTTGTTGACGGATCAAGGAAGCCATTGATTTGTTCTCGGGTAAAGGACAAAGGTTTAATTATTTTCCGGTAAGGAGAAAAGAAAGAAAATATGATTCTCGGGTAGTGGGGAATACACGAAAGAAACACATAAAACAGAAAAAGCCTACTTCTCTGCAAATTGAAACAATAAAAAAAGAAAGAAGATTCTTGGGAGAGGACAATGTTGCAGGGAAAAGACAAGACAATTGATGTCTTCGGCGAACCAAGCTCCGAGAAAAGAAAAGAAGGGATAGGGTTTAGGCTTCTGATACTATGTAGGATTGTATTAAACTCTCTTGGGGAGTCTTTCTCATTAATACAAAATATTTATAGGTGTACAATGTGGAATCTTTATACAATAGGAATCCTAATTCTACCATAATTACATAAGACTAAATATGATAAAATACAAAGTAGTACACGTGCTAATAAGTTGAGGTTTAGTTTAGTGGGTCGCAGATCGGGTTAAACGGTTGAAAATGGGTAATTTCAATTGAAATTGGGTTATTTGACTAGATTTGGGGGTTTCCGTCAAATGAGGGGTATTTTTAATAACTTTAGTAACGGCAGGGGCAAAAATGACCCCAACTCGTAACGGAGAAAACCAACCAATAATGAAAGTAGAGGGGTATTTTTTTACCCCTTTTTCTTTCTCAAAAGTGTTTTTTAAAAAAAGTACTTTGGGGGAAAATCTATTGTTTTAACTTCTAAAAAAAAAAAAGCACTTATTTTCTCTCAAAAGCTTCGTCAAACAGCTCACCTTTTGTAAAATAAGCATCTTTTGAGAAATATAAACACTTTTGACTTCCTAAAAGCTTGATCAAACAGGTTATTAATGTGTAATATGCTTAAACATTTAGTTTGCCCATTTCTAAGACTAGAAATTTTGTTAAGTAAAATTTATCGTACTTCTTTGGTCCCAATATTATTGTTCATGTTAACAATTTTAAATTGAAATGAATGTAGGTCATATATATATATATATATAAGGGTGAGAACTCTTTAAGTTAAAAGTTGATTTATCAAAGTATTCTTTTAAAACTGATTGACAATCTTATCCTTCAAAAAACTCGCCTTCTTAGTAGATGAGTAATAATTACAATTAGTTGGAAACTAAAAAGTTTTCCATCTGCCTAGCTCACGTTTTTACTTCTTTCAGCTTCCAAAAGTTACTTGAACTTTTTATTTTCTTTGTGAGATTCTATAAAGTGTACTATGAACAATGATATACACTACAAGTCTGGAATGGAATTCGATTTTGAGACTCAAAAATATTGATAGTTGGTAGAAATATATTTTTTAACTCAAAAATATCCTCTTTCACTTATTATTTTTACTTTCATAAACGACTCACTTTCACTTATTAGATTTAAAATGTTCTTAACCATTTTTAGGTCTATAAATACCCATTTATTAACCAATGAATAACATGGAATTGTGGTCTATAAATACCCCTTTATTAACGAATGAATAACATGGAATTGGTGAGTCATTTAATTAAACAAGTTTTTTAACCCCTCCCCCAAGAGCTCTCTCTTTGCTCCCTTGGTGACTCGAACTCGCAATTTTCGAGTTGAAAGTGGAAGACACTTACTATCTGAGCAAACCCTCTTGTATTTAATTAAACAAGTAACTTCACTATATTGGTCAATAAAAAAATTTTGATAGAAAAATTTCTATATATAGGAAATTAGACTCATATTTACCAAATGAAAGTATATTTATGTCCTAGAGACAATCTGTATTAGGACAAATGTACTTTATACACATTCGTATTATTATTAATGGAGATTAATATTTTAGCATTTTCAATTATTGAATTATTATTTGATTGTTTGTAATTATTCATTAATGTGCATCCCTTGAGCTTACGTTGTCATTAATAGAGTGAGATATTCATGATAGAGCGTAACTCTTAAAATAGCCTCGACTAATGATCATCGAGAATGAGATATCGATGATATGTGATAAGTCGACATGTGGTTTGCATCACATCCTTAGAGGATGTAACATGTCTCACCTACTACGAGTAATGACTACTCTTGATGGACACATGGATACTTTGGAAGTATTGGTATATCCTGCTGATATAATGTTTGTTATACTTGTCTAAAGTATGATCAGCGTGTGGGAGATAGTAGTCCTTAGACTTGAGGTCAATACGCACCTTGTCTACAAAGTAATGTACTTTGATCCCGTCATAAGCTCAAATGCCTTATAGGTTGAGATACATCTTGTATTGGGTACATTACGATGTGGATTGAAGGTGGTAGTTGAGGCAAGATTAGGATTCATTCCTCAAATGTATATTCGAGAGAACACTCAGATTCTCAGTGATATTAGGTTGACTAAGTCGTTGGCCAACGCAATAGATGTATTTAAATTATGGTCTAGTTGTCAACTAATATAGATGAGATACAATGATTAAGCCATTTGGATAGACACTTGACAAATCCTAAGCTTTATCGGGTGTGTCGTGAATGAAAGGATTTTATCTTACCACATAACGGTTAAGTTTACTGGATTCGCGTAAACGTACTTCACATATTGAATTCGTCTTCCAGCGCCGTCTACGGGTTTCGTGTAGACCGTAACTTGATTAATGCCGATGTGAGAAGGCCTGTAGGGTCACACTATGTCGATTGTCCATTTCGATCTAAGGATGTATTGAGAGAGTAATTAAATGTTCGATTTGGAATCGAGATATTTAAATGAATAATGATTATTTTAATTAATTTAAAATTGGATTTTGGATTTAATTAAAGAATGCACGAAAAATAAATCGAGACAGTGCAGGAGCACGTTGAGCGCCGTGACGCCCATACCCTAGGGCCGCGGCGCAGTGCAGGCGCATGTCGAGCACCGCGGCGCCCATACCCTAGGGCTGCGACGCCCATACCCTAGGGTCGCGACGCTTCTGCCTCGAATTTTAGGCCAGGCCCAAGGTCAAACCCTAATCCGGTTTTGATCTATTTTTCAACTATAAATAGAGGCATTCACCTCATTATTCAACACACCAATTTATGAAAATCATTCTAAGCCTTAGAGACTTAGAATCAAATACTCTCTCGAACCTCTGCCGGATTTCCTAGCTTTCCGAAAGAGAAATACATTGAAGCTTGGAGCTTGCAATTGGAAGGAAAATCGCGTGTGCACCACACAGTTGATAAAGATTTCCGATAATTCTAAACTTGTAAGTATATGCTTTATGTTACAAGTTTCATTGTTGTATAACCATACCAGAATTATTGTTGGGGTAAGTAAGAAACAAAACTTTTAAACTTCCGTTGTGCCTTACTTATATGCTTTGTACCCAACAAAAACCCTACACCAAATGTAGCAGTATTTTCTAGTTTACCAAACATAGCAAGTGTTGTTTTACAACACCTATAAAAGCGCAGTAAATCGAATTCGATTGCAATGACAAAGTTCCAATCAGTAATTTGGGCACAATCGGGGAGTTGCTACCACCGTCAAAATTGAGGAGATCAACTACAGAGTGGATGATAGATAATGATGGATGAAATCGAATTCGATTGCAATGACAAAGTCAGACTGCTCGAAGTTTAGGGGGTCGGGATATACAATTTTCATACACCAGAAAATAATTTCATATGCAATAAGTATATAACTGTATAAAATTTTATATAAAGTTCATATAAGGTATTTTTATATAAAATTCATGTAGGTTTCTGTATAAAAAAAATTCATATACGGATTCAGTATAAATTTTGTATAAAGTTGATGTTATGTTCTAAAAATATATATATAAGTTTTATGTAAAAAATCTGTATATAAATTGTATATATTGTTATTCTGATAAGTACATATAAATCGTATAAAATCTTATAAAACATGTACGATTTCTGATAAAGTTTATACAAAATCTGTATAAAATTGTATATATAAATCTGTATCAATTCTATGTAATTCATGATCAATTTTAAAAAAATTACATGTATGTATTATATATAAAATATGTATTTAAATTTTATATATATACTGTACGTCTAATAAAGTATGTATAAAAAGCATGTTTAAAATGAATATAAAAGTTTTGATTCTGATATTTCCTTTATTGTTCAACTCTAGCTATAATCTTCTATGCCTAGGAACACTTGTTGAACGAAATTGGAACAAAATAAACTAAGAATAGGGGAAAAGCTTAAAATGAGAACTAAATGATCTGAAAATGTAGAAAACCCAATAATAATGGCAGATCGTGTTTGTGAGAAAAGCACATCTTTTTTGCTCATTACCCAAAACACTAAGAAGCGGGAAAATCTTAAAATATGGACCAAGAAATGGGAAAATCTTGAAATGTGGACTTCTCCTACAACTTTGAGGATGATAAAATCGTTGAGGATGATTGTAAGGAGAAAGAGAATTGCAGTTGAAATTAATTTTGAGAGAAAAATTAAAATTAAAAATAGTATTCTTGACTTACGAAGATGTATGACACGACTCCCGAAGTAATCGGGTAAGTACTAGACAAGAAAATCTAAATTTGGAAGTTCTTAAGTAAAAGAAATGGAAAGGCTTGACCAAAGTCAATTTCGAGGTTCGGAACATGATTTTTGACTTAGTTGAATTGTTAGAATGAATTCCTAGGGGTTCGGGAGTGTTTTGCATCCTTGGTTTGGAAACTAGTTAAAGTTTTGAATTTGAGTTGACTACGATCATCATCGGATCAAGACGACCCCAAATCAGTGATTTAAAAATTCAAACAGGTTTGTATGATGATTTTGGACTTCTCTGCATATTTTGTTTTAATTCTGATGAGTTTCGAACGAATTTTATAGTATGTTGGGTGCTTTGGCACTGGTTTAAGCATAAAATTCATACAACTCAAAGGTTCGTTTTTAGTTCTAAAGATCGAAATTTTATTCCGAGACTTTCAGAAATTTGAAATGATTTATAGGACTAACTAGAATGTTTGATCTAATTCTGATAGGTCGCAATACGCTTTTTATCGCGAAACATGAATCACTTTAACGAGTAAAAACTCTATTTGACTGGGCAAACGCGTTTCAAATTGAGTTTCTAACTCAAATGTTTGAGTTTTACATGAATCTAAGCTACATTAAATGTCAAAGTTTGTCATTTTCAAGAGGGTTTTTGATAAAAGAACTACATGTCATTTTGACAGATCCATGAGTAATTCTTGATCAAATTTGGATTGTGAGTATAGATTATTGATCCTTGCGATGAGGGCTTTTCATTAAGGTATGATTTATCTACTTTCGACACTGTTAACCGAATTCTATCAACTCGGTATTTACAAATTAGAGGAAATTGTCAATTTACCATCAATCTTCCACCAATATTAGAAATTTGTGATACATTTGGTATTCATAGGAAAAATACAGCATAAAAATGTAAAATTTATCAAAATATGAGCTCGTGGACCGAATGGGTGTTATACCCGGTAAGGCAAATTTACAATTGATCTCGATTTGAAGTGATTTTAGAGGCAATCTTCACAATTTTTCCTGGGAGTTAGTTTCTAACCTTGATCTTTCTATTTCACCATAATTTCATCATTTATTTAGCGTTTTTATCCATGGTTTAGCTATAGAAATTGAGTTTTAAGTTCTAGAAGTTAAGAATATGAAATTCTTCAATTTAAAAATCGAATTGAAGTAGGATTTGAGTCATTTCGGGATTTAGAATCTATGAGTTATGGGTAAGCTGATTTTTGTGTGAAATTACATTTTGCACTCCGGGCTCAGTATTGCCTTTCTGGACGACTTTATGAATTCGGAAGATCAGTATAGAAATATGAATGTCTACAGACTCGTATGCTTATGTAGAATTCGTATTTGAACGTATTGAGATCATTCGTGAGCTCTGTGAAAGGGAAAGGATTTGTTGTGATTTTTGGACATCAAACTAGACAAGTCGAAACCTTATTTGTTGTTGGTCCAAAATGCACACATAAGTATACGCGGTCGTACAAGTAATATAGGATTTTGAAGTCCAGATATTGTACCCACAAAGACTTATACTTTGTACTGCTCAACTAATTCAAGCTCTTTCGTAACTACTCATGGAAGTAAAATCAGAGAATTTATTGGAACTAACTACGACTGAAAGAAGTAAATAGAATTGAGTATTTTGTGATTGAGACAAGTGTGACTAAGATTGTAAAATTTATCAGATGAGAATGGAATCCAAGGTCATGGCTTTCAAAAATCTGGTTAAGTCTTCCGATAGTTCTACCTATTTGATTATTTGGGTTACTATGATGGGTTGATGTTAACTTTATGGGTATCTCTTGAATTGGTCATAAGCCTGTAGATGCTACTCTAACGTCTATATCTCTATGATCGCTAGAAAATAACAAGAATGCATTTAAATCTCCATAACCAACTAAGAAAGGCTAAAGGGTATATCTCTATCCTCAGTAGCTAAACGTATTAATACGAACAAGGCCTATTTATTTTTATTACGTAAGTAATTCCCTTTCTCAAGTTCAACTTACATATCATAGATAGTGTTTAACTAGTGATCAAGTATTTAAACAATTAAGTGCAAGAATAAATAGGTAACCCAGTAATGGAAATCTAATAAGCAAATTCTAGTATTAAACTAACTTTCATGTATTTTTCATAATCCTAGAAAAGAGAAGTTTATCTACTCATGATTCGAAGCACAACGAATGAATTCATGAGAAAAATTAGGGTTCTATGAAGAAAAATAAAGTAAAGACAACAAGAATGAGAGAAGGTGGCTTACAAGTCTAAGAAATAATTCCAACACACCTCTCTAATAATAGAAACGTCTATTTATAATGTAGGATAGTAATATAAAATAAGGAAATCAAATCCCAAAAGAATTGGGAAAAACTGCCCGATGTCCGCGTTGGACCCGCATCGCGAATGCAACACGGGTCTCTTATGTGATTGCAGATGTCTGAGATTCCAAGTGTTGAAAATGTGTGATCAGTCTGTGACATGCCTCTGACGCATGAAATCCTCCCCTGCGACGTATGCTCAACGCGGTGATCTTTCCAGTTCTCAGATTGTTTCCTAAGTGTTGCGCGCATCCTCTCGTCACCTTGTTCTAGTGAAAATACTTTCAATTTCTACCTAAACTGCTCGTTTGTCCTTCATTTGTCCTCGTTGTACCTACACACACAGAACATACTAACATTAAATCGAATACAACAATTTCATTATAAATAAGGCGATTAAATACTAAATACAAGAGGTAAAGTGACGCAAAACATAAATATTTGTGCTAAATATCACCGCCCCCACTTAGACTTTGCTCGCCCTCGAGCAAACACTCACTACTCACCTTCATATCAAAAACTTATAACCATGCCATTCAAATAGGTGTACTCGAGCTTCGGTTAATACGACTATCCAAAAATTACGTCACAACCAAACATTAGGCTGATTCTCACAAAAGTCATGCCAATCAAGATTTTCAAAATTTTTAAAGACCACAAACAACCTTCTCAATCAACAACTTATTTTTAAAGGAGTATACGACTTAACGACACCACTCAAAGAACAATAGTTATGCTACCTAACCAAGAATCCAACACTTCACCAATATATTGTCAACTATGTGCCTTCACCGAAAGAAAGTTGTCCATATATCACACAAATCAATCAATTTCACTTCAATGGACATGACATTATCAAGAACACTCACTCTCACAAAGAAAATCACATGTCAAATATGATGAACTATAGGCTTTTCCGTAGGGTAACCGATTTACTAATATAAGTGTATCGAATCTAGGATCAAATAGGACTTAGCGGGTTGTAATGTAGGCTAAAGGACGGGTAGAAAATATTTTGGCTAAAATAGTGACTAACCTCCCTAAGCACTTTAATACTTATAACACTTAGCAATTCTTTCTCAATTTTCTTCACAACCAATCCTAACACCCACCAACACCTATTTCACCTAAAATCACCCAATTGTTTATTTAAGCACCAACTTTTAACACCACAAGTTAGAAGGAACCTTTTTATTTTATTTTTTTCTTCTTTTTTCTTTTTCTTTACTTTCTCTCTTTTCTTCCTTTTCCATTGAATTCCCAACTAACACGTAATAAAAAATTTCATTAGGTGCACCCATAGGCTTTACTAGATTTCACCAACAAACACCCTTTTTTTATTCAAATCCCAACTCTCATTTCATCAAGTTATCATTAAAGTGCTCAAGGAGTAGATAGGATCCAGATTAGGCTAATTTAAAAAGAAAGGGATGGATTTATAGACCGTTATCAAAGAAAAAGGCTAAAGGCTCAACATGGTTGACTAAGAATGCATATACGTATTGGTCGGACAAGTTAAAATTTTAGGCTAACAAAGAAATGCCTCTACCACTTCCTAAGTTACAACACACTTTATTTCATTTTACGAACACACAGGGCAAGTTCTAGACATCAATATAAAGCATGGATTATAAACCAAACAATCTCACACACACATGGCATATAATCAACACAAGAAGGATCCATATTGCCTCTCAAATTAAGCAACACAAACCAACGCTAAGTGGGTCATACGTGAGCCAACTACATACAAGTAAAGTGTTTCCGAAAGGCTATTTTTAAGGCATATTTTCAATTAAAACCCAAGATCGCTCATTTGTCAATATTTCACCTAACCCGAGTATCTAAAATTCAAATGGTCTAACAAGTTGGACTAATTTTCCCTCAAGACGGTCGTCATCCATCCATCATCGGGAAATGCCTCTCCTATGATGAAAAGAAAAGAAAAAATCCAATGGATACTTCATGCCACTACCAACTATCCTATAAACAAGAAAAAAATCATTTTCATTTATGCGAATTTTTGATTTTTTCAGTTTTACTACTAAGTTATGCTAAAAACCAAAAACAAATTAAAGGCTAATCCTATCAAAATAAAAAAATCCTAAGGCATAAGTATCCTCTATCTTGAGGCATACCTCCCACCCCACACTTATTTCATGCAATGTCCCCGGTGCATATGAATATATAAAAACAAAGGTAAGATCACATATACTCCCTGAGGCCCAGTAGGGCCTAGTTGTCATCCTCAGTGTCAGCATCTACATCTGCATCTGCATCCGCCAATACTTCATCCTCATCCTCAAGGGCTTGGGACTTCACTTCCTCCCATGCCATTAAATAATCTTCAACGAGATCCGCCAAGTTAACATCCTCATCGTCCATCATCCTCGTCACATCTCCAAGAAGAGCTCAAGAGTGTGTAGTATGTGGATCCTCAACGAATACACTCGAGAAATCCAGCTAAAAGTGTTCTCCAACAATCACTACCATCTTATGGAGTTGGGCCAGAAGTGTGGATTGGGCTGACCGTTCCTCACACGGGGTAAGAAAATGCTTAACATTCAGCACCTGGGCATTGCCATTAGAGATGTCAAGCATATCTTCTGGCCCTTAGAGAATTCTATAATCTGGCTTTGGCAAGCTGTCATCAATCCTCAGCAAATAAGCATTCAGTATGTTGCCAAAGTTGTCTTGTGGACTTGAACTCAGGCACTTTGATAATTTCTTGCAGCATCCAATACCTGATATTAACCGATTTCCCTGTCATGAGGAAGTTGATCAAGTGCGCTTTTTCTTTCAACACATAAGTGTAAAGGTCAAGGGGAATAATTCTGTAGTATAGAATTTGTAACCATACTCGAGCCTCTTTAGTGAAGTTACCCGTCCTCAAGCTCTTATGATTCCTATACTTCTCCGGATGCCTGTCCTATATGGCCTTAGAATCGACCTACATAATGTCTTCTAAATAGCCTTTTAGTCATTCCTATGGATTAAATCCTTCAGTGGCTCGATGGGGTGGTTTGAAACACCCAAATGTGCACACAAGGTCTCTACTGTCACAGTGACCTGACATCCCCGCAAGTGAACTAAATACGGACACTGCGCCTCTATTATCCTCCTGAGATAGATATTAGAGTAGACCTCAAGAATCAAGTCAATGTTGACTTGTCTCGGTATTTCAAAAATGGATATCCATCTCATGGACAGGATTCAGTTGTAGACATCTTTAAATCTACACTGCAAAGGGGTTGGGTGATTGCCCTCTCATGGACATATCTGGCTGAGATGTCAAACTCATCATAAAACTCCCAACCCTCTAACACAATATCTGCCCGAGGGTTCCCAACTAAAGCTCGAGGAATGGGGATTGCAGGTTGCTTGCCCCTTGATTACGATTTGATGCTCTTTTTAGCCATTAAGGGGTTAGATCTACCCCTCTTCGTGCCTTGAGAGGAGGAAGATGCGGTTTCTTTTCCCTTGCTCTTAGGGTTAACCATGTTGCCACAATTACCACACCAAAATAGTGAGTTCAATTCAAAATTAAGGGGTCGTGGAATGACCCCTCACTTGTTCTAACCTGTGGGTGAACCAACCCCAGACTTGCTTTCTACTAAGTTACAAAAAATGAAAAATAAGAAATTAATTAATCCTATACTACAAAAAGAAAATAAACAAACAAAAAAAAGACTCATGTTTTAGGACTTAGGGTGAGGATGTCCATATCCAAAATTTTCAATTTTTGGCCCAAATAGGAGCCCCAAGGGTTCATGCAATCCTCTGATAGTACAATGCTACTCAAGACTTCACAATTGCATAACAATTTTTGTTCAAGCATTTTTATGAACACCTTGTGGGCATAGAGTCATCCTTAAGAATTTGACAACAATGGGAGGTTGTGAACCCCTCCAAATTGCAATAGGAATCATCTCCTAGCCTTTAACACTTTGTACAATCAATCACAAACATACAATACCAAAACCCCACCCCAATTTCGCCCAAACCCACCACCTTAGGTTTCCAATCCTTAAAACTCAAGAACTAAAGTAGAATTAATGAGAAGTGAAGATTTCTCACCTTGATTGTGTTAATGGATGATGGATTGGAGTTCTTGAGTTGTATTTGAACCAAAGGGAGTTGGGAGAGGGTTCTTAAGAGAGAGAAGTTGTTATACTCGATTTTTTAGAGTAGTGAAATAAGAAATCATCGACCCTCTTTTTAAGTTTTAACATTTTTCAAACTGGACCCCCCTGTGTGTTGGATCTGTGCAAACCCATCGCGGGTTTTTAATTTTAAGAAATTTTTTATGACACCACACTGCATGTGCATCACGGGTCCATCACAGACTTTTATTTTTTCAAAAATTTTGGGGGACCCCTCGCTGCATATGCGTCTGGGGTCCATCACATATTTTTCTCCTGTAAGAAATATTTTAGGACCCGCGCTGCATGTGCGTCATGGGTCCATAACATGTTTTTAATACACTAAATTTTTCCTTATGTACGTCACACATGAACCTCGTTTAGCAAACCTGAAGCAAAATATTTTGATTTGTTTTACCTCATTTTGCATTCCGGCTTCTTCCCTAGTCCTGCAATATGAACAAACGTGACACTATAATACAATAGTTGGGTTGCCTCCCAACAAGCGCCTTAGTTAATGTCGTGGAACGACATCATTTTGTATTTTTTTCATATTTTCTCTATCCTACTATCAAAACTCGGGTTGCCTCCTGAGATGTGCTTGATTTAACATCACGGCATGACGCAGGCTCTCTCAAGCTCGTCTTAGCTCGACGAATGTCTTCTAACATTAAATGACTTCCCCAATGTAATGTTTCTCACACTGCCCATTTACTAAGATCGTCTTGTTAGAATGAAGCGGCTTCAGCTCAACCACTCCATGGGCAGTCACCCGCACTATCTCAAATGGTCCGGACAACTTACTTTTCAATTTCCCATTGAATACTTTGAGCCACGAATTATAGAGCATCGCTAGCTATCTGACCTCGAAGTCAAGACTTTGAATATGCTTATCGTGCATTTTGTTGGTCCTCTCCTTGTAAAGTTTCGCATTCTTATAGGCATGAAAACAAAATTTGTCAAACTCTTGTAGCTACAACAACCGCCTGTCTCCCACTGCTTCCATGTCCATATTCAGCTTCTTGATAGCCCAGTACGCCCCGTGCTCAAGCTCAAAAGTGAGGTGACACACCTTTCTGAAGACTAACCTATATGGAGAGGTTCCAATAGGAATGTGCAGTGCCGTTCTATAGGCCAAGAGCGCATAATCAAGCTTTAAGGACCAATCCTTCTGATTAATGCTCACTATATTCTCTAGAATTCACTTAATCTCGCAATTAGACACCTCAACTTGACCACTCGTCTTAGGGTGGTATGAAGTCACCACCTTATGCTTCACCCCATACTTATATAGCAACTTATCGAAAAGCCAATTGCAAAAATGTGTACCTTCATCACTGATAATGTTTCTAGGGGTTCTGAAGCGTATGAATATGTTCTTCTTCAAAAATCTGGCACCCACTTTGAGACATAGTCCACTACAACCAGGATGTATTTTTTTCCTTTAGATGGAATGAAGGGCCCCATGAAATCGATACCCTAACAATCAAATATTTCGATCTCGAGGATACTATTCAGCGGCATCTCGTAATGCTTCCCAATATTCCCCGTCCTCTGGCATCTATCACATGCCTTAATAAATGCATGATGTCACGACCTAAAATCTCATTGTGTTATGAGGGCACTTACCCTAACCCATAGGCGAACACCTACTCATACAACATAAGGAATACATAAATAAATGTGGAAAATAAAGAAGTAGAAGAGCAATAATTAACAAATCTTATATTAAATACGTAATTTGAAGGAAAATCCGAGATGATACGGTAGTTATGAGTACAAATCTCTAATACGAATACATGTATGAATAGAACAATACATAAACTATCTAAAAATAATAAGATATAAATATAAAGGATAGAGAGAACTCTAGTGCCAGGGAAAAAGTTGAAGGCTTACCCTGGACTCCGCTGATCACTCTCTCCAACGCTGCAACTCAAGATTCTCCTGTATATTCTGGCTCGGTACCTGCACATAGAGTGCAACATGCATAGTGTACGAGAAACATGTGTATGCAGCAGCATCGTCGATCGACCCTAGCTATAATAGTGGCGATGGTTGATACTTTCCTATACATGTCTACTACTTGGTTAATTAAATATAATAAGAGTCAATTAACCAGCATATCATTAATTCTACAGTTCAATAGTTTTCAAATATTAACAAGGTTCACGAGTCTTATCATAGTTCTCAATAATATTACCCAACCAACCTAAACCCCATAATCGGGTGTCTACCCATCAAGTCTCACAACTCAACCTCACAGCAATTAGAAGTCTCAAGTGTCTATATTTCCTTTATTAAGTCATAAGATCATACAGTTTATCGAAAATCAACACCGAGTACACAGAACGTCAAATACATATGAAAATGAGAATGAATGCAATGCATATGATATGTATGTATGCAATGGCCATATGTACCCGGTATACACACGCTGTTGCAGTAGCTGTAATGTGACCCATAGGGGACTCATGAGGTCCATCCGAAATGTCTTATCGGATACCAACTCTGTGGATGAAGTGTCATCATCAGTCATCACCCTTATATCATGTACCATATCCAACAACTAGCTTTCCAAGTCCCTCTCAACAGTAACTCAAAAATTCAAATGCCAATGTAATATGTATGAGTGAGATGTATATGTGTACACCATGCAATCAATATAAACAATACAAATCAGTATTATAAGTTCCTTTTCAAGTATCAGATGAGATGTAGAGTGATGAATGCATGACAAGTCAAATCAATGATATAAGTATCAAACATAGCTACGAGCCCAAATAATCAGCAATCATACCAAACTTAAGAAGATTTATGCACCGCGCTCATGGCCCGAAGGCTAAACACATAAACTCCTTCAAGTACATCATACCAGTTCATTAGTAACCCAAGATTAGTTCACCTGTACCTATATTAGTGCTTGTCACCTCACTAATACATGACCCCAAAATTCCCTATTATTCCCTTTAGCTCATTATTAGCATACCAACACATAACGTTATACTAGAGTCTAGTAAGTCTAAAATTGCCTAAATTGAAGCCGAATAACTCACGCAATAGACTTGCCTTTCCTCTGAGCCTCATCCCGAGCCCACTCTAGTCAATCATATCAATTATATGAGGTTATGGATCTAACAGTACACATATTTATAGGCGAAACTAAAGTCCCCAAGTTAAACTACAAAGGGACCCCAAAAAGTACCATAACATGTTAGATTGTCATAATCGCAAGTTAATTTAATAACAAAATCCAATTGGATCCTCAATTTCATAAATTGGCAAAAAGCTCCAATTCTAACCCTAGCAATTTCCCTAATCCCTAAAGGGTTTATAACATGTAATTGGTCAATTAAATATCATCCACTAGTCTAATACAACACTAGTTTACAATATCAACAACAATAAACGAATCATCAACCCAAATCCCCAAATACAACTCTCTTATACTCAACAAGGTTCTCCTCTTATTTTCCCCTATTTAAGAATCATGCTTAGGATATAATTTAACTTGAACAAATTAATAGAAAGATGGAAGGTTACCTTAATGATAAAATCTTCAAGAATCTTACTGTCCAAGCAGTAGAACCAAGGGGGGTAGTTTGGGAAATGAGAATAGAATTCTGGGTTATTAACTCTCTAAAATATGAACAGTGTTCCCACTTCGGCGGTATCGATTCCGCTGGAGCAGACACGCATCGGCAGAAACCCTATCTGCTAGGGCGTGTTCACTTAATATCGTGATCATCCGATGGGTGAAAAAAGTCTCCGCAGAGGTGCACCCCCCTGCGAGGAACATGTCCGCTAAGGCAGACCTTCGGCTCATGGAAGAACCTCGCTTTTGTGAGTCAGACCTCCGATGAGGCAGACTTGTGGAAGCGGAACCAAAGGCGCTGGGGCGAACACCAGACACCAACAATGCCTAAAACTCATCAATTCCCCGTCAACCACCCGAAACACTCCCAGGACCTCCCGTATACAAACCAAACATGCATTTCTATCAAAAAACACATTTCAGACTTACACGCGCACTTGAATTTCTCTGAAAATGTCTCTAAAGCTCGGGTTTGACTAAAGTCAAATTCTTAAGTTCTAATTCTAGAATTTAACAAACAAACCCTCAAAACACACCCGACTGCCTTGGGAACTGAACAAAAGGCTCGACCAAGTCATAAACGTCATTCTGAAGTGAATGGAACTGATGAAACCACGAAAAGAGTATGTTTACCTGAAAGTCAACTATGAGTCAATCGTCTCTATTCTCTTTACTTAAGATTTCCCAAACCTAACAAAAGGAAAACCTATCTGAACTGCTCGGGAGTCATACTACCTATCCCCGTAAGACACAAGCAAGCAAATAAAGACTCAGGAAGGGTAATTTAGGGATTTTAAGACAAAATAAGCAAAGTGAATTTTCGAGTTGTTACATCAGGTACCACTTAAATAAACATTCGTCCTCGAACGGTAAAAAAGGAAACACTTGAGCTCTCAAATAGCTCGGGATATTTAGCCCGCATATCATACTTGGATTCCCATGTAGCTTTCTCCATCGAGCAATTTCTCCACTGAACTTTTACGGAAGCTATCTCTTTGGACCTCAACTTTCGAACCTGCCTATCTAAAATAGCTACAAACCCCTCCACATAAGCTAGGTTCTGATCGAGCATCACCAAATCCCATCTAATCATATGAGAACCATCAACAACATACTTCTTCAACATCAACATATGAAAAATAAGGTGTACACCGGATAACCTAAGAGGTAAGGCTAACTCATACGCAACCTCACCAGGTCTGTCCACTATCTCAAAAGGCCCATTAAACCTCGGGCTAAGCTTGCCTTTCTTCCAAACCTCATTATACCCTTTATGGGTGAGACCTTAAGCAAAACCCGTTCACCAACCATAAACTCCAAAAGACAGACCCTCAAATCTGCATAGGTCTTCTATTTGCTCTGGGTTGTAAGAAGTCGATGTTGTTTCAACTTAACCTTACCCAATGAATCTCTCAAAAAATGAGTACTCCAAGATCGAACCTCAAAAGCATCAAACCACCCAATTGGAGAATGACACCTCCTACCGTACAAGGCCTTAAATGGTGCCATCTCAATACTTGAATGGTAGCTATTGTTGTAAGAAAACTCTGCCAAGGGTAAAAACTGGTCCCAATGACCCCCAAAGTCAATCTCATATGCTCGCAACATGTCCTCAAGAACCTACATTGTCCTCTTAGACTGGCCATCAGTATGAGGATGAAAGGTTGTACTAAGCTCCACTCTAGTACCCAATTCCTTCTGCATAAACCGCCAAACGTAAGAAGTTAATTCCGTACTCTGGTCATAAATGATAGAAATGGGAACCCTGTGCAGTTGGACTATTTCTCGGGTGTAGATCCTGGCCAATTTTTCTTATTATAAGTAGTTTGAACTGGAATTAAATGGGCAGATTTGGTCAACATATCCACAATGACCCATATAGCATCGAACTTGCCCAAGGTATGGGGCACTCCCACAACGAAGTCCATGGCAATCCGCTCCTACTTCCACTTAGGAATGAGCATCCTCTGAAGCACACCACTAGACCTCTAGTGCTTATATTTCACTTTTTGGCAATAAAAACACCAGGACACAAACTCCACTATGTCCCTCTTCATTCTACACTACTAATAATGTTGTTTCAGGTCACAGTACTTCTTTGTAGCTGTGGATAAATGGAGTACCTCGAACTATGGGCATCCTCCATAATTAATCTAGTCAAGTCACCCACTTTATGAACACAAACTTGACCCTTGATCCTCAAAATACTGTCACTATCAATAACACCCTCCATTTCCTCTCCCTAACAGCTTGTCACAGATCTTTCACAACTGAACATCATCGAACTACGGAGATCTAATCTACTCCAACAAGGAAGACTGCACCTTCACAAAGGCCAACACACTACCAGGCTCCAAAATATCAAGCACGACAAACTGATTTGCCAAACATTGAACGTCTATAGCCATAAGACACTCTACCACGTGCAACATAGCCAAACTATCCATGTTCACCGCCTTGCGACTCAAGGCATCCTCTACCACATTCGCTTTGCTCGGGTGATACAAGATAGTCATGTCATAATCTTTCAGAAGCTCCAACCGCCTACGCTGTGTCAAATTAAGATTCTTCTGATTGAACAAGTACTGAAGACTACAATGGTCGGTGTAAACCTCACAACGCACCCCATAGATATATTGCCTCAAAGTCTTCAAGGTAAACATGATCGCCGCCAACACACACCATAGGCGATCACTTTCCTTTCTGCATCAACACACACCCAAGACCCAATCCAAAAGCATCACAATACATATTAAGACTCTCTCTATCGATTGGCAATGTCAAAATAGGAGCGGTAGTCAATAAGGCCTTGAGCTTTTGACACCTCACAATCCTCATACCACGGAAATGGAACGTCATTCTGAGTTAATCTGGTTAACAAAGTTGCAATGGATGAAAATCCCTCCATGAATCACCGATAATGCCCTACGAGGCCAACAAAACTCCAAACCTTAGTAACTAAAGAAGGCCAAATACAATCTCCAACCGCTCGATCTTCTTGGAATCTACCATAATACCATCCTTGGTCACCTATGACCCAAGAAAGCTACCAAACTCAGCCAAAATTCACGCTTTAAAAACTTTGCATAAAGTTTCTTCTCCTTCAGAATACCAAGCACGATCCTCAAATGTTGTCTGTGCTCCTCCTCGCTTCGTGCGTATATCAAGATTTTATCAATAAACACAATCACGAACAAATCCAAGTAAGGTTTGAACACCCCATCGATCAACTCCATAAAGGTTGCAGGTGCATTGGTCAACCCAAACAACATTACCAGAAACTCATAATGCCCATATCTGGTTCGAAAAGCTGTCTTAGGAACATCCTTAGCTCTGATCTTCAGATGATGATTATCGAACCTCAAGTCAATCTTAGATAAGACCGAAGAAACCTGTAGCTGATCAAATAAGTCATCAATACGCATGATTGGATACTTGTTCATGATTGTCACCTTGTTCAGCTGCCTGTGTCATTACACATGCGCATAGACCCATCTTTCTTCTTTACGAACAACACCGGAGCACCTCAAGATGAAACACTGGGCATAATGAACCCCTTACTTAATAGATCATGCAATTACTCCTTTAATTCCCTCAAATCAACCGATGCCATCCGATATGGAGCTATAAAAATGGGCTGAGTGCCCAGCTCAAGATCAATACAAAAGTTGATATCACGGTCCTGCAGAACACCGGGAAGCTCTATAGGAAACATCTCTAGATACTCCCAAACTACCGTAACTGACTCCAAGGAGTTTCTACACTAGTATTACGAACATAGGCCAAATAAGAAATACACCCCTTCTTTACGATCTTCGAAGCCTTCAGAAATAAGATCACCATTTTCGAATACTGACTAAGAGTACCCTTCCAAACTAACTGAGGAATGCTTGGTATAGCTAAGGTAACAATCTAAGATATCATGATACAGAGCTAACCAGTCCATACCCAAAATAGCATCAAATTCTACCACATGCAAAACTTTCAAGTCTACCTGAGTATCATACCTTATCAATATAACTTCACAACCAAAATAAGCCTGATCTACCACTACAGAATCCCCAACAGATGTACAAATATGAATAGACATAGATAGAGACTCACACATCAAGTCCAAACTCAAAGCAACATAGGCAGACACATAAAAATAGGTAGACCATGAATCAAACACAATTGTAGCAGGTCGATGGAAAACTAAAAGAGTACTTGTGATCACAGCATCATAGTTCTCTACCTCGGGTCTGCCCAGAAATGCATAGAAATAGCCACGATCACTCGAAATATGATCACCCTCATGTATGCCACCTTAGTCAGACTGAGCACCACCTCAACCTATCTGTGGGCCACTTCTGCCACCCTGAGAACTACCCCTAGTACCCTATGACCCGCCTCTAGCCAGCTACCCTGCTGATCTAGATCCAGAACCTTGAGAACCCTGGTGCTGTCCACCACACCTTTGGGGTAATATCTCTTGAAATACCCAAGGTCACCACACTCATAACGACTTCTCGGAGTTGCTGTCGGTTGTTAAGAAGAACTAGCACCAGCATGACCACCACGACAAGAGGGATGATAAGAACTAGAGGTCAACTTCCCCAAACCATACAAAGTGCAAAAAGACTGGCCCCCTCTGATGTACACATACCAGAAGCAACGGGCCTAACACTCGATCAGTGATGACGTCCATTATAATGACCCTGGCCTCCAGATGAGGCAACTACCTGAGTGATGAATTGAGGCCTCTTGACTTCTCTCTCCTCATAATCCTCTCTCCGAATAAACTCATCCTTTCTCACGGCATCAACGGTCTGCTAGAAGGTGGAAGCGGTGGTAGCTATCTTTGTTGTAATCAACCAAAGAGGACATACCAACTCATTAGTGAACCTCCTCACCTCTTAGCCTCATCACGCAAAATCATCAAGGCATGGCGAGGCAATGCGTGGAAATGTGCCTCATACTTGGTCACAGACATACACCCCTAGCGTAACCTCTAAAACTGAGCTCGTCTAATCTTTCTGACACTGCGAGGCATGAACTTCTCCAATATGACATAGGTAAATAAAATCCAACTCATAGAAAGGGACCCTACTAGTCTAGGCTCAAGATAAGACCGCCACTACTACTTGGCCAGTCCGACCATATAGAAGGTAGTGTATTTAACATCACGAGAGTCTACTAATCCGAGGTTGTCCAACCTCTCATGTAAACTAATCAAAAATCATACGTGTCATCCTTGGGATCCCCATCATATCTGGGTGGATCCAACTTCCTGAATCTCTTGAACATGTTCTACTTCTTAATAGACATAATAGGCTGTGCAACTGGAGGTATAGCAAGACCAGGTATAGTCATACCTAAAAATTGAGGAACCCTAATAAGTGTTGTATGAACCCCTAGTGTCCAAAATCAGGACATAGCAGCATGGTCAGGAGTCTATCCTCCAACTCTATTATGAGAACCATCAGAAGTGGCTAGATAAATACCCTAAGCAAGAGTCTCCAAAAATCTCATCATGCGAACCGGAGTATCCTGTAATACCAGCATGTCATTGAAACCCGAGGGAATCTGATATGGTCCTTCCCCATCTGCCTGACCCTACTCATCACCATTTAGCAGAATCTGATCATCCTCTGGAATAACCTTTGGCCCTGGAGACTTCGCTCTAACACGAGTCCGAGCAACTAGTGATACTCAGCCTCCGGCTACAAGTCTAGGTCTAGCTCTACCTCTACTTCTACCACACACCCCGCCCCATGCAACACCTATGACAATTGGTGCAGGTATAGGTACGCGATCCTAATCTCCTCATGTTGCCAAATATGTCCTCACCATATATGAGAAAGAGTGAAACAAAGAGATTTATAATTCAATCATAGTAGAAACACATTAAAGAATGAAAGAATTGAAATTTCCTAAATGTCTTATAGCTCTTCATACCGATCCACAAGACTATACTAGACATCACTTCTATACTCATGAGACCATTAATTTTGTTCTCTGATACCAAGTTTTCATGACCCAAAATCTCATTGTGCTGTGAGGGTACCTACCCTAACTCATAGGCGAACACCTACTCATAAAATATAAGGAATACAAAAATAAATGCCGTAAAAAAAAGTAGAAGAGAAGTAATTAAGAAATCTTATATTAAATACATAGTCTGAAGGAAAACCTGAAATAATTCAATAGTCATATGTACAAAGCTCAAATATGAACACATGTTTAAATAGAACAATACATAAACTGTTTGAAAAATAACAAGATAGAAATATAAAGGATAGATGGAACTCCAGTGCTAGGGAAGAAGTTACGGCTTACCCTGGACTCCGATGATTACTCTCTCCAAAGCTGCAAGTCAAGCTGCTCTGGTATCTCCTGGCTCGGTACCCACTCATAGAGTACAACAAGAGTAGAGTGAGTATGGGATATACATGTACTCAGCAACATCGTCGATCGACCCTAGCTATAATGGTGGCGAAGGTCGATACTTTATGATACCTCTCTACTAGTTAGATAGTTAAACATAATAAGAGTCAATTAACTAGCCTATCATTAATTTTACAGTTCAATAGTGTTCAAATATTAACCAGGTTCATAAGTCTTATCATAGTTCTCAATAATATTACCCAACTAGGCAAAACCCCATAACCGGGCATCTAGTCCCATCAAGTCTCACAACTCAACCTCATAGCAATTAGAAGTCTCAAGTATCAATATTTTCTTTATCAAGTCATAAGATCATATAGTTTATCAAAAATCAACACTGAGTACATACAACGTCAAATACATATGAAAATGAGAATGAATGCAATGCATATGATATGTATGTATGTAATAGCCATATGTACCTAGTATACACACGCTGCTGCAATAGCTGTAATGTGACCCATGGGGGACTCATGAGGTCTATATACCCATCCGAAATGTCCCATTAGATACCAGCTCTGTGGCTGAAGTGTCATCATCAGTCATCACTCTCGCATCATGTACTATATCAAAAAACCGTCTTTCAAAGTCTCTCTCAACAGTAATTCAAAAGTTCAAATGTCAAGGTAGTATGTATGAATGAGATAGATATGTGTACACCATGCAATCAACATAAATAATACAATCAGTATTATAAGTTCCTTTTCAAGTACCATATGAGATGTAGAGTGATGATTGCATGACAAGTCAAATAAAGGATATAAGTATCAAACATGGCTACGAGCCCAAATAATCAGAAATCATACCAAACCTAAGAGGATTTATGCACTGCGCACACAACCCAAAGGCTAAACACATAAACTCTTTCAAGTACATCATACTAGTTCATTATTAACCTAAGATCAGTTCACCGGTACCCATATTAGTGCTCGTCACCTCACTAATATGGGACCCCTAAATTCCCCATTATTCCCCTTAGCTCATTATTAGCATACCAACACATAACGCTATACTAGAGTCTAGTAAGTCTTAACTTGCCTGAATCGAAGCCGAAATACACACGCAATAATCTTTCATTTTCTATGAGCCTCTTCATGAGCCCATTTTGGTCTATTATATCAATTACATGAGATTAGGGATGTAACGACACACATATCTATAGGAGAAACTAGAATCCAAAAGTTAAACTACAAAGGGACCCATGGCCACATTATCAAAACTCTAACTTTATTACCCAAAAAGTACCATAACATGCTAGATAGTCATAATCTCAAGTTAATTTAATAACAAAGCCAAATTGGATCCTCAATTCATGATTTGCGAAAAGATCCAATTATAATCATATAAATTCCCCCAATTCCCAAAAGAGTTTATAACATGCAATTGGTCAATTAAATATCATCCACTAGTCTAATACACCACTAGTTTACAATGTCAACAACAATAAACCAATCATCAACCCCAAATCCCCAAATACAACTCTCTTATACTCAACAAAGTTCTCCTCGTATTTCCCCCATTTAAGAATCATGCTTAGGATATAATTTAACTTGAACAAATTAATAGAAAGATGGAAGGTTACCTTAATGATAAAAAACCTCTTGAATATTCAAGAAGCTTACTGCCGAAGCTCTAGAACCAAGAAGAATATTTTAGGGAATGATAATAGAATTCTATGTCATTAACTCTCTTAAATCTGAACAATGTTCTCGCTCCGGCTGAAACTATTCCGCTGTAGTGGACACGCTTCAGCGGAAACCTGTCAGCTGGGGCTTGTTGACTTAAAATCCCAATCATCCACTAGGGAGGAAGAAGACTCCGCAGAGGTGCACCCACCCCTACGAGGAACATGTCCGCTAAGACCAACCCTCGGCTCATAGAAGTACCTCACTTTTGTGAGCCAGACCTCTGCTGAGGTGGACCCGCGGAAGCGAAACCAAAATCACTGGGGCGAACACCAGACCCCAGCAATGCCTAAAACTCACCAACTCCCCTTCAACCACCCGAAATGCTCTTAAGACCTTATGGATACAAACCAAACAAATATTCCTATAAAAATAAATTATAGACCTGCTCGCACACTCGAATTTCTCAAAAAATGTCTCTAAATATTGGGTTTCAGTAAAGTAAACTCATAAGGTCTAATTCCAAAATTTAACAAACAAATTATCAATACAGAGCCAGTTTCCTCAGTAACTGAACTAAAGTCTCGACTAATTCATAAATGTCATATAGGAGCTAATGGAACTGCTGAAATAACGAAAAGAGCATGCTTACCTAAATGTCAACTATAAGTCAAACTTCTCTATTCTCTTAACTTTAGATTTCCTAAAACCTACAGAAATAGATCCCAAACCTTTCCGAACTCCTCGGGAGTCATACCACCTATCCCCGCAAGTCACATGAAAACAAATAAAGACTCGAGAAGGGTAATTTAGGGATTTCAAGGAAAAATAAGAAAAACAAATTTTCAAGTCGTTACACGTGAGCATGTTTGAAAAATGTTGGCAAAAAAAAGCCCGACTGGAGTACCTTTGCTGCAGTCCGATCACCATTATGAGGATCCCCATAAGGTGATGAATAAAAGCTCTCAAGAATCACAGTCACTCATCAGGAAATTCACTATGTCTGCATACCATGGTAGCTCAGCAAACTGAAGAACAAAAAGTTGTTCATATATAAATGTCTCCTTGATGGTTATTCCCTCATCAACATGTTCTCGATTCTCAAGTCTGGATAGATTATCCGCAATTGGTTCTTTGTGCCCTATCGATCAAGAATCTCAATATGAAACTCTTGCAACATCAACACCCAACGAATAAGCCTGGGCTTCACATCCTTCTTCATATATAAGTAGTGGAAAGTCGTATGATCTATGTACACTATTATATTTTTCCCCATCAAGTATGATATGAATTTGTCAAACCACCGCCAACAACTCTTTCTACATGACTATGTAGTTCATTTGTGTTGTGTCAAGTGTTTTACTAGCGTAGTAAATGGGATGAAAGATCTTATCCTGTTTCTGATCGAGAACAACTCCAATAGCAAAGTCACTTGCATCACACATCAAAATAAATGGCAGAGTCCAATCGGGTGCAATAATGATCGGAGCAATCGCCAACCTCAGCTTCAACTTATCAAAAGCCTTCAAACATGCCTCATGAATTATGAATTTTATATCCTTTTCCAGCATCTTACACATCGAGTTTGTGATCTTGGATAAATTCTTGATAAACCACCGATAGAAACTTGCGTGCCCTAGAAAGCTGCGTATCCCTTTAACAAATATCGAGGGTGGTAGTTTCTCAACTGCCTCGACCTTTGCTTTGTCAACCTCTATGACTTTTTGGACATCTTGTGCCCAAGAACAATACCTTCTCGAACCATAAAGCGACACTTCTCCCAGTTTAGCACCAAATTAGTTTCCACACAACGTGCAAGAGCAGCATTAAGGTGGCACAGACACTTGTAGAAAGAATACCCGAACACTAAAAAGTCATCCATGAATACTTCCACATATTTCTCCACCATGTTGGGAATCATACATTTCTAGAAAGTACCTAGAGCATTACATAACCTGAACAACATCCTCTGGAATGCGAAAGTGCCATAAAGACATGTGAATGTGGTCTTCTCCTGATCTTCTAATGCTATCATAATCTGATTGTAACCTGAATAGTCATCTAGGAAACAAAAATAATCATGCCCTGCCAGTCGATTGAACATCTAGTCCATGAATAGTAAAGGAATGTTATCATTTTTGGTGGCAGTGTTAGCTTGCGATAGTCAATACAAATTGACCAACCAATAATCGTTCTCTGAGGCACAAGTTCATCCTTCTCATTCTTCAAAAAATTCATGCTCCCTCTTTTCGGGACACATTGCACAAAGCTCACCCAATTACTGTCAGAGATAACATATATAATTCTGGAATCAAGCCACTTAATCACCTCCTTCTTCACTACCTCTTTCATGATTGGGTTCAACCTTCACTGATGTTCAATACTCGACACGTTCTCCTCCTCCATTAGAATCTTAGGCATGTAGAACACATTGTTGTTCCCTCGGATGTCTGCTATGGACCATCCAAGAGCTCTTATTCTGTATCTAAACACCCGCAGCACATGCTCAACCTACACATTAGACAAAAATGTCAAAAAGATCATAGGCAGTGTGTTATCACTTCCAAAATAAGCATACCGAATATGAGAAGGTAAGAGTTTAAGTTTAAGAACCAGTGGTTCCTCAATGGAGGGTTTTTGTTTCTTCCAAGTAGTTAGTCTGTTGAGCTCTTCAAACGGTCTATCTTCCTGCACAAAGGCACAAGAAGTGTTAAGAATATAAAGACACTCCTCGACTGCCTTATCCTTCATCAAGTCTCCACTATATACTAATGCTCTTTCCAATGGGTCTCTGCTAGCTAGAAAGTGATCTAGCTCCATGGATGTCATGTTAGGCTGTACTATAGTAATCATCTTCAATTCCTCATAATGAGCAAGCAACTTGGTAGCTTAGAACACATCAAAAGTTGTCTCTTGCCCATCTACTGTCATTGTCATCTTGCCCTCTTGAACTCGAATGATAGCATTAGCTATAGCCAAAAATCCTCTCCCAAGAATAATGGGTACTTGCTTGTCATCCTCATAATTAAGAATAATGAAGTCTACGGGAAGAATGAATGGTCCCACCCTCATGAGCACATCATCAATTATACCATCCGGGCAAGCTAAAGATATGTCAACAAGCTTCAAAGTCACAATCATTATTTTTAACACAAAAGTAGGAATCAATTTGATAATAGCCCCCAAATCACATAGTGCAAGTCCCACCTCAAAGTTCCTAATTTTTATTAAAATAGTAAAACTTCCTGGATCTTTCAACATTGGATGAATTATACTCTTCACCCTTAAACTGCACTCCTCTGTAAGTGCCACCGTTTCAAACTCTGTTATTCTTCTTTTGTTTGTAACAACGTCGTTGATGAACTTATCATATTTTGGAACTTCTTGCAAGAGCTCCACCAATGGGATGTTGATATGTACCTATTTCAGGATTTCAAGAAACTTCTTATAAGCTGAGTCTTCTTTTGGAATCTTTGTGGAAATAGTGGGGGAGGTTTGATTACCACAACTTCCGACTGCTCTGCTGCTTTCACATCACCTTTTTGTTCAGATTCTATCTTCTTAGCAGAAATTAACTCATAACTCATTTTCTTTCTTTTTGGAGGGACTTCCTCTAACTGCCTCCCATTCCTCAATGATACAACATGATAGTGCTCTTTCGAATTCTTCTCAGTGTTGCTTGAAAGAGTACCCTGAGGTATGATATTCTACAAAACTGCCATCTTTCCCACTAGCATTCTAACTCATGAATGGATTTCTATACCTCGGTATTCACCTTATATTGCTTTGCCATAAATTACCTTAGCAAATCCTCCATGGACGTGCTCGGTTGTTGCATTTGAGGTTGCTGAAAATTATTATTATAGGGCCTCTAATTATTATGATTTCCACTATAAGAAAGATTTGGATGATTACAGTGGTTCCGATTATAGTTGTTGCAAAACTTATAACCCTGGTTACCATACCCATGATTTTGTTGCCCCGTATAGTATATAGACTTTGGATTCTACAAAAAAATTCACGTATGCATGCTCATCACCACAAACCTCACAAGAAACTTATACCTGCTTCACTAGATTGGGAGCTAGAACATTAACTAATATATTAACGGTGTGGGCAATCCTGCTTACTTCTGCTCAAAATGCTGTCATCTCATCTACTTGAAGTACCCTAGAAGCTCTCTGAGTGATCCCTGAATGGCCTGTATCTGTATAAGATTGAATACCTGCATATATCAAATTAAGGAGTACTTCTATCTCCTCATATATTTTTACCAAGATCTGACTCTTAGTAGTAGCATTCAACAATGCTTTAGAATCATGTCGGAGTTCCTCAATGAAGTTGTGTGGAACTAACTCCTTTAGGAATCTGTGATGTGGGAAATCTCTAAACTAGCTCTTGTATCTCTCCCACACTTGTGTTATCTCCTCCCCATCCCTTCGAGTAAAACTAGCAATTCTCCATCTCAATTCTTTCATTCTCCTAGAGGGGAAGAATTTATCAAGGAAAAGGCTGGACAATATTTCCCAAGAACTAATAGAGCCAGGCGGCTCATTCTGCAACCATTCCTTTGCCTCTCCGATCAATGACAAAGGGAACAATGTTAACTTCATATATTCGTCGGAGACTTTTTTATAGTGAAAATTTACACTCAGCTCAATAAATGCCATTAAGTGCTTATGTGGGTCTTCATGTGGCTTACCCACGTACTGACACGTATTCGGCACCAGCCGCACTGTACCTTCTTTCAGTTCAAAATTCCTTGATGGTAGGCTTAACGATAGCCTTCAATGTATTCTCTAGGTTGGGCTTAGCAATATTAAACACAGGAACTCGTTGTTGTGCCATCTCTACGACTAAAAGTTCTCTGTTTTCTACTAATCCAGGAGGAACCTCTTCAGCCTACTTATTTGCTTTGTGAAAAGATCTCTCAATTTCGGGATCAAAGTCAACCAACGGTTTTTCCTGACTTCGAGTGTTTGGCATAAAAGTACCAATTTGCTGAAATGTACAAAATGAACCAAAGAGTAAAAACTTGAATAGAGCAAATGGAATTCAAACTTGAAAAACAGTTAATATTTCTATGTCGGCAACGACGCCAAAAACACGTAAGTACACGTAATCGTACAAGTAATACAGGATTTTGAAGTGTAGATATCGTACCCATAGATACTTATACTTTCTATTGCTCAACTAATTCAAACTCTTTTATATCTATACAAGGGAGTAAAATCATGGAGTTTTGTTGGAACTAACTACGACTAAAATAAATAAATAAAATTGAGTATTTTGTGACTGAGAAAAGTATGAATAATACTATAAGATTTATCAGATGAGAATGGAATCCAGGGTCATGGCTTTCGATAATCTAGTTAAGTCTTTCGATAGTTCTACCTATTTGATTTTCTGGGTTACTAGTTAATAAGTTGATGTTAACTTTATGAGTATCTCTTGAATTTCTCACAAGCTTGTAGATGTTACTTTAACGTCTATGTCTCTATGATCGCTATATAATAACAAAACGCATTTATATCTTCGTAACCAACTAAGCAAGGTTGAAGGGTATATGTCTATCCTCAGTAGTGAAACGTATTAATACGAACAAGCCCTATTTATTCTTATTACGTAAGTAAGTTCCCTTTCTCTAGTTCAACTTACAAACCTTAGATAGTGTTTAACTAGTGATCAAGTAATCAAATAATTAAGCACAAGAATAAATAAGCAACATAGTAATGGAAATCTAATAAGCAAAATCTATCATTAAACTAACTTTCATGTCTTTTCCATAATCGTAGAAAAGAGAAGTTTAGCTATTTATGATTCGAAGCACAACTCATGAGAAAAACTAGGGTTCTATGAAGAAAAATAAAGTAAAGACAATAATAATGAGAGAAGGCAACTTACAATTCGAAGAAATAATCCCAGCACGCCTCTGTAATAATAAAAATGTATATTTATAACCTAGGGTAATAATCTAAAATAAGGAAACCAAATCCCAACAAATCGAGAAAAACTGCCCGATGTTCGTGTCACGACGCGGGTGTCTTATGAGATTGCAGAAGTCTGAGATTCAGAGTGTTGAGAATGCATGATCAGTTCGGACACCCATCTAACGCATTAAATCCTCCTCCACGATGCATTCTCAATGCGGTGATCTTTCCAGTTCTTAGATGTTTTTCTCAGTGTTGTGCGCATCCTCTCGTCACCTTGTTCCAGTGCAAATACCTCCATTTTCTATCAAAACTGCTTGGTTATCCTTTATTTGTCCTTGTTGTACCTACACACACAAACCATACCAACATAAACCAGAATACAATGATTTCATTATAAATAAGGCGATTAAAGTACTAAAAACATGATGTAAAGTTATGCAAAACATAAATTTTTGTGCCAAATATCACTTGACTCTATTTAAAGTATGTGGTTGGTAATTTAAGTAATTATAAGATAAATTGATAGTAAATGGTCCCATACTTTTGAGGTGATGAACACTCTCGTGTTGGATATTGGTGCCTTGATTTGAGAAGTTGTGTAGTATTCAATTATTTACTTTCCTTGTAAGAATGCTAATGCAAGTGGTCATTAGTTGATAGTGTAAGTTTATTGATGAGAGTCATGATGTGAGATATGAATATCCTACTTGATGTTTTTATGATATATACCTCTCTTACTTGTTGATTATATGTTCTCATCACTCTAAAATACTTGTTTAAAAAAGAAAAAGAACCAAGTTGAGCTTTTACTTTATAGCATTGTTGCTTATTTAGTGTGCATGTTATATTCATACTTTCATATGGTATCTCATGCATATTACACTTGAGGATACATATATGATGCCCGATGGGAAATGGTTTAGTGAAGCGGATGATAGCCGAATTGGCTAAGTACAGGTGATAAGAGCTGAATTGGTTAAGTGTTGAGATTGAGAGCCTAAATGACTAAGAACCCACTGGAAAATGGTTTGAGGTGGTGTTTGGACTTCACGAGTCACATATTTCATATTACGTAGCGTGTGCATACTAGTGATAAAAGGACTTTGTGTTGCATTTGGATATCATATCATATCCTTTCAAATTCTCATATTTTACTTACTGGATTGAAAGTATGACTTTATGAACTAATAGTGGTTTAGTGTGGAAGTAAGCGTTTGGAAGATCAACCATCATCACAGTTATAGTTTAGGATTGGTCGACGATGTTGCTGAGTACATGTTGATTTTTCGTACGCACTCTATACTTGTTGCACATTTATGTATGCAGAGTCTTGTTGTAGTACTACCAGAGCATGAGGTTTCACCAATCATTGATGAGACATACTCGAGGGATTGAGGTTGAGATGCTGACTGAATCGTGGCACCAGATTCTTCTCTTTCGTATTTTTTGTCATTTATTACATTCAGAAAATATTTCAGATATTATTCCAGACTTATACTTTTTATTCCAATAGTTCTTATACTTGTGACATTAGATTTTGGGGTTGTAGTACTTATTTCCGCTTATTTATGACATTGAAAAGGCTTTCTTTGTTTCTTTTCACATAATATTCTTGTTTGGAACTCGCTTAATCGGTTGTGAATAGTTCTATTATAGAGTAGGGGTAAGTGCCTTCATGGTTTGAAATTTGGGTGGTGACAATTTGTATCATAGCTTTCGGTTCACCGGTCTTCTAAGTACAAGATAAATTTTTAGTAGAGTCTTGCAGATCAGTATGATGAGCTCCATACCTATCGTTGAGAGACTATAATACATTTAGAAAACTTCCATTCTTTCATTCCTTATCATGCATATATGATTTGATTTAAAGTCTAAACTTTTTTGTTTCAATCTCTCACTAATGGTAAGGACACGTTCTCGAATTCACATGCGAGCAGCTGGGGTGACGTGTGGTATGGTAGGCGATGTATCACCATGCTAAGGATGCGTGACCAAGTTCATAATTCAGTTATGACTTGTAGACTCAATTTATTTGGGTTTTCATTCAGACTCTTACTTCGATGATACCCTAGGAAATGGGAGTGACGGTACAAAGGACTACATTCATTGCCATGTCTTCTTCAGCTAATTTCTAGAAAGTTGAGAGAGTGTATCTATGACATAAGGAGTAATGAGTAGTGAGTTGACAACTTAAATTGGTACAGTCAGCGAAGTAACCACATTATAAATGTTATGATTGAGAATGCTACTCCTGGGAGGCTTAGACGTAACATAAAGTCTTGAGATGTAATGAGATGGGATAGCTACTAATATCCTAAAGACAAAAGAAAACTTAGATTGAATTTATTGACCGATCAAGAAGGATAGTTTATGAGGCTATGAAGAGAAGTTGGGAAAGAATATAAATCTGAAAGGTGGCCTTTTGTGATAAGGTATGAGGAAGTAGGGCTCTGAATGGGTGCTTGTTGTAATGACCAGTTAGGTCATTTTCGTTATTTACCTATTTTCCCTTTAATGACCCTTTCTAGATTCCTTACGGCATATTTGATATGCGGGGATAAGTGGAACGACTCCCAAGGCCATCAGGTAGACATATAAGAAGGAAATCCTAGTTTTGGAAATTGGAACTTATAAGTTTGGAAAATTTGACTAAGAGTTGACTTTTGAGTAGATGCATCCAGAACTAAATTCTGATGGTTCTGTTAGCAACGGAATGTGATTTTTGACTTCGATGGATGGTTTGGACAAGTCCTGAGTGATTTGGGTGAGATTCAGGTAAGAATGTAGATTTGTGAAAGTCGTTAAGTTAAAAGATGATATTGGTTGACTAAAGTCATCATTGAGGGTAATAGTGTCTTTTTTGAAGTTTTATCGATTCCCTTAGGACTAGAATATCATTAATGACTTGGTAGAGTCGTTGGTTCCATTCCAGAGGTACTCAGGAGTATTTTGGACTCTTGTTTAGAATTCTAGCTTTTAAGGAGCATTGGAGTTGACTTTGGTCAACATCGATCAAGACGACCTCGTATGACAATTTCAAGTGCGTGAACAGATTTTTTGCGTGTTTTATGAGTAGTTTGCATATTTGGTTTGGGTGTAAGATCAAAGTTTGGGACTTGGCTGAGTTGTCTGGTTTCTAGTGCATCACACCTGCGAGGATAGACTCTCACCAGCGAAGATGCACCTGCATAAGGTGGGCACATGAGGGATGGGGTTGCACCTACGAAAGGGGCCTCACACGTAACATGGCGCACCTGCGCATGGAGCCCCATATCTGCGAAGTTGGGAACCCTAAGTGGACCTCGCACCTACGAGATTTGGGCCATAGATGTGGGCTCGCAGGTGCGAGTAAGTGGTCGCTGGTATGAGAATCGCTAATCAGTGGCATTAACTTTTGCAATTCGACTTAGCTCACTTCATTCTCATATTTTGAGCTTGGGGTCTCGGTTTGGAGAGTAATTTGAGAGGATTTTCAAGGTTATTCAAGCGGGTAGGTTCCTAATAACTCTTATAATTATTTTATTGATTATATTGGGATTCTATGGTAGATATCATGATTTAGGTTAGCGATTTTCGGGGAAAATAGCCATTATTCGTATGAACTCCTAGATCCATGAAGGACATGTGCATCTTATAAATTATAGGGTCTAAAAAATGAAATTCTTCAATTGATTATGAATTTGATGTTAGATTTGGATGATTTTCGGTATGTAGACTCCATAGATGTTGGGTAAATTGATTTTTGGATAAATTTTGTGTTTTGCCCTTCGAGGCTCAAAATCCTATTTTGGGGGGACTTTATGGGTCTGAAACTTTTAAATAGGAATATGGGTATCGATAGAATCGTGTGTTAACATATTTTCCATATTTGAATAGATTTGGACTTTTCAGAGACATTACAAACATGCAAGGCTTCGTTGTGACTATCAGACTCCTATTCGAGGCAAGTTGAGATTATGTACCTTATTCAAAGCATCATGGTTGGCATAATGAACTAATTATGAGAGTATTTATGAGGTAAAAAACACTTGTATAGGGTACCCGTGACATGTTATGGTATTTGTTCTATTTAAATTGTATAGTTGGTTTGAATGCCATGCATTGGGCACTAGCTGATAGATTAGTATGATCCCTTAGATCCGCTATTGGGGTATGAAGCATATACTTTCTATCTCATTATTACAAGAATGTGTTATATGTGATTGTGTGTTCCCATCACTCCTATATACTAGTTTAAAAGTAGAAACGAAGCAAAAGATCAAGTCTTTGTTGTGTAATTGCTTAACGGTTGGATCTGTATATAAATTTATTAAAAGTTGAATCTTATTGTATATCTTGGATTCTTATTATTTTGCATGTCATATTCATACTTCATATGGTATCTCAAGCATGTTATACTTGAGGACACATATGTGGGTCTGTGAGGAAATCATTTCAAATGGAGTTATGAATGGATATGAGCCCAAGTGGATAGATACAGGTATTTGTGAGCCTAGTAATTGCTGAGAAACCCAAAGGGAAGAATTCCGGGTGGTATATGGACCTCACGAGTCTCCCATGGGTCACGATTCCTTAACGTTCGAACATGTGTGTAACGGTGATGGAAAGGCCTTGCATTGCATTTGCATTTCATTTTCATCTCATATCATTCCATTTTCATCTCATATCATTCCATTATATCTTGGTTGTTTGATGCCTAAATTGTTGATTAAACTCTATTGATTTGGCTATGTTGATACCTTATCAGACTTGACGAATTAGATGCTACAACCTAGGCTTGGACTCATGATTTAAGTGAACTTATAATTATTGTTGTTGTGGTGAACTAATGGCAATTAGTGTGAAAGTAGTATTCAGAAGGCCAACCCTTGTCTCTGTTTAAGACAGGGTCGGTCGACCATGCTACTGAGTACATGTTTTTCTCGTATTCATGCTACATTTGCTGCACCTTTTTGTGTGCAAGATCTATTCTTAGTTGTAGTGTACTTTGCGACTATCCAGTCACTGAGGAGCTAACTTAGAGAATTCGGGGTGAGCTACCAGATAATTCGTAGCACCAGATTCCTCTCCGATTTCACTTTTCTGTCTTTCTATTACTAGAGAGTTATGTATTTCTGAATGTATTCACAGACTTGTATTCCTTAGTTCATTCTTGTACTAGTGACACCAGGTTTTCGGGGAAGTTTGTACTCTTGTACTTCTATCTTAAGGTTTCATTAAAGATCTAATTTTTTTTATAATTTATTATTTCACAATTGATTTCCTTTATAAAATTAGATAATTGGGTTGTGGTTGGCTTACTGACTCGTGTGAGTTAGTGCCATCAGGATTTATCAAAGGTCCTCCCTAAACCCTAAACCCTAAACTCACACAAGAACCAAAGGTCCTCCCGGAGAACCAACAAAAAACTTACAATTCCGGATTGAAAGACTTAGCAAAATGAGTAAACACTTAAGTTTTATATATCATTAAACTCTGAATTTTTCAATGGCCTAAGGCATCTATTTATTGTACAAGGAGACTATTCTAGAAAGCAAATGAAAAGACATAAACTAGAACCTAGTGTGGACGCACATGGATTGACTTGGTGACCAAGGGAGTTCGGCCAACCCTTCCTATCCCCTAGTACAAAATTGTTTCCTCCTATGTAACAATATTCATGAACTTGATTCTTCTAACAACCTCATATTCTTGTAATGTGTGGAAGCTTCCATTATTGGTATTTGTTTGGAGGATCAATTCGACCACCTCTTGGTCACCTCTTGGCTGAATTTGGAGCCTTCAATGTTGTCAATTATGTGGTTTAGATGTCCTCTTGGAATCTGTTTGTTCTAGATGGTTGTTGTCCTTGCCATCTTGTCGGCCAAGTCATCCTTTGTCCTTGCCATGGTGAACTCCCGGCCTAGTCACCTTTGTGACTTATTAATTATGTCTCAATGTTAGTTATTACATAGCACACTATGTCCTAATCTAGAAACTAAGCTAAGAATAAAATACAAGTTAAAAGAATATACATGGTCTCGGCAAAGACCAAACAAGAAGGCCGAAAAAAATACACGGCATCTTAAATATTCACGTCACAACTCCAACGTCATTCCATTTTCCATGCCATGTTAGGCATCCAATTGTGGAACGACGTGCCATTGTTGGTACTCTTGGTAAAGCTCTTTTTGACTTTGGTTGAGAGTTTAAGTCCGCGGGGTGATTTACATCATTCTCCCCTTCTTTGAAGGAATTTTCCCTCAAATTTGTGCCATCTAAATGTGAAATTTTTTTCTCAACAACAAGTGTTGATATAATATTTCCACCATTAGATAGGACCGGAAGTCTTATCTTATAGCCGCCTTCTTAAAAAATTTCCAAATAAGGATCCGAATACACGATAAATGGTTTTGACTTAACATGATGGCCGCATAGTTCCATGAATTCCATAAGATACAATGCCTTGACATAGATAGGATAATGGTGACATACACCTTGTTTCACATTTGCTCACATTAGTTTCACATTTGCTCCCTAATGGCCTTTCACAGCTTGTCATGGTTAGCACCGGGATTCCACGAATCTGTTCCTTCAAAGGTTTATAGATTTGTGTTATTCCTTGGAACCATTCATGCACACCATTTCTCCTTAGTTCGTTGGTAAGGGCACCAAAGGTACAATAGCCCGGAATGGGAAGATGTGAAAAGAAACCGAACCAAGGACACCATTGGCCATAATGACTCCTATAGACTCAGACCAACTTTGGATACATTCCAGCTCAGGTTGGTTAGCACATACGTCCTCAGAAGATGTCAAATATCCTAAGTATGGACGTGATATCTCATGTAAGGAAGAGTTTTGGGTGTCACACCATCCAAACGGTATTAAACTCTATTTGTTCACACCAAGCTCAATCCCGAGGCTCATCTTCCATGCATCTTTCTCTCGGATTCCCATTTGAAGGTAGCCAATTTTCAATTCCATCTTGATGAAAAATTTGGCTCCTCTTAATCCATCAAAAAGGTATTTCAAGCTCGGCATAGGAAGTTTGTTCCCTATGATGAAGTTGTTGACCTCTCGGCTTTCAACACACGTATGCCAAGTTTCACTTTATTTGGACTCCATCAAGATTGTGGGCTTGTATGGATTGTGGCGATAGGATTGATGACTAACTACTGAACTTTTTGGAAATAAACCAAGAGTAAGTCCAATGCCTTCCATCGTTGGTTGCCCGTTTGCATGATCATCTGCACATAAATCTTTCGATTCCTCCAAGAGTTCCTCCATATCTATAGAACTCCCCTTCTTAGGTTATTCCTCTATCTTTTATGCATTAGGGAAGGGTGTTTCGGAACTTTCCTTGGCTTTGTATTCTTCCAAGGACTTCTCAACATCTTCACGTATCACAAATCGGGGGTTGGGACAATCTTTGCCAAAGTGTCCCAATCCTCGACATTGGAAGCACCTTTTTCTCTTTTTGTCTATCCCCGTCGTGACCTCTACAACTCCTTGATCATATAATGGATTGATAAAAGAGAATTACCCTATTTTATTTCGTGATCATACAAGGGGTTGGTAAAACGGGTACCGCCCATTTTCTCAACATTGGTGGGATTTATGTAAGACCTTGGGGTACCTCTCCTTTGCAATTTCTCAACCATGCCTCCAAATGTGCGGAATGATGCCACTTCAACTTTTTCTTGGCGACGCATGGGGAGATTTAAGGGTAGACTTTAATCATACTCCCTTGGCAAGAATTTCCTCTTCAAATGTTTCTTTAAATTTTCCCAAGAGTCAATCTTGGTCTTGCCATGTCTCTTCCGACTTGTTTCTAAATTTTCGTACTACACGGATACGGAAGATTTCAATTCCAGCATATCCACCTTAAAGCACTTATGATCGTCATAATGTTTGGACTCAAAAAGTCTCTCAATGGCCCTTGTCCATTTAAGAAACTCCTCCGGGTCCTTGTCGTCTTCAAACGTAGGAAGATCAAACTGTAAGGCTTGGCTTTCTTCCCTTTATTGTCTTGGGCTATTTTGAACAACCCTTGACTTGGTATTTTTATTTATGGTATGTCCCGCAAGTTCTTTCTTTAATACTTGTGTATGTTTCACAAAAATGTCGCTAATGAGTTTCCGAAGTTCTTCTTTGTTCATAAGAGACATTTTTGTGTTGGCCATTACGTCAAGGCATGGGATGGGAGCATCGTGCTCTGATACTATTGGGTTAGAATGCCAGTGGTGAGTCATGAACACACGGATAGAAGCTCGAAAGTGTATGTAGTATGGAATGGCGTAGGAGACAATATGTGATTGTCTCAAAGAGTTATATTTTATTTGGCCTTATATGTTGGTTTTGGCTGAGACCTGGCCTATAAATTATTGTCTTTAAGTTCTTGTCTTTAAGTTCTTAGATTAGCTTACTTAGGACATATTAAAGTGATGTAATATCCCATAGCTACACACTAGGACACCTTCAATAAGGGGAAGATGACTAAGATAATAGAAGGCTCATCCCGAGATGACATGGACGAGCGTGTACACGATCATAAGAGGATCATGCACTATCTAGAAGATGTGATCTTCAATATGGGCAAACCGTGTGTGTTTTCTTCATCAAGGATGCGTTTTGGGAAAATGAAGGGTTGGCCGAGTTGTTCTCCTTGTAAATCGACCAAGGGGCATGCATCTCAACACACTCTAAGGAGCTCATTCAAGTCCTAACTAACTGTGTATGGAAGCCATCAAAAAGGTTCTAAAATGTTGTATTTGGACGTGAAGCTCCCCTCGGCCGAGGACTACTCCCCCTTTCCCACCTAGTTGACTAAGTCTTAGTTTGTGTCTTTATGTTTTACTTCTAGAAGGGTCCTTGCTCAACTATAAAAGGAGCCCTTACGATATTGTATGAGGCAGTTGTTGTTTGATATAAAACTTGAGTGTTTACTCATTTTGCTAAGTCTTCAATCCGATATTGTAAGTTCTTAGTTGATCATCCCGGAGAACCACCTATCTTTAATAAGGTTTCGGTCACCCTTGCTTGGTTAGTGTTGAGCCTCGTGGTTAGCAAACCTCAACCTAGTCCTTGTGTAATTGAACACAAAATCCTTAGAGCCCACACAAGCAATTAACTTCTCGTGTTACTATTTAAGAACACTATATCGACCGAATTGTGACTTGGCTTGTGACTCGGATTGTTAGAAACAATCCGTATACAATTCGGGTTCCAACTACTTATTTAACTTCATCACTACACTTCACAACACCTCATTAACATCCTCTCAAAAGGCCTCCACCCGAAACCAACCGTAACTCCACCAAAAACCATCAATCACACCAACGTCCCTACCGAGCCCACCCCTCGGACGCTCACTATCTCAGGTTGTTTCCGCAACCTTAGAACCACAAAAACACTAAACCACCACCATCATCCTATCCCGCAAGACCCCCGAGACACAATCCAAAATTGCCTTAACACACCTTCAAACCGTTCCACCTGAATCGGCCTTCAACCATCTCATTGTCCATCCAATCCGAGAAATCAAGGACCTCACTATTTCTGCTTTGAGCCGTGACCCTACCACCACTAAACTACTGAACCCCGACCACCATCCAAATCCTCATACCACTCGTGGCCACCATACAAAGCACCTTGACCTGACTTCTTCTCCATTTACCCGACACCATCGCCAAACACCCCACATCTCAGCTTATAAAGAACCCGAGAAACCCCACCTTCCTTGCCTAAATTTAGGTCAACTCGAATCTCACCAAGACCAGAATTACATACCAACTCAAAGCCCTCTGTACTTATATCAAATTGGTATTATAGTGATACAATCCCATCCCACACTTTAACACTATGCCTCTCACAAGAAAGGACCTACAGAGGATTATGTATGACGTTTTGACCGACCGATTGCAAGCCTTGAAAAAGGAACTTGCCAGACCTACCACAACCAGCCACACCAAAACCTAGACTCTACCAAAATACCAAAGGCATGAGAAAGGCCATACCTTGTTCCTTAACCCCCTGTACAATGAGGGAAAAGACGGTACATCCTTTAATAATCCCTTGTATGGGCAAGAACAGGATGATTCCATTATTATGGAGAAGTCCATTATCAAGGAATTCTTAGAAGAAGCTGACCCTATTGAAGAAGAGCGTGGAGACTGCATACATCAATATGTGATAAATGACCAACTTGAAGCACATGAGGAGATTCAAGGGGATCAACTTTTTTTCACATGGTGCAAAGTACAATAAAGAGTGTGTAACATGATTGTTGATGGAAAACGTTATGCCAACTTTGCCTCCGAGAAAATGGTGGCCAAACTAAAGTTGCCCATTCGCAGCCACCCAAAACCTTATGATCTTCAATGTATGAAACAAGACAGAAGGATAAGAATCATCAAATAATCCTTTGTTAGCTTCCGGATTTGAGGGTATAAGGATAAAGTGTGGGGGACATCCTCCCCATGGATGTGTGCCATATTTTATTAGGATGACCATGGCAACTCGACACAAAGGCACAACACGATGAGGGAAGGAATACTTATTCCTTTTGTAGAGAACAACAAAAAGTTTTGATTGGTGCCGATGTCCCCTAGCCAAATGAGGGACGTGAGAATCCGAAGCGCAAGAAGACGCAAAGCCGAGGCTTTGTTACTTGATGTACAAAGGATAAATAAGGGGCCCAAGAAGGGGAGTCTTCTAGACTCATTGGTCGACAAGAACGACCTCGCAATAGCCATGATTGAAGATGCCACCACAAAGAAAACTGTGAAGAAGGATTCATGCATGGATGTTATCCTACCTTCCTTCACGGGAGATGCTACATGTAACGTGGAAATAAATCCATGGAACTTACCGCCTATCCATCAAGTCTATGGATCCTATTTGGAGAAAATAAGTGACGCCATTACAGAAGATGGTGTGAGCATAATGCTCCAACATGTATTGAATAGCCAACCATGAGAACATGAAGAATTACAAAGGGAACATGTATTCTACACCCATTGCAAGATAAAAGAGAAAGTATACAATAGGATTATAGATGGAGGTAGTAGTGTCAACTTGATCTCCATTGAGATAATCGGCAAGTTGCAATTGCCAATTCACATGCATCTTAGACCTCACTATTTTGGATGGGTAAATAGAGAAAAGGGGTTCACGATAGCAACTCAAGCCTGTGTCAACTTCCGAGTCATATATTAGAATTTGATAAATAATAAAGTTTGTATTTACTTATTTTGATAATTCTTTCAATCTGGGATTGTAGATGATGAGGACTCTCCAACAAATACTAGAGGCAAGAAGAATTGGGATGAGGTAGATCCTTTGGGTGATGAGACAAAAGATATGACTTGGACTAGGCTGCAACGATAGGAGGAGAAGAACATTGCCTAGCCATGCATAATCATCTTTGATAGTCACTCTACACCACTCACCAGCGAGGATGTTGACACCTCCTCCAGTAGTGTACCGGCTAGGTTGCCTTGCCTAGCTCGCTACCCCTTCCTATTAGGTTTGTTATTCTAGTTCTAGAGTCCACTATTGATGGTGCTACAGATGATACCTCAAAGGATGCAGAGTCTCTAGACGAGCAGCGACCCTAGGGCATCTCAAGTAGTTCTTACCTTATTGTACTTATTTTGATGCATTGGGGACAATGCATGATTTTTTGGTTAGGGGTGGGGCTATTTGGTTTGTATATATGTGTCTAGGACCCCCTCGGCTTTTCTTTGACATAGTTCTTTTCATGAGGGGTTTAATTTCTATTTAACCTAGTATGTTTAGGTTGTGTTTAGATAGAATAGAGTAATTGTGAGTTATGTTGCGTGGTTTGAGTAACTTATGGCATGTACATGGATTGCAATTGAAATACTCCCCTCCTAATTTTTGTGATGTTTACTTGAAATGCGTTGCGTAATTGACATGCATGATTCTTTTTATGACATTGAGAGTATTGAGTTACCTTGTGTGTTGAATGCTTAATGGGGAAGTCAAATCGAGTTACTAGAACAATACTTATGCTAGTGTGTTGTGAGTTTTTAGTATGTGTTCACTTGCTATACGTGAAATCTAGAACTTTCCTAATTAGTCATGCTTTGTTTCTAAGGATAGTTGAGTTGTTGAAATGATCTTAGGCCTTATTTTTATGATTTTGAACCCTTTTGCCTTTCATGAGCCTAACCCATGTACATAAAGTATCCCTAGTCCCCCATTTTGAGCCTTTAAGACTATTCTTTGACTAGCCGTTAATGAGCCTTTACCCTTTGTTTGAAATATCCTTACTTTGAACCCGTTCCCTCCTTAACACTTCATATTGATGAAAGAGGAGGCTAAAAGCCTAAGTTAGGGGTGTTGTGTGAAATATGAAGAAAATGAGGCTTGAGCCTAAGTTTGGGGTGAATGTGAGTTACCTAGTAAATTAGACGGTGTGTTTGTTGTGAAACACATGAAATTATTTTGCTGAAAATGTTGCACAAAAGAGATATAAATAAAGTAGTTGATAACCCACACCGAGGTAGCTAGATAAAAAAAAAGGTCATAAAAGGTGAGTGAAGTGTAGTGTTCAAGGAGGGTAACTAAGTATCATCCAAATGTATATCCTACCCGTCCCTAAGCCTACACTACAAGCCCAAAAAAGTTCTAATGTGATCATAGCCGAACTGTCCTAAGTCGAAAGAATTAAAAATAAGGGCAAGCATATGGTATTTACATGTCTAGTTTGAGAACTTCTTTGTGAGTGTGAGTGTGAGTGATTATCTTCTTTGTAGTCTCTTGTCCCTTGTATTTGTATATACGTGTGTTGGTACATTCTTTGGACTATGTGAGGACATAAGGGTTGGTAGATTCGTGAAATTGATTAACTTTTCAGAAATTGAGATTCATATACACAATGGTTCCTCTAATAACTTGATGTCATTAATTGAGTCTTCATCGTGAGTTGCAATAATTTTGAGTCATACACCTTGTGTAGTAATGAGGATATGGGGGGAGTCACGTTTGTACGAAGTATGTGCCGGTAGTTACTTGCCAAAACCACAGTAGACATTCTTACTTTGTTATATTTGAGCGTTTGTGTTAGTATTGTGTGTTGTGTTACTTGCTTGAGGACAAGAAAAGACTTTAAATTTGGGGTGTTGATGTGCCATATAATTACTACACATTTGATGCCTTTTGACGATAAGTTTCACTTGTTTTAAGCAAGTTTGCTTCATTTTGATGTATTTTGTTATGTTTTAGATAATTGATGACCAAAAGGCAAGAACAAGGAAAATTCACCAAAGTCCATAGAAATTAGAGAAGTACGGACCATACTTATTTGTACGGGCTGTACATTGTGGTGTACATTTAAGGATTTGAGGCAGACTGCTCGAATTGGGAAGAAACATGGTACAGTAGATTTGTACGGGTCATACTTATTTGTATGGGTCGTACTTCCTACCATACATTGATGGCCATTTCATTGAAGAAATGGACAAAGAAATTATGCGGACCGTGCTTCATATGTACGGGCCATACAATTTGGTGTAGAAGTGGAGCATATAAATTTTTATAGACCGTACTTAATTGTATGGTTCGTACTTGGTGTCATCGGGGCAGTTTTATCAGAATTTATTTCCGAGTTCTTGGACTTGTATAAATACTTTTTAGGGTTTTGTGGGTCATCTATCATACATTTTCAGACTTTACTTCGTAGTACTGAGTACTTAGCATATTATGAAGCTTGTGAGGACAAGATTCCATCTTTTCATCTTCTTGTAAGATTTAATGGATTCTTTAACACTTTGTTCTGTGATCAACATTATGAGTACCTAAGCTTAATACTAAGGTTGTGAACCCAATGATGGGTGTTATGTGAATGAGTATTTAATATTGATATATGTATAATGGGTTGTTAGTTATTATTTATTCCTTATTCATTCGTGTTGGTTAATGGTTGTAAACATTAGCTTAAGCCATAAACTTTATTGTACTTGGAAAAGTGAGTAGGGTTTAGTAGGTATAAGTAACAAGAACTCGGGACATTAACTCTCATTTAATAAACTCACTTAGGAATAAGAAGATTTTACTTGGCGTAAATAATTATTCTTAATTTCACTCTTTTATATTTGGAAAAATCATAAAGAGCAATACTTCATAACTATTGGGAAATATTAGAAAGTCGTGTAGAGAATAAGTGCATACAATACAACAATCCATTAGAAGTATATCACACTAACACTTAGAGCATTACATCTCATCTAATAGGACACAACCTTGGTTTCTTAATAAACTTTATTACAATCAAGTCAAAATATCTAGAAGAATACACAATCTTTTACAACTATATCGGAATACGAACAAAGACCTAAAGTCAATTATTACACTAAAATAGTAATCTTTTCACACCCTATTCCCAGTGGGATTCGACTCCAACCTAGTTGGGTTCCTTTTTACTCCATTTAATAAGTGTAATTTTAGAGTATCAAGCAAGAGAGATGAGTTCTCCATGTTGTAGTTGGGAGGGATATCTGTCGCTAACCTGATTTCATATTTTGTCTCGCTATGCAACACCATTACTTCCTACCATGACCGAGAGGGTTATATTCTTTGTTAGGGGATTGATTGTCCCTCTTCTGTTGGCGACTTTACCGTTCGTAGCTTATAGAGCATCATTTCAGACTGTGGCGGATCACGCCTGGATGGTAGAGTCAGTGAGAGGTGGGCTCTAAAGGAGTGGCGTTGAGAAGAAATCTCGTAGGTTTGGTAACTTCAGTTGATCTTCTTCTAGGAGAAGTGTGCTATGGTAGATCCCATCAGCCTTAGTCCAGTGGCCCGATTCAGTTAGAGCTTCAGACTTCAGTCGGTGGCCCTTCTGAGTAGAGTGGTTACAATGCAGGGTAGACCTCCAAGAGTGCTTACTCCCGATTCTCAGACCACAGAGGACACTAAGGTTCATTTATGTTAGTTCAGCAGACCATGTAGGGAAAGAGTTGTTATGAGTGCGATAGTGTTGGAAACTTCTAGAGACACTATCCCATATGTAAGTAGGGTGGATCTCAGCTAGATTCACGAGCTCAGACGCCTAGGACTCCAACGCAGTCAGCCAAAGAATGTGGAAAGTCTGATAGAAGGGGTTAGCAGTCGAGAAGAGGGGGTTATCAAACTGGTAGAGATGTGTCACACCCCAACCATAGGGGTGTTGTTGGGACTCGATGCCTCAATGGCCTGAGCGTACCCTATTTAGAACATACCTGGTCATATAAGTATCTAGGTTGACAAGGACTCAGAATAATAGTCATATGAAAAATCTGAACATAATAACCGGTATAATAAGATAGCCCAACCATATAAATATAAACAAGGCCGACAAGGCAATAGTAGATATCAACAAACCATCACAAAGGCCGGCAAGGCCGTACATGACATCTATACATAGGACATATGTCTACAAGTTTCTAAGAGTACATCATTATCCTTATAGGGTCGGGAAAGGGCCCCGCCATACCCGTAATATATACATGACATCATACCAACTCAAAAATAGCAACTCCGGAACAAAAAGAGTGCACCAAGCATAGTTGAGTTAAGAACCTACTGGCGAGGTTGTCAATCCTTCTATATCAACTCGGGGGCATGAAACGCAGCGCCCACAACAAAGGAATGTCAGTACGAACAATTTATAGAATGTGTAGGGAAAGTAGTAGCATAAGTAATGATATCAAAATAAATGGAGATAAGAAGAATCAACCTGTAACTCTAGGTTGCCCTTGTGGGCTATGATATGTAATATGTGATAAAATCATAATGTGTATATATTTTTATATAACGTCGAAGTACATTACATGAATATTTAACACCATCAAGCCTCTATGGGCATCATCATCATCGAAATATACCCAACTGCACTGGTGTGCACATATAAGTGTCGTACCCAACCGACTATAGTGTGACTCAGTGTCATTAAATAGATACATATATAATACATGAATGACCTCAAAATAACATGATAGGTATGGTCAGAGTGACATAAAGTTGTTACCCTCCGACTATCATTATATAGCTACATATATCAACTATCGTAAAACCAACAAAGAACACAAAATGTCACATAGTGGGAGACAATATAAGATGAAGAAAGTACTCTTTACAAGGGACAAGCAAGATTCAATAACATTTCAAAAGAATGAAAAGAAGCATATCTTTAATGATAAAGAGTAGTGTCCTCTTTGAGGGATGTTTCGTTATGTATCGCATTTACTAGGGTCATGCCAATAAAAAGAAAGGGTAAGACTTACATACCATTAAAATTCTCCCTTAAAACACAAAAAATACATCCGTCCATCACGTCAATTTACAATAAGCGATAAGGAGCCATTATTAAGCTTATAGAAGCTAGAATTCGATACAAAATAGCGACAATCTCATTCTATGACAACTCGGACAGTACCTCCCCTATTCCTTTCACTTTACTCATATCTCGAACAATAGCTAAACACAAACAACACTCAGCCAAACATATACACAACAATATCCATCCTTACATCCATCACAACAACCTTAACAAACAACCCAACAAGCTACAAAAATAATACAACTTGTACAAGTGCTTATGTTTGCACTATCTTACCTATGTAACTTATCTAGAACTTAGACATGCTCAAATACATGTAGGAGAGGAAGAAATTACTATAAGCAGAAATTCAAATCTCTACAACAATTCTCCTTTCGCTTGGAAGACCTCACACATCAACAACAATATCAACCAAGTGATCGTTACTTCTTCTACAACACTTTTAGTGAATAACTTAGTTGGTTTGTCTTTGGATTAGCTTAGTTACCATGGGGGATTATTTAGAGAGAGTTTAGAGGTGTCTAGGGTCTGGTTTGGTCAAGAAAATAAGGTAAAAGATGAAGCCATTATTTAAATAGCTCAAAAGGTCGGCCACCACCTCAGATCTATGGTCTATTCTACTCCGTGCAAAACCCTTTTGCGGTCCGCAAAACCTGCTCAGCAGTTGTAGAGTGGGTTGTATATTTTCCAGAAGTTTCAATATCTTTGATAAATTGTGCAATCCACAGTGCCACCCGTAGACCTATTATGCAGTTCGCAGAATGCTCCTCAGAAATCCCATTTTGTCGAAACTCATGTCCTTCGATTCGATTAGCCTCAAACTTCCTTAAAACTTACTTAATACTTCAAGAAACATTTATTAACCTTGTGGAGGATTCTCACCCTCTCTGAACGTACATTGTCTAACTTACAATGATAATAATGTACCAAACAATATGGATTATCACAAGGTGGTTCTTAGTATGATAGATATGGTGCACAAGAAGGCCGCTGTAGTCATGGGAGTAATCAGTTCGAGGGTAGAAGTGCCCACTTATATGCTTTTCTAGGTACACCAAAGGCCAAGACTTCTGATGCAGTCATCACAAGATCATCTCAGTCTGTTATCGGTCTACCTTAGTATTATTTTATTCGAGTTCTATATTCTCCTATATATCTACATATTTCTCTATGGGTTTGGTTATGTTTTATGATTTGCTTGTTGTTCCTATTTATGTTTCTAGACCTGTTAGTGATTCTGTGATAGTGAATCGAGTCAATCGATCCTATGCGGTTACATTTATGGGGTATAACACTTGATTAGATTTGGTTATCTTGGATATGGTAGATTTTGATATCATCTTAGATATGGCTTAGTTGTCACTGTATCACGCTATCTTGGACTGACATGTCAAGACAGTCACATTAGTTATATTGGGTATCCCGAGGTTAGAATGGAATGGTACTCCAAACCCTACACAAAGAGGATTATTTGTTTTATTTAGTAGAGAAAGTTGGTTGATAAGGGATGTTTGGTGTATTTGGCACACATTCAGAGTACTAGTGTGTATACTCCTCCACTTGTGTCAGTTGTAATAGTGAGCGAGTTTTCAAGGGTCTTTTCGACTAATTTTCCTGGTATGCCGCTGGATTGAGACATTGATTTATATATTAATTTGGAGTCGAGTACTCATCCTATTTTTATTCCACCTTACCTGCTAAATTGAGAGAGTTAAAGGAGCAGTTGTAAGATTTGTTGATAAAGGGTTTTATTCGACCTAGTGTGTCTCCTTTAGGTGTTCCAAATCTATTTGTGAAGAAAAAGGATGGTACCATGTGAATGTGTATCGATTATAGATAATTGAACAAGGTCAGCACCATAAATAAGTATCCGATACCTCGCATTGAAGATTTATTTGATCAGTTTCAGGATGCTTCAGTATGTTGCAAGATTTGAGGCCAGGGTTTTATTTCTTGAAGATTAGAGCGGAGGATATTCTGAAGATGACCTTCATGACTCGTTATGGGCACTATGAGTTCTTGGTGATGTCTCTTGGGATTACTAAAGCCCCCGCGACCTTCATAGATTTCATGAATGGGATTTTTAAGCCTTATTTAGATTTTTTCATTTATGAGATCTTGGTATATTCTCGAAGTAAGGAGAACCACGAGAAGTATTTGAGGGTGGTTTGTTGAAGGAACAAATGTTGTATGCTAATTTTTCAAAATATGGGTTTTGGCATAGTTCTATGGCATTTCTAGGGCATGTAGTGTCAAATAAGGGTATCCTGGTAGATCTTAAGATGATTGAGGTGGTCAGATATTGGGTTATGCCTACTACGGTGATCGAGATTAGGAATTTCATGGGTCTTGCGAGATACTATCATTGGTTTGTAAAGGGTTTGTCATCTATTGCTTCTCATTTGACCCTGTTGACTAAAAAAGATGTACCTTCTCAGTGGCCTGATGAGTGTGAGGAGAGCTTCCAAAAGCTCAAGTCACTTTTGACCTAAGCCCTAATTTTAGCCTTACATGTGGAGGGGAAGGATTTCACTATATATTATGATGCTTCGAGGATTGATTTGGCTGGTGTATTAATATAGGAGGGAAGAGTGATAGAATATGCATCGATGCAGTTAAAGGTGCATGAGAAGGACTACCTCACTCATGATTTGGAGTTGACAACCGTAGTATTTTCCTTAAAGATTTAGAGGTACTACTTGTATAGGGTTCATTGTGAGGTATTCACCTATCACTGCAGTCTTCAACACGTGTTCAGTTAGTGGGATTTGAATTCTAGGCAGCGTAGATGGACGGAGTTACTCAAAGATTATCACATGACTATTCTTTACCATTCGGGTAAGGCCAAGTTGGTGGCGGACACCTTGAGCCAAAAGGAAATGGGTATGGGAAGCCTGACATGTTTAATTATTGATGAGTGTCCTTTGGAATTAGAGGTTCATACCATGGCCAACAACTTTGTGAGACTTGATATTTCAAAACATGGTAGGATGTTAGCTTGTGTTATGCGACGTCATCACTTTTGGAGAAAATCAGGTCCAACAGTTTGATGATGTGAAGTTGTGTAAGATCAGGGATAAAGTGTTGCGAAGGGAAGCCAATAAGGATATGCTTGATAGTGAGGGATTTTTTAGGATCAAGGGGTGAGTTGGTGTTCCGTGTGTTTGAGGATTGACAAAATTGATCATGGATGAGGCTCACAGTTCCAGATATTCTATCCATACGGGTGAAAAAAATGATGTATCGTGATTTGAATCAACATTATTGGTGGGCTAGGATGAAAAGGGACATTGTAGAGTTTGTGTCTCAGACTTTGAATTTCCAGCAGGTTAAGTATGAGCACCAGAGACCGGGTGGCATGACTCACAGGATGCCCATACCCGAGTGGAAATCGGAGAGGATATCATTATCCTCATAGGGTCGGGACAGGGCCCCACTATACCCGTAATATATACATGACATCATACCAACTCAGAAGTAGCAACTCCAGAACAAAAGGAGTGCACCAACCACAATTGAGTTGGGAACCTACTGGCGAGGTTGTCAATCCATCTATATGAACTAGGGGGAAAGTAATAGCATAAGTAATGATATCAAAATAAAGGGAGATAAGAAGAATTCTAGGCAGCGTAGATGGACGGAGTTAGTGGGATTTGAATTTTAGGCAGCGTAGATGGATGGAGTTACTCAAATATTATCACATGACTATTCTTTACCATTCGGGCAAGGCCAAGTTAGTGACGGACACCTTGAGCCAAAAGGCAATGAGTATGGGAAGCCTGACATATTTAATTATTGATGACTGTCATTTGGAATTAGAGGTTCATACATGGCCAACAACTTTATGAGACTTGATATTTCAAAACAGGGTTTGATGATGTGAAGTTGTGTAAGATCAGGGATAAAGTGTTGCAATGGGAAGACAATGAGGATATGCTTGATAGTGAGGGATTTTTTAGGATCAAAGGGTGACTTGGTGTTTCGTGTGTATAAGGATTGACAAAATTGATCATGGATGAGGCTCACAGTTCAATATTTTCTATCCATACGGGTGAAAAAAAGATGTATCATGATTTGAATCAACATTATTGTTGGGCTAGGATGAAGAGGGACATTGTAGAGTTTGTGTCACAGTGTTTGAATTTCCAGCAGGTTAAGTATGAGCACCAGAGACTGGGTGGCATGACTCACAGGATGCCCATACCCGAGTGGAAATCGGAGAGGATATCATTATCCTCATAGGTTCGGGATAGGGCCCCGCCATACCCGTAGTATATACATGACATCATACCAACTCAGAAGTAGCAACTCTGGAACAAAAGGAGTGCACCAACCACAGTTGAGTTGGGAACCTACTGGCGAGGTTGTCAATCCATCTATATGAACTCGGGGGCATGAAACACAGTGCCCACAACAACGGAATGTCAGTACGAACAATTTATTGAATGTGTAGGGAAAGTAATAGCATAAGTAATTATATCAAAATAAAGAGAGATAAGAAGAATCAACCTGTAAGTCTAGGTTGCCGTTGTGGGTTATGATATGTAATATGCAATAAAATCATAATGTGTATATATGTGTATATAACGTTGAAGTACATATATATGCATATTTAACACCATCAAGCCTCTATGGGCATCATTATCATCAAAATATACCCAACTGCAGTGGTGCACACATAGAAGTGTCGTACCCGACCGATTATAGCACGACTCAGTGTCATAAAATAGATACATAAATAATACATGAATGATCTCAAAAGAACATGATAGGTATGGTCAGAGTGACATAAAGTTGTTACCCTCCGACTATCGTTATATAGCTACATATATCAATTGTCGTAAAACCAACAAAGAACACAGAATGTCACATAGTGGGAGACAATATAAGATGCGGAAAGTACACATTACAAGGGACAAGAAAGATTCAATAACATTTCAATAGAATGAAAACAAGCATATCTTTAATTATAAAGAGAAGTGTTCTCTTTGAGGGATGTTTCGTTATGTATGGCATTTACTAGGGCCATGCTAATAAAAAGAAAGGGTTAGCCTTACATACCTTTAAAATTCTCCCTTAAAAGACAACAAATACATTCGTACATCAAGTCAATCTACAATAAGCGATAAGGAGCCATTATTAAGCTTATAGAAGCTAGAATTCGATACGAAAGAGCGACAATCTCATTCTATGACAACTCAGACAGTACCTCCCCTTTTCCTTTCACTTAACTCATATCTCGAACAATATCTAAACACATACAACACTCAACCAAACATATACACAACAATATCCATCCTTACATCCTTCACAACAACCTTAACAAACAACCCAACAAGCTACAAAAATAATACAACTTGTACAAGTGCTTATGTTTGCACTATCTTACCTATGTAACTTATCTAGAACTTAGACATGCTCAAATACATGTAGGAGAGGAAGAAATTACCTTAAACAGCATGTCAAATCTCTACAATAATTCTCCTTTAGCTTGGAAGACCTCACACATCAACAACAATATCAACCAAGTGATCGTTACTTCTTCTACAACACTTTTAGTGAATAACTTAGTTGGTTTGTCTTTGGATTAGCTTAGTTACCATAGGGTATTTTTTAGAGAGAGTTTAGAGGTGTCTATGGTCTGGTTTGGTCCAGAAAATAAGGAAAAAGATTAAGCCATTATTTAAATAGCTCAAAAGGTCGGCCACCACCTCAGATATATGGTCTATTCTACTCCCTGCAAAACCCTTTTGCGATCCACATAACCTGCTCAGCAGTTGGAGAGTGGACTATATGTTTTCCCAAGAGTTTAATCATCTTTGATAAATTGTGCAATCCACAGTGCGACCCACAGACCTATTATGCGGTCCACAAAATGCTCCTAAAAATCCCATTTTGTCGAAACTCCTGTCCTTCGATCCGATTAGCCTCAAGCTTTCTTGAAACTTACTTAACACTTCAGCAAACATTTATTAACCTTGTGGAGGATTCTCACCCTCTCTGACGTACATTGGCTAACTTACAATTACGATAATGTACCAAACAATATAGAGCATAACAAGATGGTTCTTAGTATGATAAAGATGGGGCACAGGCAAGCCGCAGTGGTCATAGGAGTACTCAGTTCGAGGGTAGACGTGCCCACTTATATTCTTTTCTAGGTACACTAGAGCCCGAGGCTTCTGATGCAGTCATCACAAGATCATTTTAGTCTGTTATCGGTCTACCTCTGTATTATTTTATTCGAGCTCTATATTCTCCTATATGTATACATATTTCTCTATGGATCTGGACATGTTTTGTGATATGCTTGGTGTTCCTATTTATGTTTCTAACCCTGTTGGTGATTCTATAATAGTGAATCGAGTCAATCGATCCTATGTGGTTACATTTATGGGGTATAACACTTGATTAGATTTGGTAATGTTGGATATGGTAGATTTTAATATTATCTTAGGTATGGCTTAGTTGTCACTGTATCACGCGATCGTGGACTGACATGCCAAGACAGTCACATTATCTATGTTGGGTATCCCGAGGCTAGAATGGAATTGTACTCCAAACCCTACACGAAGAGGATTATTTGTTTTATTCAGTCAAGAAAGTTGGCTGATAAGGGATGTTTGGTGTATTTGGCGCACATAGTACTAGTGTGTATACACTTCCACTTGTGTCAGTTCCAATAGTGAGCGAGTTTTCAGAGGTCTTTTCGACTAATTTTCCTGGTATGCCGCTGGACCGAGACATTGATTTATATATTAATTTAGAGTTGGGTATTCATCCTATTTTTATTCCACCTTACCGGCTAAATTGAGAGAGTTAAATGAGCAGTTGCAAGATTTGTTGATAAGGGGTTTTATTCAACCTAGTGTGTCTCCTTTAGGTGTTCCTAATCTATTTGTGAAGAAAAATTACGGTACCATGTGAATGTGTATCGATTATCGATAATTGAACAAGGTCACCACAAGAAATAAGTATTTGATACCTCGCATTGATGATTTATTTGATCAGCTTCAGGATGCTTAAGTATTTTGCAAGATTTAAGGCATGGGTACCATTATTTGAAAATTAGAGCGGAGGATATTCCGAAGATGACCTTCATGACTCGTTATGGGAACTATGCGTTCTTGGTGATGTCTTTTGGGCTTACTAAAGCCCCCGCGGCCTTCATAGATTTGATGAATGGGATTTTTAATCCTTATTTAGATTTTTTCATCTTTGTCTTCATTTATGATATCTTGGTATATTCTCGAAGTAAGGAGAACCACGAGAAGCATTTGAGGGTGGTTTGTTGAAGGAACAAATGTTGTATGTTAAGTTCTCAAAATATGGGTTTTGGCATAGTTCTATGGCATTTCTGGGGCATGTAGTGTCAAATAATGGTATCATGGTAGATCTTAAGAAGATTGAGGCGGTTAGATATTGGGATATGACTACTATGGTAGATCTTAAGAAGATTGAGGCAGTTAGTTTCGTGGGTCTTGCGAGATACTATCATTGGTTTGTAAAGGGTTTGTCATATATTGCTTCTCATTTGACCCTGTTGACTAAAAAAGATGTACATTCTCAGTGGCCTGATGAGTGGGAGGAGAGCTTCCAAAAGCTCAAGTCACTTTTGACCTAAGCCCTAAATTTAGCCTTACATGTAGAGGGGAAAGATTTCACTGTATATTGTGATGCTTGGAGGATTGATTTGGGTGGTGTATTAATATAGGAGGGAAGAGTGATAGAATATGCATCGATGTAGTTAAAGGTACATGAGAAGAACTACCTCACTCATGATTTGGAGTTGACAACCGTAGTCTTTGCCTTAAAGATTTAGAGCCACTTCTCGTATATGGTTCATTGTGAGGTATTCACCTGTCACTGCAATCTTCAGCATGTGTTCAGTTAGTGGGATTTGAATTCTAGGCAGCGTAGATGGATGGAGTTACTCAAAGATTATCACATGACTTTCTTTACCATTCGGGCAAGGCCAAGTTGGTGGCGAACACCTTAAGCCAAAAGGCAATGAGTATGGGGAGCCTGACATGTTTAATTATTGATGAGCGTCCTTTGGAATTAGAGGTTCTTACCATGGCCAACAGCTTTGTGAGACTTGATATTTCAAAATAGGGTAGGATTTTAGCTTGTGTTATGCGAGGTCATCTCTTTTCGAGAAAATCAGGTCCAGCAGTTTGATGATGTGAAATGGTGTAAGATCAGGGATAAAGTGTTGCGAGGGGAAGCTAATGAGGATATGCTTGATGGTGAGAGATTTTTTCGGATCAAGGGGTGAGTTTGTGTTCCGTGTGTTTGAGGATTGACAAAATTGATCATGGATGAAGCTCACAGTTCCAGATATTCTATCTATACGGGTGAAACAAAGATGTATCATGATTTGAATCAACATTATTGGTGGGCTAGGATGAAGAGGGACATTGTAGAGTTTGTGTCTCAGTGTTTGAATTTCCAGCAGGTTAAGTATGAGCACTAGAGACCGGGTGGCATGACTCACAGGATGCCCATACCCGAGTGGAAATGGGAGAGGGTAGCTATGGACTTCGTAGTTGGACTACCGAATACTCTGGGCAAGTTATGCCATTTGGGTTATTATGGATAGGTTCACTAAGTCTGCATATTTTATTTCGGTCCAAACATCCTACAATTCTGAGAATTTGGCCAAGATTTATATTAGGAAGATTTTTCGGTTACATGTGCTGACCATTTCTATGATTTCAAACTGGGGCACTCAGTTACTTCTCATTTCTGGAGGACTTTGCAAAAGGAGTTAGGTACTCGCTTGGTTCTTAGCACAACATTTCACCCACATATAGATGGTCAGTCCGAGCTAACCATTTGAGTTTTGGAGGATATGTTACGGGCTTGTATGACTAATTTTGGCGGTCATTGGAACTAATTCTTACAATTGGCAGAGTTCCCTTACAATAACAGTTATTACTCTAGCATTGAGATGGCCCCATTTGAGGCTTTATATGGTAGGAGATGTCGTTATCTGGTTTGGTTTGATGCATTTGAGATGAGGCCATGTGGTACAGTTCTGTTAAGAGACTCTTTGGAAAAAGTAAAGATGATCCAGGACAAGCTCCTAACGGCTAAGAGCAGACAAAAGGAAGATGCGGACAAGAAGGTTTGAGATATGGAGTTCATGGTTGGTTATTGAGTAAAATTGAAGGTCTTGCCTATAAAAGGCGTGATGAAGTTGGGAAAGAAGGGAAAGTTGAGTTCTAGGTATATCAGGCCATTTGAGATTCTTCAAAGAGTTGTGAGGTGGAGTATGAGTTAGCTTTGCCACCAGGTCTTTCAGGTGTTCATCCGGTATTTCATGTTTCCATATTGAAGACGTATCATGCTGATGGGTCCTACATCACTCAATGGGATTCAGTGTTATTTGATCAGAATTTGGAATTTGAAGAAGTTCTTGTGGCCATTTTGGACAGGTAGGTTAGAAAGTTGAGGTCAAAGGAGATTGCTTCTGTGAAGGTGCAATGGAAGCATCATCTTGTTGAGGAGGCTACTTAGGATGACAAGGCTAAAATTCAGAGTAGATACCCTCAGCCCTTTATTGATTTTGGTACGTTTCTAATTTCATTTCTTTTTGTTCGAGGGCAAACATTTATTTAATTAGTATCTGATGTAACGACTCGTCCAGTAATTTTTGGCATAACACTCTTACTTGACTAAATTACCCTTTTCGTAGACTATTTTCAGGGTTTATGACTCATAAGGATGGGTGGCATGGTTCCCAAGGTGAGTTTAGATAGGTTTCGAAAGAAGAACATAAGTTTGAAGTTTTTGAAATGAATAGAGTTGACCAAAGTTGACTTTTGAGTATACGTGTTCATTTTCGAGTTTTTTTGCTTCCGGTAGGTTCATAACGTCATTTATGACTTAGTCGAGTCTTTGGTTCACTTCCCGAGGCATTCAATTGTTCTATGAATCCTAATTTTCTTATTTGAGAAGTTTGGGAAATTTAGGGAAACTTATAAAAAATATATCTTAGCATTGAAGGATGAGTATTCTGAGTGCGCAAGCAAGTTTGTAGCATCGCTTATACTTAGGTAGCATATTTGGTTTGTGTCCGGGAGGTCTCGGGTGAGTTTCAAGTATTGGATGGTGAATTACAAACTTTGCTACTTCTGCTTCTTTTGGTGTAATCGCACCAGCGGATTTTAGCCATACCTGTGGAGCCTCTTCTGCGGAAGTTGGTCCGCATATGTGAGCCCTAAAGGATTTGGGAAGGGCCGCATCTACGGAGCCTTGTGCACGGATGCGGGCCTCTTCTTCAAGGTCATTTCCACTTTGCGCTTCTTTGACATTTTACGTAGGGCCACTTCTGCGGTCATATTTCCGTAGAAGCGAGGCTGAACCTATAAGGAATGTTCTGTAGGAGCGGGATCACTGAATCAATAACAATTAAAAGACTCTAAGTCTGAATTCATTTCTCACTTCTCACTTCTCACTTTTCTCAAATCTAAACTCAGTTTGGGGAGGAATTTAAGGTTTTCCATTCATTCCACTCTTGGGGTAAGAATTTCATCTCATTTACATAACCTATTTGTGATTCTTTTGCTTAATCTAGGGTTTGTATCATGTTTTGTGGATAGAAAACCTAGGGTTTTAGATTCTAAGTTAAGAGGGTTAAACAAATGAAATTGGATGACAAGTTATATTATTTTATGGTTGATACTTTAGATTAGACATTGTTAATGATTGGGAAACCTATTGATAAACTTGAATTGCTAATTTAGTTCATGATTTTTTAAATGAAATTAGGTTTTTTCTAATTTGGTGATTTTGGGTTCAAAGTGAAATTGAAGACCTAATTTGGATTAGTTGACCCTCAATCATAAGGATATGATTAATTAGACCGCGAGTATTCTTTTGTGATATTAAATTTTTGATTTTACCCTTGTGGGCCGAGGGTCGCTTTGAGGGTCATGCTTTCGATTTCTTTGGAAGGTCTTATTTTTGTGTTTGTATTTATAATTATGCATTAAAGTAGAATCATGATAATAGACTACAAACATTCGGAGGCACTATGTAATGGCAAGGCCTTGACGTAGGACTAGTTTGCAACACTTGTTCGACTGAGAGGTAGGCTACTATTTTCTCTATTAGACTATGATAGATACATATAGTAAATATAACTATTGAGGGGTATTGAGCGTGATGGGGATCCCACCTTAGTGAATTTGATTAGCACTTTGGTGTGTACCAGTGTGTATTTGTTTTTGGGGATGATACTTTGGTTGATCCCGACTGTTATTATGTGGGCTTGTCGCCATGATTTATCTTACTTGTGATTGTTTATTGAAATTACTCATCACACTATGCCTCATAATATGAAAATACTGATTATGTGGAATTGTGTGTTATTGATAATATTGAGGCATGTGTTATTCATCTCTGGAACATGATTTCATGTCATACTTAATGATTACTTGCTTTATTTAACATTGCATTCATACACTCATATTATCCCGACATTCGAATGGAGTTGGTTATAGAATGTTGTTGATCCGATGAGACTTGAAAATAAAGGTAAATGATACTGCTATGAGATGATTTGGATATCGAGATGATGTGAATTGATATGGCTCGATAAATGAATCCATGATTTGATGCTCTAGCCATTCCGATGGATCATTCCTATTGGTCGTGAGTGGTATTTGGACTCGCGGAGTCCCTCATTGGTAATGACTACGAGGAGACGTATTGTGGCATGTGTATACCAATTATTGAGAGGTACCATTTCATCCAGTCATATCATTCATTAACATTCATAATGATCATAAGAATTGTGCTTATTTGAAACTTATATGTTGAGGTTATTATGTGTTGGACAATAACTTCTATGTTCTGAGATGAATTAACTGTTGAACAATGACTGTTATTTGGAGGTGACTTATGTGCTTAACGAAGACTGTATAACTTAGGGATACCTTTGTGTCAACTCAATTTTTATATGTGTTACATGTTATCCATCATTGTCGGCTTATGATGCTTACTGGGTACGATGTGTACTCATGCTACACTTTCTGTATTCTTATTTGGATGCAGATATAACATCGTCTACTAGTGCCGGATCTTATGGCTGACGTTTGAGGCTGTGGACCACAGACTTCGGGATGAGACTATCTTTCCTCAGCAGCCCTGGACTCTCCATTTTTTACTCCTGTCTTTATTTTTCGATGTTGAGACAGTTTCAGACATTTATATTTCGCTTATGTAATAGCTCTTGTACTGACTAGACTAGATTTTTGGGAAGTTTAATAATTAGATATTTAGTATTTTATGACTATTTATATATATGGGGAGACAATTTATTATTAATAACTTCTTTTTCCGCTTAAAGTTTTATTATGTTGTTTGAGTTGGAAGTGGTGGGGGAGGGGGGCAATGTAGGTGCCAGCATGATTCCCGAAGGAACATTTTCATCTTTAAATGAGTATTTTGGAGTGATGAGAATACACAATCAACTAGTAAGACGTGCATATATCATAAAAAATATCAAGTAAGAGATTCATATCTCACATCAGGATTCTCGTCAATCAACTTAAGCTATGAGCTACTGCCCATGTGCTTTGGCATTCTTACAAGGAAAGTTTAATACTACCCAACTAATCATGGCACCGGTACCCAATACGAGTGCTCGTCACCTCATAAGTATGAGACATGTTAATACCCATTTATCTTATCAATACTTAATTTACCAACCACATGATATAAATAGAGTCAAGTAAGGTCTCAACTTGCCTGATTTGATGTCCGAAAATAAAAAACAAAGGCTTGACCTTTTGTAAAATTCAGCATGATCTAATCTGTCCAAATACGAATTCTACATAAGCATACAAGTCGTTAGACACCCATATTGCTATACTAATTTTTCGAATCCGAAAAGGCAATCTTGAGCCAAAGAGGTAAAAAAACTGTAATTTTGCACCAAAATCAGCTTACACATTGCCCATAGAGTCTAAATTCTAAAACAAGGTTAGAAACTTACTCCCAAGATACATTATGAAGATTGCGTCCAAAATTGCCTTAAACTGAGATCAATTGCTAATTTTCCAATACCGGGTATAAAACCCATCCAGTCCACGAGCTTGAATTTCAATAAATTTTACATTAATATGAGGTCCTCTCCCTAAGAATACTAAATACATCATAAATTTCTAATCTTGGTCGAACATTGATAACAAATTGACAATTTCCTCCAATTTGTAAATACCGGCTTGAAATAAATGTTCGGTTAGAAGTGTAGAAAGTAGATAAATCAACTCAATAGATAGTGCTCGTCGCAAGGATCAATATTCTATACTCACAATTCAAATTTGATCAATAATCGTTTACGGATCTGGAAAAAACAACATGTTGTTCTTTTACCAAAAACCCTCTTGAAAATCACCAACTTTGGCCTTTAATCTAGCTTAGATTCATGTAAAACTCAAAGATTTGAGTTAAAAACTCAATTGCAAACTCTTTTGCCCAGTCAAATATCATTTTTTCTCATTAAAGATTTAATTCATGTTTCACGATAAAAACCCAAGCGTGACCTATCAAAAATAGACCAAACATTCCAATTAGCCCTATAAATCATTCTCAAATTTTTGGAAGTCCTCAAATAAAATTCTGATCTATAGAACTAATAACGAACCTTTGAGTTGTTAGACTTTTATGCTTAAAACAGTGAGAAAGCACCCAACACGCTTAAAACCCGTCAAGAACTCATATAAATTAAATAATAATTTGCGGACAAGTCCAAAATCATCATACGAGCCTGTTCGAACTTTCAAATCACTGTTTCGGGTAGTATGTGGGATACTGGGCTTGGGTGGGACATTGATATGTTTGGTGGTGTTTGCGTGGGGCTAAGGATATGTGCGGGTAGTGGCCTTTTGTGGGGATGTTAATGAAGTAGTGCGGGAGATAGAAAAGTGGAGAAACAAGTAATTGGAACACGAATTGTATACGGATTGTTAGAAATAATCCGAGACACAAATCAAGTCACAATTCGGTCGATATGATTCCTTGGATGGTAACACGAGGAGTTAATTTCTCGTGTGGTCTCTATGTTGTGATCAATTTAACAAAGATTAGGTTGAGGTTTTCTGCCCGCAATGCTCAACACTAACCTAGCAAGGGTGATCGAAACCTTAAAAAAGATAGGTGGTTCTCCCGGAGAACCAAGTGACCCTCCCGGAGGATCAACTAAGAACTTACAATCTGGATTGAAAGACATAGCAAATATGAGTAAACACACAAGTTTTATATTCAAACAAAAACTGCCTTTTACAATGTCCTAAGGCCTCTATTTATAGTACAAAATAGACTATTCTAGAAAGCAAATGAAAAGACACAAACTATCACCTACTGTGAACGCATTTGGATTGACTTGGTGACCAAGGGAGTTCTCAATTTATCGGCAAGTCTGGGCAGTGTGGTGTATGGTGGATGTTTCGGGTAAGTGTGGTTGGAATCGCGTTAAGGCGCTTTGTGTGGTCGTTATGGGTGGGTTGAGGGTCTGGGTGGTGGTTGGGGTTCGTTATTTTGGTGTTGGTAGGTTTGTGGAACAAATTCGAAACCAAGAGGCTCTCGATTTCTCGGTTAAGGTAGGCAGTGTGGTGGTTGAGGGCAGTTTCGGCTAGCTTGGCTAAAAAACGCGAGTTGGCATTTTATGAGGTTGTTTCAGGCGTCTTGTAGGAGATAGAGGTGGTGGTGGTTTGGTTTTTTGGTGGAGCTAAGGTTGCGGAAACAACCTAAAATCGTGAGGGTCCAGTAGAGACGTTAGATGGAGATATTGGTGTGGTTGATTGAGGTTAATTGTGGTTGTGGGTATTTTCGAGAAGGGGCCTTTTGTGGTGATGTTAATGAGGTGTTATGGAGTGTAGTGATGAATTAAAATAAGTAATTGGAACACAGGTTGTATACGGATTGTTGGAAACAATCCGATACACAAGCCAAGTCACAATTCGGTCGATATAGTCTTCTTGGATAGTAACACGAGGGGTTAATTGCTCGTGTGGGCTCCAAGGATGTTGTGATGAATTTCACAAGAACTAGGTTGAGGTTTTCTGCCCGCAATGCTCAACACTAACCTAGCAAGGGTGATCAAAACCTTAGAAAAGATAGGTGGTTCTCCCGGAGAACCAAGTGACCCTCCCAGAGGATCAATTAAGAACATACAATCCCGGATTGAAATACTTAGCAAAGATGAGTAAACACTCAAGTTTTATATTCAACAAACTCTAAATGACATCACACTAACATTGTACACATCCTGCTTGACCTTGGCAGCCATCCCCCATGTATCTCCTTTTCGGGTTCCCCTTTGATGGTATCATCTCCTTGAGTCTATCTTGTAGAACCATTTAGCTCCACTTGATTCCTCAAAAGAAATTTTCCACCTCGTCATAGAAAACTTGCATTTCATGTTGTTGCCGATCGATTGGATGAGAACACATGTTCCAAGCCTCATTACCCTTTTGCACTAACAAGATGGATGTCGTATCCCTTTCCAGATGGTGTTTATAGGAATGGTGGTTAGGGAGTGAACTTCTTGGAAATAAACCAAGAGCATGTTCAATACCCTCCGTCGATAGAGACTCGGTTGCAAGATCACCCGATAACATGTCTTCAAGTTTCTTCACAGGTTCCTTAGGGCTGGCATTTTCAACCGTGTCTTCCACGAGGCCTTCCTTGCGCACCAGTGGAACTAGAGGATTCCCCTTCTTAAATTCTTCTTCTATCTTTCGTGCCTCAAGCAAGAGGAGATCGGATTTCTCCTTGCATTTTTTTTACTTCGGATCTTTATTTCTTTCATCTCACGAGGTCGTTCCAAACCAACCTACATCCACCCCAATGGCACGTAGTTCCACACTTGGATGCCTAACATGGCTTGGAAAATGGAATGGTGTTCAAGTTGTCACGTGAAGATCTAGGAAACATTTTTTCTATTCGACCTTTGTCTGTAGGTCTTGGCCGAAGACCATTTTTGTTTTTCTTTGAGCTTATCTTTATTTCATAGCTTAGCTTTTAGTTATTCTTAGGACATATTTAATGTACCATGTAATAGGACAAGGTAATCAAGGACAACGATGTAAGGGGAATGGATGACTAGGCCGAGAGGACAAGTTGGCAAGGACAAGAATGATCTAGAAGTTAAGGCTTCAAAAAAAACAATTCATGAACCAACTAGTTCATGAATTTGACTACATTGAAGGCTCCAAATTCGGCCAAAGGAATGTCAATAGGTGGCCGAAATGTTCATCCAAGCAAGTGCAAGGAATGGAAGCTTCCACACCTATTCCAAGAAGATAACATTTATGAAGAGCTCAAGTTCATGCATTCTTCCGCTTGGGATCCCAATGAGGTTGGAAGAATCAATATGGTTACATAAAAGGCATCAATATCAGCCTAGGGAAGAGGAAGAATTGGACGAAACACACTTGGTCACCAAGTCAATCCAAACCCGTCCACACTAGGCCGAAATGGGTTCTAGATATGTGTCATTTAGTCTTAGTCTAGAATAGTTTATTTTGTACTATGAATAGAGGTCTTAGGCCATTATAAAATTCAGTGAGAGTTTGATGATATATAAAAGTAAGTTTTTACTCAATAGCTAATTGTGTTCACTTGTGTGTGTCTACTTTTAGTTGGTCCTTGTGTGGGCCTTGGTTCTTGTGTCAGCCAACCCCTTAGAGTAAGCTGAAGCTAGGACTTGTGTGACATAGTTGAACCCAAGCTAAGGTTTCCCTTTTGTGTAAGCTTGGTTAAGACTATGTGACTTAACTATGTCAAAACTTAAGGAACCCCCTTTGGTGGTAAATAGACCTTGGAGCTTGTGTGATCCAACTGAACCTAAGCCAAAGGGTCTATCATAAGGATTCCGACCATCCTTACTTGGTTTGCATTCGGGCTTGTGCTTAGCAACCCCGATCACTCCTTGTTAAATTGGTCTCCCTCATCAAGGTGTCGACGTGGGAATTAAATCCCCCTTGTCATTATCCTTACCATATCGACCATACCTCACTCGAACCATTCCGACCGATCCAACACTTAACCAAATCAATCCTAAGCTCACCCGAGGTTGCTACTCGCAACTCGTGTGCAACCCTTGTCCATACCACAAAATACTGATCACACTCACCTACCACAACACCTCATAAACAATCACAATAAATGCCAACACCCAAAACCAAGTGTACCTCCCCACTCAAATCCAACAACACCAAACAGTTCACAAAGTCAACCCTTATCGGAACCTCACTGGTTCAGTTCAGTTCCGACACCCTCCACCGTCAAACCACCGAATCCCAATCACCAAAACAACCCTCAATGTGTTTATAATAACCGCACAAAACATCTAAACCCAACTCTCCTTAAAACCATCTGAAACAGCCACCTAACACCACACTGCCGGCATAATCCAGTAAACCCGAGACCTCACTGTTTCAGCCTTGTTCCGCCACCTTACCACCACCCAACCACCAAAACCTAATCACCAAATTCATCCTCAACATACCTTGAACATCCCCAGGAAATGTCCAAATATTATTCTACTTACAACTACCCGAAATAGTCCCACAATATCCCACTGCCCGGCTAAGCCGAGAACCCTCATTTCAAGTCCTTTGTCGCGTCAACTTGTCCCCTACCGAACTCATCCCCACTTACCCCTCCGCACTTACATCAAATTGGTATCAGATCAAGGCGCTCCCGTACCATGCCTTGACGCAATGATCACCATAAACAAAGAGGAATTAAGGAGGCTCGTAAGAGACATAGCTGCGAAGCATGAGTAAATCTTGAGCGAAAAACTTTTCGGCCATACCATGAGTAGAAATGACAAGTCAGGGGTTATAAAAAATGACCCAAGGCTTGAAAATAAGAGTGCCCCAAAGTCCCATGTAACGCCCATGAAGATTAAATCAAAGGGCGGTACCTCATTTACTAACCCATTGTTTCACCGAAAAGGTGTAGAAGAAAGTAAAAGGAAAGAAAGGGGAAGAACTTCTTCGTCTAAGACATTGTATTCCCAAGAACTTGAAGATGTTACAAAAGGGGTAGATAAAAATGAAAAAAATGCTTCCAATATCAAGAAGTAGGACACTTTGTAAGTGAATGTCCTAATTCTCGGGTCGTGCTTAGAGAGGAATATCGAGAGTGTGGGTTTTCCTTGGCTATTATGGAACTCATACTACTTGAAGAACAAGAAGAAACCTAGTCTCCCTTGCTCGATACACATATGACAGAGAAAGAGTCTAAGAAGGGGAGTACTAATGTTGTCGACTCAAAGGAGCCCTTGGAAAATGTATGTCCGAATGATCTTGCATCTGAAATGCCACCAATGGAATATGGTGAACTTGCTCTTGATTTATTTTTAAGTAGTTCATTATCTACTCACAAAGACCATGAATGTCATCCGAAAGAAACTAAGGCCTTGCTAAGCCAAGAACAAGAAGTGTTCGGCGGAAGCTATGACCGAAAGGGCCTTAACCCCTACCCAACCCCCGCATTATTGACGCCGAGAAAGGATGGGACTTGGCACACGTGTTACCGAGAGGTTTATAACCTCACCATTGAGTGCACCATCCCTATGCCGAGGTTGAAAGATTTTTTTTATGAGTTTGCAGTCGAACCATTACCGATGGAAAGCATTAAACATGCTCTTGGTTTATTTTCGAGAGGTTCTTTGCCCAATCAATTATCATACGAATACAATCTGGAAATGGCTAAGGGAGTACAATAATGCATGCAAGAAACACTAGCCGAGGGCCTTATCCAAAAGAATTTTAGGCCATATGTGGTGCACGACTTGTTGGTGCCAAAATAACATAAGAAGTGGCACACTTGTGTTACCATCCAAGCTATCGGCAACATCATGAAAGGAAAGCTCTCTTTGCCGAGGATAAAATTTTCTTTTGAGGGATCAAGTGGAGCCAAGATAGACTCAATGAGAGGATACCATCTAAGGGGAACCCGAGAAGAAGATGCATGGAAGATGACCCTCAAGGTCGAGTTTGGTTTGAGAAAATGGCTTGTAATGTCGTTTGGATGGTGTGACGCCCCAAACGTTTTCCTATACAAGGTATCACGTCCATCCTTGGGAAACTTAACATCACCCGAGGCCATTTATGATAACCAAACCAAGGTGGAATCTAGCCAAAAATGGTCCGAGTCTACGGGAACCATAGCGATAAATGACTTCTTTGGTTCGGCTCCTTCTTCTTATCATGTCGTGCGGAATTATCGTACACTTATTGCCCCCATCAATGAGCTAATATGAGCATGAATGGTTTCGAGGAGCAACAAGAATCTTGGAAACCGTAAAGGAAAAGATTTATGGAGCACCAGTGCTAACTATGCCAAGCCATGAAAGTCCATTGGGAGTTGAACGTGAAGCAAGGGTAGGTGCCTTTTGTTTTGCTAGCACAAAATTGAGTGGTACACCGTGTTGTTCTTCTACCTATGACAAGGCAACATGTCTTATCGGATCCATAATCCAACATGTGCATCATATGAAGTCAAATCCATTCATCTTATATTCGGATCCTTGTTTGGCAAGATTCGAGGAAGGCGCACAAAAAATAAAGCTTCCGAACTTATCCAAGGATGAAGGTGGTAGCTCAACACTTGTTGTTGAAAAATTATTTCCATATTTAAAGGACGAGAATTGGAGGACAAATTCTTCCAAAGAAGGGGAGATTGATGTAAATCAGCCCGCGGACTTAAACTCTCATCCAAAGCCGAGAAGAGCTTTACCAAGAGTGCTAACAATGGCACGTCATTCCACATGTGGATGCCTAACATGGCATGGAAATGGAATGGCATTGGAGTTGTCACGTGAAGATCATTTTTTCTATTTGGCCTTTGTATGTAGGTCTTGGCCGAAGACCGTATTTGTTTTTCTTTTATCTTACTTTATTTCTTAGCTTAGCTTTTAGTTCTTCTTAGGACATATTTAATGTACCATGTAATAGGACAAGGTAATCAAGGACAACGATGTAAGGGAAATGGATGACTAGGCTGAGAGGACAATTTGTCAAGGACAAGAATGATCTAGAAGTTAAGGCTTCCAAGAAGACAATTCATGAACCAACTGGTTCATGAATTTGACTACATTGAAGGCTCCAAATTCGGCCAAAGGAAGATCAATAGGTGGTCAAAATGTTCATCCAAGCAAGTGCAAGGAATGGAAGCTTCCACGCCTATTCCAAGAACATAACATTTATGAAGAGCTCATGTTCATGCATTATTCCACTTGGGATCCCCAAAGAGGTTGGAAGAATCAATATGGTTAAATAAAAGGAATCAATATGGTTAAATAAAAGGAATCAATCTCGACCTAGGGAAGAGGAAGAGTTGGCCGAAACACACTTGGTAACCAAGTTAATCAAAACGCATCCACACTAGGCCGAAATGGGTTCTAGTTTTGTGTCATTTAGTCTTCTTCTAGAATAGTCCATTTTGTACAATAAATAGAGGACTTATGCCATTGTAAAATTCAGTGAGAGTTTGATGATATATAAAAGTGAGTTTTTACTCAATAGCTAATTGTATTCACTTGTGTGTGTCTACTTTTAGTTGGTCCTTGTGTGGGACTTGGTCCTTGTGTGGGCCTTGGTTCTTGTGTGAGCCAACCTCTTAGTGTAAGTTGAAGCTAGGACTTGTGTGACCTAGTTAAACCCAAGATAAGGTTTCCATTTTGTGTAATCTTGGTTAAGACTGTGTGACTTAACTAAGTCCAAACTTAAGGAACCCCCTTTGGTGGTAAGTAGATGTCTGAGCTTGTGTGATCCAACTGAACCTAAGCTAAAGGGTCTATCATAAGGATTCCGACCATCCTTAGTTGGTTTGCATTAGGGCTTGTACTTTGTAACCCCGATCAATTCCTTGTTAAATTGGTCACCCTAATCAAGGTATTGACTTTGGCATTAAAACCACCTTGACATTATCCTTACCATATCAACCGTACCTCACTCGAACCATACCGATCGATCCAACACTTAACCAAATCAATCCAAAGCTCACCTGAGGTTGTTACTCGTAACTCGTCTGCAACCCTTGTCCATACCACCAAATACTGATCACCCTCACCTCCCATAACACCTCATAAACACTCAAAATAAATGTCGACACCCGAAACCAAGAGTACCTTCCCGTTCAAACCCAACAACAATAAACATTCCACAAAGTCAACCCTTATCGGAACCTCACTAGTTCAATTCAGTTCCGACACCCTCCACAATCAAACCACCAAACCCTGATCACCACTACAACCCTCAACGTGTCTATAATAAACCCACTAACGTCTAAACCAATTTTCCTTAAAACCATCCGAAACAGTCACCTAACACCACACTGTCGGCAGAATCCGGTAAACCTAAGACCTCACTGTTTCAGCCTTGTTCTGCCACCTTACCACTACCAAACCACCAAACCCCGATCACCAACTTCACCCTCAACATACCCAAAACATCCCCACAAAATTCTAATTCTACCTACAACTACCCGAAATAGTCCCATATTATATCACTACCCGGGTAAGCCGAGAATCTGAGAACCATCATTTCAAGTCCTTTGTCGCGTCAACTTGTCCCCTTCCGAACTCAGCCCCACTCACAGTACCAATAATATATATCAAGTGGGAATCCTAGAGAATGTTGAATAGAAAATTACCCTCTTAATGAAGTTTGATTTGGGCGAATGGTTTGAGATGCCATTTGGGCGGTGTGACGTGCCAAACTCTTCCTTACACAAAGTGTCACATCCATCATTGGGGTGCTTAACATCTTCCTAGAATATTGATGCCAACCCACCCAAGGCGGAACCTACCAAAGGATGGTCCGAGTTTCTTTTGTTCGGCTTCTTATCATCGTCATGTCCTACAGAATTATTGTGACCTTGCTGCCCCTACCAATGAACTAATAAGAAAAGATGAGTGTGAATGGTTCCGAGGAGCAACAACTGTTTTTCAATCCCTGGGGAAAAGATTTGTAAAGCCCCGGCCCTAACCATGCCAAACTGTGAAGAGCCGTTGGACACCAAACATAAAACTAGAGTAGGTGTTACGTCTTGCTCTAGCACAAAAATGAATGACGCACGGTGTCATTATTCCACCTATGGTACGGCATTACATGTTATAGAATTCGTGAAACAATAGAGACATCATTTTAAGTCAAAACCATGTGACTTGTATTCGGATCCATAATTGACAAGAATTGAGAGAGATGCCTACAAGATAAAACTTCTGCACACTTAAACATTCAACCAAAGCCGAGAAGAGCTTTACCAATAATGCCAACATTGGCAGGTCGTTCCACACTTAGATGCCTAACATGGCATGGGAAATGGAATGGCGTTGGAGTTGTGACGTGAAGATTTAAGAAGCCTTGTTTTTTTTTGGCCTTCTTGTTTGGTCTTGGCTGAGACCATGTATATTCTTTTAGCTTGTCTTTTATTCTTAGCTTAGTTTCTAGCTTAGGACATAGTGTGCTATATAATAACTAACATTGGAACACAATTAATAAGTCATAAAGGTTACTACGCAGAGAGTACACCATGGCAATGACAAAGGATAACTTGGCCGACAAGATGGCAAGGACAACAACCATCTAGAACAAACGAATTCCAAGTGGTGGTCGAATTGATCATCCAAACAAATACCAAGAATTGAAGCTTTCAACACATAAGAAGATGAGGTTGTTGAAAGAATCAAGTTCATAAATATGGTTACATGGGAGACCTTAATCTCGGCCTAGAGAAGAGGAAGAGCTGGCCGAACTCCCTTGGTCACCAAGTCAATCCAAATGCGTCCATACTAGGTGTTAGTTTGTATCTTTTCATTTGATTTCTAGAATGGTCTCTTTTGTAGGCCACTGTAAAATTCAATTAGAGTTTAATGATATATATGAAAGTTGAGTGTTTAATCATTTTGCTAAGTCATTCAATCCAGGATTGTAAGTTCTTAGTTAGTTCTTCGGGAGGACCTTTGGTTCTTGTGTGAGTCAAACCCCATAGTGTAAGTTAAAGCTAGGACTGTGTGACCTAGTTAAATCCAAACTAGGTTTCCCTTCAGTATAAGCTTGGTTAGGACTGTGACTTAACTAAGTCCAAGATCAAGGAACCCCCTTTGGTGCGAGTGGACGTTGGGACTGTGTCACCCAACCAAACCCAAACCTAGGGTCTATCTTAAGGTTTCCGGCCAACCTTACTTGGTTAGTATTTAGGCTTGTACTTAGCAACACTGGTCTAGTCCTTGTTAAATTGGTCACCCTCAGCTTGGTGTCAGCTCAGGCATTAAAAACCCTTGTTATTAGACAAGCCATATTGACCGTACCATCACTTCACCAAGTCGACCATTCTTCACCCGAGCTTGCATCTTGCAACTCGTGGGCTGTCCAAACCTAAACCACAATATACTGATCACCCTCATCTCTCACAAAACCTGCTAAATACTCACAATAATGTCTAACGCCCGAAGCCAAGCATATCTTCCCATCCAAACCCGACAATACCAAGTCGTCCGCTAAAACTACCTTTATAGAGACCTCATTGTTTTGGTTCATTTCTGAAACCTTACCACCCTTAAAACACCAAAGTCCAGCCACCACTATCTCCCACAATACCCCTGGGACAACCTCCTTAAACGCCTAAACCCAAATCCCATTGACCACCCAAAATAGCCACTAAATACCCACTACCCGGCTGAAAACCAACCAACCGAGAACCTACTTTGAAGTACATTTTCGCGTCAACTCGTTCCCTGCCAAACTCAGTCAAACATACCCTCACTTACCTCTCCGTACTTACATCAAATTGATATCAGAGCAAGGCTCTCCTTTCCCACGCCTTGACGCGATGGCCAACACAAAAATGTCCCTTATGAACAAAGAAAAACTTCGAAAACTCATTAGCGACATTTTTGCGAAACATGCACAAGTCATAAAGAAAGAACTTGCAGGACATACCGTATGTAAAAATACCAAGTCAAGGGTTGTACAAAATAGTCCAAGACAAGAAAGGTAAGAAAACTTAGCCTTACAGTTTGATCTTCCTACGTTTGAAGACGACATGGACCCCTAGGAGTTTCTCAAATGGATAAGGGCCATTGAGAGATTTTTTGAATCCAAACATTACGACGATCATAAGTGCTTTAATGTGGCTACGCGGGAATTGAAATCTTCCGCATCCGTGTGGTACAAAAATTTAAAAACAAGTCGGAAGAGACATGGCAAGACCAAGATTGACTCTTGGGAAAATTTAAAGAAACATTTGAAGAGGAAATTTTTGCCAAGGGAGTATGACTAAAGTCTGCCCTTCAAGCTCCCCACGTGTTGCCAAGAAAAAGTTGAAGTGGCATCATGTCACACCTTTGGAGGCATGGTTGAGAAGCCCAAATGAGAGGTACCCCCAAGGCCTTACATAAAGCCCACTAATGTTGAGAAAATGGGCGGTACCCTTTTTACCAACCCCTTGTATGATCAAGAAATAAAAGAGGGTAATACTTTTTTTATTAATCCATTATATGATCAAGAAGTTGTATAGGTAGAGACGGGGATAGACAAAATGAGAAAAAGGTGCTTCCAATGTCGAGTATTAGGTCACTTTTCCAAAGATAGCCCCAACCCCCGATTAGTGATACATGAAGATGTTGGGATGTCCTTGGAAGAATTCGAAGCCAAGGACAGTTCCGAAACTCCTTTCCTTAATGCACAAAAGATAGAGGAAGAACCTAGCAAAGGGAGTTCTATAGATACCGACTCAGAAGAACTCTTGGAGGAATCAAAAGATTTATGTAAGGATGATCATGCAAACGGGCCACCAATGATGGAAGGCATTGGACTTACTCTTGGTTTATTTCCAAAAAGTTCATTACCTAGTCATCAATCCTATGGCCACAATCCACACAAGGCCACAATCTTGATGGAGTCCAAATAAAGTAAAACTTGGAACACGTGTGTTGAAAGCCGAGAGGTCAACAACTTCATCATTGGGAACAAACATCCTATGCCAAGGTTGAAATACCTTTTTGATGGATTAAGTGGAGCCAAATTGTTCATCAAGATGGAATTGAAAAGTGGATACCTTCAAATGGGAATCCGAGAGGAAGATGCATGGAAGATGACCTTCGGGATCGAGCTTGGTGTGAACAAATGGAGTTTAATACCATTTGGATGGTGTGACACCCCAAACTCTTCCTTCGCGAGATGAGGAGAGATTGGGGGATGTGTTATGAGTCGCAATGGGAGGTGGAAGGACGATGCATTAATTGCTCCTTCCCCGAATCGAACATGTACGACTGGCACAAAGTATGCAACTCTGAGTTTTTGCCAAAATCGGCAATGGCGAAGAGAGAGACAGGTGATGGCAGCTGAAATGAAATGAGGGGTTTCTCCTCTTTTCACGTCATTAAAAGGCTTTGGGCTGGCACTGGTCCGTAAATGGACTGGGCTTAGCCGACGAATCAAAAGGAAATGACCCCAGATCGATTAAGTAAGCATTCAGGACTATTTTGCACAAATAATTAACAAATAGCCACTTCAATTTCAACTATGTCCATAATCAATCAATTAAAATCAATTTGAGGCTAAACGTCAAAACAAGGTTTAAATAAAAGCCAAAATCTTTAAAGTTTAAGACAATTGAGGGGTAAAAGAAAAGATGCTATCTGACACTATATTTAATTACTCAAATTTCCTAAATTTCACGGAGTAAAATATTTACCAAATTAATTCAGATAATTAATTAACTAATTATCCTCTTTAAATCATAGAAATTGATACATATTTCTTAAAAATATGTACAAATATGCTAATGATATACAATAATATATTCGATAATATTTTGTCAAAAAAATGTCACCGGAATAATTTCATAAAATCATTTTTGGTTTAAAAATGCATATTTCACTCCATTCATAACTCATGAACTCTGAATGATTAAATAAAGTATTGGAGGGCAAAAATTAGGTGTCAGCAATAAACATAAAATTCAACGAATAAAGGGTCTCATACCCAAACACAACACGTAATATCAACCTATGTTATTAGCTAGTGCCCAAAGCATGACATTCAGACCGGTTTATACAATGGAAACTACGAAAATACCTATAACATGGCACTGGAGCACGATACAAGTACTCATCACCTTACAAGTATCGGAACGCCCTTAGTTTCCCCATTACGCCCTCTTATTTAGTTCATTAAAACAAACCAGGATGTTTTAATTAAGTTAAAAACTCTCAACTTGCCTTATTTAGAAGTCTGACAGTCACAACGAAGCCTTGCCTTTTTGTAGAGCCTCTGAATGCTCCAAATCTATTCAAATACCGGTTATACATTAGTACACGATTTCGTAGACACTAATATTACTATATGACAGTTTCAAACCTAAAAAGTCACCCAAAAATAGAATTTCGAGCCTCAAAGGGAAAAATGGGAAATCTGTCAAAAAATTAGTCTACCCACAGTCTATGGAGTCTAAATATCAAATGTCAACCAAATCCAACATCAATTTGATGAATAATTGAATAATCTTCATTTTCACCCTAGGGTTTAAAATCCCAATTTCAAGCCTCAAATCATTATTTCTAACATGGAAATTCTTAATAATCAATGATATAATCATAGAATAATGATTAGAAACTTACCCACTTGAAGATCCTTGCAAATCCTCTCAAATATCTCTCCAAAATGAAACCTCAAACTCCAAATATGAGAATGAAATGTCTAACTTCGAAATGGGGGAATTAAAGGCATTCTGCCCAGCAATTTCTACACCAACTATCCATTTGCTCGCATTTGCATCCCAAGCCTCGCAGGTGTGAGGTCACTTAATTAAGCCCAACATCGCACGTGCGACTTCGCCCTTGCAGTCCTTCTCGTGCAGGTGCGAGACACTAGACACCATAAACTTAATTCATGCTCCAAACTTTGATTCGACCCCCGAAACACATCCGAGACCTCCCCGACACAAACCAAATATGTAAATCAGTCCTAAAACATGTAATAAACTTGATCGTGCACTCAAAATTATCATAGAGGTCGTTTTGACCCATTGTTTACCATGGTCAACTCCAACTCTCTTTAAAGACTAGAATTCCAATCAAGAGTGGGAATCAAACCAATGACTCGACTAAGTCATAAACAACATTCCGGACCTACAGAAATTGGTGAAATTATGAAAAAGACTCGTTTAACCCCGATGTTGACTTTATTTAACCTAAATCCCTTCTTAAGCTTATGAACTTCCTAGAATCCTCATTCTTATTTGAAACTTACCCAAATCACTTGGGATTCATCTCAACCATCCATCTAAGTCGAAAATCACATTCCGGATCTAACAAAATCATCAGAATTCAATTCCGGGTGTGTTTACCCAAAAGTCAACTCTTAGTTAAACATTTTCAACTTAGAACATCCAAAATACAAAACTTATATTTTCTTCCGTTATTTCCACCTAACTACCTCAAGGGTCGCGCCACCCATCCCTACAAGTTAAATACACCATAAAGAAACTAGGGGATGGGTAATTTAGGGGAAAATAGATCAAAATATACAAAACCACCTGACGAGCCGTTACATTATCCACCACTTAAACACATGTTCGTCCTCCAACATGAAATAGAAAGTTTTTACCTAAATTTCCAAAAGGATAAGGATATCTACTCTATATGTCTAACTCAGTCTCCCACGTAGCCATCTCTACTGGAAGATGCCTCCACAGAACCTTTACCGAAGCAATCCCCTTGGATCTCGACTTCTAAATCTATCAAGAATAGCAACTCGCACTTTCTCAAAATTCAAGTTATGATTAAGCAACACTGAATCCCATTGAATCACATGAGAATCATTTGAATGGTACTTCTTAAGCATAGAAATATGAAATACGGGGTGAACACCCGACAAACTAGGAGGCAAAGCCAACTAATAGGATACCTCACCAATACACTGAACAATCTTGAGTAGGCCAATATACATAGGGCTAAGCCTTTCTTTCCAAACCTTCACACCCTTCATGGGTGAAAACTTCAACCGCGCTCGTTCACCAACCATGAACTTAGAGACACAACCCTCCAATCAGCACAACTCTTTTGCCTTCTCTAAGCCGTGAGAAGTCTCTCCTGAATAAAATTGACCTTGTCCAAAGAATCTCGCAACAAATTTGTATCCCAAGGCCTAACCTCAAATACATCAAACCAATTAATAGGTGAACGACACCTCTTACCGTATAATGCCTCAAACGGTGCCATCTCAATGCTCGAATGATAATAATTGTTATAGGTGAACTCGGCCAAAGGCAAGAACTGATCCCAATGACCACCAAATTTAATCACACAGGCCCGAATATATCCTCAAAGACCTGAATAGTCCCTCAGATTGACCACTCATCTTGGGGTGAAATATTGTACTAAGCTCCACCTGAGTACCTAATTCCTTCTACATAGATCTCTAAAGGTGGGATGTAAATTGTGTGCCTCTATCCAAAATGATAGAAATGGGCACTCCATGCAATTGAACTATCTTTTGGATGTATATCTGGTCTACTTCTACGAATTATAAGTAGTCTAAATAGTTAAAAAGTGAACCAACTTCCTCAACCGATCCACAATAACCTAAATGGCATCAAACTTTCCCAAAGTCTGTGGTAACCCTACCACAAAGTCCATAGCTATCCGCTTCCATTTCCACTTAGGTATAGGAATCATCTATGTAATTCCACCCAGCTTTTGATGCTCATACTTCACTTGTTCATAATTCAAACACCGAGATACAAATCCCACATTGTCCATCTTCATGTTACACACCCAATAATGCTAATTCAAATCTCGGTACATCTTTGTAGCCCCAGATGAATAGAGTATCTAAAATTATGAGCCTTATCCATGATCAATCTAGTCAAATCCCCCACTTTGGGAACACATATACGACCCTTGATTCTCAACACTCCCTCATCATCAAGAATTGCTTCTCTTGCCTTTTCTTTCAAAACTTTGTCCCAAATCTTGCACAATTTGACATAATCAAACTACCGGGCTCTAATTTGCTCCAATAAGGAAAATTGTGCCCCCACACAAGATAGAACCTTTCCAGGATTAGGAATGTCCAGTCTCACCATACTGTTTTCCAAGTACTGAACATCCATAACCAAAGGTCCTCCCCTCCTTGCAACGATGCTAGGCTACATATACTCACAATTTTCTGACTCAACGCATCTTCTACTACATTGGCATTGCTCGGGTGATAGAGAATAGTCATGTCATAATCCTTGAGCATTTCTAACCATATCCTCTGCCTCAAATTGAGATCCCTCTTATTGAAAATGTGTTGAATATTCTGATGGTTGGTAAACACCTCATAATGCACACCATAGAGGTAATTCCTGCAAATCATTAATCCAAACACTACTGCTGCTAACTCCAAGTTATGAGTGGGCTAATTCTTATCATGCACCTTCAACTGCCTCAAATCATATAAGCTATAACATTTCCTTTCGGCATCAAAACACAAACATGGCTGATACTTGAAGAATCACAATATATAGTAAAGCCATTTCCCTCCACGAGAAGAGTCAAAATTGGGGTTATTGTCATCTAAGTCTTGAGCTTTTGAAAGCTCACCTTGCATTCATTCGACCATTGTAAAGGTACATTCTTCTGAGTCAATATGGTAAAGAGAGATGCAATAGATGAAAATCCCTCTAAAATGCAGATAGTAACTAGTGAGGCCAACAAAATGCTGAATCTCGATAACCGAGATAGGTCTAACACAATCATGAACTGCCTCAATATTCTTGGGATCCACCATAATACCATTCTTTGTAACCATATGGCTCAAAAATGCCACAGAATAAAGCCAAAACTCACACATCAAAAGCTTAGCATAGAGTTGCTTCTCCTTCAGAATTTCAAGCATGATCCTCAAATATTGCTCCTGCTCTCCTCTACTACTACAGTATATCAGAATATTGTTCATGAAGATGATCATAAAGGAATCCAAGTACGGTCTGAAGACATCGTTCATCAAATCCATAAGGGTTATTGAGGCATTAGTTAGCCCAAAAAACATAACCAAGAACTCATAATGACCATAACGGGTCCTATAAGATATTTTAGGGATATCATCTACCCTAATCTTCAATGGTGATAATCGGACCTCAAATCGATTTTAGAGAAGACCGAAGCACCCTGAAGCTGATCAAATAGGTCATGAATGCGAGTAATAGGGTACTTGTTCTTAATTGTGACCTTGTTCAATTATCGGTAGTCAATACACATACGTATAGACCCATCCTTCTATTGTACAAATAACTTCGGAGCACCCAAGGCGAAACACTCGGCCTAATGAACCCTTTACTCAACATATCCTGCAACTGCTCCTTCAACTCTGTCGGCGCCATCCCATATGGCGAAATAGAAATGGCCTTGGTGCCCAGCTTTAAATCAATACAAAAATCAATATTAGGATCTGGCGGAACACCCAGTAAATCTATTGGAAACACCTCTAGTTATTCCCTCACTAGTGGCACTGACTCAAGGGAAGGAGTATCAATACTAGTATCCCGAATATATGCCAAATAAGCGAAATAACCCTTCTCAACCATTCCCATAGCCTTAATATAAGATATCACTTTCTTCGGCTCATGACTAGTAGCACCCTTCCACTCCAACCTAGGAATCTGTAGCATGACAGTGCAAGATTGCATGATAAAGAGACAATCAATTCATGCCTAGAATAATGTTGAAATCAACCATATATATAGTTATCAAATCAACCCAAGTATCATACCCCATAAAGGTCACAATAAAAGACTGGTACACTCGATCCACCACTACAGAATCCCCAACAAGAGTAGAAACACTATCAAGAAAGTAAAGCAACTCACAACTCATACCCAGACCCGAATAAAAATAAGTAGACACGTAAGAGTATGTAGAGCCTGGATCACATAATGCCATAGTTGGATGATAACAAACTGACATAATACTTGTAATAAGTATGTCAGAAGCCTCTGCCTCTGTTCTACCTAGAAATGCATAGCACTAAGCATGGCCACCCTCGGCCTGAGAACCTCCATAAACACCACGACTTGCCTGCCTAATAACAATCTCTACCTGGGTGAGCACCACCTCTACCACTATGTGTACCTTCTCTAGCCGGCTGTGTTGCTGCTCTAGATGCAGAACATTTGGAACTAGAGTGTTGACCACTCTACCTGAGTCTGGGGTAGTCCCTCACAAAGTGTCTCATATAGCCACACTCATAACCTATGACGAACGTAAGCTACTGAGAAAAGCTAGAATAGCTGGAATGACCACTTTGACCTCTAGGTCGTGAATAAGAACCCTGAGAGCCCTATCCCAAACTCTGACCACCATGACCCGAAGAACTATCGATCGAAGTCTGCATCACTGCCTGAACCAGCATACAGAACTGGAACTGATGACCCCTACCATGATAACTCCTACTTCCAGATGAGGTACCTTCATAACTGCCTGAGCTATAGGCTTCTTGCCCAACCTAACCCTAAACACATGATGTATAATAAGCTTAACACTCCTAGCAGCGTCCACCACTACCTAAAAAGTACCTCCTGAAGATTCCACATGTATCATTGCAAGTCGAAAGAGATAAGACAAACCCCCAAACAAACTTTCTAATCCTCTCCGTCTCATTTGAAAAAATAGTGAAAGCATGGTGAGACATGGAGTGAAATCATCTCGTACGTAGTCACATACATCCCCACCTACTCCAATTGATCAAACTTCTCACGCCTCTCATCCCTCAAGCTACTAGAAACCCATTTCTCTAGAAACACCCGAGTAAACTCAGCCTAAGTAAGTAGAGGTGACCCAACTAGACTATTCTCAACAACCATCATCCATCACTCCTTAGCAGGGTTAACCATATTGAACATAGTGAAATCAACACCATTGGACTCATAAGAATCATCGTCAAAATGTCCATCATAATGTGGTGGCTTTATCTTCTCAAACTAATCCCACGTTTTTTTCTCTTCTACGGACATAGTGTGCCAAATAATTGGATGAATGTCAACATCCTGAGCTGGAAAACTCAGAAATTGAGGAGCCACAGTAACTGTTGGTTGTGCCCCTAGAGTCTTACACCTACATCAACCATTTGATCGGAAGTCTGACCTCCAACTTTGGTTTTAGGAACCTTGATCTGGAGTACTAGGTAGTGTGTGCACCTGTGCCCAACCCTAAAAAATGCACAGAATACATGCCAAGGTGTCCTGAAGAAGAGGAGTACCAATGTATCCCTATGGTACCTGGACAGGTCCAATATCATCAGCCTAAACTGGCTCCTCCTCGAGAACCTCCTCTAGATTAGGACTCACATCTGTAGATGGGCCTGAGTAGTAGTTGGTGGTCGGTCTCTAGTTGGTGTAGCAATACAAGCTCTAGACTTGCCTCGACCTCTACCACATCCCCTACCTATCCCTCGAGCAATGATCCCGACACTAGGTCTGAGCATAGGTGCGGGCTCCTGATCTCCAACTTTAGGCGAACGTTTCCTCACCATCTGTGAAAGAGTGAAATAAAGAAACTCATAGAAACCATTAGAAGCAACTACACATGATAGGGAATGAAAGATTAGAGTTTTCCTAGATGTCTTAGAACCTCTCAAAGATAGATACAGAGCTCATCGTACCAGTCCGCAAGACTCTACTAGACATTGTTCTTGTACTTGTGAGACCAGTGAACTTAAAGCTCTAATACCAATTTATCATGACCCAATTTAGTAAGTTGTGATGGAACTAACTTTTACTAAGTCAGTAAGCTAACCATAATCCATCTAAACCAAAGCAATGCGGAATAATTAAACAAGTCAACTTAAAGTCTTAATTAAGTCTCATAATATAGAAAATACGAAAATAGTACTACAAATCCCTAAAACTTGGTGTCACTTAATACAAGAACTACTATTGTAAAATACAAGTCTGGGACCTCAAATATTGTCTAGAAATTAGAAAGATAACATAAATAGAGATAGAGAATCTAGTGTCACAAATCATGCTAGTAGCTCACCCCAAATCCTCTTAATAACCTCCTCAACGACCGGCCTACTCTCGAGATTCGCTCGTGCTAGGAATAGATCTGCACACAAAAATGGTACACCAAGTGTACCATGAGTATGAGAAAACAACGTGTACACAACAACATCGTCGATCGATCCTTGTTAAAATAGAGATGAGGGTTCGTCTTCTAAATACCACTTCCACACTCAACCACTATTAGTTCGATATAATGATACAACCAATAATCACAAGTTTAAGATTCGATATAATAATCCTCTAAATTCATGACTTGCTCAAGTAGTCAAATAGGCATGATATGTGATTTAAGAAGCAATTAGACAAGTCTCACAAACAAGGAAGCAATGAGATGATATTATATGCAATTGCTAAGTAAATGCAAGACCTTTTGCTCATCATCGGTACACACACATTTAAATACTATGAATCGTGCCCCATGAGGGACATGCGAGGTCTATATACCACACAAAATCATAATCTTTGGGTTAGCCAATTTAGGCTCATATTACCTGTCTCTAGCCAACCGGGTTTATATCCAACACATCACTCCGTCCGGGATCATTTCCCCTTAGACCCTACATATGTATCTACAAATATAATATGCATGAGTTACCATATGAAGCATGACTATGACATGCAAAACAACAAGAAGCTAAACTATGCAATAAAGATCCAATCTTTAATCAAATAAACCATAAAGATTCGACGTTTAGCTTCTGTTTCACTTTTAAATGAGTATTTAGGAGTAATGACAATATTACAGGTAATAAGCATAGAATTCAACAAATAAAGGATCTCATGCCCAAACACAACTCAGAGTATCAATCTATGTTATCAGCTAGTGCCCAAATTATGGCATTAAGATTGGATTATACAATGGAAATTATGCAAATACCCATAATATGGGACCGATGTTTGATACAAGTGCTCGTCACCTAACAAGTATTAGAACTCCCTTAGTTTCCCCATTACACCCTCTTATTTAGCTTATTAAAGTCAATCACGGTGCTTTAATTAAGGTCAAAAGTCTTAACTTGCCTGATTTAGAAGTCTGACGATCACAACAAAGCATTTCCCTTCCATAGATCTTTTGAAGGATCCAAATCTATTCAAATACGAGTTATACGTTAGCACACGATTTCATAGACATTCATATTATTATATGATAGTTATAGACCGAAAAATAGGATTCCTAACCTCGAAGGGAAAAATGGGAAATCAATCCAAAACTTTGCCTACTCATGGTCTGTGGAGTCTAAATATCAAATATCAACCATATCCAATATCAATTTCATGATTAAATAAAGAATCTCCATTTTTATCGTAAGGTTTAAAATCTCAATTTCAAGCCTCAAATCATGATTTCTAACATTAAAATCCTTAACAATCAGTGATATAATCATAAAATAATAATTAGGAACTTACCCACTTGAAGATCCTTGCAAATTCCCTCAAAGAGCTCTCCAAAATGAGACCCCAGGATCTAAATATGAGACTAAAGTGTCTAACTTCGAAATGAGAGAATTAAGGACAATCTACCTAGTGATTCCGCACTGGTGACTCATTGGCTCGCCTCTTAGGGCTTGCATCTGCAGCCTAAGCCTTGCAGGTGGGAGGTCACTTACTCAGGCCCAACATCGCAAGTGCGGCCCAGAAGCTCGCAGGTGTGCGCCTGGCCAATCTCGCACATGCTTCCCACTACGCGTAGGTGTAGAATCGCAGGTGTGAGACACTAGACACCAGAAACTTAATTCATGCTCTAAATTTCTATTCAACCCCTGAAACTTATCCGAGACCTCCCGGACACAAACCAAGTATGAAAATTAGTCCTAAAACATGCAACAAACTTGGTCGTGCACTCAAATAATCATACGAGGTCATCTTGGCCGGTTGTTGACTGTGGTCAACTACAATTCTCTTTAAAGACTAGATTTTCAACTAAGAGCCCAAATACCCCTGATTCCCTTATAAATCAAACCAATGACTCGACTAAGTCCTACGATATTCCAGACCTAATGAATTTGATGAAACTTTGAAAAAGACTCATTTACCTCAATGTTGACTTTAGTCAACGCAAATTCCTTCTTAAACTTATGAACTTCCTAGAATCTTCATTACCATCTAAAACTCATCCAAATCACTCTGGACACGTTTTAGATCTAAACGAACCATCAGAATTTGATTCCAGGTGTGGTTAATTAAAAGTCAACTCTTAGTCAAACTTTTCCAACTTAGAATTTCCAAAATTTAAAACTTAGATTTTCTTCCATTATGTTGACCCGATTGCTTCAGGAGTCGTGCCACCCATCTCCACAAGTCAAATACACCACAAAAAAGATGGGGGAAGGGTAATTTAAGGGAAAATAGGCAAAATATAATGGGATGTTACAACGGGACAAGGTGAAAGTAGCACTAGTGGAGAACGAGATGAGAGAAGTGAGACTAAGGTAGTTCGGGCATGTGAAGAGGAGGTGTAAGGATGCGTCAGTAAGGAGGTGCAAGAGGGTGACTGTAGTAGAGGTTATGAGAGGTAGAGGTAGGTCGAAGAAAAGTTGGGGGAGGTGATTAGACATGATATGGTGAAACCTTAGTTAGGAAGTATAGAGGTCGAGGATTAGGGTAAAAGGTTAGTAGATAGATGTATATTATTTTACCCTGTATGGGAAGGGAGGCTATATAGCACCCTTCTCTTATCTTTCCCTTTTAGTAGTAATAATCAATTATCGCGTAGTATTCTATGCTTGATGTGTATTATATGATTTGCTGCATTTATTTTGTATCTTGCTATATTGATCTCTCCTTTCTTAAAATCCATCATCAATTACTTTTCTTTTCAACCGAGGGGTCTTTTGGAAATAACTTCTCTACCAGATAAAGGTAGGGGTAAGGTCTGTGTACATCTTACCCTCACCAAACTTGTAGAATTACACTGGGTATGGTATTGTTGCCAATTCTATTAAACCTGAGATGGTTAGATGTACAACTACAAGAATAAAAAAGAATTGTGATAGGTGGAACAAAGTTTAACGATTTTTATATAACAGAAAAAAAGAATAGCACATTTTGGGTGATAGAGACAAAGCTAGAAGACCATCCATAAAATTTACTCTCTATTGTTCTTATCCCTAATATCACTGCACTACTATTTAGTAAAACATTAGGTGGTCCTTTGGTTACTGAGTCTAGATATTAAACTTTCGATCCGGGCTCGGGCTCGGGTCTCGGGTCACGGGTCACGGGTCGTGGGCTGTGGGCTTCTTCTACCTATCGTTTGGGATAATTTTTGGAGCATTAACCAGCCATTACTTGGCTGTTAACTCCTTCAATGGCCATAAACAGCCTCACTAATGCCCATAAACCTGCCATTAACAACCTTCCCTAATGGCCATTAAGAGCCATGTTTTGGCAGTTGAGGAGTTCCTCCCTCATGCTATATATTGATATCTTTTGGCTCAATTGTGACACAAAAAATATAGAGGAAAAACAGAATAAGAAAAACGAGACAAAAATATATACACAGAGACAAATAGAAGAGTAAAACACAGTCCAAAACGTGAACAGTAACGTTGGGACGAAAAATAGAAATTCTTCCTTCCTTTTCCATTTCTTCAGCAAGTTGATTCGTATTTGTTTTCTTCGTCAAAATCAACTTATTTGCTTTATAGTGTTGATTAAAGTATTGTTTTATCTTGGGAGACTATTGCCTATTAACGTAAAAGCATCTATACGGGGCAATCTTGTCTTAAGAACAGAGTGCCATCACTCGACTTAGCACACAGTTGTAACAATTCAGATTTAGTGTTTCTTGATTTCAAGTTATCAAGATTCAAGACTCAACAACCTTGCGGCAGTTCTGAACATTAGCCTACTTGTTTATCCTTTCGAACACTTGTAATATTTATTTAATTCCCGTACTGCTTTACAATATCCAACAAATTTAAGACAAGATTTGTATTAGTGTTCGAAAGATGTCGGTCAAAAGTTGTGTGACCAAATCTGGATATGGCTGTGGTTTTTTGGTAGAAGAGCAAAGGATCCGAATTATGGTAAGGAGGAAATGGACACTCAGTCTGATGAAGTAGGCCAGAATCCGAAATTGGGATAAGTAATTTTCCTTCCTTGTCAAAAATAAGATTAAATGATGTCTGACTAAAAAGGGCTTAAAGTAAGGAGGAATATGAAAATGTTTACCGAAATAATTTATATTCCTTATGCTTTAAAATCAGAAGTTTAATCTCATCTTCCTTCCCGTTTAAAGATTGGATTTTGTAAACGACTTAAAAAAGATTCGTTCTTTTAAGTGTAATTATTAAAAGTGTGTAAAGTATTTTCGCACATACGAGGGAGAAAGATCCACTGACTGTGCAAAAACTGTTACCACTCTTAAGTAAGCGCCAAGAATTGTCTAGGTACCAATAATAACGGAAGAAGACTAAAAGCTAAAGACGTTGAGCCTGTCACACTATTTGGTAGAAGATCCTTCATAGGATGATATTGGACACTCAGTCATATAAAGCCTCCGGGCGACTGGAGTGGGGCCAAAATTCTTTTGATAGGATGATATTGGACACTCAGTCATACAAAGCCTCCGGGCGACTGGAGTGGGGCCAAAATTCCTTTGATAGGATGGTATTGGACACTCAGTCATACAAAGACTCCGGGCGACTAGAGTGGGGCCAGAATTCATTTCAAAGGAAAAGTAATGGACACCTAGTGTTGAGGGCCAGAATTTCTAGGTCTCTAATGATCTGAAGGCCTAAAGAAAGGCAGAAAAGAAATTGGACACTCAGTCTGCCAAAGCAACTAGAGTGGGCCAGAGTATCCAAATCACATATGATCCGGTTACGCCCTAACCACGGGCAAGAGGTTGTTCATGTGAAGCAACGCCACCTCTAAAGTAGAAGGGGTTAGAGAGGTTGTCCTCAATAGGACTTCAAGGGATGGGATCACTCCAAAAGGAGGTGATACATGTCCCAAAACTTGGTTAAAAGACGTTGTTGGTCAAGCTGGTTTGAGACTAGTCCAACAGGTCTGTAATAACTAAGAATGGTACAGTATGTCTGTAGCTAAATGAATGATGTATTTGTAATCTGTGCATCTATGTCATCATAGATTAAGACACGTTAAATAGAAAGTCATTCAAAAGCTAACGAAGTTGAGATTGTTGCCTTTTGTCGACATAAACCCTCAAAATAAATGTGAAGTAGGCGAAGAGGCAAAATCACCTTTTCAAATTCTGTAAAAGGAATAGCGAAAGAAGCACCGCTCCTCTAGAACTTAGTCACACCTACATAGGTGATTTGAAGTTTATACAAAATAGAGGGGGGAGACAAGTACTTTGTGACCGTCATTGATGATGGTACAACGTATTGTATCATTTGTTTGTTGAAAAAGCAAAGATGAAGTTATTGAAGCGGATAAGCGCTACAAAGCAGAAGTTGAAAATCAACTAAGCCTACGGATTGAGGAATTCTTAGTGATAGAGGGGGAGAATGTGAAGCATCGTTCATTAAACGACTGCTCATTACTCACCTCAGTCTAACGGTGTTAGCCAAGCACAAAGTCGTACGCCCAAATTATGTGGGGCAAGGCGATCCTTACCACTAATGTGATTCTCAACAGAACTCCGCATAAGAATAAGGATAACCATCCGTATGAGACATGGAAAGGATCTCACATACAAATGTTGTGATGTGGGGTGGCTTGGTAGAAGTTGGACTATCGAAATAGGTCAAGTTCGACCTAAGACTGTAGATTGCATATCCACTGGATCTGCAAATAACAGTAGTGTTTATCGCCTCTTGGCATCAAAGAATGCTGAATTATTTGAAGATAACTTTTCTTGAAAAGGAAAAAGGAGTAATTGCTCGAGGTTAACAAGAACCCGCGAGGGCCTGAATGTCTGGAACTAGACGTTCCGTATCTACAGGACTCAAAAGTTGTTGTCTATTCGGAACTTAATATTCCAGATCTACAGAACTGAGGGATTCTAGATGTTGAATCGAGACGGAGCAAAGAGGGGACAAAGACTTGTTCCAGGCCTTTTAGCTTGTATGGTTGAGAACGAACCATGGGCAATTAACAAATAATTGTCATCTCCAAAAGCGTTGCTTTGGAAAGAAGCTACAAAAAGAGAAATAGATTCCATCATATAGAACCATACTTGTGTAATGGTTGATCTTCCTCCGAGAAAAGAACCTTTGGGTTGTAAAAGTGGATACTCAAAAGTGAGTACAAAGTAGATATATCTACTGACGAGTATAAGGCCTCGACTACTTATACATGTGCTCCCATGTGAGTAGCTTAACATTCAGGGCCATTGCAGTCTTGCGTGGCATAGATGTTGAAATAACCTTCCTAACCGGAGAGTTAGAAGGGGAGAATTAGAGTTGGTTTGCTGGACTGTTGGGCTTCTTCCTGAACTTTCATTTTGGTCCCTGAAATGTTTACATTTTAGTCCCTGAAATGTTTACATTTTGGTCTTGAAAGTTTCAGATAAAACAGAAACAATGAATCTGACCACATAAACATTGACTTTGAAGTTAGAAAGCCAACAGTTGAAAAACCAACAGTCTGAAATGGAAGTCATATTGAAACAAAGTCTCGATATGAAAGATATGGGTATCACATATGACATCTTAGGAATTGGATTTCTAAGACATCTAACGGACTGGTCCAACTTCAAACTCAGTTGTGAGATAGTTGATAGTCTCGTTGAAGCTACCAATGGATATGAATCATATAACTGATTGAAATCATGGTGCACCCATATACAAGGAGTGATATGTGCAGGTCACATGTATTTCAATGTATGTTACACACTACAACCGACCTGGTATCGACCTACAAAGCAGATCAGTTGAACTAAGGTTCACTGATGATTTTAATAAATGATCAATAGAAGGCATTAAGTCGGATATGACGATATCTGAAATATTCGTTTATCTACGGATCATGGTATTCTGGATGTCCAGCGGTTCTGGGAGAACACAATGATGCAAACTGGACATCAGATATGAAGAATACCAAAGCCACAAGGAAATGTTTATGGTGGGTCTTGGAAAATCCTCTAAGCAAACTTGCATCAGCCAATTCATGATGGAATCGGAGTCTATCGCTTTATACAAAGCATGAAAGAAATTGAGTAACTTCACGACTCCTTAGAGGACGTCCATTATTGGGAGAAACCTGTGCCTTCAGCAGTTATACACTGTGGCTAGCCGGTCGGCTTTAGAAAGGACATAGATGACGGCGTCTGGACATATCTGTCAGGATTTGTCATAGATATAAGACCGTATGGCAGTTGATCATCACGAGTGTCACTTCCTTGATTACTAATCAAAGGATATAACATTAATCAAGCACCATCGTAAAAATAGAGAGGAAGGAACCACCAACTAAAAGACATAATTTGTTAAAATCGCAATTATCCCTCATCATTGTTGCGCTTGAAACAACAAATCACAAATGTCTTTCTCACCGGGGGCACCACGGGCAGTCCCTGTGGCACATCTGGATCCTGGCCTACCCAGAGGCAAATTTATGTATAAAATTCGGGTCAAGTGAACACATGGTCATTCGACGAAACTCGATATATTATGTGTATAATTCTGAAAATATATCTAATATCAACTGAAGGAATACATAGTCAGACAAGATTGAGTGGAGCACTGGTTAGGGGCTATATTTATTCACTCAAGGTATCAGGATCAAACCCGAGTACTTAGTACATTTTTGTTTTTTGTTTTTATTTTCTAAAGCAACCTTTTAACTTTCCTTTTTACATTAATTTAAATTATTTTTCTTCTATAATTCTAATTACCCAGAGTAAAAAATGTGTTTCTTTTTTATATTACAATCTAATGACTTTATTTCCCTTTATTTGTAAAAGGCAAAAGAAATCGGAAGGCAACCTACAACGAAATCGGAAACAAAAGAAATCAAAAAACTCCATGGCGCAAAGCTACAACGATGAACGAACCAAAGACAAAAGAAATCAAAAAAACCCATAGCTAAGCTGCAACGAACCAAAAATCCATCAGGCAAAATCTATTTTCCATACCCATATCTATTCTCTCTTATAGTATTATTCTTGATACGATCTGGCTTATGGAAGACATGGATTCGAAAGAACAAAACGTGGAAACTAAAATAGTAAGAAATCGGAGATGAAAATTGAAGAAATTGGGATGAGAAAAGAAGGATAGAAGCAAGACCTAAAAAGTAATGATTCTATGTGCAAACGTAGGTATATAAAACTTAAACCCTCCAATTGGAATCAATCCTAAGAACCGATACTATTTTATCTTCGACAAAGAGTAATCCAAATGAATTCACAAATGAACAACTCTATATGAAAATCAGTGGAAAGAGTTTCAATAGCCAATAATGGAATCCACCATAAATAACTTTCGCTAACACTAATCACTAAACTAGCATTACACAAGAAGACAAGGCTATCTATTACAAAAATTATCTTAATGAAGTAAGGGTCTTGTTTGGATGTCTTTCAAGGAAAGATTGCTTTGTCTATAGAGAATGACCTTTTTGCATAAATAGTCACCTTCCGATTTTGACTACCAAGCTTGCAATTGTAGTCATACATCAACATTTAGGCTTCTTTAAGAGGCAAGCTTTGGGCTTTGGGCTTTGGGCTTTGGGCTTTGGGCTTTGGGCTTTGGGCTTTGGGCCTTGGGCTCTTGGACTCTTGTAATATTTCTTCATGCTATCTCTCATAGCTTGAAGGCCCTCCAATGGCTCTTTTTAAGTGATTCCATGGCTTCATTCTCCATGAACATGGCTCCTAACGCTTAGAAGTCCTTGGTTCAGATTCTAGTACAATGCCTTGGAGAAATTTGAGCATTGAGCCCCAGATATCGTATGATCCTCCCCTTCTTGAAAAGGATTTGTCCTCAAATCCGTACATTGCAAGACATAGAAGAGAATGAGTACATATCCTCTCACAAAACAAACAAGGTAATCATCATAAGGCAAATGATAATACCTAAAGTAAACATAGCATGCAACCAACACACTAAATGTCTCACTCTTATGATATAATCAAGCATCATAAGGATCTATAAAGACTATGTATCTAAATAATACCCAAGACAATTGGCTATTCAAGACATGTTGACAAAAGGGTAAATTAAGTAACTTAATGCATTTAGAACAACAAACATACAAGTTCTCATTGGTCCTAGCAATCAAGAAGTACATATCTCCCTTTAAGTCAAGAACATGATCTCACTTACGCCTAAGTGCAACATCACAAAAAAACAACCCAAGTCAAGAGTCTAATCATTATACTAGCCCATCCCAAGAAAGGAATCATTCTCAAATCAACACCGGGGTCAAACACAAAGGTTTTTCCCACACTCTTTTGCTCATATTCTCCATGCAAGCCCAACATGAACTCAAGTAATAACACTAGAAAAGAATCACATGAATGATTATAAGTGCTACTACTATACTCACCACACAAGAAAGTTACCTCTATGGCTTTAGAAAGTCCAAGAATAAGCATGAGCCATGAGTACATACCGTCCATGAAGAAAGTACAAGATGTGACGTCATATCAAGTTGTTGTCCAATGAGATTCCTCCAAAACTCCTTTTCAAGTCTCCTCTTTTGATCAAACTTCACAAACAAGTTAATCACATAATCAAGTTCATCAAGAGCGAGAGTTTTACCTTTAAGCTTATCGATTCTATGCCAAGCTTTGAGTAATATCTCTTCACCCTTTAGGTTAGAAGATCTAGCATAGTCCTTCCAAAAAGTATGCCCTTTTCGTTTCAAATCGCTCCCTTCTTTAAAGATCAATCTTCACTTTCAGAAGCCTTTCTCAAATTCGACATTGGTCTATCAAGTGGGCCACAAACCCTCAAGAAAGACTTTTCATCGTCAGGGAGGGCGTCATCCTCCCGTAGTGGATTACCAAATAATTTGTAGCCTTCAAAAGTGGTTACATGTTCATTATCACAATTCATACCACTATGCATATTCAATAGTCATGTAATCACTGAATAAGATATTATCCATAGAGAGAATAATCAATGAATGATGAAGGTTCCACATGTAACATCACTCTCACAAGGAAAATCGTTATCTTTCAAAGCACTTTCAATCATATAACTATCTACATGACCAACTATATTAGCATCATCACTAACTTGAGGTTCATTAAGCATATCACAAAAATTCTCAATTAGTGGACTATCATAACATTTAAGTTGATCAACATAAGTATCTACACAAGTTGGATGCAAATCAATCTTGTTAGAAGAATCAATTCGGCCATCAATAGGATCAACTAGCGGGTGAGAAATCTCAACACATGACAATGCAAAAGCAATCTCATCACAAGTGTCAACACTAGATGGACAAAAAATGATCTCACACAAAGGATCAATCTGGTTATCAAAAGGACCAGCTAGTGTTGGAACACCCATATCAACAACATTGACAATAACCATTAAAGAAGTAAGTTCAACACACGGTAAAAACACATTAAGTTCAACTTAGAACAAGCTATCATTCACACTCAAGTCAACTACATGAACATTCATATTAATTGGAGTGTTGAGATTAGCCATTTTACCTTGAATCCCACACAAAGTATCTTATTTATCGTAGTTTGCATTTTTAAAGTCCATTTTCTCCTTTAGGAAGCCTTCAACTATCTCATAAACTTTCGAAGTTTGAGGTTCCTCGTTCGATTTGCTTCTAAGAATACCTACATCATTATCAAGACAATTGGAAAAGAAAGAAAATGTACATGTGTTAGAATGGGTTTGTGACAACCCTCTCACATCACTCCTCACAACCTCTCATTTTTCCTCTCTATAGTTGTCACTTTTCTCTCCCTGACTCCTCTCAATCTTTTCTTTCTCAATTTCATAAGAGTTGGGACAAGTGCTAAGGATTTCTTGAGAAGGATTTGGTGAACCCTTCATTTCTTCTTTCCATTTGTCTTCACTAGGAATAACCTTCTCTTCTTCTATTCCTTGGCCAAGCGTTGAGCAGCCATTTATTGGAGAGCATTCCTTATCTTGTCAATGCTTTACTCTATCCTATCAAAATATGAAAGATCAGGACAACTCACTCTAGGAAGTGTTTCACTTGCACTTGCTTCTTCCTTAGGGCGTATGGGTGGAAAGTGAATCCGCCTCTTCGGATTATTTCCTCCTTGAAACTTGGTATTTCCTCTACTTTCATTGCCTATAGATGCTCCCCTCCTACCTTCAACATCATATCCATATCGAGAACATGACACACTCATTCTAGGATAAGTAGCACGATTTATTGCATTTCTTGGAGTAGGAAATGTATACTCCATTCTCCTTCTAGGACGACTCTACTTGATCCAATCCACACAGTTATACCATTTTTCTTGGGATAGGAAGTATCACTAGTCAATGTACGTGAATATCCACTAGAAGGCTCTTCACAAGTATCATATTCAAACTCACTACCTTCTCGACCATATTCACCATAAAGTGCATAACTACAAGGTTCATATTCATCACAACTTCATAATTCACGCACGTTTTCTCCAATTGATTCATAATGTAGATGTGAAGAAGAAATATACCTCAAGTCACCTCTATACCCATGGTGTGTAGTATGCGATTCAACAGTGGTACAAAAACATGATCTGCGATTCGCAAATTCCACAAAAATTCTTGAAAAATATATATCGCAGTCAGCGATTCAAGTGCGGTTCGCAGGCGTGGTTTGCGGCGCAACCTGCGATTCGCAGGTTGTGAATGTGTCCTAAATGTTGGTGATGTCAAAATTCCTTGGGATTTATTTAGCTGACCACCTTGTGATTATTCCCTGCTATTTTAACGAATTGGACCCACTTTCCTTGGATTTTTGCTATTTTTTAGGCCCAAAATACTTCTTCCTTAGGGTTTTTGGATCAAATACCATTTGATCTATATAAGGAGGGGTGTATGTGGGTAAGTGGGTCAAGGCTTGGTTGTAATTGGGTCAACCCAAAATTGGGACTCAAAAGTGGGGGTTCTTGGCTTATTGGCTAATGCTGGCATTGTTGTGTTTGGTGGTTATTTTGGATGGTTTTAGAGAGAATGGGTTTAGGCATTTTATGGGGTGGTAATGGGTGAGTTGGGGGTTGTTTTAGGGGTCGGGGTTAAGTAGTTTGATAGTGGTAAGGTCTCAGAAACTAGATGAAACAATGAGATATCGGTAAGGGTTATTTCAGTGGATTGTTTGTGGTTGTCGGGTTTGGACAGGAAGTTATGGGTGGTTCCGGTCAGTGACGTTTAGTGGGGATGTTTATGGAGTCTTGTGGGATATGGTGGTAGAAATAATAAAGTGGTTTGGGAAAGCAATGCACATGGGATGCTAAGTGTAAACCCGAGTACAAATCAAATGTTTGGGACGGTCGATATGAACAAGGATAATGACACAAGGTTTTTAATGCTCATGTCGACACCAAGATGAGTTTAGACAATTGGACAAGGACTAAACCAGGGTTGCTAAGTACAAGCCCATGAACAAGGCAAGTGAGGGTGGCCAGTAATCTTAAGATAGACCCTAGGCTTGGGTTTAGTTGGATCACACAAGTTCAAACTTCCATTTGCACCAAGGGGGTTCCTTAAGCTTGGGTTTGATTAGATCACACAAGTTCTAACAAACACTTACGACGAAAGGAACTTAGTTTGGGTTCAACTAAGTCACACAAGTCTTAGCTAAACTTACACCAAGGGTTTGATTCACACAAGAACCGAAGGCCCGCCCGGAGGACCAACTAATGTATACAACCCCGGGTTGAATACCTTAGCTTTTGAGTAAAACTCACTTTTTATATATCATAAACAACTCTCTATTTACAATATCCTAAGGGTACTATTTATAGTAATATATGGACCTTTCTGAAAGACAAACTGAAGGACACAAACTGCTTGGATTTTCGGCCACAGGGGAACAAGTGGGAAAGGGTTCGGGTTAGCTTGGGGACCAAGGGTGTTATCTGCCAAACAAATACAAATTGGAAAGATGTTAGTTTTACTTGGATACAACGATGAACCCAATCTCTTTCACATCCCGTTGTGAATCCCGTGAAGAAGAATGCATGAACTTGGCTTCTAAAAAATCTCATCCTCTTGGAATGTGTTTGGAAACTTCCATTCTTTGTATTTGCTTTGATGAATCATTTGGCAAACTCTTGGTATTCCCATGGCCTATCTTGATGTCTCCCATATGGCTAGATGCATGATTGTATTATCTCATTGGAAGCCTTATCTTCTAGATCATTCTTGTCCTTGTCAACCTTGTCCCCTCTCGGCCTAGTGAACTTGTTGGAAGAGCTTTCGGCCTTGTCATCTTCGTTACTATTACATGGCTTATTAATTGTGTCCTAATGGTAGCTAGGAGTTATTTACACGTTACACCATGCCCTAAGGAGAACTACAAGCTAAACTAGGAATTAAAGATAAGCTAAAAGAAACAAAAATGGTCTTTGGCCAAGACCTACATACAAAGTCGAATAAAAACATGTTTCTTAGGTCTTCACGTGACAACTCCAACTCCGCTTCATTTTCCATGCCATGTTAATCACGTAAGTGTAGATTGACGGGCCATCGTTGGTACTCTTAATAAATCACCTTTCGACTTAGGTGGAGAGTTTAAGTCCGCGAGCTTTCTTGCATAAATCTCCCCTTCTTTGAAAGAATTTGTCCTCAAATTCGCGCCGTCTAAATGTGAGGACACTTCATAACATGTTGAACCTTCATCTTTGCACGAAGTTTCATTTTGTGGAAGCTTTCCTCGAAACTTGCCAAATAAGGATCCGAATATAAGATAAATGGTTTTGACTTCACATGAGGCCCATATTGGATCACGGATCCATTAAGACAAGCTGCCTTGCCATAGGTAGAAGAATGGCGTCATACACCCCTCAATTTTGTGCTAGGTAATGCAATGGACTCTTTTCCTTGAGTCAAGCCGATACCATGCTAATTCTAATACCGCGTTCAACTTCAAATAGTATGTTATGATTCGGCACAGTGGCAGCAAGAGTACTAACACCCCGAATGAAATAACGAGGGGAGGAATTCGAATAACGACAACTTCTTACACTCGTAGTCTTGGACCAATTCCGGATACTTTCCACCATGCATGGATTATTGTATGTATCTTCGAATGAGGTTATGTACCTCATGAGTGGTTGGTCAACCAAAAAATTTTGGAGTAATGTGTGCACACAACTCACGGAAGATCTTAGAACAGTCTTTGGGTACATAGTCACCATACTAGCATACTTCTTTAATTCGCTATACAAGTCCGCAATAGTTGTTGTCTCATCGGTCTTATGACAAGCAATGAAGCAGATCATCTTTACGAAGCTATCCATGACTATCATGAAAGAGTTGTTTCCCTATGTTCTTGCGGTAAGCCTTGGATAAAATTCAAGCCCGCATCTTTCCATGATCATTCTGGAATCCGCAAAGGAGTATTCGACCCTTGGTGGGAAAAACCTTTGGCCTTTTGACAAGTGGCACATTCATTTACCATTCCATGCATATCCTCAAACTCGGGGTCTTATTTATGGGGATCCTTTAGAATTTCCAATACCACCAAATTTCTTTCAAGCATGGTCACCATTAGGAGCCTATGGGAGAATGCAACGGACACCACGTTGGGCTTGTTATCTTCTCATTTTTTAGAGAAGATTTGCAAGTATGCCACCTGATTCGCATGTTTTAGATTCATTCTTTCTCGACCATACAAATACATCTAAGATTCATGAACCGAACATAAGGTAAAACATTTTTTCCTCATGAAAGATCTTGGAGAAACACACACAAGCCATTCGCACCAACTATACTTAGATTCCCATTCACCTTCCGCTCGGATCATTCTTTGATGGTAACCATTCAATTTATCCACAAGGTCCTTCAATCCCGGTATAGGACATTTTCATTCCATGATGTTGTTGACCGCTTGGAGGGTAACACAAGTAGAACATGCCATATTTTGCTTTGGCCCCAACAAGTCGAGTACCATAGATGGACCGAAGTTCTTTTGGACAAGTCCCTCGACTGGTGTTTCTTGCACTCGTTGTTTCTCTTCTGTAGCCTTTTCTAGATTGTGTCCATATACTTGAGGGTTGGATAATGAACTTTTTGGAAATAAACCAAGAGTGTGTTCACTACTTACCAACGGTGATGGTCCGGTTGTAAGCTCATCAAAAAGCTCTTTCGACCTCGGCATAGAAATTGTGTGCTTTATGGTGAGGTTATCAACTGCTCGATGACCACTACACATGTACCAAACCTCATCTCTTTTCAGTACCAATACGGCATAAATCACACGCGGACTAAGGCTCTTTTGGGCGTAGATTTTGCCTACTAATTCTTGTTCTTGCAATTCTTTAGTCTCTACCGGATGGTATCCATAGTCTTGTTGAGTAGACAATGAACTTAAAAATAAATCAAGAGCCAATTCACCATCTTCCATCGGTAGTGTTCCGGATGTAAAGCTCTTTAGAAATTTCTTCACGTCGGCATCTATATCCCTCCCCTTTTTTGACCCTTATTTTATCTACGGTGCATCAAGTAGAGGGGTCTCAGATTCCTCTTGTTCCTCAAGTGGTATGGGTTCCCTAATAGCTAAGGAAAACCCACACTCTTGATACTCTTCTCTAAGCACGACCCGGGAATTAGGACATTCACTTACAAAGTGTCCTACTTCTTGGCATTGAAAGCACTTTTTTTCATTTTATCTACCCTTTTGTAACTTCAATACTTTCGTGGTTATACAAAGGGTTAGTAAAGGAAGTACTACCCCTTTCTACCTTTTGATCCTTCATTTCACTTTCATGACGATACAAGCGGTTAGTAAAAGAGGTACCGCCATTCACTTTAACATTAGTGGGCTTTGCGTAGGGCCTTAAGGTACCTTTCCTTTCATGTCTTGGGTTGTTTTGTACAACCCTTTACTTGACATTTTTACTCATGTCATGTCTTGCAAATTCTTTCCTCAGGGTTGGTACATGTTCCGCAAAGATATCACTTATGACCCTTCGAAGTTCTTCTTTGTTTAGGTGAGCCATATCATTAATGAGTGGGACGGGAACACCTTGCTCTAATACCAATCTGATATATATAAGGAGGGGTGTAAGGGGGTAAGTGGTTCGAGGCTTGGTTGTAATCGGGTAGACCCGAAATTGGGACTCAAAAGTTGGGGTTCTCGGCTACTGCCAGCAGTGTGGTATTTGGTGGTTGTTTTAGGGAGAATCGGATTTAGGCATTTTATGGGGTGGTAACGGGTGAGTTGAGGGTTGTTGTAGTGGTCGGGTTTTAGTAGTTTGATGGTGGTAAGGTCTCGGAAACTGGCTGAAAAAGTGAGGTATCGATAAGGGTTATTTCAGTGGACTGTTTGTGGTTGTCGGGTTTGGATGGGAAGTTATGGGTGGTTCTGGTCAGTGAAGTTTAGTGGGGATGTTTATGGATTCTTGTGGGATGTGATGGTAGAAATAAATGAAGTGGTTTGGACAAAGAATGAACACGGGATGCTAGGTGCAAACTCGAGTACAAACCAAATGTTTGGGACGGTCGATATGAACAAGGATAATGAGACAAGGTTTTTAATGCTCGTGTCGATACCAAGATGAGTTTGGCCATTTGGAAAAGGACTAGACCGGGGTTACTATGTACAATACTGTGAACAAGCCAAGTGAGGGTGGCCGGTAACCTTAAGATAGACCCTAGGCTTTGGTTAGGTTGGATAACACAAGTTCCAACGTCCACTTGCACCAAAGGGGTTCCTTAAGCTTGGGTTTGATTAGATCACACAAGTTCTAACAAAGAATTATGCCGAAAGGACCTTAGTTTGGGTTCAACTAAGTCACACAAGTCTTAGCTAAACTTACACCAAGGGTTTGGTTCACAGAAGAACCGAAGGCCCTCCCAGATGACCAACTAATGTATACAACCACGGGTTGAATACCTTAGCTTTTGAGTAAACTCACTTTTTATATATCATCAACAACTCTCTATTTACAATATCCTAAGGGTCCTATTTATATTAATACATGGACTTTTATAGAAGACAAACTAAAAGACACAAACTGCTTGGATTTTCGGCCACATGGGAACAGGTGGGAAATGGTTTGGGTTAGCTTGGGGACCAAGGGTGTTATCGGCCAAACAAATAAAAATGGGAAAGGTGTTGGTCTTACTTGGAGACAAAGATGAACCCAATCTCTTTCACATCCCTTTGTGAATCCCGTGAAGAAGAATGCATGAACTTGGCTTCTCAAAAATCTCATTTTCTTGGAATGTGTTTGGAAACTTCTATTATTTGTAGTTGCTTTGATGAATCATTCAGCCAACTCTTGATATTCCCATGGCCGATCTTGATGTCTCCCATATGGCTAGATGCATGATTGTATTATCTCCTTGGAAGCCTTATCTTCTAGATCATTCTTGTCCTTGTCAACCTTGTCCCCTCTCGGCCTAGTGAACTTGTTGGAAGAGCTTTCGGCCTTGTCATCTTCTTTCCTATTACATGGCTTATTAATTGTGTCCTAATGGTAGCTAGGAGTTATTTACACGTTACACCATGCCCTAAGGAGAACTACAAGCTAAGCTAGGAATTAAAGATAAGCTAAAAGAAATAAAAATGGTCTTCGGCCAAGACCTACATACAAAGCCGAATAAAAACATGTTTCTTAGGTCTTCACGTGACAAATCCAACTCCGCTCCATTTTTCATTCCATGTTAAGCACGTAAGTGTAGATTGACGGGCCATCGTTGGCACTCTTAATAAATCACCTTTCGACTTAGGTGAAGAGTTTAAGTCCGCGGGCTTTCTCGCATCACCACTTTTTGACCTTCTTCACAAGAACTTGATGAACTTTGTAGAACAATTCAAATTTTTAACTAGTGTCAAATCAACTCTAAATTTTCTCAAATTTCAGATCTAGCTTCCTCTCAATAAGGAGAACAAAACTCAATAGTCAATTGAATACTAATTTACAAAACGCACTTGCTTGTTCTTCAAGTTCTTCAAAACCTTCAAGTTCAACAATGGTAAATGCTTCCAAATGACTTGACAATTTGATATGTGATAGATTCAACCTCTAGAAAATCAAATCTATCAATAGAAACTCTCAAATAAAACAACAAATCAATGTTTTTTGTGAATTTTCAAACTTTTCAAATTTTTGTGATTTTCTAATTAAGAACTTAAGATTGAGAATTGTAGAAACAAATCTCTAGCCTAAACTCTGACACCAAATGATACGATCCAGCTTATGAAAGATACAGATTCAAAGCAACAAAATACATAAACTAAAATAGTATGAAATCGGAGATGAGAATTGAAAAATTGGGATGAAAAGAGAAGGATAGAAGCAATACCCAAAGAGTAATGATTCTATGGGCAAACTTAGGTATATGAAACCTAAACCCTCCCAATTGGAATCAACTCTAAGAACCTATACTATTTGATCTTCAACAAAGAGTAATTCAAAAGAATACACAAATGAACAATTATATATGAAAATCAATTGAAAGGGTTTCAATAGCCAACAATGGAATCCACCATAATTAACTATCGCTAACACTAATCACTAAACTACTAAATAAACTATCACTTTTTAAGAGTATTCATCTCAACATCATCAAAACTAAGTAATAAAATGACAAGTGTAGTATTTATACTACTAGGCTAAAGAAGACAATGCTATCTATTATAAAAATGTCCTTAATGAAGTAAGGACCTTGGTTGGATGTCTTCTCAAGGAAAAATGATTTTATCATTAAAGAATGACATCTTTGCATAAATAACCACCTTTCGGTCTTTGACTATCCAAGCTTGCAATTGTAACCATACATTAACATTTGAGCTTCTTTAAGAGGCAAGCTTTGGGCCTTGGGCTCTTGGACTCTTGTAATCATTCTCCATGCTATCTCCCATAGCTTGAAAGCCCTCCAATGTCTCTCTTCAAGTACTTCCATTGCTTCATTCTCCGTTAACATGGCTCCTAAGCTTGGAAGTCCCTGGCTCAGATTCTAGTACAATGGCTTGGAGAAGTTTGAGCAATTGAGACCCCTGATATCGTATCAATTCTCTAATCCCAAAATAAAATTTCAGAACAATAAGGTGTCTGGTAAGTCTTGAATTCGAATTTCGAACACCCTTTTGGTATTTTTATTGATTTTTGAATTTGGGTTTCTGAATTTTGTTGCTTCTTTCGAGTTTATTTGGGGTTTATGGGTTTTGACTTTTGTAAGCTTCTTTTCTTGTTCTTTTGAGTTTTGGAATTTATGGGTTTTGGTAATTTCTTGGTTATTTTAAAATTTTGAATTTTGGAGTTTATGGGTTTTAAGAAATTTGAAAAAAATTCATTTCCATCATCATTTTGTTTTGAACTGAAAGTACCATTTGCATTGCCGCTGTGAAGTTTTGGACCTCTCGGATCGTAGTTGCACTAAATTTCAAGCTCGGTAGATGGTAATGAACATTTCACTATAATTTTGAATATGAAAGGTGTGTGATTTCTCTATTTTATTATAAATTTGGAATGGTGTGATTCCCTTATTTTTGAATGCGAAAGAGGTGTGATTCCCTTATTTTTGAATGCGAAAGAGGTGTGATTCCTCTATTTTATTATAAATTTGGAAGAAAGGGGTGTTATTCCTCTATTTTAGTATGAATTTTCAAGGGTGCGATTCCCTTATATTTTAATGCGAAAGGGGTGTGATTCCCCTATTTTATTATGAATTTGTAAGTGATAAATTTGTGACTAAGTTGGATAATTATTTAAATTTGTAGGAATCATAATGGTTAAATACGTGACTAAGTTGTACATTGGACAACCAAGTTCTAGTAGCCATCCATCCGTTAGTTCGCATATAGCTTTGAAAATTCAATGAGAGACAATTACACCCCTTCCTCCTCTTTTGTAACTATGCATCTCTTTGATGCCCTTGTGATTATAAAACAACTTACTTTATAAAAAATGTAATTAATATCTTTTGCTCGCAAAGTTGAGGTCATTATAAAATTTTATATCTTATCTTAAAAGTAATGGTGAACCCATCCTGTTGAAATCGTGATTCGCAGTTACTACTTACTTTACTATTTCACTCGAGCTCCGTACCCTTTTGTTTGACATTATTCTTTTGGTCAATTAAAAAGTTTCAAGCATATTAGTTGTGATAATCCCATTGTCCCAATATCTTTGATTTATTTTAGAATATAACAATCAAAAGTATTTTTTTATTTTTTAAAATTATATGTCCGATCAAATTATATTACATAAATTGAGATGAAAAGTATCTTTTATATATTTCTGAAATATGTATTTTTTTAAAATAAAAAACTAACGTGCACATTTATGTGTATGGGTAGATGCTTGAACCAAACTATCTCTTTAGGGTTTGTGATTTTTATTGGTGGAATAATTTTATGATTTAATTTTTCAAATCTCCTGTCATGAAAAATACTCATGTTTATATAAATATAAACTTGTAACATATTTCATATGAATATTAATAGAGTAAAAATTGAATAATTGATATTTTTATTTGTCAACAAAATATATTCTTTTACGTGTAATTTTTTCTCTTAATAAATAAAGTAGATAATAATTTGCATGAAAAATATATTTTACAGAAATCAAGTATTTTTATATATAGAGAGAGATATTTAATGTAAAGCATTTTAAACTTTAATTTTTTATAATATTATGATGTAAATTGATCAGACTATGAACCTACGATCATCGTAGTGGTGGCCTCGTGAGTGTGCAACGTGAACGCGCAATACTAACTTCAAAACATCATTTGGGTTGGAACTGAAAAATTGTTTAAAATTAAAGATGAAAAGAAAAGTTTATGAAAGCTTTTAAGTTTGTCTAAAACTCTCCATAGTTGCATATTTTTCTAAAGAACAAGAAAGATTTATTCAGTCTTTGCTGAAATATTGTAAGGGCTGTTGCTGGGTTCGTGTTTCGTTGGTCCTCTTTCTTGCAGGGCTGTCACTCACGCATATCCCTCGATTTATATTTCACCTGGCCAAATGATCTCTGGTACAGGTGGGGGTTTGCCTCCGAGACTTTTCCTTCACAAAGAAAGGTTTACTAAATGTCCTTCTCACCTCGGGCAGCACGGGCAGTCGTAGGGGCATAACAGACCTCTTATTCACGGTCAGCTTTAAATTATTCATTTTCAGAACTCTTCTCCTCCTCTTCCCCAGCTATTATTATTATATTTTTCCTCAGAAATAAATATTCCACAAATTAAAATTGAAAATCACTTCGCAGTTCGCACTCAGAAAGAGAGAGGACCGAATTCAAATATCTCATCAAAGCGGAAGACAAAGATTGATCTCATCACTGTAAGATTGTCAGTCACTTTTTCCTGTAAAGATCGTTATTTATTTCTTCAAAATTCTCTTTTTTGGACATTTCTAGCTCAAATTGATGAAAATTTTGGTAAATTTGTAGGGTTTTATGTGGGAATTTGTTGGTGGGAGTTTTAAATGAAGTTTTGGTTTTGAATTATCGCAAATTTCGAATTGGTTTGTGGTACACACGCGACTAGGGTTATTAATTGATAGGGTGGAAGAGTTGACTAGTATGATTTGGAGCTATGAAAGGAGAAAACTTGGGTGAATTTGTTGAAAGGGTTGTTTTCCAGCCAGTGAAATGAATACGGTTTTTGGTATTCGGAAAGTTCTTTTCTTTAACGTTTTCTTTTTCTTTTTCTTTTTTCCTTTTTCCATTCTTAGCTCAATTTGAAGGAAATTTTGGGTGAATTTGTTGAGTTTTATGGTAGGAGTTCTAGAATGTAGTTTTGGTTTTGAAATGTCGCAATTGGTTTGTGGTTCTTACCAGGGCCGTTCCTATACTTTTTAAGTGATCGATGCGAGAAATAAAAAGGGGCCCTTTTTTATTCACACGAAAAATTAACTTGGTTGAGGGCCCTTTTAAACAACTTGCAACAAAAACAAAATGTTTTGTCAAGTGCCAAATCTGATTTTGTGTTTAAAAAAAAAGTCTCACTAGGGAAGGACTTTTGAAGGAAGCGCTCAACCGCTAGGCTACAACTCTCACTGATAAGATTGGAGGCATTTTTAATACATATCTTAATATTTGAAACCAATAAAAGAAAAATGAAAATTCTGGGGCGGAGGCCCCGCCGACCGTGGGCCCTGTGCGGCGGCGCCGCCTCGACCGCCCAGGGACGGCTCTGGTTCTTACACATGCAACTAGGGTTACTTTTTTTTTTTGATGACAGATATTGTCCTGGCCAATGATACACCCCTCGACTAATTCCACAAGATACCTGCCACCTTCCACCAGCAACAAATACCAGGTAACTATGTCTACCAAGGCTAGGATAGATGGGAACAACACCTAGTTTTATTGTCTCTGCTGAGATTTGAACGTGAGACTTCATGGTTCTTAGCCCACTTCATTGACCACTAGGCCACATCCTTGGATGCCAACTAGGGTTACTTTTGATAAGGTGTAAGAGTTAACTAGCCTGGTTTGGAGCTATGGAAGTTGATAAATGTCACATCTTGGAGCTGAAATGATATCTTTTATGTAATTGCTTATTGCCGAGCCAGTGAGATGAAAGTTATTTTTTGTTTTCGGAGATTTTTAGCAGCTGTTGTTGAATTTCTTGAGGTAGTATTGGTTATAAGCTTCTGAATTTAAAGAAATAAACATAAAAGAAAATCTTTAGATGTTCTAGGAAATTCTTAATCGAAGTTTGCTAAAGCATGCAGTTTCCAATTTTCATAAATGGTTTAGACTGTTTCCTTAATGATGAGTTAATTATTGATAGATTGTTGAAAGCTAATGTTTGGGCTGTTGAAGACTTTGAGTGCATGGTGGTAACATTGGATTTAACGAAAGCACCTTTTTAGTGTTGGTCTGTTCGATATCAGTAATACTTGCCTATAAAAAAATTGTTATTTCTCCTTACCATTAGTTTATTGTTTGAAGTCATACATCAGAAAAGGAAAACACAACTTTAGATCAAACAGTGTATCTGAAGTAAATGAAGGGATTTGTAATTAGATGGTTTTGCACCTGTTGAGTATAAATATGTAGTTATATTGCTGGTTCCATCCTTTGAGTTGTGGGCTCAAAGTTTCATCAGCAAGAATATCATCTAATAACAGCCAAGAATGGACACTGTTCGGGTACATAATATGTAGCAGCCAAGAATAAGTTGTGTTTGCATCTAACTCTTCTTCTCACATTCGAATTTGGTATGTAGCCGAGTACATAGGAGAGACCCTCTGTCACTTTCTTAACAAGGATTTCTTGTAATGTAAGGAAAAATTTTGAAAAACTTTCATCATTTATCTGCAGAAATGCTGCTTCATAATTGTGTTGCCGACTAAAGTTGCAGAAAGGTTGAATGATGAGTTAGTAACTCAAGCATTTTTCAATGGTACAGGACAAATTGGAAGTGTATCAAGATGTCATACGTAAATGTTACCCATGCATTACTGTTCAAGTGGTAATGGTTTTGCACTTGCGATCTATCAACTTTTGTGAAGCAAAGTATAGTGGTAATATTAACCTGTACAATAAGTTTATTACTTCCAATTTTTCACCTTTTCATGATTCTTGTTCCTTTGTGCATGAGATTATGTTTTTAATTTCCAGCTCGAGCGACAGTTGTAATACAGATAATGCTTTAGATATAAATATTTAATGATATTTGCATGGGGTGCTGAAGTGGATGTTATTTTCGCTGAGCAGAGTGGAAGTTCTTCCTCTTGGCATGTTTATTTTCTCATTCACATTCATTTGTCCTCCCTCATTTCGGTTTCTTTCTTCCAATGTGATATGTGCATGTACTAGAGTTTCTTTAGTCTTCAATTTTAGCTATTTTCTTGCTTTCGGAAACCAAAATCCATTGTTTTGCATAGAAATGTACTCCACCTGTGTTTTGTTCTATGAAACTTCGTAAACCCCGCATACCATGTTTTATATACTGAATAGCCCACTTTTCTCTGTCAACTCCGCAATTGACTTGGTAATAAATTATTTTCCCCAATGTCACACTGTCACACTTCAGAATCTTGTTCTTTATTCAATTCGATTTGAAATCACTACTGAAGTTTAGGAATATATACTTTCATGCATATTCGCGGAATACTCACTATCACTTCTCCTTCTGTATAAGATGTGAGAAAACTGTATTTTCACTTGTTTCCAAATATGTATTTAAAGATCGATGTGGAAGCTTGTGTTATTCCTTTTATACTCTGGTTCAGTCGTTGCTTATCATTATAAGGATGGAAAGATACCCGCCAACATTATACATACTAATTCTCCTGATAGATTAAGAAGAGGTCTACTTTATAATACAGTTTTTAAGTAGCTAGGATGTTTCTTTCCGTGAAGATTTGAAATCCTAGCGGAGGCGAACACACTGGGGGCCTGTTGTAAGGCCACCTTGTATATTGGATTTGGGTGTAAACGGGTGTAATACACTGTTTGGCCAGCATGAAATTCGGTGTAATTGAGCGGAGCAATTACTCTCCATTGTCAAGCGGGCAAAGAATTGGTGGTAGTTACACATATGACTTTTCAAATTCTTTCTTTTTCTCATTTTTAATATTACGTTTGTCACAGATTGAAACTTATTTACACGTTCATTTGAAAAAAATTCGTTGAATTTTTTATAATTAGCATTTACTTAAAAGAAAAGTATATCAACTATGTAATTACACATGTGCAACCAAATATGACACTGGATTACACCATAATTACATGTTCTGGTGAAGAAATATGTCATAGTAACTGTTATGCTGTATTATTACTTGGATGTGCTATTACTACCCTAGTAATTACACAGTGGTTTCCAATTAAGTCCTAGGTGATTTCTTCCCATCTGCCCTAAGCCTTGGTGTGCATAGTTCGACAACTGTGCCGGTGGGAGGTAGCAGGTACCCGGTGTAATAGTCGAGGTCCATGCAAGCTGGCCGGGACACCACCATCATTAAAAAAAAAAATAATGTGTGTGTGTGATACACGTGAAAAGATTAGATGCTGTTAAAATACTCTTTGCTATGGTATTTTATCATATGTGCAGGTCAGCGTTGTAAAGTTCTACTAGATTGTATATATTTTTAGAGAGAACAAAATGATTAGTTCTTACATCTCTGTACTAACTTCCATTCAATGTTGATGAATAACACTAGGGAATTAGTTGATGAAAGAATTACTAAAACTATAATAAAAGATATGTTCAAGTGTATGTTTATCTTTTGATTCTTGTGTGAATATCAGGCTGAAGGCGTCCTCATTGAATATTAGTTCACAAAAACGTTAGTGACATATATTGGGATAATCATACTGCGGTGGCAGCACAATGGACCAAATAAATGGAGGAAACAATCAAAATAACAATCCTAGTCTTGCCTCAAAGCAACGATTGCGTTGGACCCATGAGCTTCATGAACGTTTCGTTGATGCTGTCGCACAACTTGGTGGCCCAGACCGTAAGTTCTCGAGTTTAATTGTATTTGTGCTAGTATCTTCCCTCCCAACCCTCCTTTATACTCTAGAAAGGAAAAAAAATCTACGAGACTAAAGAATCCTTATTCGAGTTGCTATGGAAGCAGACAACCTTTCCTCTATTCTTTGAGCTATGCTATAGTAATGCAGATACGTAGATCATAAATAATTGTATCTTGTCCCTTAATTATATGTGTGTCTTACATTTTGTCATTAATCAGTTTTTTACGCTCTCTAGATGCACCGCATAGAAAACTCCTTAATAATAAATATTCACTGACGGAGGTTACTGTATTTCCACATTTGGGCTTTGATCATTTAATTGTTCTGACATTATTTCTTTTTCTGGTTCAGGGCTACCCCTAAAGGTGTTCTTAGAGTCATGGGTGTGCAAGGGCTAACAATTTACCATGTAAAAAGTCATTTACAGGTATGTATGCTGCAGAAAAATATTCGGAACCGACTTCTGACTCCTGATTTTCTTAAATAAAAAAATTTCATTGTGGTGACCGAATTTCTTTTGCCTGTTCATTCAGAAATATCGGCTTGCTAAATACCTTCCAGATTCCTCATCTGATGGTAGGAACCTTTAGAATTCAAAATTTCAACTATGTTTATTTGTTAAAGCTTTAAAGAGGCTTAATTCCTTTGAAAATGTACTCTCTGATACCATTTTTGCCCTCAATTGTGATTGCAAGGGACAACTGACAAGAAATAATCAGGAGATATGCTTTCCAGTTTGGATGGTTCATCGTGAGTAGATTTTCCCTGTTTGCTGGTAGATCTGTTTATGAAGTTACAAGCTTTGAATGTTTCACAATTTACAGTTTTACAGTAATTTGCTGTATACGCCTATTAAAGCCTTGCATTCTCCATTCTAATGATCTTGATTTTTTAGCTGAGAAATCTTACATGAGAGAATTTTGCTTTTTTCTAGCACTGGTGTGCAGATAAATGAGGCTCTAAAACTGCAGATGGAGGTACAAAAACGACTGCACGAGCAACTGGAGGTATGTTCTCCTGGAGCTTCTTGAACACATTTGGAATGCATATCTCTTTGGATAATTAAACTCTATACCTATTTTAGAGTTTGTCTTTCAACAGTTGCAATTAAGTAGATGTTAGCCACCTGTTTTTTTTCTAAATCGTATTATTAACTTTTACTTTTATTGTAAACTTGCCTTTGAATCAAACATGTGTAAGAAAATTGTTTCCCTTCACCATTTCAAAAAAAAAAAAATTCCATTTCAAGAAAATAATTTCCCTTCTGTTACTTCTCGTTAGTACATTAATTGAGGCTTAAAGTTCTTCCTCTTTGGATCCTTGAATTTCTCCAGTCTTTAAAAGCCGGGTCTTTCGGAAATAACCTCTCTACCTCCATAGAGTAGGGGTAAGGTCTGCGTACACACTATCCTCCCCAGACCCCACTTGTGGTTACACTGGGTAAGTTATTGTTGTAGTCTTCAAATGTTGTCATATCTACTCTATAATATCTGTTCTAGACATGCAAGAAACTCTTTTACTAGTAAGAGCTGACCTGATCTTTGCATTCCATTTTAGAAGGAAGACATGAATGTAATTAATTATACATTTTCCTAACTGCAGCACCTAAATTCCCATATTTTGTTCTTGATGGCCGTGGCACATACTTACGGGTATAGACATTACTACCAAATGAAGTGGCCCTTTTTTCTTTCTATTTAACCAAATGAAGTGGCCTTTCAGTTCATCTTCGAACATTTCCCTTGAAATCTATCTGGAGTCCATTTCTTTCATCAAAAGCAGTGATATATTGAGCATGCTTTGTAAAATGAACTGACATTTGTAATGCCGATAACTTCATTTTCAATTCATCTCATATCATGAGTTTGATAAGCAGGAAGTTGTGGGACCTATGAAAGAAGACCCTCCAACAAGAGTTGTTCCCTTGGAAGTAGAATAAATTCCTGTAAAAGTTCCAGGGATTTTTAAGGTTGCTTGTAACCACCTACTTTCCTTCTTACTTTTACAGGTTCAAAGACAGCTACAACTTAGAATTGAAGCACAAGGAAAGTCCTTGAAGAAGATAATAGAAGAACAGCGGCGGCTCAGTGGAGTTCTCTCAGAAGTTCCTGTTTCCGGGGTCACTCCTTCACCAGCAGGTGATAATGGTCTGGATTCCGATAACCGGACTGATCCAGGGACTCCTGCACCAACATCTGAGTCTCCTCACATTGATAAGTCTGTACAAGAACATGCCCTTTCGATTGATCAATCATTCTCCGAGCCTCTTACTCCAGATTCTGGTTGCCGCAGGACTTTGCCAATAAATAGCCCTGAAGGTGAAAGGTCATCAAAGAAACAAAGAGTGGGTACAAGTGCAGCATTTACTAAAGCAGATATGCTACTTCCGCACCAGATATTGGAGTCGAGCTTGAGCTCAGCATACCAGCAACCAAATCCAGTTTTCCTGGTGAGCGACCAATTCAACCTCTCATCAGGATTGTCTCTTGGCAGTGAAGGACCAAAAGTTTCTGGAAGCAACATGTAGTTACTCCATGTGCAACAGGACTTCAATTCAACTAATGTATGTAGTCTGAAAATATATGTTCTCATTCGGTCCCAGATGCTACTTTGCTTACTCAATGTTCTAAGGTTAAATGTAACTTTATTCTCATGTAATACTTTACAGCTCTTGCTTAATGACCTCTTAACGTTAGGTGTTTTTCATCATTTAGAGGTTTGAAGTTCTGAAGTCTTGCTCACTTGCATTCCTTACTGATGCTATGAGGTTACCTTAGTTACGAATAGCAGACTAGATCCTCTGTAGATCTCACCTTAGGATAGAGAAAGCTTGTTGATGGGTATTATCAGACCCCTTTGGAAGTTTGGATAGTGCTATCCTAGTGTAATGTTCTTCCAATTTTTTGTTGTATGACCATAGATTCCACACAAGTGCAGATCTAGAAATTTACTTTTTTAATCTCATGAAACCTTAATAAAACTTAGACATTCATTGATTAACATTGACCTCAATTTGAAATTTAATTTTGAGTTGCTGGTGTTTGAACTTGGTATGTTGGAATTTGGTTCTTAAGCTCAAGCGTGACTGAATATACTTGGGAAAAAAATCCATTAAGTGAACTAAAGCCGCCATTGAAGGAACTTTTCGAAGCTTGTTTTAAATTTCTAAATTTGTAAATTTGGGTGTTTAAATCAATTGTGTGATACTATTTTAAAATTGGTAGCATGAATAACCATCGAATTAGGGCTAAGAACCTAAAGAAAGAAGCAAAAAACTCCATGGAAGTCATTAATGAAGCTTGAAGCTTCAAGTTAGAAGATGACATGGTAGTGGTAGAAATTTCTTACACGGGCGGAGTCAAAATACGAGTCATGGATGATTTTTCTTTTTATTTGGGAAGGGTTCAAATTTGGGTCAATCAAATCTGGTCACGTGATAAATAAATATTTAATTAGTTTATTTTAACACGACTGATAAAAACAAGGATAAAGTAAACCCAATAGGATAACAACATAGATATTTGAAGGCTCAAAGATGGATGAAAGACATTTTTATACCAATTCTAATAGTTCAAGAGCATTTTAAATCTTTTTCCCTTTTTCAAAAGAATTTGACCTCCTTAAATGAAATTATTTCTCTTGTGCACAAAACTAAAAGAACCTGATACTCTATTTTTAGTATTGCTAATTCGATTTGACATCTTGACAACTATTGTTTTAAACGCTTAAATTTACCGGACACAATGTAATATTTTATTGAAACATGTTAAGCTTTAGTAGTTGAGCAGGTAAACTTAGATTTATTCTGTAGGAATGGGGTTCTATTTCAATAACCTCAAATAATACTTGAATTTAGAGATCTATTTTATTAGAGATCATAATTTTGAGTGACTATGCTGACCGTGGCAAATTCATAATTTTGAGCAGATAAATCTATCCATGTGTATCTCAAATGAAAATAATACTCTCTATTTTTCTTCAAAAAGTTTTATTTTTGTCTACATAAACACTAGTTCTACTTCGGAATTAATTTAACTACGTATAGACTATAATTTAAGCAAAAGATATCTAGTTCGAATTAGTGCAATTATTGCTCTCCCGACTCTCAGTAACCGGAAAATTCAAGCTTTAAATTCCTCTAAGTAATTGTGCTTCTTTAGTACTCCGTGTAAACAATTGATGAACCATTCTTTATGTTGTCAATCATCACGTAAGCTACCCGCAAGGGTAGCCAAGTTGGTATAGCAGTAGAGCGCGGGACCGCAATGTCACGAGTTCGATCCCCTGCATAAACCTTCTTGGTTGAGCCTGTCACACATGGCTTGCCAAGTGTGGTTAATCGGCTGACGTGGTTTGCAGGCTATTGCGTCAGTCCGGGGTTTACCCTGTGCGTACTCGAAAGAATAGCGGCTGCGGGTTCTTTCGTCAACAAAAAAAAAATGATCACGTAAGCTCTCCTTTTGAACTCTTTCAGCTTCTGATTGATAAATCTTTCAAGTTTTTTCATCAATTAGGATCAATATATATTTTCCGGATGATTCATTGAGTTTCCTTTTTGGTTCTCTTCGATTTCCTCCACCCCTATATCTTAAAGCTACGGCATCCTACCGATCCCCGAATTGGCTCTAAGATCATGGTCAACTATTTGGCTTAAGTTGATGATCAATCCCTATTTTTATTATGGGAATTATTATTCCATTTAGGAAAGTATACACTAACAAGTATGCTTTTATTGCCTCCAAACTACACTTGGAAGTAGGTTAATTTCCTTGCTTGCTTCCAGCCTAAGCAACGACACTTTTATTATGGATATTCTTGACGCCAATTTAATTCATCATCTTTTTATAAATCCACCAAATGATCTACTTAATTCATATTTAGTTGTCCAGAGGTACAGAAAAGCTCCAAATATTCTTTTCTGTCTTCAAGTTCAAATTTTTTTCTTTAATTTTCAAACTTCAAACATATATTGTCCTAACGCCTACCCCTATAGCTTGACTCGATTATTAAACATAGGAGATTAATATTGGATTTTAAGATGCCACAATGTTCCTCATTTGATCATAATTATCATGAAAGATTTTTTGTTTTTTTTTGTAATTTGACTCTCCAAAGGGTAATAGTGTCATGTATAGTGGAATAGAAGAAGTATTTATTAACACTTGCTAATATCTATTCGAATATTGTTTAGTCTTGCATTAAGATATCAACATATTTTTCATTACACTAGAGACTTCGGTAAAGCTCTACTACTGCCACATTTTGACACTACTAAAAACCATTTAAAATTGTGACGAATTACCCATGGCAAATTGTTGGAAAAATGAAAACTTATGCTATGATTCAAACAGTGACCAACACTTAACGAGCTTTGCTCATTGAGTGATTCCTTAATTAATCATATCATTGAACAAGCTAGATGCAGATACAGCTTACTTCCATAACATCATAAAGGATATAAGAAGAAGACTCATCAGGATAATTATGGATTATCAGAACCAATGGATTGAAGGAAATGATGCAATTGAAGAAGCTGCATGCAGTTAGACACTTCAAACACATGTTCAGTCAAGAATCTCACATCTCCAACTTTGAGGCTCTCAACTGTATTGAGATAACTATCTCTGATGATGACAATAACATGCTCACCTCCACCCCCACATTGCAAGAAACAAAAGACACCGTTTTCTCCATTGACACTAAAAGTGCTCCTAGACCTGATGGATTAAATTGTTACTTTTATCACTAGTTGGACTATTATTAGCAGAGACCTTCACAGAGCAATTGAAGTCTTCTTTAATGGTGCAAAAACTTCCTAAATTCTTCACTTACACGTGCCTGGTAATGAATGCCAAAGTAGAGAACCCTCAAAAGTTATATGACTTAAGAACTATTAGCTTATGTAATGTGTCCAGTGAAATTATATCCAAGATCATCAACTCAAGACTGGCAAGTATCCTTCCTAAGATTATCTCTAAAAGTCACTCTGAATTCATCAAAGGAAGGACCATTACAGAGAACATTATGCTAGCTCAGGAAATCATAAATGACATAAAGAAGCCTTCCAGAGGTGAAAATATTGCCATAAAGCTTGACATTGTCAAAGCGTATGACAAAGTTTGTTGGGTTTACCTGTGTATGACACTCAAAATACTTTATTTTTCTGATTGGGATCCACCTTATTCAAAACTTTATTTTCAATAATTGATATTATGTTAATGTTAATGGGGAAAGACATGGATTTTTCAAATCAGAAAGAGGTTTGAGGCAAGGAGATCCTATTTCTCTTTCACCTTTTGTCATAGCTGCTGAACTTTTATAAAAAAAAATGTTCAATGACCTTCATGACAGAGCTGGTTTCAAAGGATTCTACATGAACATTAATAGTCTTAAGATCAACTACATGTCCTTTGCAGATAATACGATCATGTTCTGTGATGGTAGTAAGAGGCCACTGGATATAATTATGAAAACTCACAGAACATATGAAATTGTCTCTAGACAACTCATTAGACAAAGAGAAAAGATGCTTTGTTATGGTCTCTAATACCAGCACAACTACTATTAACAGTATCAAAAACATCACATGTATGGCTCATCAGAATTTCCTATCAAATACCTAGGGTGCCCCCCATCCCCGCAGGAAGAAGATCTCCCATTACTCTGATATCATTAATAAAGTAATCAATAAGATTAGAGGTGGCACAGTAAGTTTCTATCTACTGGAGGGAGGGCTATTATGATAAGGCATGTCTTACTTTCCCTTCCTATACACCTTTTGTATGCTATTGATACCCTGGAGCTTATAGAGAAATACGTTGCTAGATTGTTCTTATCCGGACAAGACTTAGGTGGAAAATATCACTGGGCTGCTTGGCAAAACCTATGCTATCCTTATAGTGATGGAGGTGCTAACTTTAGAACACTTTCTGATCAAGTCAAACAATGATGGAACCTGAGAGCTACTAATTCTCTTTGGAAAGTGTCACGACCAAAAATCCCATTGTGCCGTGAGGGCACCTACCCTAACCCATAGGTGAACCCCAATCATACAACATAAGAATATATGAAAGTAAATGCGGATAGTAGGTAGATAACAAGAGAAATATCAACAAGTCTTAGGACTTAATACATAGTTTGAAGAAAACCCCCAAATGATACGGTAGTCATGAGTACAACGCTCTAAATCGAGTACAAGTATGAAATTGAACAATAAATATTATCTGGAAGTAACAATGACAGAAACATAAATATAGAAGGAGTTCCAGTGCCGGGAATGAAACTGCGGCTCACCCTGGACTCCGATAATCACTCTCCAATGCCAAATCAAGCTGCTCCTGGGTCCTCTATCTCAGTACCTGCACATAGAGTGCAGCAAGTGTAGAGTGAGTACGGGAAACACGTGTACTCAGCAGCATCGTTGACAGACCCTAGCTATAACGGTGGCAAGGGTTGGTACTTTCTGATACTGTCACACCCCAGCCTTGGGGGTGTGGCCGACACCCAGCGCCCGAAGGCCTGAGCGTACCACTATAGTATCCGAACCCCAAAATATGAAACTCATGCTGACAAGGCCTCTAATTAGCCATATGTGACAAGACTAAAAGATAACCTGCACACAGAAGAGTCTCCACATGATATATACATATGAACAACTAGCTAAGGCCGACAAGAGCACAATATGAGTGTACTGATAAAAAAAAGGGACGACAAGGCCACGACACACCAACATCCCCTACTTATATGTCTGCAAGCCTCTAAGAGTAACATGTACATATCAACAGGTCAGGACAGGGCCCCGTCATACCCTAAACCGCTAGTAGCATATATAAAACAATACCTAAAGACTTCTGTACTGCAACTCCGACCGAAGGGAGTGCGATAATATCATAGCTGAGCAGATCACCTACTGAGGAGGAGAGCCACTCTGTCTATCTGTACTTGCGGGCATGAACGCAGCGCCCTAGAAGGGACATCAGTACGAAAGATGTACTGAATATGTAGGGCATAATCAACAGTAAATAAAGCAATAGTGAGCCAAGGAAATTAGAGATACCACCTGAAACTCATAATGTCACAATGCATCAAACTATATAGATGTGTATAATAATCGCGTATATAATGCCGCAGGCATCTGTGGGCTATATCATCAATGTCGTATATGTATAAGACGCATATATAATGTCATGGGACTCTGAGGGAAATATCGTCAATGTTATTTATGTATAATATGCATATATAACGCCATAGGACTCTGAGGGCAATATAAATGCATTATATGTATGTATGACGATCAACCGAAGTACATGTCATGCTTACCAACCCTGATAAGAGTGATGTAAGGTCGTTATAGGATTTATATTTGATGATCCGTCAAAGTATTTGATGGTCCGTCATCTGTCCCGTCAAGTTGCCCAGTTTCTCATTTTTGTTAAAACGTCCTTCCTTCGATCCTTTTAACTCCCAAACACTCCGGTACCTTCATAACCAATCTATAAACCTTTATTATGCTTACGTAGGGTCGTATATCTTCTCGAGACTTTGATATCCATTTATGTCACAGCGGGATGCGAAACTACAGGGTGCAACATCCTTTCCCCCTTAGGAATATTCATCTGCGATTGTTAAAGATATTCTTAACTTCTGAGGGTTCTAAAAATTTTGGTAGAGATCCCTTTGTAAACAAGACTATCTAAAACATGGTAAATAGTCCAAACATACTTCCAACACCACACATGGCCATATAATTAACAACTTGGCCTCACACGACCATCTATATATACCAAAATCATGAAAGTTAGCCATAACTCACCTCAACTATCCTCTGCCGTATTCTGAGTTACATCTGCTATATCTGCCTCGACATTAACACCTAAAGACTGAAACAAGTAAGGATATTTGGACTTCATATCTTTTTGGCCTCTATATGGGCTAAATGACTTATATTTTTTATCTTATATTGCCTCGAAGGCTGCCATATTGTTCTGTCAAACTTTCTCTTTAACTTGTAATGGGATCGAATCCCTGTATGGTTATCCCTCAATTTCATCATCTAATGGAGGTATCACTGAGTTTTCATTATATTATTTATATCCTTATTAAGTCCCATACTTGGATTCTCAAATGGTTGAAGGAACCATTCTATACTCTTTCCTTCTTATCGCATTCGCAGAAAATCTTTCCGTTGAAGTCTAACTTCTGAAACATCTCTCTTTTAAGGAGAATCATGTTATATTGTATCATCAGGAATATTCTTTATTTACTTTCAATCTTGAGAATTATTATTCTTTTTAAGAAGGCTCATAAGTCTTTGTATTACTGTAACTTGTCTATGGTAGAAGCTTATCTTTGAATTCGACTATTTTCTCTTAAAGGTGTATTGGAGGTCTTCGTGGTTAATAAAGACATCACGTCACACTTCCAATGTGTGCTTTCTGCTGCCGACCTGGAATCTTAGGTCTGGAATTCTCTTTCGCTTTCCCAACCGCTCTTAAGCGTAAACAACATCATCTCTTTATTTATTTGGAATAAGTTCATTACAATGCATTAATTTATCTCAATCCCTATTATTCAGGAGTTTCTTATCCATCTTGTCTTAAGTCCCGCACTGAGTTCAACTCTTGGTGTCTCATCCGACCAACATAATTGGCAATGAACTGTTGACATCTTCCCCTATTAGGTACACATCCATACTCAAACCTCCATATTCATAGTGAATTCCTCTTTTGTCTATTAGCTAACATCTTTTTAGCAATCTACTTACAGTAATCACGTCGTCATGTATCCCTACAGGATCTTGGGCCCTTTAAATGCCTACAATTATCCTTCTTACTTTTAATATCTCTTTTGCTCTGGTGGTACTAACTCTAAGCATAACCTCTAACTTGCCTTCATCTCCAAGTTTCATAATTCTTTATCTCAATTTATTTCATACTAGTCCCCCCACCATTTTTTCTGCCATTACTTTCTATCTGATATACTCCCTGAGAGTTGAGATTACCTATTGTGAAATTAGAACTCCAGGCTCTGAGACCATCCTATAATATGAAATGCTATATCCACTGACGTCTTGTCCGACCTTCTGGATAGACTTCTTCTAGGCTTTAACATACATCATCTCTCGATATAACTCGACCTACCCTTCTAGTTATTAATTTTGAATGACCCCTCATGAATTTACATATGCCACTATCTTGATTACTCCTCATGTTTTCCTTTATGAGTCCCATACATCTGGCGGCTCTTATAATTTCTTTAACTCTTCTAATTGGAAGGCTACCACCCTTCCCTTCTTAACATTAACACCTACATACCATTTGATAATCATAGCATATCCACAACTGAATAGAACAATCTTATTTGTCAGAGAATTCTTGATTGTAAACTCCGCATCTACTTACTAAACCATCATATGAGTCTATGTCGATTCTTTCCCATACTATATCCCATATTCCACTCTTTGTGCTTGGGGACTTCCTTCATGGAATATCAGGTTGTTAAATCGACATTCTCTGTAACCTGTAATCCTTCAATAACTTATAACTTGCCTTAAAGTAATACCATCTTAAGAGAGACCACCGAATCGGTTGCATACATAAGATGCCACGTGTTCGCAACTAACATGCTCCATGGCAGTAACATACTTTATCCTACGATCCTTAGTTGTTACTTACATTCAGTAAAATGTCCCACTGAAACTTGTATCGTCCTCCTATTGCCATCCTTACTACTTTCTATTATTACGTATTATTCTATTCGGATATCAATCTCCGTACCATCTTCTGCATTCTAGCGCCTTGTATCTTTTTCCCTTTGCTCCGCTTTCGTTATGAAATTCATACTTTACTTTTGTTAAGCTTTCATTACCTTCTTTACGAGCTGATGAGGCCACTGTTTGTACTCTCTTCGCCTTACTCATTTCATCTATTAGAACTTCTACTTCAGTCTTTTGATATTCTCATGTCCTAACATCGTCCAAAAGTCTCTCTACTAATGTAGCTCTCTGGCTGGCGATAATCTTTCGGGCTACGAATATATCTTCACAATACTTATCAAATAGGAGTTCAACATTCACTCCTCATTACTTAGCTCTATATAGCACAATATGGATAAGAAAGAAGGGTAACCAAACCAATCCTAAATGACCTGTAGCCTCATGTTTATAAATGTGGTGCACAACACATCCATAAACAAGATTCTAATAGACACAACTTTGTAGAATCCCTAGGACTAAACTGCTCTGATACCAAGTTTGTCACACCCCAGCCTTGGGGATATGGCTGGCACCCAGTACCTGGACGGACCAAGCATACCACTTAAACCTCATTATGAGAACATACAACTGCCTGGGACGACAAGGCCTTAGTAATGATAACTCTAAATAACATGACATAAAAATCCTATAAACAGAAGATCCCAACCTAATATGTATATACATATTGAGGCCAACAAGGCCGTACTGAACAACTGTACAACACATGACTTATTTACGAAGCCTCTAAAGAGAACATCGACATAACATATGGTTTGGGACAGGCCCCTCGACATCCCTAAAGTGTCAAAAGAATATAAATATACTTCTAACTTGGAAATACTAGATGGAGCTCACCAACAAAGCTGATATCTTCACACGAACTACTGTGTTGATCCTCTCCTTGCCTACCTGGAACTGTGCAACACGAAACACAGTGTCCCTAAGAAAAGAGACATAAATATGAAATAATGTGCCGAGTAAGTAAGGCAACTGAATCTAAACTTAAATACAAAACAATCTGAATATAAACTGAAGAGCTGCTGAAGGTATAACTGGCTACACTTACCTGCTTCTGTTATCTATTAGCTACGTAACCCAATATCTGCTACTTAGCCTCATATAAGGCACTTAGGTATGAATGCATAACTCCGAAGGCAATCTGTATAGCCTTGAGGGAAATGCGCATATCTGTATAGCCTTGAAGGAAATCTGCATGGCCAATAGCCCCGAAGGCAATCTGTGTAGCTCCGAGGGAAATGCCCATATCTGTATAGCCCCGAAGTAGTTCTGTATGGCCAATAGCCTCGAAGGAAATCTGTATATCCTTGAGGGAAATGCGCATATTTGTATAGCCTTGAAGGCCGTCTGTATCATAGCCCCAAAGGCATTGTCAATAGCCCCGAAGGCAACATTATAGCCTTGAGGGAAACTCTACTTCTTTACAGCTTCTAGTCATGCTTTCTGTCATTTTTAATTACTTAGCTAAACATGGATACTATAATTCGTTCTGAATAGGGAACGATTACTGCAATAGGGTCATGTAACCCAATTACAATCCTGTGACTAGCATATTTTGTGCGTTAGAATCAAAACTAGCTCATAAGGAATCATGCCAAAAACAAAGAAAATGATAGCCTTCACATACTTTATTCACGAAGCTAAACATCGTTCTATAATCTCTCGTACTCTTCCTGACCGATTATATATAACAAACAAAGAGTCGATATCAACATCTAATCCATTTCCCATAAGGAACTTCACTTAGGTGTCTTTAGCGATCACCTTAACATAGAAAGTTCTTAGTCTTGTTAACATAAGGGGTATTTCTGAAATCTTGATCTCACGATCCTCGGGGATCTACTTTCTTAGGTTTAAAACACAACAACCAATATACTACTCAATTTTAAGTTAATTCTTGATCAAAACAGCCCACAAGTCCGTAGACAATGATTTCATAGATTTACGGGTTTCGATTATGAAAATCCTTTCACAACCTATCTCAAATCACCAATTAATCGCATATATAGATAAAGGAGGGTAAATTGTACATCAAAACAACCAAACCTTCATGAAACAACAAGTTTCCCCAAATTCTAGGTTTTCCAAAAATACCTTTGCACGGTGGTGATGATTTCTACGATAATCACGGAATCAGTGATGCTAATCTAACGTAATATGCTTTGGAAATGATCTTGAGTATTATAGAATCCTTTGGCAGGATTTAGGGGGTGTTTAGGATCTGATCATAGAGGAAAATAAAGTAAAAATCGTGGAACCCGTATTTAAACCCGAATAATTTTCTCCATCATTGTAATTTGATGATAAACTTGACGAACCGTCAATCTTCCCCGTCAAACTTCGTGGAAGATTGACAGCTCAGGATGGGTATTTAATGGTCCATCATCTGTCTTGTCAAGTTGCCTAGTTTCCCATTTTCGGCGAAACATACTTTCTTCGATCCTTTTAAATCCCAAACACTCTGGTACCTTCATAACCAGGATGTAAACCTTCATTATGCTTCTGTATGGTCATATATCTTCTCAGGACATCAATATCCATTGATATCATTCGTAAGGTTGTAGTCTCTCTGGGACATCGGTATTTATCAACGACACGACAGAACGCAAACTATGGGGTGTAACAGATACCTCTCTACTAATTAGCTAGTTAAGCATAATAAGAGTCAATTAACCAACCTATCATTAGATCTACAGTTCAACAAATATTATCCAGGTTCACAAGTCTTATAATAGTTCTCAATAGCATTATCAACCAACCTAAACCCCATAACCGGGTGTCTAGTCCCATCAAGTCTCACCACTCGACCTCACAACAATTGTAAGTCTCAAGTATCGGTATTTTCCTCTATCAATCCATAAGATCATATAGCTTATTAGAAATCAACACTGAGTACACACAATATCAAATACATATCAAAACAAGGATGAATGCAATGTAGATGATATGTATGTATGCAATGACCATATGTACCCGGTATGCACACGCTTCTATAGTAGCTGTCAAGTGACCCATGAGGGACATATACCCATCCAAAATTTCCCATCGGATACCAGCTCTGTGGTTGAAGTGTCATCATTACTCAGCACTCTCATATCATATACCATATCCAACAATCGTCTTCCCAAACCTCTTTAGCAGTAACTCAATAGTTCAAATTCTAATATAATATGTATGAATGAGATGTATATGTATACATCATGCAATTAGCATAAACAATACAACCATTATATACGTCATTTTCAAGTATCAGACGAGATGTAGATTGATGAACCTATGTTCAGTTCACCGGTACTCGTTTTAGTGCTCGTCAGCTCACTAATATGGGACCCCCAATTTCTCATTACTCCCATTAGTTCATTAATAGCATACCATCACATAACGCTATACTAGAGTATAGTAAGTCTTAACTTTCCTGAATCGAAGCCGAAGAACTCGTGCAATAGCCTTGCCTTTCCTCTAAGCCTTCTCACGAGCCCACTTTGGTCAATCATATCAATTATATGAGGTTATGAATTCAATGGTACCCATATCTATAAGCGAAGCTAGAATCCCCAAGTTAAACTACAAAGGAATCCCAGACCCACATTATCAAGACATGAACTTTATTACCCAAATAGTACCATAACATACTAGAGAGTCATAATCTCAAGTTAATTTAGTAACAAAGTCCAAATGGATCCTCAATTTCATGAATTGGCAAAAATCCCCAATTCTAAACCTAGAAAATTTCCCAATTCCCAAAAAGGGTTTATAACATGCAATCGGTCACTTAAACATCATCCACTAGTCTAATACATCACTAGTTTACATTATCAACAACAATAATCCAATACCCAACCCCCAAATCGTAAATATAACTCTCTTATTCTTAACATAACACTTCTCTTATTTCCCCCAACTAAGAATCATACTTAGGATAAAACTTAACTAATACACAATAATTAATGGAGGAAAGTTACCTTAGGAGATGAATCCCCTTGAATCTTCAAGAATATCTACTGCCCAAGATCTAGTTTCAAGAGGAATGTTTTTGGGGAATGAGAAATTATTCTAGATCATTCAATCTTTATAATCTAAATAGTGTTTCCGCCCTAGCGGAATCAACTTTGCTGGGGCATACTCGCTTCAGCAGAAAACCCATCCGCTAAGGTGGAGTCACTTAAAATACTTAATTATGTTGGGGTAGAAGAAAGCTCTTTAGAGGCGTACTCGCCCCGGTGAGGAACATGTTCGCAGAAGCGGACCCTCGGCTCATGGTCAAATCTCGCTTCTACAAGCCAGACCTTCGCAGAGGCGGACATGCGGAAGTGGATGCATGGGCACTGGGGCAAAAATCAGACACCAGCAATAGCCAAAGCTCATCAATTCCCCGTCAAACACCCGAAACACTCCTGAGACCTTCCGAATACAAACTAAACATGCATTCCTATCAAAAAACACATTCTATACCTGTTCACGCACTTAGAATTCACGAAAAAGGTCTCTAAGGATCTGGTTTGACTAAAGAACTCTTAAGTTCTAATGTCATAATTTCACAAACTAACCCCCAAAATGCACTCCGCTGCCTCGGGAATCGAATAAAAGACTCGACTAAGTCATAAACACTATTCTGGAGCTAATGAAGCTGATGAAACTTTGAATGAGCGCGTTTACCCAAAAGTCAACTATGAGTCAAACTTCTATATTCTCTTAACTTAAGATTTCCCAAACTTACCAAAAAGAATCAAAACCTACCTAATATCCTCAGGATCCGTGCCAACCATCTCTGTAAGTCACAAACAAGTAAAATAAAGACTCAAGAAGGGTAATTTAAGGGTTTCAAGGTAGAATAAGTAAAATGAATTTTTGAGTCGTTACCTCAGGTAGCACTTAAATGAACGTTCATCCTCAAATGGTAAAGAAAAGGAAGTACATGGACTATCAAATAGCTCAGGGTAGTTAGCACGCATATCGGACTCAGACTCCCATATAGCTTCCTCCACCGGGCAATTTCTCCACACAACTTTCATGAAAGTTGTCTCTTTGGATCTCAACTTTTGAACCTGCATGTCTAGAATAGCTACAGGCCCATCCACATAATCTAGGTTCTGATCAAGCATCACCGAATCCCATCTAATAACAGCTCTCCACATAAGCTAGGTTCTTATCAAGCATTATCGAATCCCATCTAATCACATGAGAACCATCAATAACATACTTCTTCAGCATCGAAACATGAATAACAGGGCGCACATCGGATAACCCAAGAGGCAAAGCCAACTCATAGGCTACCTCACCAACTCTGTCCACTATCTCAAAAGGATCAATGAACCTCGAGCTAAGCTTTCCCTTCTTCCCGAACCTCATCATACCCTTCATGGGTGAAACCTTCAGCAAAACTCGCTCTCCAACCATAAACTCCAAAGGACGAACCATTCGATCTGTATAGCTTTTCTTGTTGTTCTAGACTGTAAGAAGCCGATCTTGTATCAACTTAACCTTATTCAACGAATTCCTCAAAAGATCGGTACCCAAAGGTCAAACCTCAAAAGCATAAAACCACCCGACTGGAGAACGATACCTACTACCATACAAGGCCTTAAATGGTGCCATCTCAATACTCGAATGGTAGATATTGTTGTATGAAAACTCCACCAAGGGTAGAAACTGGTCCCAATAACCACCAAAGTCAATCACATATGCTCGCAACATGTCCTTGAGGACCTGAATAATCCGCTCAGAATGGCCATCAGTCTGAGGGTGAAAGGCTGTACTAAGTACCACTCTGGTACCCAACTCTTTCTGCATAGACTGCTAAAAGTGATAAGTAAACTGTGTACCTTGGTAAAAAATGATAGAAATGGGAACCCCATGCAATCGGACTATCTCTCTGATGTAGATCCTAGCAAACTTCTCTGAATTATAAGTAGTCTAAACTGGAAAGAAATGGGAAGATTTGATCAAAGGGTCCACAATGACCCATATAGCATCGAAATTGTCCAATGTACGAACCAATCCCATAACAAAGTCCATGTCAATCCGCTCCTACTTCCATTCGGGAATGTGCATCCTCTGAAGCACACCACCAGACCTCTAATGCTCATATTTCACTTGCTGACAATTCAAGCACTGAGACAAAAATTCCACTATATCTCTCTTTATTATGCACCACAAATAATGTTGTTTCAAGTCATGGTACATCTTCGTAGCCCCTGGGTGAATGGAGTACCTCAAACTATGGGCCTCCTCCATAATCAATTTAGTCATGTTACCCACCCTAGGAACACATACCCTTGATCCTCAAAACACTATCAGTATTAATAACAACCTCATTTGCCTCTGCCCACAATATCCTGTAATGGAGTTTTCATAACTGAACATCATCGAACTGCTGAGATATATTTTATCCAACAAAGAAGACCGCGCCTCCACACAAGCTAACACTCTACCCGGCTCCGAAATGTCAAGCCTAATAAATTGATTTGCTAAAGACTAAATGTCCATATCCATAGGACTCTCTCCCATATACAACATAGCCAAACTACCCATGCTCACCGCTTTGCGACTCAAGGTATCCGCTACCACTTTCGCTTTGCTTGGATGATATAAGATAGTCATGTCATAGTTTTTCAGAAGCTCCCACCAGGTACGCTGTCTCAAATTAAGGTCATTCTGATGGAAAATGTATTGAAGACCACAATGGTCGGTGTAGACCTCACAATGCACCCCATAGAGATAGTTCCTCCAAATTTTCAAGGCAAACATATCACTGCCAACTCTAAGTCATAAGTGGGATAATTATTTTCATGGACCTTAAATTGCCTAGAACCATAGGCTATCACTTTCCCTTTCTAAATCATGAAACACACAAGACCCACTATAGAAGCATCACAATACATAGTAAAACTCTCTCTATAAACTAGCAAGGTCAAAATAGGAGCAGTGGTCAATAAGGCCTTGCGCTGAAAACTCGCCTAACAATTCGACCACTGAAATGCAATCTCCTTCTGAGTCAACATGGTTAACAGAGCTGCAATGGATGAAAATACCTCCATGAATTGCCAATAATACCCTGCGAGGCCAACAAAACTACGAACCTCAGTAACCGAAGTAGGATGAATCCAATCCCAAACCGCCTCGATCTTCTTGGGATCTACCTTAATACAGTCATTGGTCACCACATAACCCTAGAAAGATACTGAGCTAAGCTAGAATTCACACTTTGAAATCTTTGTATAGAGCTGCTTCTCTATTAGAATACCAAGCACGATCCTCAAATGCTGCTCGTGCTCCTCCTTGCTCTACAAGTATATCATGATATCATCAATAAACACAATCACGAATGAATACAAGTTGGGTATAAAAACCCTATTAATCAACTCCATAAAGGTTGCAAGTGCATTAATTAACATAAATGACATCACTAAAAACTCATAATTCCCATATCTAGTTCGGAAGGCTGTCTTAGGAACATCCTTAGCCCTGATTTTTAGTTGATGATAATCGAACATCAAGTAAATCTTAGAAAAGAGTGAAGCACCCTATAGATAATCAAATAAGTCACTAATGCGAGGTATATGATACATTTTCTTGATGGTCACCTTATTTAGCTGCTTGTAATCGATACACATACGCATGAACCCATCTTTATTCTTTACGAATAACGCTGGAGCACCCTAAGGCAAAACACTGGGTGAGATGAACCACTTACACAACAGATCCTACAAATGATGCTTTAATTCTCTCAATTTGGTCGGTGCCATCCGATATAGAGCCATAGAAATGGCCTATGTTCCCAGCTCTAAATCAATACAAAATTTGATATCACGGTCTGATGGAACACCATAAAGGTCTATAGAAAATACCTTTGGATATTCCCCAACTACTGGATTGAACTCCAAGGAATGAGTCTTTGCACTAGTATCACGAACATATGCCAAATAAGAAAGACACCCCTTCTCTACTATCTTTTGAGCCTTAAGAAATGATACCACCCTTTTCGGATACTGACTAAGAGTACCCTTCCAAACTAACTGAGGAATACCCGGCATGTCTAAGGTAACCATCATGTCCTAATAATCCAAGATAGTATGATATGGAGCTAATCAATCCATACCCAAAATAACATCAAAATCTATCATATACAAAACTTTCAAGTCTACATGAGTATCATACCCATCAACGTAACTACACAACCCAAATATGCCCAATCTACCACTACAGAATTCCAATAGGTGTAGAAAAATGAATAGGCATAGCTAGAGACTCACACATAAAGTCCAAACTCAAAGCTAAGTAGGCAGACACATAAGAATGGGTAGACCCTATATCAAACAAAATTGTAGCAGGTTGATGGTAAATTGAAAGAGTACATGTGATCATAGCATTGAAGGCCTCTACCTCGGGTTTGCCTAAAAATGCATACAAATGGCCATAATCACCCGCAGTCTGAGCACCTCTATGTTTTCCACCTCAACCGGATTGATCACCACCTTGATGTGTATGAGGACCACTTCTTCCGCCTTGAGAAACACCTTTACCACTTTGGGACCTTCCTCTAGCCGGCTATCCCGCTGCTCTAAATCTTGAATCGTGAGAACCCTGGTGTTGTCCACTATACTTGAGTCTAGGGCAATCCCTCAAGAAATGCCCAATGTCATCACACTTATAACAACCTCTAGGATCTTCTGTTAGTTGAGAAGAAGAATTAGCACCAGCATGACCACCACGACTAGAGGGCTGATAAGAACTTGAGGTCAACTACCACGAACCATAAGAAGTACAAGAAGATTGGCCCCCCTCTGATGTAGGCATAGCAACAACAACTGGTATTATACTCTAAACTAGGGGGTCTGGCCGGCACCCAGTGCTGGAATAGCCCTAGCGTACCACCTGTATATCATAATTTGAGCAAATAATGATCAGGACTATGAAGGCCTCAAAATGATCAAAACAAGGAAAACTGAGTATGATAATTTGATATAACGACAACAAGGTCAACGTATATACAACAAGGCTGACTAGGTTGTAATAAGACAATTATACATTCACCCTGTCTACAAGCCTCTATGGAAAATAAAATTGTGATATATTGGGGCAGGGCCCTGACTTACCCATCAACGGTACCTATACTAAACTCAGTTTATGACTCCAACTCGATAATTTTGGATGAAGTGAAGCTCACCACTCAATTTGAAAAACTCAACTAGCTCCTACTAAGGAGGTCTATGTGCACCTCTACATGAATTTGCAACATGACATACAGCGCCCCCGACAAACGAGACATCAGTATGAATAAAATGTACTGGTATGTAAAGTATGAATAACAATATGAAAATATAAGTTATAAAGAGAATCATAAAAGCAATCTGATACTCTGATAACCTGTATGCCACGTAGGGTGAATAATGAAACTCTGAAATTGTACTGAACTCTTGGTATAGAAACTTTAGTTTGTAATCTTCCCTCGGCATATAACCCGAGGTATAATATGTCACTTCCCTTAGGTATACTCTGAGATGTATGCATGGATGCACATATAAGTGCCTACTCGGCTGACTATAGTGCGACGCAGTGTGTATAATGTACATGTAAGCCTTTCCATCAATTGGTCACAACAGTAGTGTAAATAATATATATATCTCTGTATATAACTGCCCACTGAAAAAGGTTCGGTGGTGTGGATACATAACTGTGACAACAATGGCTCTTGGCCTCTTTGAAACTCATAAGCTTTTTGACTTTGCTTTGAAATGACTCTTGGTCGACTCGACGACTAACTCTTTAGAACCATCATTTTTTGAGGTCTATAAAGTGCAGAGACAAACAAGATACATAGAATACAATAGCAAGATTAAATGTATGTTTAATGAAGGACAACAGCCTGTGAAGATGACTCGACTTCGAAGGTAACCATGAATTTCAACCCTTAACTTTGGTTCGATCTTTTGTTTTTCCTTTCAACAACAACTTATCGATATACAAGATTATAACTTGAGAGACTCCATTAGGAAGGAGTATGGTCTCAACCGGGAAATCAACAATGAACATGGAAACAACAATAACAAGAGAATTCTTCCCGACAAGGGATAATAGACATATGAATAGAATGATTCTATTGATGATTCTTTTGAAAATGATAAATACTTGGGATGTCATGCCTTTGAAAAAGAGAATAGCCTTACATACCTACATTTCTTAGTTACCAAAACCTCTTAAACCCTCAAATGCTTTATTAAAAATCATCTATACAATATATAAGGTTTGGATCAAAATAAGATCAACCAACTAGAGATCTATTCATTCGGACAAGTCAACGAGCACCTAGAAGGTGTGCTTCTCAAACTATAGTGTTCATATCCACCAACATGATAATAACTTCCCTTCAACACAACATTAATAGCAATAACCATAACAACTATAACAACAACAATACACACTCCAACTTCTAACTATGATCATGTTCAAAGTTTATTCAAGAACAATCTAAAAAGAATCCAAGAATAATAGCCACTTCTTTATGGAGTTCTTAGCTTAACTATCATAAGTTTCATTTATCAATAACTCCAAATAGGCAATGGAAAGCTAGAGATCATTTATAACATCAGGATCTTACCTTAAACCAGCCAAGAAGGCTTGCACCATGATCTCTTCTCTAAGCTCAAGAAGATTCTCCACTTCCTCTTGCTACTAGAAAGATTTCCAAGCTTCTATGGATTATCCATTGAAGATTTCCCTTCAAACTAGTATGGAATGAGTCCTTGATGATCAAGAAACTCTAGAGATGTGTTTGACAGTGTTTAGGAGGTGTTTTGGTTTAAAATGAGATAAAATGAAGGTGTCACCACTTTTGGCTATTTATAACTCACCTACCACCTCTCATCTGCAATTAGTTATGCGCCAGAGATCACCATCTACGGCCGTATATGCAACCACAGATGGTGGCAGTGAGGTGAAGGAATATGGGCCTTAATCTTCTTCCCCATCTGTGAAGCGAAACGGCTTCCGTAGGGCTGATTGCTTAGCGTATCGCTCAATCTTCATCAAACTATGTCAAGATGTGCGTCCTTTGATCCAATTAACTTCCAACCTTCTGTAAACCTCCGTACTACTTATATAAGACCATTGTTGATTGGGCAAAGAACCTCTCAGAAATAAACCAAGAGCATGTTCAATGCTTTCCACCGGTGATGGTCCGGTTGCAAACTCATCAAAAAGATCTTCTACCCTCAGCATAGAAATGGTGAACTTCATGGTGAGGTTATCAACCTCTCGGTAACAGGCATTCCAAGTCCCATCCTCTCTCGGCATCAACAATGAGGGAGTTGGGTAGGGGTTAAGGCCCTTTTGGTCATAGCTTCCGTAGAACAATTCTTGTTCTTGGCCTAGCAAGTCCTTAGATTTTTTTGGTTGGCATCCATGGTGTTGGTGAGTAGATAATGAAATTCTTGAAAATAAATCAAGATCAAGTTCACCATCTTCCATTGGTGGTGTTCTGAATGCAATATCATTTAGAAGTTCTTTCATGTCGGCATCTTCCAATGCAACTTCCGTAATGTTTTCCATTTCCTTCCATGCCAAATAATCCATAGGACTCCCCTTCTTGGATTCTTCTTCTACCCTTCATTCATCAAGTAGTAGGGCCTAGGATTCACGCTTTTTTGCACGTCCGATTCTCATGTCCTTTACCTCACTAGGTGACATCGACACTAATTGGTTTTTCTTATCATTTTTCTGAAAGGAATAAGTATTCCTTTCTTCATCATGTTTTTCCTTTGTGTAAAATTACCATGGTTGCCCTAATAATATATGACACGCATCCATTGGTACGATGTTGCACCATAGTTTGTCTTCGTACTTGCCAATCCGAAAGCTAACAAGAGTTTGTTTTTTGATTCATAGTTTTTCGTCTTGGTTCACCTATTGGAGGTCACATGGCTTCGGATGATCGTGAGTGGGTAATTTCAACTTGTCCACCATTTCTACAGAGGTCAGGTTGACACAACCTCTTCCATCAATAATCACATTGCACACTTTGTCACTTACCTTGTAACGTGTGTAAAATAGTTATTCTCCTTGTGTCTCCTCATGTTCTTCAAGAACACTCAACACATTTTGGAGTACTAAATTTTCATGCTCATTTGCAAGAGTAACATCTTCTTCCAAGAACTCCTCAATTACGGATTTCTCCATAAAAAAGGAATCCCAACATTCGTAACTATATAATGGATTATTAAAGGTGGCACTGTCCTCTTCTTCAACATCATATAGAGGATTAGCGAAAGAGGTACTGCCATTCTGATGCGTTGGGACGATTTGAAAAACCCCGGATTCAACATTATTCATCATGGCATGATCCGCAAGTCCTTTTTTAAGTAAGGAGGGGTGTTGGTGGTAAGTGTTCTGTGACAATTTCGGATAAGGCCCTCCTAAGTTCGTCACTCACTTGTGCCATAGCGTTGTTTAGTGGGACGGAAACACTTAGCTCTGATACCAATCTGATGTAAGTAAGGAGGGGTGTTGGTGGTAAGTGGGTTGGGTGTTGGTGATATTCGGGTTGACCCAAAATTGGATGCCAAAGATGGTGTTCTCGAGTTCTCTATTTGGCGGAAAAGTGGGGTGTTTGATGGCTATTTCGGGTGAATGTAAAGGAAATCGGGTCAATGAATTTTATGGGGTGGTTGTAGACACATTGAGGGTGGATTTGATGGTCGGCTTTGGTGGTTGGATGGTGGCAGGTTGGCGGAACATAACTGAGATAGTATGGTTCTCGGAAGGTTGTGTTATGTGCGCTGCTTAGTGTTATTGGGATTGGACGGGTATTTATGGACTGTTTCGTGTGGTGACCTTTGGTAGGGATGTTTATGGAGTCTTGTGGGATATGGTGGTAGAAAGAACGAAGTAGTTTGGACAAGGAATGAACATGAAATGCGATGTCGAAATCCGAGTACACACCAAATGTTGGTTGGTTCGATTTTGGCTAAGTGTTTGGTTGTTATGGTTTTAGTGAAGTATGAATGATATGCCCAAGGATAGAGATATGGGGGTTTTACTGCTCGAGTCGACACAAAAGAGATAGTGACCAATTCCACAAGGTTAATACCGGGATTTGCTAAGTGCAATGCCCGTGAACTAGCCAAGTGAGTGTGATTGGAAGCCCTTTTAGTAACCCGAAGCTTAGGCTAGGTTTGTCCACACTGTTCCAACGTTCGCTTACCACTAAGGGGGTTCCTGAAGCTTGGGTATTGATTAGGTCACACAGTCCTAATCAATACTTACACTGAAGGGAAACCTTAGCTTGGGTTTAACTAGGTCACACAGTCCTAGCTTCAACTTACGCCAAGGGTTTGGCTCACACAAGAACTAACTAAAAGTATACACACACAAGTGAATACAATTAGCTTTTAAGTAGAAACTCACTTTTATACATCAATCAACTCTGATCATTTACATATCCTAAGGGTTCTGTTTATAGTACAACATAGACTATTTTAGAAGGCAAACTAAAGGACACAAACTACATGACAACTTCGGCATAGTGGGAACAAATGGGAATGGGTTTGGGTTAACTTGGGGACAAAGGGATTCGGCCTAAATGGGAACAATGGGAAGGGGTTTGGCTTTACTTGGGGACAAAGATGAATCTAATCTTTTCACACCCCTTTTGTGGTTCCCATGAAGAAGATTGCATGAACTTGGTTCTTCCAAAAAAATCTCATCTCCTTGGAATGTGGTTGGAAGTTTTCATTCTTGGCATTTGTGTGTTGAGCCATTTCGGCCAACTCCTCCTCTCCTCCTTGGACTATTTTGAAGTCTTCAAAATAGATAACTTCATGAACTTGTTAGTTCATAAAGTATCTCCTTGAAATCCCCATCTTCTAGATGTCCCTGCCACCTTGTCATTCTCGGCTTGGCACTTCATTACATAGCCTAGTTGTCTTTTCCTATTACATAGCTTATTAATTGTGTCCTAATGATAGCTAGGAGTTATGTACATGTTACACTATGTTCTAAACTAAGCTAAGAAATAAAGACAAGCTAAAAAAATATACATGGTCTCGGCCAAGACCAAACAAGAAGGCTGAAAATACAAGACTTTTTAAATCTTCATGTCATAACTCCAACTCCATTCCATTTTCCGTGACATTTTAGGCATATAAGTGTAGAATGACGTGCCACTGTTGGCAACCTTAGTAAATCCCTTCTCATCTTTGGTTGAGAGTTTCTGTCCGTGGGCTTTCTTTCATCATATTTCATTAAGAGTTCACACATGTTCACATAAATCCGTTTCCAATAGTTCTACAATTACCCCAAGCATCAACAAGTATAACCCTTCCCTGTCCAAAACTTAGTCAAATCATCAACAAGTACTTCAATACATGTTCAATGACAATAAATCAATGATGTGAAACATACAACTATACATACATACACACACACACACGCGCGCGCACACACACACACACACACACACACACACACACACACACATATATATATATATATATATATATATATATATATATAGGTACCATTCAATCAACCAGTATACACACTTCACAAAGGTATGCCATATAAAAGTGACCCATGAGGGACCCGCAAAGTCCATATACCCCTCCACTTTAGAATAACTCGTTGGATCACGGAGCCCAGTACTTGGATCTAATAATATCATATTGCAGGCATGCAACGCTAATCCCTGCGTATCAATAATATCTCAGTGTTGCTATAATCTCAACAACGTTCTTACCTTTCTCGGTCCCTTAGACCCACAACATAATCATACCACTATATAATCAGAACTATGAGTGTATGAATGCAAATGACACATATAAGGCAAGAATCATGATATAATAAGATGCAACCACATAAGAGATGAAATAACACATGCGTTGAAGAGTTCATAACACGTATAAAATCCGACTACAATTCAAGATATCATATCGAAAGCATGTGTGATGAATAAACAAATCAATCAACTATGACGACGATCCCACATATGGTGACAAGCCTAAGTAATCAGCAATCGGAACCAGCATAAGGCTGATTCCCTAAATCATCCCATCATCACAATTCAACACCGGTACCCACTGAGACATTAATTATAACCACATGAGTAGGACCCCCAACATGCCTATTACCCCTTAATATTTATAATTAAATACATACTTCTATCAAAGTCTCAAAAAACTAAACCATAGCCTACCTCACAACCGAGTAGGTGTGGTACACGATGAAGTCTTAGTGATAGCCTTGTCCTTCCTTTGCGCTTCGCGATGGTCGATGTCTATTGACACATATACTACTCGTTAATACAAAGATTTCATAACATACAAGGATAAAGACCCTACAAACATGATTTTAAAAATACCAACATAGGTCCACCTCACCATGACTAGAGTTTTAATACTCAAAAATCTTTATTACATAATAAGTAATCATATCCTTAAATTAATTGAAAATCTGTACACATCTGATCCCTCAATTGAACAATAATCTAAAAGCGCCAATTTGAAACCCTAGAATTACCCCCTTTTGGAAACAAGTTTCTATAATCAAATTAAGCTTAAAAATATGATTATCTATCAACACCAAATCCCAATTCACACTAATATAAATTTTTATCCATAAACCTCTATTAAAATCAACCATATAACTCTCTTATTCTCATAAACATATGAAATCCATTTCCCCAACTTAGTAGCATGTTAAACCACAATTAAAGAGCTTATAAATATCACTTAAGCCATAAAAAGGGAATAATCTATTACCTCAAGGTCAAAATACTCCTATGGTTCTGAATTTACTCCCATGCAAAACTGATTTTGAGATTTCTATTTTGGGTAAAGAATTTTTTGACCTAGGGAATATATAGGGGTATGGTACAGTCCTTCCTCCCCAACGGAGTCGACTCCACTAGAGAGGACCCCCTTTACATTTCTGACTTAAATCCCTTTAAGGGCCCTTTATCTTCATGCACCCCTTATACTTATCATTTTAGGACGTCGGGAGTTTTACACTTTTGGTTCAGAGAATCTAAGTATTCTTTATTCGCTATGGACCCGCTGCGGAAGAAAATCCCTCTCTAGGATGAGTTACTTGACTCCTTACCCCTTGACATGACAAATCCAATTCCGCGGTGGCGGAAACCCCCATCACCCAACTCTCTCTTTGGCGAGTTAACCTCTCATCGAGGCGGACCTACTAGAGTAGATACTAGTGCTGCCATGGAGGACATAAGACACTAGCAAAAGGAAATCAGCCACATCCTTAATCAAACATCTGAAACACTCTCGGGGATGCCCTAGACACAAACTAGCTATGCTCGTCAATGGTAAATAGTTCTACAAACTCGCTCATACCCTCAGATTTCACGAATAACCGAGATAAGCCATACTTTTCTAAAGAATCATCCGAGAAAACCAATTATCCAAATTTCACAAATAAGGCCACAAAACACATCCGATTGCCATGGGAAGTGAACCAATGACTCGACTTGTTATATCCCATAATTTCATGTTTTGTCGGGCTGCTAATAAATACCGAAGTCCCAAGATGAGGTATGACCTTATGGAAGGATGATGGATATTTACAACTTGTTTATGGAAGTACCAGAGGATTTACAAGTTAAATGGATTTAAGAAAATACGTTTCGATAAAAACAGGGAAACTAGGCAGTTTGACATGGAGGTTGACGGATCGCCAAATGTTTGACAGGCTATCAAATGTTTGATGAGCCATCATATTACCAAGCGTGAGCCATCAATCTTCCTGGCTTTTTGACGAGAAGAATGATGGACCGTCAAATTACACTAGTGCATAAATTGTAACGGGTTTATATTTGGTATTTCGACTTGGAGCCCTCATTTCAACCCCAAACTAGTTCCAAAACCTCTACCAAGCTCTCTCCATCATACCCATAACCCTAATATGAAATCAGGATCGATTACGCAAGAGTTATGCTATAAACCCCGTAGTTATCATAGACTTCATCTTTTCCGTATCAAGTTGGTGTTGGACAACCCTTAAAGGTGAGATTACTTGCTTTTTTAATGAGGTTATGAGGTGTTAAGGTAAATTATATCCTCTTCTATCTATGTTTATGGTTAATTGATGATTTGGAGAAAGTTATGAAAATGTTTTCATGATCAAAACTTCACAAATATGTGAAATATTCGTAATATGAATTGTTGGGCTGATTTACTTTAAGAATGAGTTGAACTGGATAATGTAATTTATTGTGTATGTTATGGATTAAGAAAAAACGATTTGAAGGATTGTGAAGTTGAATCACATAAATTTTTTGTCTAAGAAAATCTTAAGGCGTCATGTATGCTAAAATTGTCGAAGGACACCTACATGCGTTTCTGTGGAAATTATATCTTTCATTGCACTATGAGATTAAATTACATGAAAATCCCTCATAAAAGAATCTAAGAACCCAAGATGTTCAAGATTTGCGATGAGATGCCTAAGTGAAGTTTCTCTAAGGAATTTGAAAGTGATATTGAAGTCAACTTGTTATGCGATGTAGATGATCACCCGTAAGTGGAGAGAGGGCTTATATAAAAATTGTAGAGACAAGGACTAGGTATGTTAAGAAATACTATTTTATTCTTTTGGTATGATCGATGAATAAGTATAAGCATGACGGAGTCCTTTCAAAAGGAACTTTACTCTTAAACATAAAGCTTGTGATTATTTTCGTATCATATTGTTACAATGTATAATTCTTGTTGTTTTCTTCTGAAGCCTCTTCCTGATCTGGTCGTCTCTTGAACCTTATACTTTCTCATGATCATTGATGACTCTCAATTAGTTATACAAACACAGTTACATAATGATAATCGGAGGATAACGACCTTGAGTCAATCTGTTTGGTGTCATAAGGCCTTTCAGAGTCTATCTTGCATTGAACTTATATATATGTAGCTATTTTCTTATCGAGCTGCACTATAGTCGGGTGGGACGACATGTAGGTGTGCACCCAGCTATAGTTGGTTTTGATATTACCAAGTCCCACCTTTGGGCCGGGTACAACAGAGTCCTCATCAAGGCCGAGAATGATATGTATGTATTATGACATGATTTTCCCCACAGAGAGGCTTGAGATTACTTTATATGGCCCTACTGAGCGACTTGATTTTTACATATATGCATACATTTTCATGATTGTGTTAGGTAGGCCCTTAGAGGCTTGTTATGAGTTTTAGGTACCCTTATCTCTTATGATATATCATACGTCTATATTGGTTATCTGCCTTACATATTCAGTACATTTTTCATACTGATGTCCCTTTACGGGGACAATGCGTTTCATGTCCGCAGGTACAGATAGAGATGTAGATGATTTCCTCACAGTCAAACTAGACTCAGGTAGAGGTCTTCATGCTCCATTCTTCTAAAATTGTATAGTAAGTTGATAGGTATGATGGTTATGCATATGTATATAGTTGGGTATAGTGAGGCCCTGTCCCGACCATTTGTTCTCAGTAAACTCTTTAGAGGCTTGTAGATTGTGTGTTATATGTGGTAGTTGTGTGTGTCCTTGTCGTCCTCTTCAGTAGATTCATTATTCTTATGTTGGCCTTGTTATAGATATGTATGTTTTGGGCCCTTTTTGAGTGCAGGTGGCTATTTCTTTATTCAGTTAAGTATTTGTTAGAGGCCTCATTGACCCATGAATTGTTATATATCTCTCAGCTATCAGGATCGGTACATTTGGGCCTTAGGGCGCCGGCACCCTCCCCATGGTGTGGGTGTGACAAAGTGGTATCATAGCAGGTCAGTCCTAGGGGTGTCTACAAGCCATGTCTAGTAGAGTCTTTCTTATGAATGTGTTGTGTGCCACACTTATAAACTAGAGGATACAACGCATTTAAGATGTTACCCTTCTTGAAAATATAGATCGTGCGATAGAAGAAAAGTCATAAGTCACTAAATCCCCATCTTTTCATCTCGATATTACGTTTTAGTAATGCCAAGATGCAAGGGAAGTACTGATAGCAGGAATTGGGTTCGAAATGTGGGAGAAGCTACTAGCCGACAGCCACCCGTTAACATGAATTCGAGAAGTATAAGAACACTAGTGAGAAATGTAAGTTATTCATGAAAGAAGACCCATCCATGGATAAAGATATGTCTATGGAGGAAGATCCGTCCAAGGATTCATCAATAGAACATGACCCATCTGAGGCGCCATAGTAATCATCCGTTTTGAGTGCGATCGATTCCAGTGGTAGTGCTAGATCATTGTAAGGCCCGCACAATATAGAGACCACTAGTGCAGTGGTCATTTCCGTTTGGGTTAGGTGTGAGTGGTCCTGCGTATGCAACAACAACCCCAGTTATCTTCCCAGAGTAGGGTCATGTTCAAATACCCCCACATGATAGATCTTTAGATAGATTAAGAAGCCCAATATCATGGAAGTCAGTTAACTAAGGTTTGCTCCTGACAAGTAGAAGTGAGGAAGAAGTAACTAGTATACAGATCGGAAGGTTTGGGTTGGACGCATGTGCTAAAGAATTGGTATTGAGAGAAGCATCAGATCGAAACTCCTTGATGTAAATATCCCCGTGAGCTCAAGGTTCCAATTTGATCCTCGAGGTGTTAAGCTTGGCGTTCCAAAGAAGGTTGATCATCTGAAGATAATATTCCTCAAATGACATGGAAAATGGAATGAAGTTGGAGTTGTCACGTAAAGATCTAGGAAGAAAGTTTTTATTCGGCCTTTCTATGTAGGTCTTGTCCAAAGACAATGTTTTCTTTTAGCTTGTCTTTATTTCTTAGCTTAGCTTTTAGCTCTTAGCTTAGGACATAGTGTGCCATGTAATAACTACATTAGAACACAATTAATAGGCCATGTAAAGGGTGACAAGGCCGAGAGTCTTCCAACAAGGTGACTAGGCCAAAAAGTCATCCAAAGGGATGACTAGGCCGTGAATTGGAGGACACGTTGGCAATGACAAGAATGGTCTAGAAGATGAAGCTTCCAAGAGGATAATTCATCCATGTATTTTGCTACACCAAGAAGATGAAGGGATGGTCGAAATACTCACTTCTCCATTCGGCCAAGGCACTCCAAAATCAAGATGGAAGCTTCTAAACTAGTTCCAAGAATATGAAGTCTTGAGAATCCAAACCCATCCACTTTTCTACTTGGAATCCACAAAGGGAGTGTGCAGATTCATTCTTTGTCCCCAATAAAAGCCAAGATCTTTCCCATTGTCTTGGTTTGGTTGAAACACTCTTGGTCACCAAGTAAACCCAAAACCGTTCCCATTTATCCACACTAGGACGAAATTGTCATGTAGTTTGTGTCTTTTAATTTTTCTTCCAGAATGGTCCATTTGCTACTATAAATAGGACCCTTAGAACTTGTAAATATTCAGAGATGGATGATATATAAAAGTGAGTTTTTACTCAATAGCTAATTGTATTCACTTGTGTGTGTCTACTTTTAGTTGGTTCTTGTGTGAGGCAAACCCTTGTCGTAAGTTTAAGCTAGGACTGTGTGACCTAGTTAAACCCAAATTAAGGTTTCCCTTTGGTGTAAGTCTTGGTTAGTACTGTTTGACCTAATCAATACCCAAGCTTGAGAAACCCCCTTGGTGGTAAGCGAACGTTAGAACTGTGTGAACCAACCAAGCCTAAGCCTATGGTCACTAAAAGGGCTTCCAATCACCCTCACTTAGCTAGTTCATGGGCATTGCATCTAGCAAACCCCAGTCTTGACCTTATGGAATTGGTCACCTTATCCTTGGTGTCGACTCAGGCATTATAACCCCCGTGTCCATATCCTTGTCTTATCGACCGTGCCTCACTTGAACCACAACAACGAACCAACACTTAACTAAATCAACCTTCCTTCACTTAAGCTGATATCAGATATGAGGAAATAATTTATGAGAGAATACCTAAATTAACAAGGAAATAAATTAAGAGATTTGGTGTTGGAAGAAAGAATCAACTTGATAAGGGATATATATTTCATTTAAGAGTATTCAAGGTCATAATACCAAACCCAATTGAAAAATTATAGTAACCAACAAGCTGAGCATAGTCCCAATTTGAGACACTTATTCAGAATCTGCTCCAAGTAAAAGTGGAAAGGAGAATTATCGATGAAAGAAATTTTAAAACTAGTAAGCTTCTCATAATGTATGTGTCATATAAGGATACTATATAGAAATGGAGAACAAGAGAAAAAAAGATGTACATTCAAATAGCTCTACTATTTTCACGTCCTCGACTTTGGCAATAATCGTGCCACAATCATTCATCATCATCTTATATTTTGTTCCTACGAACTCTGTCACCTAAACTCCATCATAAGATGAAAATCATAACCCAGAAAGGAAGGGCATAACTCAGATGTCAGAATTCAATACCTAGAATATCATAATACAATGGCTCAGATAAAGTACAACCTTCAGATAATGGTATGAAAGAGAGGTACAATTCTATGAAGGCTGAGAATATACTAACAATGCATAGTAGTGTAATCTGAATAATGAAAGTATGAGATAGTCCTTAATCCGCAAGAACTCTGTCAAGAAAGGTCATAGAACCTAAAAATTGCTTTACTAGAATGATTCACATTTTCTATTAGTATTCGTGCGGTATGACCCCTCTATTCTTATTTAGTTTATTGAGGGTGGATCATGTATCTTATGTAAGTTATATTTTTGGAGCAAGTGTATCAGGTGAAGTTCAGATGTTAGGAAAAGGATTTTAAGGTAAGTTATGGCTGAACTTTCTCTAGTCTTTTATGAGTAACAACGGTCGTGTAAGGCTAATTGATATTATCTTGATACTGTGTTTCCCTCTGTAGCATTGGATATATGTATGGGATATTTGACAGGTTTTGGATAGTCATGTTTACAAAGTAAACTCTGCTGAAATTTTTGGAAAACCTGGGAGTTAGAATATTTCCCACATTCGCGGACGAATGTTCCTAAGGGGGGAAGGATGTTACACCCCGTAATTTTGCATTTTGCCGTGTCACCAATGGATACCAAAGTATCAGGAAGAGGTATGACCATACAGAAGGATAATAGAGGTTTATAACGTATTTATGGAAGTATCGGAGGGTTTAGAAGTTAAATGGATCAAAGAAAGTATGTTTCGACGAAAATAGGGAAACTGGGCAGTTTGACAGGGAGGTTGATGGACTGTCAAATATTTAACGTACCATCAAATTACCCAACATGAGCCATAAATCTTCCTGGCTATTTGACGGGAAGAATGACAGACCATCAAAAGTTTGATGGTCTATCAAATGAACCGTCAAGTTACGACGGTGTAGACATTTTAACGGGTTTATATTGGGTATTTTTACTTGGAGCCCTTAGTTCACCCCAAACCAGTTCCAAAACCTCTCCCAAGCTCTGTACATCATACCCCATCACCCAAGTACGAAATCAAGTTCTATTATGCAAGAGTTAAGCCATAAACCCCGTAATTATCATAGAATTCATCTTTTCCGTATCAAGTTGGTGTTGGAAAACACTTGAAGATGATATGACTTGCTGTTTTAAGGAGGTTATGAGGTGGTAAGGTAAATTCTATCATCTTCTAAATATGTTTATGGTTAATTGATGATTTGGAGAAAGTTATGAAAAGGTTTTCATGATCAAAACTTCGCAAATATGTGAAATATTCGTAATATGAATTGTTGGGACGTTTTACTCTAAGAATGGGTTAAATTGGATAATGAAATTGATTGTGTATGTTATGGATTAAGGAAAGTATGATTTGAAGGATTGTGAAGTTGAATCACATACAATATTTCATATAAGAAAAGCTTAAGGAATCATGTATGCTAAAATTGTCGAAGGACACCTAAATGAGTTTCTAGGAAAATTGTGTCTTTGATTGAACTGTGAGATTGAATTACATGAGAATCCCATGTAAAAGAATCTAAGAACCCAAGATTTTCAAGATTTGCGATGAGATTCTTAAGTGAAGTTTCTCTATGGAATTTGAACCCGTTATTGATGTCAACTTGTTATGCGATGTAGATGATCACCCGTAAGTGGAGAGAGGGCTTATATAAAAATTGTAGAGACAAGGACTAGGTATGTTAAGACATACTATTTTATTCTTTTGGTATGATCGATGAATAAGTATAAGCATGACAGAGTCCTTTCAAAAGGAACTTCACTTTTAAACATAAAGTTTGTGATTATTTTCGTATCATATTGTTACAATGTATAATTCTTGTTGTTTTTCTTCTGAAGCCTCTTCCTGACCTGGCCGTCTCTTGAACCTTATACTTTCTCATGATCATTGATGACTCTCAGTTAGTTATACAAACACAATTACATAATGATAATCGGAGGATAACGACCTTGAGTCAATCTGTTTGGTGTCATAAGGCCTTTCAGAGTCTATCTTGCATTGAACTTATATATATATAGCTATTTTCTTATCGAGTTGCACTATAGTCGGGTGGGAACGACATGTAGGTGTGCACCAAACTATAGTTGGTTTTGATAATACCAAGTCCCACCTTTGGGCCGGGTACAACAGAGTCCTCATCAAGGCCGAGTACGATATGTATGTATTATGACATGATTTTCCCCACATAGAGGCTTGATATTACTTTATATGGCCCTACTGAGCGACTTGATTTTTACATATATGCATACATTTTCATGATTGTGTTAGGTAGGACCTTAGAGGCTTGTTATGAGTTTTAGGTACCCTTATCTCTTATGATATATCATCCGTCTATATTGGTTATCTGCCTTACATATTCAGTACATCTTTCATACTGATGTCCCTTTATGGGGACAATGCGTTTCATGTCCGTAGGTACAGATAGAGATATAGATGATTTCCTCATAGTCAAACTAGACTCAGGTAGAGGTCTTTATGCTCCATTCTTCCGGAATTGTATAGTAAGTTGATAGGTATGATGGTTATGCATATGTATATAGTTGGGTATAGTGAGGCCCTGTCCCAACCAGTTGTTGTCAGTATAGTCTTTAGATGCTTGTAGATAGTGTGATATATGTGGTAGTTGTGTGTGGCCTTGTCGGCCTCTTTAGTAGATTCATAATGCTTATGTCGGCCTTGTTATAGATATGTACATTTTGGGCCTTTTTTTAGTACATGTGGCTATTTCTTTATTTAGTTAAGTATGTGTTAGAGGACTCGTTGGCCCATGAATTGTTATATGTCTATCAAGTATCTGGATAAGTACGCTCGGGCTATAAGGTACCGGATACCCCCCTAAGATTAGGGTGTGACACGTCTAAGTCATAAATGACCCTCCGGAACTACCGAAAGTGACAGAACCAGAAAATGAACCTATCTAGCCAAAAGTCAACTTTGAGTCAAATTAACCAACTCTAAGTTTTTAGACTTGGGGTTTTTCATCTGATACTCATATAAATGGACCTCGAGATCCGTTCCACCCATCCCCGCACATCACAAACCCCATATGGAGATTACAGGAAGGGTTAAACAAGCAAATAAGAGTCTTTAGCTTAAAATGTCCAGACGGGTTGTTATATCAGATACCAATTAAACAACTGTATGTCCTCGAACAGAGATAAATGAACGAATGAAATGTACTGAAGAAGTGAACAAGCCATGATATCTACTACGCATGTCAGACTCGGTCCCACAAGTTACCTCCTCGATAGGAGGATGCCTCCACTGAACCTTCACTGAAGCTATATCCTTCGATCTTAACTTCCTCACCTGCCTACCTAAAATAGCCACATGCTCCTCTTCTAACTCTAGATTTTGATAAAGAAATACGAAGTCCCACGGGATAATATAATAACCATCAGTATGATACTTCTTCAGCATAGACACATGGAAGACTGGATGAACGCCTGATAGACCTAGTGGCAGAGCCAACTCATATGCCACCTTCTCAACTTTGAAGAACCTCAAATGGTCTGATGTGCCTCGGACTCAACATCCCTCTCTTGCCGAATCTCATCACACACTTTATCAGTGAAACCTCCAAAATGAACTTGTCACCAACCATGAACTCTAAATCTCGGACCTTCCAGTCAGCATACTCCTTCTGCCTGCTCTGCGCTGCCAGGAGCTTATCCTGGATCACCTTCACTCCCTCTAAAGAATTCCTCTGCAAATCAGTACCCCAAGGACGGACCTCGAATGCATAAAACCAACCAATCAGAGATTGACATCTCCTACCATACAAGGCCTCGAACGACGCCATATCAATACTAGAGTGATAGATTTTGTTGTACACAAACTCTACCAAATGTAAGTGTTGGTCCCAATGACCACTAAAATAAATCACGCAGGCTCGGAACATGTCCTCCAATACCTGAATAGTCCGCTTGGACTGTCCGTCGGTCTGAGGGTTAAACGCTATACTGAGATCCAAGCGAGTACCCAACTCTCTCTTCAAAGAGCGTCGGAAATGCGAAGTAAACTGAGTACCCCGATCCGAGATGATAGAAATAGGAACCCCATTAAGATGAACAATCTTCCGGATGTAGATCTTAGCCAACGTTTCTGCATTATAAGTCATTTGAACTGGAATGAAATGTGAGGACTTGGTCTATCTGTCAACAATGACCCAAATAGTATCAAACTTACCCAAAGTCTTGGGAAATCCCACAAAAAAGTCCATAGCGATCCTCTCCCACTTCCATTCAGGAATGGGCATCCTTTGAGACATACCACCGGGACACTGGTGCTCATACTTGACCTGCTAGTAATTCTGAATCTGAGATACAAAATCAGCAATGTCTCACTTCATCCACCCCCACTAGTAATGCTGTCTCAAATCACGATACATCGTAGTAGCACCCGGATGAATATAATACCTAGAGTTGTAGGACTCCTCTATAATTAATGTAGTTAAATCTCCCACATAAGACACACGCACTCTACCCTTGATCCTCATAACACCATCACTATCAATCATGGTCTACTTGGCCTCACTATTCATCATCTTATCTCGAATCTTGCACAACCCCACATCATCATACTGGTGTGCCCGAATCTGATCCAAAAGAGATGACCTCGCTTCCACACAAGCCAGAATCCTTCCTAAATTCAAAATATTGAGTTTTACAAAATGGTTGGCTAGAGAATGGAACTCTAATGCCAAAGGATGCTCGAAAATAGCCAAATAAGCTAGACTCCTCATACTGACCGCCTTTCGGCTCAAAGCATCTGCCACCATATTGGCCTTGCTCGGATGATACAAAATGGTCATGTCATAATCCTTCAACAACGCCATCCACAGACGCTCCCTAGAATTCAAGTACCTTTGATTATACACATGCTGAAGACTGCGGTGGTTGGTATACACCTCATAATGAACACCATAAAGATAATGCCTCAAAATCATCAATGCAAACACAATGGCAGCCAACTCTAAATCATGAATAAAGTAATTCTTCTCGAGCACTTTCAAATGCCTCGATGCATAAGCAATCACCTTACCCTCTTGTATTAGCTCACATCCTAACCCAATCCTAGAAGCATCACAATACACAGTAAAGTCCTTCCCCTCTACCGGAAGGGATAAATTCGGGGTTGTGGTCAATAAAGTCTTGAGCTTTTGGAAGCTCTGATCACACTCATCAGACCACTGGAAAAGAACCTTCTTCTGAGTCCAATGCGTCAGATGACAAGCAATAGAAGAGAATCTCTTGACAAACCGATGATTGTAGCTAGCAAGACCTATGAAACTCCAAATCTCTATCACAGAAGTCGGTCTAGGCTAGTCTATGACTGCCTCTATCTTCTTAAGGTCAACCATAATCCTATCCTTGGACACCACGTGCCTAAGATGCCACAGAACGCAACCAAAACTCATACTTTAAGAACATAGCACACAACTCTTTCTCCTTCAAAATACAAAGGACCACTCTTAGACGTCGCTCATGGTCTTCCTGACACTTCGAATAAATCAAGATATCATCAATAAGCACAATAACAAAAGAATCCAAGTACGACTTGATTCATCAAATCCATGAACGCTACGGGGGCATTGGTAAGCCCAAATGACATCACCTAGAACTCATATTGTCCATAACACGTCCGAAAAGCCATTATGGGAACATCATTGGCCCGAATCTTTAGCTGATGATACCCAGACCTCAAATCAATCTTCGAAAACATGAAAGCGCCTTGAATCCTGTCGAACAGGTCATCAATACACAGAATCGGATACTTATTCTTGATAATGACCTTGTTTAACTATTTATAATCAATGCACATATGCATAATACAATCCTTATGCTTTACGAACAATATAAGAGCACCTCATGGAGATACACTCGATTGAATAAAGACCTTACTCAATAAATCCTGAAGCTGCTCATTCAACTCGCTCATCTATGCTGGAGCTATATGGTACGGAGGATAGAAATATGTCGAGTACCCAACTCGAGATCGATACAGAATTTAATATCTCTATCTAGCGTCATACCTAGTAAATTTGAAGAAAATACCTCTACGAACTCACTAACTACTGGAATAGAATCAAGAGAAGGAGTCTCCACACTCGTATCCTGAATATGAGAAAGGTAAACCAAACAACCTAGTCGACTAACTTTCTAGCCCAAATATAAGAGATAACCTTACTAGGAGCAGAGTTAGGAGCGCCTCTCCACTTTAACCTCGGAAGACCAAGCATAACTAGCGTGACCGTATTAGAATAGTAATCCATAATCATATGATATAGTTATAGACAATATATATCCAAGATAACATCAAAATCCTCCATATCTAAGCTGACCAAATCTACACAGGAGTTGTACCTCATGAAAGTAACTACACACATGCGATATACTCTATCAATAATCACAGAATCACCGACTGGTGTAGACACACATATAGAAATATTAAGCATATCACACCACATCTCTAATTTAGTAGAAAAATAGGCAGACACATAAGAGAATATAAACCGTGGATCAAATAACACAGTAGCAGATCGATGATTGACTGAGGTGATACATGTGATGACTGCGTCATATACCTCAACCTTGACCTTACCAGGGAATGCATAGCAATGGGTGCGTCCTACCTCGGACTGAGTACCCTGCTGGCCACCTCATCCTAATTGAACTCCCTCTCTCTTTTGATGGGATCCATCATGCCCATACTGATAGCCATTATGGACGTACACTCATCCCCCTTGGCTAACCTGACCACCATCTTTGGCTGGCTGTGCTGGAGTCCTGGGTACATGGGATGCACTCGATGTAAGTATGGGGCAATCTCTTTTCAAATGCCTAGCCTCTCCACACTCAAAACATATCCTAGCCGCTGAAGGATGATGAATAGAGACAGAAGAGCCTGAACCACCACAGTTAGAATATCTAGATAGAGAACCCCTAGACAATTGTCCCCCACTATAACCATCAGAAATCTGTAGAGATGCCTAGATTGGTTGACTAGGCTGTGACTACTGATATCTTCCCTGATACCCATAACCATGGGAAGTAGAACCTTTAAACTAACCAAATCACCTAGCTCTCTTATTGGACTCATATCTAGACAAACCACCTCTCACGGACTCCACCATATTGACATGCTCTGCTACAGTCTTAAAAGAAGCTCACAAAGACACCAACTACAATGTGGAAACTGGACTGGAATACTCAATCCTTGCATAAAACATCTCACTCGCTCTACCTTGGTAGGTAACAATGGTGCCGCCTAATATGATAAGAGATGGAAGCGAGTCTCATACTGAACCACTAAAGAATTTCCCTGGCTGATCTTTTGAAACTCATCACACTTGCATAGACGCAAGCTCAATAACGTATACTTCTTCAAGAAGACCTTGTAGAACCTAACCCATGGCAATGGAGGTGTCCCCTAGGGCAAAAAATCAACATATGCCCTCTACCACTGCTTCAGATCTCCTAGAAATAGAAGGGCCACAAAACTCACTCCATGAGTCTCAATAATACCAAGAGTATGCAACCTCTCATGGTTTCTCATTATGAACTTGTACGCCCTTCTCAGGTTGACCGTACAACACTTGAGGCTTCATGTTCGAGAAGGTCTCCCAAATCTTCCGCTCATCGGGGGTCATAACTATCACTCCAATAGGTCGGGGACCAAATTTTAGAGTATGAAGCTCATCTATACATAGCACTGACATAGATGCAGGATGAATACTAGGCATACAAAACTCGAGGGTCTCAGTCTGCCCTCCTCCTACACGAGTCTGAGAACCTCCCAAAGTAGTAGGATGTGCATTTTTCTGAGAAAATCTATCTAAAACACTCAACACCCTGACTAGTGTATCCTGTAGCACCGGAATAACAATAAATCTAGGTTTATCCTGGGCTGGTCTCATCTCCTTCTTTAACATATCATCCTGAGGTTAAATATAAGGCTTTGGGAACTCTGACCTAACATGAGCCTGACTGTCTCTCTATGCTCTGCCCCTAGCTAGTACTACTGCTCTGGCTCTACCTCAGCCTCGAGTGGTGCTCTACCACATTCACACATGGTCGGTGCCAGTGCACGTGCCTCTTCTTTTGCCACGTTGGTACAAGTCCTCACCATATATGAGAGAATAGAAACAAAGGTCATATACCAATTTGATTCAACTTAGTAAGAAAAGAATGAAGAAAGTAAAATTTCCTAAATGTCCCATATCCTCCCGAAGATAAGTACGAACGTCTCTGCACCGATCCGCGAGACTCTACTATATATTTCTCTTATACTTAAGATAGTTAAACCTAGGACTTTGATACCAACTTTGTCACGACCCTTTTTAGGAATCAGAGTGGCACCTACATAATCCCACCACGTAGGCGAACCACTGCCAAATCAATAACATGATACGATGTTGCTCGGAGGAACCCAAAATCTAGGAGGCCCAAGAGAAAGATGTTGCTCTTGCAGAAGAGGGTGTAAGTTTGGTACTCCAACATGTGTTGAGTGTTTAACTTGAAAGACATGATGAGTCATAAAACGAGCAAATATTCTTCACTCGATGCAAGGTAAATGATAGGGTATGTAACATGATCGTTGATGGAGGAAGCTGTGACAATATGGTCTTCATAGAAATGGTGGACAAATTTCCATTGCCTCCCGCAACCATCATAAGCCCTATACACTCCGATGGGTGAACAAAGACAACGGCCTAAAGGTAGCAAAACAAGATCTCGTTAGCTTTTGGATTGGAAGGTATAAATATGAGATATGGTGTGACATCGTACCTATGGATGCTTGTCATATCTTGTTAGGGCGACCATGACAATATGATAGGAAAACAAAAAATGATGGAGAGAAGAATACTTATTCTTTTCGAAAGGATAATAAGGAGTTCCAGTTAATGTCATTGTCATATAGTAAGGTGAAGGAAATGAAGATCCAAAATGCCAAGAAATGCAAGACTGAGGCCCCCTTACTTGATGCACGAAAGATAGAAGAAAAGTTAAAGAAGGGGAGTTCTATAGGTGCATGGGCGTACAAGGAGAATGAGAGTCTTATGGGAGATATGATTGAAAATGCCAACATGAAGGAACTTCCAAATTATCTTGTACCCGAAACACCACCGATGAGAGGTATTGAACGTGCTATTGATTTATTTTCAAGAAGTTCATTACCTAATCACCAAAACTATGGATGTAATTCGGAATAGGTTAAGTAGTTTCAGGGACAAGAGCAAGAGTTATTAGGAAAGACAATGCCCAAAAATGCCTTAGCCCATACACGACACCCGCCTTCTTGGTGCCAAAGGAGGATGAAACTTGACACGTGTGTATTGATAGCCGAGCGGTCTATGACATCACCTTGAAATGAAAGTCTACTATGCCGAGAATGGATATAGTGCCTAAGGGGAGGTTTATTTCCCAGCTTAAGGCACGGAAGATGATTTCGAAGGAATATATCTATCATTTGGTATGAGTACGGGATGCGGAGGTAGAACCTCCAACCATTCAGTCTGTCCTTATTGTTAATGAATTCCCTGACACATTCCTCGATGAGCTTCCAGGCATCCCACCCGAAAGGGAAATTCACTTTGTTATTGATGTGCTTTCGAACAGCCAGCCTATATCTATTTCTCCTTATAGAATGGCCCCTGCTGAGTTAAAAGAGATGAAAGCGTAGCTGAAGGATTTGCTTGAGAAAGGCTTTATTAGGCCCAGTACTTCTCATTGGGGTGCACCTGTATTGTTTCTTAATAAGAAAGATAGCACATTAAGGATGTGTATTAATGATAGTCAGCTGAATAAGGTCACTATCAAGATTATATATCCTCTCCTTAGGATCGAGGACTTGTTTAACTAGTTGCAGTGCGCCAAATATTTTGCAAATATTAATATTAGATCCAGATACCATCAGTTGAGGGTTAAGGTGAAATATATTCCAAAGACTACTTTCAAGACCAGATATGGCTACTATGAGTTCCTCATTATGTCCTTTGGTCTTAGTAATGCACCAGCAGCTTTGATGGATTTGATGAATCGGGTGTTCAAGCCATTTCTGGATATTTTTGTAATTGTGTTTATATATGATATTCTGGTGTATTCTTGAACAGAGGCAGAGCATGTGGACCATTTGCGAGCGGTATTACAGATACTCCAAGATCGTAAGCTATATGCTAAGTTTTCAAAATGTGAGTTCTGGTTGAATTTGGTGGCCTTCCTCGGGCATATAGTATCAGACGAAGGTATCAAAGTTTATAGTCAGAAGATCGAGGCGGTGAATAATTGGCTGAGGCCCACAACCCCTACTGAGATACGTATTTTCTTAGGCTTGGCAGGTTTTTATCGGAGGTTTGTAGAAAATTTCTCTTCTATTGCCGCTCCATTGATGAAGTTGACTCATAAGGTGGATAAGTTTCAATGGTCAGATGCTTGTGACAAGAGTTTTCAAGAGTTGAAAGGTAAATTAACATCAACACCCATTTTGTCACTTCCAGAAAGTTCAGAAGGTTATGTGGTTTATTGTGATGCCTCTAGAGTCGGTTTGGGATAGCATGACAAAGTTATAGCATATGATTCAAGGTAGCTGAGGAAACACAAGCAAAATTACCCGACTCATGTTATTGAGTTGGCAACCATTATATTTGCCCTATCTATATGGGGTTCGTGACATAGCCTACAATGTATATTCTGACAGAAAGAGTTGAACCTGAGGCAAAGGATATGGCTAGAGTTTTTGAAAGATTACGATGTGAATATCTTATATCATCCAGAAAAAGCAAATGTTCTAGCTGATGCATTGAGTCGTAAGTCCATTGGCAGCCCGAGGAATCTGGAAGTTGATATGTTTGAGATGGACAAAGATTTATATCAATTAGATAGCTTGAGTGTGATTTCTTAATTCAGATGACAGAGATTCTATAATTCAGAATGTCGCATAATCATCATTAGTAGCTGAAGTAAAGGCAAAACAATTCGATGATCCAGAGTTGGTCAGAATAAGAGAACGGATTCCCGTTCAGAAGAAGCAGTTGTTTGAGATGTTAGAACGGGGTTCTTAAATATAAGGGTCGATTATGTGTACCTGATGTTGGGGGACTCCGAGGGACAATTATGGCAGAGATTCGCCACTCCATATATTTTATCTATCATGGTTCTACTAAGATGTACCATGACATTTAATAGATTTCCCAGTGGAATGATATGAAGAATAATATTGCAGAGTTAGTTGTACAATGTCAAAATTGCCAATAATTTAAGGTTCAACATCAAAAACCTGTAGGGCTGCTTCAAAATATAGAGTTTCCAACATGGAAATGGGAGGAAATCAATATAGATTTCATTATAGGGTTACCTGGCTCTCGTCAAAAATTTGATTCCATCTGGGTTATTATTGACAGGCTTATAAAGTCAACCCATTTTCTACCTGTCAGAACTACCTACTCATCTGAGGATTCTGCCAATTTATATGTCAAGGAGATAGTTCGACTTCACGGAGTTCCGATTTGTATTATATCCGACAGAGGTGCCAAGTTTACGTCCAATTCTAGAGGACCTTCCAGAAAGATTTAGGTACACATGTTAATCTCAGCACAACTTTCCATTCACAAATAGACGGACAAATCGAGTACATTATTCAGACGCTCAAGGAAATTCTACGAGCATGTATCTTGGATTTCAAAGGAAATTTGGAAAATCATCTGCTGCTTATTGAATTTACCTATAATAACAGCTACCACTCCAATATCAAGATAGCACCATATGGAGCCCTGTATGGGCGGAAGTGTAGGTCTTTGATTGGCTAGTTCGAAGTGGGTGAAACAAAGTTATTAGGACCTAATTTAGTGCAGCAAGCAGTAGAGAAGGTGAAGTTGATTCAGGAGCGATTGTTGACTGCCCAAAGTCAGCAGAAGTCCTATTCTGATAATCGATGCCAAGAACTAGTATTTGCTATTGGATATTGGGTGTTCTTGAAGGTATCTCATATGAAAGGCGTGATGAGGTTCGACAAGAAGGTTATGTTTAGACCTAGGTACATCAGACCTTATAAGATTGTTAAGATAATCAGCCAAGTAGCTTACAAACTTAAATTACCCTCAGAATTAGAAGCAATTCATCTAGTAATCCATGTATATATGCTTTGGAAATGCTTAGGTGATCCCTCTAGTATTACCCCTATATAAGATGTCCATGACACAAAGGACTTATCGTACAAAGAAATTCTTGTCACCATCTTAGATCGTCAAGTCCGTAAGTTATGCAACAAGGAAGTAGCGTCGGTTAAAGTGCTATGGAGGAATAATAATGTGGAAAAAATTACATGGTAGGTTAAGGAGGACATGAAGTCCAAATACCCCCATTTGTTTCAAACTACAGGTTTATATCGACACTCGTGCGGTACGATATATCTATTTCTATCCTATCCATCAAGCTTATCTTATATATCTTGTTAGGCTATGTAGTTAAGACAGGTGTGACAGATGCATCCCAGACTTCGGCAACTGTCAGTTGAGGTGAGATATGTCTAACCCTTTTTGATTTCTGGATAGACAGACGGTCGTGTGGGGCAGATATTATTATGTTATGTTTTTTGGCCCTGTGTGGCATTGGATATGTATTCTGGCTGCTTGACAGATTTCGGATAGTCCTATTTACAAAGGAAACTCTGCCGAAATTTTTAGAAATTATGTTAGTTAGAATCTTTCCACTACATTCGAGGATGAATGTTCTTAAGAGGGAAGGATGTTACCTCGTGTTTTCATGCATCGTAGTTAACATAACATAGACAACATAAGCTCAGAGATGGTAAGACCTCTCCAAGAGGTTTATAAAGGTTCACAGAGATGTTAAGTAAGTTTCAGAAGGGTTTAAGGCTTATTAGATCAATGGAAGTGAGTTTCGACGAATGTTCGACAAGACATCGCTGCTCGGAGTGATCTGCAAACCGCAGAACATGGATTGCAAATTAGAGACCAGGTCTCTGAGACACAAATTGATAGAAAAATTTCACAGAACCTTGTTGACATTCTGGATAATTCTGCAACCTGGTATGCGGCTTGCAGACCTGTTTTGCAATCCGCAGTTTGCACCGTAGATCAGGGTCGGTGTAAATTTATCCTCTTCCTATATAAGGCTCTATTTAGACCTTAAGCTCATTTTACTTCAATTTTCCAACCCTAACAACTTTTAAACTCTCTCCAAGAATCCTTATATGATTTAATGTGAAATCAAATGCAAACTACGCAAATCCGATGTGAAAAATCCCGTGGTCATCGTTAGAGCATCTTCTTCTTTGTTGTGTCAACTTTGAAGAATACTTGGCAGTCAAGTAACTCTTGTTTTGATGTGTCCTTCTTCCTATTATTAATGTTTTACAACTGATTAAAATGTGATTGTTGTAGAAATCTCATGTGATATGTTCTCTTGAACCTTGAGAGCTAGGTATGCTATTGTTGGGATGTTTTATGTGGTGTGAGAGTATGATATGAAGTTGTTAAGTTATGGATTAAGGTGTGAAGATGGGGAAGAGTAGTAGAGAAGGTTGTTGTGATTATACATGTATAGATTAAGCTGTAAAATATCATACAAACGATATGGGCACAAGGTGTTCGGTAAGATGTCTAAATGAACTTTTATAAGTTATGAATCCATCATTGATACAAATTATTCGCATAATGTAGATAATCGCTCATAGGACATACAAGGGCTCATGGGATCTATTTAACCACAATGACGAGGTATGTAGGGCTTACTTTTCTCTATTTTTGGCATGATCGATTTAATAATGACAATTACAAATGCTTCCCAATAAAGGCTCTATTCTTAGACGTTAAAAGGATTACTTGTACTCTTTTCCGTCAACTGATTATTGTACCTTATCTCTCCCTCGCCGGAATATGTTTTGCCCTCGATAGTATCATCTTTATGTTGATGAAACAAGGTTCATTGATGTCCTTCCAAGAAACAAATAATAGTAAGTTTTATCATTTCTTATTGATTCATATGGAATGGAAAGGTAAAATGTGATCCGCATAAAGATAGTCGGAAGTGTAACTACCTTACGTCACTTTGATGGGATTAGTGAGTATGCCATGTTCTTCATATGGTCTTTATAAGTATATGTTATGTATTTATATTAGCCATAGAGGCCTATGACATTATATACACAACTTATACAGATATGGTATTGATAATAATAATATTGCCCACAAAGGCCTATAGTGTTATATATGCAATATACTATATAAAGGATATTGCCCACAGAGGCCTACGACGTTATATACAAAATTATCACATTTACATACAGTTTGATCCATAGTGACACTTTTGAGTTTCAAGTGGAATCTCTTAGTTCCCTTACTTATTGTTGCTTTTACTTATGTTTCTTTATGCGTTACATATTCAGTACATTATTTCTTACTGACATCCCCTTGCTGGGGCGCTGTGTTTCATGCCCGTAGGTTCAGGTAGATAGACAAACGCATCTCCTCAGTAGGTTGCTCAGCTCAGCAGTTGGTCGTCACACTCCTCTTCCTTCGGAGTTGCTATCTAGAGAGTGGTAGGCTATACTACTTATAGTTACAGATATTTTGGGTATGGCGGGGCCCTGTCCCGACCTGATGACTTATTGTACTACTCTTAGAGGCTTGCAGACTGATGGTTATTATATAGTTGTTTCTACGGCGTTGACGACCTTCTTGCCGGTATCAGTACTCTTGTTAGGGCCTTGTTGGTCCCATTATATATACATATGTTGGTTAGTTGTCTTATGTTACAGGTTGTCCTATTCAGACTTCTATTTTATTGTCATTCTTGAGGCCTTGTCGGTCCTGACGATTATGTAAATAGGTTATGATATATAGGTGGTACTCTCGGGTCATTCAGGCACCGGGTGCCGACCACACCCCCAAGGTTGGGGTGTGACAAGATTATCATAAAATTCTAATAGATACGAGCAATTTATTGATGAAGCTAGTAGCTAACTCCACCTTTTTTGTAGTGGTGTACATTAAAGGAAACTAGATCTTCCATGTAATTATAACTTTTATGATATCATGGATTCGGGAAATTTTTGTGTGTACTTTCTGAAATTGTCCTTCTTGCCCATAGGCTAACTCTTTTTGTGTCGTGCTTATTTTTCTGTCATACTGTGACACTTTAGCCGGACATGACATTATATATTTACATTTAGTTATATATATCATACATTTAGTTATATGTGAAAGAGAATAATCTCTTGATTATTTTCATTAATGAAATTGGTTTATATACATGATATACAATAGTAAACCTAGCCTATAATTACGGAAATTAAATATAAATTTTCCTAATACAAAAGATTACTACCATAACTACAGATGTACAAGATCTCTAATAATAACACAGAAATATACGGTGTATATTCTATTACACCCCCAGAGTCGTAGTGGGTGGTCGTCGGATGCTGAGACTGTCTCTAAAAATCTTCAAACAGAACTAAGGGAAGATCCTTAGTAAAAATGTCAGCAATTTGATACCTTGAGGGACATGCAAGACACGTACTTATCCACGAGCTACCTTTTCACGAACAAAGTGAATATCCATCTCGAGATGTTTAGTGCGTTGCTATTGGACATGATTCCAAGAGAGATATATCACACTAACATTATCGTTGTAGACCAATGTAGCTTTTCGAATAGGAAAATGAAGTTGTCAGATGAAGTTACGCAACCAGCAGACTCAGACACCACATTGGCTACCCCTCGATATTCGGCCTCCGCGCTGGAACGCGACAAAGTAGTCTGACATTTAGCCGAACAAGAGACCAAGTTATCACCAAGAAAGATACAATAACCAAATGTCGAGCACCTGGTATCTGGACATCCACCCAAATCAGCATTTGTATAAGACATAAGAGTAGATACCGATGATGGATATAAGTGTAAACCATAATAAAAAGTCCCCTAATGTAACGCACAATATGTTTGAGAGCGTGCATGTGTTCATCTCTCGGATCATGCGTAAATAAACATACCTGTTGCACTGCATAAGTAATATCCAACCTCGTTAATGTAAGATACTGAAGAGCTCCTGCATGACTACGATAGTAGGATGGATCCTCGTATGTTGTGTTAGAAGTAGCACTCAGCTTCGGTTTATTATCAATCGGAGTAGGAGATGACTTACAGGATGACATGCCAGCCCGTTCAATAATCTCTGATGCATACTTCCTCTGGGACAAAAATAGACCACCTACATGACAAGTTACATCTATACCCAAAAAATACCTCAAAGGCCCCAAGTCTTTCTAGCAAATTCGGAGCCGAGAAGAGATATGATAGACTTGCGTAGTTTATCAGAGGAGACACTCAATATAATATCGTCCACATATAACAGAATGTATGTCAGAGAAGTACCGCGATGGTAGATGAACAGAGAATGATCAGACCTACTGTGAGAAAATCCAAGAGTAGACACATAATATACAAACCTTTTGTACTAGGCTCGAGGAGCTTGTTTGAGCCCATATAAGGACTTCTTCAGCTAGAACACATGTTTAGGATGATCGGGGTCCCTGAAACCCAAGGGTTGATGCATGTAAATAGTTTTCTTGAGTTTGTCGTGTAAGAATGCATTTTTCACATCCAGTTGATGAATGGGCCATGATTTTGAGAGAGCTAGACTGAGAACAGTGCAAATAGTTGTCGGTTTGACCACCGGACTAAATGTCTCTCCATAATCCACGCCAACCTATTGAGTTTTTCCATCACCTACAAGACGGGCCTTATGCCTCTCAAAATAACCATCAGATTTTTCCTTATGAGTAAAAATCTACATAGAATGAATTACATTGACACTAGGCGGACGGGGCACCAACTCTCACGTCTAATTTTCAATAAGAGGATTATATTCATCATCCATGGCCATTTTCAATTTGGGTTATGACGGGCAGACACGGGATTACGTGGTAAGGGGATTTAGTGTCATTAGAGTTTAGATTAAAATGTCATTTTTGTCAAAAAATACCCCGTTGACTATGAGTAACAGGCCCTTGTCCCAGAATAGAAGTGGGTTGGATATAAGTTAGGAGAACCTAGGCTTGGTGATGGTTGGACTGGGTTGGGCCAGCAGGCAGTGGACCTACTGGACGAAGTGGCGGTATTCTTTGGAACAGCGGCGGCGATGGGCTCTGGTGGATTGGGATCCTGAGAGGAGTTTGGGCGGAGCGGTGGGCATGTGGGCAGATTTGGAGCACGGGAGATTTTTGGGCCAGTAGGCAGTGGTCATGTGGGCTGAATCAAATGGTGGACCACATACGGGGAGAGCCCATCATCCAAAAAAGAATAAGAATTGGACACGGAATTATGCAAAGTAGTAAACAGAAATTGGGTTTCATTAAAAATGACACGGCGACTAATTATGATCTTATTAGAAGATAAATCATAATATTTGTAACCACGATGATTAGACGGATAACCCAAAAACACACAAGTGGTAGAGCGGGCTTGAAGTTTGTTTATTGTAGTGGATGAGAGGAGAGGATAGCATAAACACTCAATCACCCTAAGATGAGAATACAAATGATCTTTATTATAAAGAATTTTGAGGGGAGATTGGTAAGCTAATCCCTTGCTAGGGAGTATGTTAAGAAGGTAAGTAGTCATTTGTAATACATGATGCCAAAATGAATGTGGTAATGAATCATGGGCTAGTAATGTCCTAACAATATTATTAATGGTGCGGATTTTTATTTCGGCTTTCCCATTATGGGAGGACGTATATGGATAAGAAAACCGAAAAGATATACCATTAACCTTCAAAAATTCTCTAAATGGCCCATTATCAAATTTTCTTCCATTATCGCATTGAATGTTCTTAATTTCTCGTTCAAATTAGGTATGGATGAATGCTCTTAATAATATGATTGTGGAATAAACTTGAGACTTTTTAGATAACGGAAATATCTATAAAAATTAGAATAATCATCCAAAATAACACATAATAACGATGGACCAAAGAGCTCAAAACGAAAGATGTCCACAAATCACTATGAATAATATCAAATGGCAACAAAGTACTAGAATTGGAGGCAAAAAATGGCAATTTAACATGTTTCCAAGGCGGACAAGAAGGACAAATATTAGTACTACGCGTACTATTACACTCAATAAATTTATTATTTTTAAAGGAGGAAAGAACAGACGCTCCCGGATGATCCAAATGTGCATGTCATAAGGAATGTGCTAAAGCGACAAACATTGACGTTGTGACTTGTTTAGTAGTGGTGGTGGTGGTGATGGGATAGAGCTCGCCTCGACTATCACATCTCATTAGAGGTATCCCCATCAAGAAATCCTTCACATAAAATCAAAAAGGGTCCAAGTCAACAGAAACTCAATTATCAGTTGTAAATTTCCGAACAGACACCAAATTTTTAATTAAGTGAGGAGCATGAAGAACAGTTTTCAAGGCTAAAGGTCGGTTCGGGGGACACAAATTTGTGTAACCATAACCACGAATTGGAATTCAATTACCATTACCAACAATTATGCCATGATTTTTGCTCAAATTAAAATAAGATGAGAGATTACCTGGCGCGGATGTCATATGAGAAGTAGCACTGGTGTCCATGTACAAATTTGCATCCGGAGGATTTAACCCAAGTGTATTCATCGCTGCCTAGATATTCCTATAGGTCGGGGCTATTGTTGGGCTCGCAGCAGCGAAGGCTTATTGTGGCCGAGGCCCAAGCAGGCCAGGCTACTGCCCCAGGCCTGGTTCTGCCGAACCAGATGTTGCTGGTGATTATTGTGCCTGGACCAATATTTGATTGGAGTGGGGCAATGAGGAATGGGCCACTACCCACTGCACAGCCCCACGTCCAATGTCCACTAGCCCAAGGTTGCTGCCAGTGGTGCTGCGGCCTAGGACCTTGCTGGCCGCCATTTCATCTACCGTAGCCGCCACAATTTTTGCCGCTATTTTTTCAATTTTGGCTCTTTTTGCCACCACCATTGTTGCGGTTTTGGTTAGAATTTTATAAAGAGTGTGGGTCATCGTTGTCGTGTGGCATGGATGTCATCACGGTGGAATGTGTTCTAGTTACGGCCTTTTTAGCCAACCCTGCTTCTTCGAGGGTAAGCATGGAATGTGCTTGATATAACGGTGGGAGAGGATTGCTTTGGCGAATGAGAGTGTCAACCCCATTGTATGTCTCGGAGAGGCCCGCAATTATCTAAAGAATAAGACGATCATTCGTGACCTGCGCGCTAATATTTTTGAGTTGATCTGACAACTCCTTGAGCCATTGACAATAGGCAGAGGCATTCGGAAAATCCTCCATAGTTGTGTGAGAAAATTATTGCTCAAGGGTTACAGCATGAGAGTTTTTGTTATCTTGGAATATATCACGCAACCTATTTCAAGCCTTAATTGTCGTGGCGTCGGGTTCGATGATTGTCTGTAAGAGGTCCGTAGAGATGGTGGAATAAATCCATTGGAGGACCGTAGCATCAAGAGTTTCCCACAACTCTATTTTATCATCAGTGGAATGCACCTTCTCCTTGACTTTTTCCAGTTTGACGATGTGATGGAGGACTCGATGAAACCTAGCATGAATTTTAAACAGTTCTGCCCACATCGTGTATTGTACGTTCTCCATTTCAAGGATGATAGGGATGTTGTTCTTGATATTGGAGACTGCAAGAGCAGGATGGATGGTGTTCTTTGTGTTAGACATGATGTAGGAAGAAAGAGGAATATTTTGCCGATGGAGAAAGACAGCGTAAGGGTCGGATGCCGAGGAGGAGACCCGGCGGCGGAAGGTTAGGGTTTAAGAAAAAAAGCCATAGACTGCTGATACCATGAAAGAGAATAATCCCTTGATTATTTGCATTAATGAAATTGGTTTATATACATGATGTACAATAGTAAATCTAGTCTATAATTATGGAAATTAAATATATATTTTGATAATACAAAATATTACTACATAATTATAGATGTACAAGATCTCTGATAATATCACAGGAATATACGGTGTATATTTTATTAATATGTACACGTACTATGATTTCCAGACTTAGCGCATCACATTCAATTATCATCGAGCTCACTTTTGAGTTATGTAATATATCCTTGGCCGCTGCCTAAACAAAATTTACTTGAGATTTGAGTTGCCTCATTATGTATCTCTCAGTCTTTCGTAATATCTAGTCTTAGTTTATGTATGTATCGTTTACTTTGAGCCTTAAGTAAACTTGCATCGGCCGATTCATGATGGAATCAGAGTTTATCGCTTTATACAAAGCATGAAAGAAGTTGAGTAACTTCACGACTCCTTAGAGGACGTCCCTTATTGGGAGAAACCCGTGCCTTCAGTAGTTATACACTGTGGCTAGCCGGTCGGCTTTAGGAAGAACACGGATGATGGCGTATATTAGGATCTGTCGGAGACATAAGACCGTATGACAGTTGATCATCACGGGTGTCACTTCCTTGATTACTAAACAAAGAATATAGCGGACCCTTTCAACTAAGGGACTACCCGGAGATCAAGTGTTCTGCCTGTCTAGGGGAATGTTTTTAAAACCCAAACAATACGAATCTTTACGGTGGTAACCCAACCATACTGACTGGAGATCCCAAGAATTTGGTTCAATGGGAAAATTAAGTTGCAAAAGGTTCAGTTGAGCGCTTCGGTGAAAGCAAGAGCACTTCGGATGATGATTTCTGCAGGGAAAACATGAATCCAAAGTTATTCCCGCGATAGACATTAAAGTGCTACCTACATGGTGGGTAAAGGTTAAGCTTTCAAACCTTTAACGATCCTCAAACGGTTGAGGTTAACGATCCAAGTGTGTCCATGGCCACAACGGACAGAACAATAAGAATGAAAATGAATAAGGAGAGTTATTGTGTTGGTATCATTGTCTTGGCTTACACTAAACACTGATGGTTCAAGACATCACATTCATCGCGCAGTAAGTAAGTCCGGTGGTATTCAACTAGGGAAGGTTCAAAGCAGAAGCTACCTTTTCTGATGCAATATCTTTTGGCTGAAAGATTGCTGAAAGTAGGCACCTTGTGTGTGCGACAAAATCTCTTTCAAGTGGGGATTGTTGGAAATTTGTCTTTGGTGGGGAGGTGCGTCCACCCATATTTAATGAATTAAACACTAGTGTTCCGCATGTTGGAGGCTTTGTCTCTTCACACATGCATAATCTACTAAGTGAGTAGATGACCATAGGGCCAAGAATCGTCAAATTTCGTTGATAAATGAAAGAGATATTGGTCCACGAAGTAAGGTGTTTGAGGCATGAAAATATGGTGTGGGACAAATCTACCACATCGGTGGGAAAATGAAGAATTGCTCACTTTATAAGTCTCTTAATTGACTAAGGGTTTGGGACCCCAAGGGGTAACCCATGTGTTTAAAGGAGGGAGAACCTAGATGAGCTTAAGTTCGAGGCTAAGCCCACACGCGCGCCGCCGCCTGCCCGTTCGGTCCGGTCTCGGGTCGTGGGTTGTGGGTGTTTAATTCCCTCTCCTTCAATGGCCAGTAACAGCCATGTCTTGGGCAGTTGAGCAACTTCCCTTATGCTATATATATTGGAGCTTTTTGGCTCAATTGGGTTAGACAAAAAACACACAAAAAGACAGCAAAAACGAGACTACAATATAATACACAGACAAACAGAAGAGAACAACTAAAATTCTGTCCACAAACAGTGAACAGAAAACTCAATTCTCTTCCTTCCTTTTCCGTTCTTCAGCAAGTCGTTTCGTATTTGTTTTCTTCTCAGGATCAACCTATTTACTTTGTCGTGTTGATATTAGGTGTTGCTTTATCTTGGGAGACTATTGCCCGTTAACGTAAAAGCATATATACAGGGCAATCTTGTCTTAAAGACAGAGTGAATTCACTCGACTCAACACACAGTTGTAACCATCTAGATTTAGTTTTTCTTGATTTCAAGTTATCAAGATTCAAGACTCAACAACTTTGCGGCAGTTCTGAATATTGGCTATTCGTTTATCCTTTCGATTCGAACACTTGTAATATTTATTTACTTCCTGTGTTGCTTTACAAAATATCCAACACAATATATATATATATATATATGTTATGTATGTATCGTTTACTTTGACCCTTAAGCCAAACACACTGCATTTATAGTTTGTTGAAGATCCGTTTCTTTAGTCTGGCACGTGCTTAGTTTCTGTTGAATTCTTCAATTTTTCTTGGCTCTCGTCCGGGTGTTGTAAAGTGTACACTAGTATCCTTATCTTTGATCCGAATCATCATTTCCCACATTTGGCATACATAACTTTGAAAAGATTGACGTTGTCAATTTTTACTGATTTCCATCTCTAAAAGATTTTATCTTACTGCTGCAACCTTGAGATTATGCCTTTTTGTGCTCCTCGTACCTTAATGCACCGTTCATGCACGTCGGTGGGTTTACCTATATTATTTCATAGATAGAAATTTAGTTTGAACACCTCTGTGTTTCAGCTAAGCTAGCTGCTGCTAACCCACCTGTAGCCTTTCCTTACCATTGCTTGTAATCTTTTATTTAAGGTTCATATCAAAACCGCTTATCACGTGATGCTAAACTGTGGCATTGTAGGCTTCACCCATTTTTTTCTATTTCGTCCCTTTTTTCTCCTTTTCTCATATTACTATTTCACATTTCTAATTCATACCATGTATATATCGACATACCCTCAAACACTTCATTTGTGTACATGGGTTTTCATTCCCTTTGGATACCTTAATTATGTCATTAAGTTCGTTATTATCAAAATGTTAAGCCTAAAAACTTCTAAGGCTTTGCACAAACTAATTCAAACAAGTATAACTTTATCCGAATAAAAAGCTGATGGAGCAGTTGAGGGGTTGAAGGCTAAATTGGTAGTCAAAGGATACACACAATAGTATTGAGTCGAACCCCTTTCCAACGAGTCAAGTGGCTTTCCGCTCCTCTCCTAATCTTTCAAAACCAGATAGTAAATAAAGTATCCGTGCTAGAATCAAGAACTCGAGGGGTTCCTTATAACATTTTTCCATGGTCAATAGAATTTCTTATCTAGGTTCTCGCTTCGCGGACCAATAAAAGGAGTAGTCAACTTTCCTTTTAATTAAGCATGTATATTTTTGTGACGTAGAACACCAAAAATCAAATTCAATTGACGATTTCATTAATATAATAAATCATTTTTCAAAATATAGTCACTTTAGCTATAAAAAAACTCTTTAACCTTTTATTTTTTGAAAAATAAATGCTTGTTAGAGGGGAATTCAAAAAGGGGTGCGTCAATAATTGATTGATTGATGAAATTTCTTGAAGTATTTCATTTTTAATACTCTTCAATAAACAAGAGATGGCTAGAGTAAAATGGTAGTCGTACTTTTATTATCATAAATCATGTAGAACACGTTAGCACTTAATTTCTAATAATTACTTTTTTTAATACGGAAAAGGGTTAAAAATATCCTTAAATTATGCGAAATTGAAAAAAAATGTCCTCCCTCAATAGTTTGGTCCAAAAATGTCCTTAAATTATGCAAACTTGAACAAAAATGCCCCTAGTGTTACATAATTGGGTCAAAAATACCTTTTTTATAATAAAAATAGGAAGTTTTTTTATTTATTAATCTTCTCCGAATTAAAGTTGGATAAGCATTTGCTGTTGTAATTACAACAATCATAATGTTATAAAATATGAAAATTTGTTACATAGCTTCAAATCACAAATATCTCTAGGATATTGTCAATGGGGTTATTGTTGAGCCTTTTTTCATTTTAACTTTAAAACCAAGAATTATATCAGCAAATGCTTATACTACTTCAATTTGGAAAAGATTAAGAAATAAAGATATTTCCTATTTTATTAGGTTTTTAAATCGTTATCTGAATGAAAATTAACAATGAGATTACTATGATCTTTTATATATGACCCATATTATCAGTTAAGAAAGTACATGAAGTAAAAAAAAATTGTTGATAAAACAAGATTAAGAAGAAAAAAATTACTTTCCACTTTTTTATTAGTTAAAGGGATTTTAAAAGAAAAGAAACAAGAAAAGGGTTCTTTAAAAATAATATGTTTATTAAAAAATTGTGTTTAAAAAGACAAAAATTGTATTACCAAAAGGGAATTTTTTATCCAATTAAGTAACGTTAGGAGCATTTTTGTTCAATTTCACATAAGTTAAGGGTATTTTTGGACTAAACTATTAACAAAAGATATTTTTATTCAATTTCTCATAGTTTAAAGGCATTTTTGCCCCTTTTCGTTTTAAATATGAGGTGAGGTGGCCAGATAGAACTCCAGCTTTAAGAGTCAGCCCAATACGCATTTATGTATGGTAAATATTGTGTTACAACGTGTAAAGTTTTTACAATTAGAAATTAGAGAGTCAATGATAGTTAATGAAATTCGCCCATATATAAACAGAATTATTCCCTTCTATTAATTGCGTATATATAGACGTACAATGTTGGAGGTGGGAGCAAGAAATCATTTTACTCAGAATTCAAGAAGAAATATATACCCTAATATGAATATTGAGTTACACTAAAGTTGGAAAAAAGGTTTTTAGATTGTGAAGTGCAATGACATTCATCGTGTCATTCCATAATAGTTGACCAAATTGTTTGTTAGCTGCTTCTGTGGGATGACTGACATCCAAGAACATATAATTTGTCACGTTTTGACATAAATCGTACTCTTTTACATGTCTCTTTCCCCCACAACTATTAATTTCTTTAAATGGACCCGTATCACAACATGCTTCTGTTAATACCTTAGATTATGAAATACTCTCTCAATCCTGAAAAGAATAGTAGAGTTCAGAGTATGAGGGTCAACTTAATTGAATTTTAATGTTACACTTAATTAATTATCGATTTCTTAAAAATTTTAACATACTTAATAACTTTACAGTATTACATAAGAAGTACTAGGTTCAAAAATAGAAAAAGAAGCATTATATATCACAGTTTAATAGTAGTAGCTAGTAAAGGTATATGTTTAAAAAGAGTTCCAAAACAATATAGTAGAGAAAGAATATTAATTAGCTTCCCAAATAGTAACCGTGTCATTCTATTTTAGAGTTAATTGAGAGTAAAGGCTTATATTTTAAGTCTCTTATAGATTATATAGAAAATACTTATATACAATTATATACAAAATATATAAATACAAAATGTGTAGAACAGACTGGAAATGTGAACATAAATATTCAATGACTTGGCTATAAAGAAAATAGAACTTACCATATTTGGAAGGGTTATCAATTCTTTCAGTAAAGGGTTTGTAAAGATCAAATAATATATAGTTGAATCATGTTAAATTCTTCTGTAATTGTGTGAGATTTTGGGGAAGTGCATTGATGTGCATCTCCAGTAGTGCACTCAATCATGCAGTCACCACTTTTACCTCCTAATTTGGCATTAAATGCCTAATGTAAATATGGTAAAATTTCTCCCTCCTTTATTGTAAATTTCCTGTTACAAATTAAAATAATAAATGTTAATCAAAGTTTATCAAATAAAAATATTGAATCAGAAATTTGTAATAGAATTAAGCAGCTGCCATCTTAAGGGTGCTCTAAAGGTAAACATAATAAGCATATTAATTTATAATGTTAGAATACTAGTTAATAAAATAATATTTTACCTGTATAATTGTTGTAAAATTACCCAATATCATATCTGAAAATTGTTCCTTAGGAAATGAAAACTCAGGATTGGTAAGGTATGAGAAAGCGTAATCATTACTTCTAGTGCTAAACATGTATACACGTCAGTGAGGAGTTGTCGAGACTGTTGTTTCCCTAACTTATTCTCCAATAATTGAACTACTTCATTGAAATGTGTCAACTGCGTCTGAAGATCTATAACCTGCAAAATACTCTTGTTAATTAGTATTATTACATTTTTCACAAAAATTAGCGTAATCTATATAAAACAAGATTTTCTAATAAATAAAAGATGCTGAAAAGAAAAGAATATAATATAAAAGATATTCTAATATGGAAAAAGAATGTTACTTTGAAAAGAAAAGAATAGTTATTTACAATACCACGATTTGTTTCTACTAAACAACCTGAACCACTGGAAGCAAAGTTTAACCCATGAAGAAATTTATCGGTCCCAATTTCAAAATTGAGTAAAGGGTCAAAAATATCCCTTTACTTTCGGTGAAAATGGAAGTCATTACCAATAGTAGAGTGGCTTGCTACTTTCAATCAGAAATGGAAGATTGAGCAAGGCAAAGGAGAAAGGAGTTGTCAGCTTTCATTTGGTATGGGTTAATTTTGTTTAGTGGATCGCGGATTGGGTTATAAGAGGGAATGTGTAATTTCAATTGAAATGGGGTTATAATTTGAGGTTTTTTTAGAAACTTTGCTAACATGAGGGGTATTGTTGACCCCAACTTATAACCAAAGGGGTGGTTTTGGTCCTAACATGTAATGAGGGATAAAAGTAGCCAATTTATTAAAGTAGGGTGATATTTTTTACCCTTTTCCCTTCAAAATATGCCGAATTTAATGGCAAGTTAGCAGATTCCGCTAGAAAAAAAACATCAAAAATTAGTTCATGAAAATTAATTAGAAATACAAGATATAGATTAAAAAAATGTCGAGAATTGAGTGGTAGCTCATCGATAAATAAAAAATAGTGTAACTTATCGCGTTACCAATAAAATCGAGTATGAGGCTCACAAGGTCTACCAATAGAAGCTTTGAAGAACGTTTCACCGTAAGGCGACCAATTGTTACTTGGAATTGAGTAGTAGTATTGATGTAATTATTATTTTCGGAATATAAGATCGAATCACCAAACAGAAATAGGGCAGGTAAAGGTCCTTCTCCGTCAATACATCTAATTTGACTGGTCAAGAGAAAAGCAAACAACATACATGAAACAAGTTTGTACTGAAAGCCATAATAAATTGTTGGTGATGATAACGACTGTTTGGCTTCCCTTTTATACTAAAAATTGATTTCTTTTATAGTTAAAATTTTAACATCAAAAACATATTCCGAATGTCGAGATCTACCTAAGGCATAATCTGATCCTATATTAAATGTTAGGTTAGAAATGTCTAAATTTTCATTATAATTCCATATGTAGTCTTTTGTAGGTAAAACTGGAAGTTGAGCATTGACTTAAATGAAGGTTAGAATCTTAGCCTTGAAGCACTTGATTTCACCCTAAAATGAGCTCTAGAACTTGAGTTATGTGAAAACGGAGTCTAAAATCGAAGTTGAGACTTAAATCAATGTTCTTCGTGAACGCGAGCCATGCCTCGCTATCATGAACCTGACCCAGCCCAAACATCACGAACACCACAATGGCATCATGATTCTGATTCCTAGGCGTGACCCGGCCCAGCCCCATTTCCCCTTTGCGAATGCGACATAGTTCTCGCGATTGCGTTGACCACCTTGGTCAAGTCACACGATCACGGTCCCTCCCTCACGAATGCGGGGAAAAAACAACTGAACACCAAAAAATTTTGGTGTTTCCCGAATTTGAATTTGACACCCGAAACACACTCGAGACCATATGGACACAAACCATATATGCATTTCAGTATTATATAAATTGAAAGAAATTTCATTAAAAAATGCTCTCTAGAATAGCCTAAACCCTAGCTAAACCCTAATCACTGCAGGCCTAGATGGCCAACTCGACTGGTGGACAACCACTGCCTAACTCTTTTCATAGTCTAGCATTATCAAACTTCCCACCACTTATTCCAAACACCACTATATTGACTGCCAATCCTAAATCACATACCAATAACCACGAACCTATCAGTTTGCTGGCAATAATAACTTACATTCATCATCAAATAACCCTATGCTTTTGCAGAATTCCAAATATGCAAATCTCTTGAAGCCAACTGATACTGCAGAGATACCATAATTGGTGCCTCCTAAATCAGTGGTATATATTTATGGGGAACCACATATGACATGAAAATCATCGGAGGTCAAAAAATTAATCATACAAGAAAATTTACAATATGCTATATTGGGTAAGTTTCTTATGATATAATTGACATTAAAGAACTGCGGAATGCGATTCCGGATCAATGTTTCACAAAAGAGACATGCACTGTTGGACTGATTGAAGATAAACCTATATGGATATGATTAAATCTACTGGAAGACTATGTTAAAATGCTCTCAACTCCTGCATACTATATCTAGAGTTACTATGGATATTGTCAGATGAGACATCTAATATGGAACCCTTGGTTTAATCCCAATAAAGAAACATCCATAGCAGTTGTCTGGATAAGCTTCCCTGAATTGTCCCCCAAACTTCTTTATGAGAGGTGCAGTATTCTCTTTCGCATCAGCAGTTCATAAACCTTTGCTAGTTGATTTAGCCACTACAAATAGAACAAGATCAAGCTGTGTCAAAGTAAAGGCAGAAATAAATTTGTTAGAAGAATATCAAAAAAGGATTCATATTGCAGAAGTAGACAATGAAACAGGAAAAGTCCAATCCAAGTGGATAACCATTAACTATGATTTTCTTCCCAAATATTGCTACCACTGTAAATTGCAAGGACTTGGGGAGCAGGAGTATAGATCTTTACATCCAGAATTGGAGAGACAATATAGAGAGAATTTAAGGATAGAAAACAATAATAAGAAATAGGTCATGGAAATAAACACTACTAAAAATCAGAAAAGGAATGTGAATAATGGGAAAATGGGTGGAAATAATCAAGCCCGACAAGAATGGATGCAAAGAAGAAAGAATAAATACATCAAGAATAAAATGGAATATATTAGGAGAGGTGGGAGATAATACCAATCATAAAGCAGGAGACAAAGTTGAGACACAAAATGCTTTTGATATTATTGAAAGTAAGGAGAAAGCTGATGAAGGAGAAGAAAAGGTGGAGGGAACAGTCCTACAAAATATGAACAACAGCAGGTCAGCAATGATGAAAACCAAAAGAACAATATAATAAAGGAGAAGCTTTGAGCAGTGACAATGAAGAGGGAGAGGGATCTAACCAAGCTAGAGGGAAGGTTTTAATCAATTCTAATGCAGACAATGAAAGAAATCACAATATAGAAAGGAAGAACATTCATAGCAATGATAATGGTGGTGATTGAAGTGATAGAACTGAAAAGGGAGAAAGATCTAGCAATGCCAAAGAAAATAGTTCAATCAAGTTCAATGAAGGCAACGAGATGAGTCCATCCAAAAATAAAACAAGGATAACAATGTCACAGGGCCACAATAAGACAAGCCAATCATAAGAAGAAGAGGAAATAACCAAGCCTGGTAATGAATGCAGTCAACAGCTGAAACGGTAAGTGGAGAAATAATTCAAGAACATAAAGAGGAGTATGATTAAATCTTAGAGAATACTTCAAATGAAAAGGGCAAAGGTCAAAATTCACAAAAGGACATAAAAGAACAAGAGAGAAAAACAAAAAAGCTTAATCAAGAAACAGATCAATAGGTCCGGATAGAAGGAATAATATGAGCTGAACATCAAGTTGCACAATTGTAACGACCCTCTTGGTCATTTGCCTTTCCGCCTCATTTCAAGAAACTACCATCTACTATCAACTATAAATTCACCATCAGAAATGTTTTAGGATGGACGAAACATCCTGGTACCGTGCCGTAAGTTTCATTTCATTTTGTGACTATTGGATAGGGTGAATTCTTGACTGTAGTTATGTGCTAAATGGGAAATATGATGGTACAATGAGTCATAATATTGCTTTGATTTATGTTTAGGTCTTTAGGAGGATATGTTCAGGCCTGGGCAATCCTGCCTGGGTGAGTAATCACTCACACCTATCGAGCTGCCTCAGCGAGGTTGGTCCGCAGATGTGGTTGTATAGGAAATGTAGTAGGTCCGTTTCGGTGGAGGTTTGACGCATGTGCGAAGCCGCGCCTGCAGCCTCACATTCACTTTTGCGTATGGTCATAGGGTTTAGTGAAGCCGCACTGGAAAACATCTTTCCACCAAGGTGAGGACGCTTCGGCGAAAGATGGTCCGTAGTGGCAGCCATGACAATTTCAGATTTCATTAAAAATCTATCTCTTTCATTTTGAAGCCCCCATTTGGCAAGTGAGATATAGAAGCTAAGAGTTGACTAGAGACCTCATTTTGAGGGGTCCAATCCTCCTACACCCTTGGCTAATTTCCAAAACTCCTTAATAGTGATTAGTAGTTAATTAATTTTTACATGTTCAAGCTTTCCAATTTGTTCATGTGGTAGGAGCATGATTAGGACTAGTAAATGTTCAATATAGCTTCTTGTATAAAAACTTACCAAGATGGAGACTTTATCGTTATGTATGACTAGTTAATGAGTTACACCTAGTAAAATCACAGTTTTTGAAGGATGGACCATCTATTATACTACTATCTACTAGTTGATAAAATTAAGAATGTTATAGCAAAAGAAGCCCTTTTTGCATGAAATTTATCAACTAGAGGACATGGATAATAAATTATCAAAGTATTTAATTGAATACTTTTAGACTTGATGGGACGACTTCTTGACTAAAAATTCCCTTTTTACCCTTGCAGGACTGAGGTAGGGTAGAAATGATGTCCATGGAAATATTCCTTATATGTTGATTGTATAAATGGTAATCTAGGACCTTATGCATTTTTCTGATTCACAATCATCCCAAACTGATCGAAAGAACTTCGTGGATTAGGAGTTCATAGCGCCCGCTCAGCAATGAGGTAGGCTATGGTTTTTTCTTCTTAGACTTTGATAGAAGTATATAATTAATTATAAATATTGAGGGGTATTGGGCGTATTTGGGGGTCCCACCTTAGCGGTTCTGATGAATGCTTGGGTGGTTACCCGTGTTGAACTGTGATGATGGGTGTTTTAAGAAATCAGCCTTAAGTTGATTCCGACTGCTGTTGATTGGGATTGTCATCATTATGTGGGATCGTCGCCATATTTACTATTGTTTTGTTTACTTATCACATTTCTTTTGATATGATATCTTGATTGTACTTTTATTACGTGTTATTGACTTCCTAAAAGCATGTGATATTCATCTCTTATACTTGGTTGCATCTCATACATCCTGATTATTTGTCTTGTATTGTTATTTGCATTCATACACTCATAGTTCTTATGATATTGATATGAGAGTGGTATGAAAATGTTGTGGGTCTAAGAGACTGGGAAGGTAAGGATACTTATGAGATGATTGAAAACATTGAGATGATGATGATGATACGCGGGGACCGGGTTGCACGCTTGTAACAGTTATTATTCAACCAAGAATTAAGATCCATTGAGAAATTACAGATCAGTATATGGACTTCGCGAGTCCCCATGGGTGTGCAGTTCATAGAATTTGAACGCCTGTATACTGGAGATGAAAGGTACATGGCATTGCATTACATTCATATATTCATTCATACCTTGGTTACTTATGTTTGATAACGTGATTTGGAATTATTAGTGGAATTTGACTAACTTATGTAATTGTGTGAAATTGGATAATTAAATTGATTCTATTGATCTAGATTGGTTGTATTTTTCCCCCTAATTTCCTAAGTAAGTGGTTCTGTAATTATAACTTATGAGTTAGTTTAAAGTGATGCCTGACTTTTGCTTGTGGTCGGTATTTCTTAGTGTCAAAATTGTCATGTGGGTCAAGAGGAGCTAAGTGCATCTATGTGTGTTTGGTGGTTAGTAGCTTGCTTGATAAAATGTCTAGTAAGTGATAGTTAAGGTGATGTTGTGTAATAGTCGACTTGTATGCCTTATGTGTGTAGAGTTTCCCTCCTTAGTAAATGGGTGTATGGTGAGGGTAACTACTTAGAGTAAAATGAGGAAGCTTAACGAACTAATTTATGCCATGTAAGTAATTGTATGGAGTCTAAGTTGAGGGTCAAGACCAAAGATAGTAAAGGAGTTAATGTGTATGTTCAATCGTATTGTTATATTCATATCATCTTATCTTTGTCAAATCTTGTAGATATGTAATTCCTTTGATCCCATTGACTTATAACCATCCATAAACCTTATTAATATCCATTTATGTCATATCTGACCCTCAAAATGGGGCTCGTGTTGTCGGAACTTAAATTGGCTAATCGAATTCTCAAACATGCGCGAAATGACGGGTATAACTTAGAATCTTTTGGATATGCTTCCACCTTTGGACCAAGGTTGTCGTTGTCATGACCTAAACCGGAGGGTCATGAAGGGCACTCGGACCCTACCCGCCGGGTACCACTAGTCGTATATTCAACATCTAATCATAATTATCCGTAGCCACAAGGGCAGTCACTCAGTACCATGCTGACATATAAACGTAAAAAATTGGAAAGGAGTTATGTATAATCTTAACCAGGAAGCCCAACTTATATATATACATACCAAGGCCGACAAGGACGTATTTGACTATTATACACAGGACACTGTCTATAAGCCTCTCAAGAGTATACAACATCAGAAGGTCGGGACAGGGGCCCGACATACCCATATGTACATGCAAAAATATAACGTACTGAGATTAGAACGACACGTCGAAACAAGGGGAGTGCTCTAATATTAACTGAATCAACAACTTGCTAAAGTGGACCGTCGCCTTGCAGGTCATAATATCATATTAGCCTCATTGGGCATCTTTCTTTTCGTGATATATGTACCAGCTGCAGGTGGTGTTGCGTATATAATGCCATTCCTTTTTCCTCATCCCTACATATATATATAATGCATACCATATAGTAGTGTATATAACACATGTGGATCCAGAGTAACACATGAATATAATGCAAATGCATGAATGACAATAAGACAATCTGAACATATTGGATGATATAATATCCTTGTACCTTCGGCTAACAGTGAGCCTTGTACCTTAACATCTTTCTCATATACCTCAATAAGGATTTAGGAACATATTTAGACATGATTTTAACATAGGAATTAATAACATGAACTTCCTTAACTACTACGAATAGAATAAATTATAGAGCAATATTACATTTACGTTTCGTTACATGGAACATGGCAAAAGAAAAAAAGATTTCAACAAAAGAAGATCACAATTTTGAGATTGATGAACAGGGGATTCTCGGACACCAGGGTCATTTATGTGTTCAAATGTAGCGGGATTATGAGATAGAATTATGATGGAAGTCCATTTCTCATGATATTGCATTAACCATGGATCTACTAAAATGTATCATGATCTCAAGGGTATTTATTGGTGAAATGACATAAAGAGAAGCGTGGCGGAGTTTGTAGCTCATTGTCCTAATTATTAGGAAGTAAAAATAGAGCACCAAAAGCCCAGTGGCTTGACTTAGAACATTGAGATTCCGATGTGGAAATGGGAAATGATTAATATCAATTTCATTACGGGTTTACCTCGCTTTTATCGGAAGTTTTATTCTATTTGGGTAATTGTGGACAGACTGACCAAATCGGCTCATTTTCTAGCAGTCAAAACTACCTACACAACCGAGGACTACGTGAAGTTGTATGTTAAGGAGCTTGTTCGCCTTCATGGTGTGTCAATTTCTATTATATCAGATCGAGGTGCACAATTTGCAGCAAATTTTTGGAAATCATTTCAAAAAGGTTTAGGCACCCAAGTGAATCTTAGCACAACTTTCCACCCTCAGACAGATGGGCAGGCCGAGCGTACGATTCAGACGCTCGAGGATATGCTACGAGCTCATGTATTGGATTTTAAGGGAATTTGGGATGATTATTTACCCCTTATTGAGTTCGCGTACAATAACAATTATCATGCTAGCATTAAAATGGCTCAACACGAGGCTTTGTACGAACGAAAATGTAGATCTCCTATCGGATGGTTTGAGGTAGGCGAGTCAGAATTATTTGGGCCTGACTTAGTACACCAAGCCATAGAGAAGGTGAAGATTATTCAAGAATGGTTGTTAACCGCACAGAGTCATCAGAATTCATATTCAAATATGAGACGGCGAGACATAGAGTTCTAGGTGAATGATTGGGTCTTCTTGAAAAATTTTCCTATGAAAGGTGTAATGAGATTCGGAAAGAAGGGAAAGCTTAGTCCAAGGTACATTGGACCATATCGGATAATTCAATGAATCGGCCAAGTAGCTTATGAATTGGACTTGCCTTCAGAGGTGGAGTTTGTTCATCCGATTTTCCATATTTCTATGTTGAGTGCATGTGTTGGAGACCCTTCCCGGATTGTACCAATTGATGATATGCAGATCACAGAAGATTTATCATACGAAGAGATTCCTATTGCTCTTTTAGATCAACAAGTCCGCAAGCTGAGGACTAAAGAAGTAGCCTCTGTGAAAGTTCTTTGGCGGAACAAAAACGTAGAAGAAATGACCTGGGAGGCGGAAGAAGAGATGATGCATAAATATCCATATCTATTCCAGACCAACGCCGAGGTTCCAAGAGAAGCATAAGGTGAGTTCTAATTCCTAATCTTCTAATTAAATGTGAGGTCTGATATAATGGGTATGTTGAAGTATATGGCCCGTGAAAAAGATAGTTGTATCTTCTGAGTACGTGACAGGGATTAGATATGTCACCCCAACATTCGAGGATGAATGTTTCTAAGGGGGAAAGGATGTAACACCCCGTATTTTCGGGCGATGGTTTGAGCATCTAGACGTATGCCAATAAAGAGATTAGTATTTAAAAGGATGCGGTTCCGAACTAATTTAGAACTTAATAGTGTGACAATAGTGATTAGAATTAATATTTTGTTGTTTCATTACTGGTCAGTTGTTTCTGTCGGCTAATTTTGTCGGTTGTTCCTATTTTAGTTTATTGTTGTATCCTTGTTATGCTATTATTTATCATGCCTGACATACTCGGTACATCAGTCGTACTGACGTTCCTTTTGTCTGGGGATGCTGCGTTTAATACCTGCAGTTTCACGTAGGCAAGGCGACGGTCCACTTTAGCAAGTTGCTGATACATCTAATATTGGAGCACTCCCCTTGTTTCGGAGTGTCAGTCTAATCTCGGTACGGTATATTTTTGCATGAACATAGGGGTATGGCGGGGCTCTGTCCCTACCTTTTGATGTTGTATACTCTTTAGAGGCTTATAGACAGTGTCTTGTGTATAGCAGTCAAATATGGCCTTGTCGGCCTTGGTATGTATATATATAAGTTGGGCTTTCTGGTTAAGATTATACATAGCTCCTTTCCAATTTTCTATGTTTATATGTCAGCAGGGTACTGAGTGACAGCCCTTGTGGCCGTGGATAATTACGGTTAGATGTTGAATGTACGGCTAGTGGTACCCGGCGGGTAGGGTTCGGGTGCCGGTCTGACCCTCCGGTTTGGGTCGTGACAGTCCTCATCCCTTTTAATGGTCATTATGTTATTCTCGTGTTACATCGGCTTGACATGACATACTCAACGTAAGGAATATAAGCACAAACGGCCTAACGGCGCTTTAAACTCTTATGATTTCTTCGTCTTTAACTCAACCATTTCTTAATTCTTCCAATGGAACCTTCTTCCTTTTCTTAGGCTTTTTAACTTAGGTATATTCAATAGACAAATTTATGGAGTGTAACATTCTCCCCCCCTTAAGAACATTCATCCTCGAGTGTTGGGGCATCGTCACTCAGTTATGGTGATTTCTATATTCTTTGATAATTTTGGCAGAGTTCTTTTGTACATAGGATTATCTCAACCTGTTGCACAATTAGACCCCATAGCCAGCACCACATAAGGTTACACAAATACAACACTATCATTACATCATTGACTCTACACGTTCGTACATTTATTTTGCAATACCACTTAGTAATTTATAATTTTCCCAAACCATTGTATCCTAAAATCTGGACTATGACTTTTTGTCCCTTGTAAAAATTTTCGTCTTATGATTGGATATACGTAATAAAAATTCATATTCATGTAGCATAAGTAAATTTATAATAAGAAGCCATGGTTGGATGATCGTCAAGGGTCACCGGTTTTGAAAATGATAGGGTTGTTCAAGTTCATTTCTTCTTCTTCCATTTCTTCTTCTTCTTCTTCTTCCACTTCTTCTTCTTCCATTTCTTCCACTTCTTCTTCTTCCTCTTCTTCTTCTTCTTATTCTTCTTATTCTTCTTCTTCTTCTTCTTCTTATTTTTATGTTCTTTCCTTCCAACTCTCTGTTATGTTCCTATTTCCTTCTTATTATATTCCTATCGCCACATTTGAAGACATAAATTATGAACAACTCACTTGTCTTGGAATTTATTCCTTCAGTAAGTTCTTTTTCACCTTTACATTTCCATCATGGAAAAACTTAAATTGAATATCCGATAGACATCTATGCTTAGGAATACACTCTGCTTTCCTGTCACTGCGTCTCTCAGTCGAATTTGGGGTATTATGATCGCGAATGTTTAAGTCGAAATATTCATTTCTTTTCAAGTTGTATCATATTCCTGCAACCATGTCTCTTAAAACATCCCCACATTGATTCGATCATTTTTCTCATAACTTACTTTATCAAATCCGATACCACTACCTTTGGTCTCCTATCCTTTCATTATTCGATGGGAGTTTTGTTCGTCTTCCGTACACAACACTCTATACGTTAACTTGGTAGTATCTCGCATAATAGTTGTCGATCCTTCGACGATTCTTCCAAATTCCATATCTCCACTCACAACATATGTCTGGTAGGTTGAACCTTAGCTTTTAAATTGGCCCCTCCAATCCATCCAAAATCGTTGTTTGCTATAGAGAAAGGGCTCAAAAGATGGCTAGAAATAATTTTTAGGAAAATAAGTAATCCTCTTAATATAAGTTGTCTCTTGGACTTCAATAATATGAGGAGTCTTAATTATCATAGTGCGAACTAACAAGCTATTTATGCATTAGTCTCTCAAATTTGAGTGGCTTATGATGCTCGTGAGATAACTTGTAACAACTCCCATGTTTGTGTCATCCAATAATACTTAGCTAATTCTCCCCATTTTGAGTGTACATCCTCATAGGTGTTGACAATCGATATACTAATTCTTCTGAGCTAAATAAGGTTCTCATTACTTCCTTTATTCCATATAATTCCATTTCTCAGCAAGTGTGTAATGGATGGATTGTTACAACGTCCTTTGTATTGGCGTTCCTTTAGTTCCTAACATATGGAAATACTTTACTATATTCTACCTCCGAGAATCATCATTACTTGATTTCTATTTCTGCTGGCTACCCGTTACCTTACTCTCCCCTTTATTCTTCATATTTGTCCCCTTACTAATTGTGCTCGACCATGTCACCATTACATTCTTTTCTATTGTGTTAGAACCCGTTTTTTCATATAACATTTCAACTCAATACTCAATATATGATGTTGTCCAAGTATCCTTCCTCGATCCATGTCATTTCCTTTTGAGTCACTTTATTCTCCCTTTTGTTTAAGAACTGGAAACGAGACATACTCTCACCTTTGACGTTATTTTTCTAAATCAGCGTTATATCTTAGGCACTCATTATCTTTGCTAACTACGAACTTATGCCCCTCTAAGAGCAATATTTACTTCGTACTAATGGCGCAATAGTTGATCCTTGTAACTTCGAGATTCACTACTCGTCCTTTCTTACTATTCTTTTACTGGGTATGTCGTATGTATCCTTTTCGAGGGAAAAACCTTTGACCTGATCATACTGTTTTCCAGTAGTGCTTATACAAGGGCCATCCTTCTCTTTTCTCATAAAAGGATTGATCTTCACCAGGAATCCATCTTCCCGATTCACCGCGGTCGCTATACTTAAGTTATCTCTTCTGCCTTTACTTTGTGATTCAGGCTTCCTTCACAGCTGATACCCATAGATTTCATGATCATTATACTACGCATTTCATAGAGTTCCTCTTTAATTTGACAACCCAAATTTTACCATTATTCGCCTATTTATATCTTTGGTTCATTATCCTTATTCTTTTACTCCACTTCCTAACGTCTACCTTTGACCTTTGAGATCTGCTGGTCATTTTATCCTTTCGTCATGTACTATCCCCAAGCGTCTTGCCTACTATCATGGCGGAGTTAGTGTTGGACATCTTCAATTTCAAATTATAGCCTGGTTTTTTTAATCTACTACCAACTCGACTCCCCCTTTATGATATTAGGTTTCTCTTAACCCGTCACTCGATCCTTTAACCCTTGCATTTCTACCTTAAATTCCTTAAGGATCCTTTATTTTGATGTAATTCTTGTACCATCACTTCTAGCCGTCAGGTGTTATAGTCTTGACTATGAAGGTTTAAGTACCATTTCCTTACTATTGTCCTTATTTTCAATGATAATCGTACCGTTGTAGGTTCCACCATAGTTTTGTTATTGATATCCTTATTATTACAATCTTTCTTCCTGTCTATCTATTTGAGGATCATCCTTTTGCCTTATTACTTTGTCATAACACTTTTACTTGCACTTCCGTTTACCACTTATAGTTGTTTTCCTGTCACATCAAAATCATTATCGTGAATGGTCTTTAACATGCTATTCTTGCATGATCAGCTTATCAAATTACACCATAGAATGCGAAATATTATCACCCAATATTGAAAATTTGCTATCTTACCGCCACCCACACACGCATTTGTTAATGGTAAAGAAGGTATGCCTTTTGTCCTTAACCGACGAAACTCATCTTGTCTCTCAGCCTTCATAAATGGTCTAGCCCTTGTGGAGGAGTTGGGGTTACTAGTTTTGGCATGACATTTTGCCCCCTTTTTTTTGTTAACTTCTTCCTGAAATGAAGCTTCATGTAACATATCTTCGGAAATTCATATTCCTTATCAATTTTTTGGGGTTTTCCTTAATTCCTTGGACTCGAGAGTACCCTTTTGAATCGTGTATTCATAACATGTTCTTCAATTTCAAAAGACGTTAGTGTTTCTCCCAAATGAACACGCAAGTATATACGATCGATAAGTAATATAAGATTTTGAAGTCCAGATATCATACCGACAGGGACTTGTACTTTTCTACTGTTTATCTAATTCAAATTCGGTTGTAACTACTCAAGAGAGTGAAAATCAATAGGTTTGGTTGTACTTAAACTACTAACTGAAAGAAAATAATAAAATCAGATTGTTTGTGACTGAGACAATTGAGACTAAGACTGTAATATTTATCAGATGATGATGGAATCCAGGGTCATGTCTTTCGGCAATCCAGTTAGTCTTCCGATAGCTCTACCTATGTCGATTTCCTAGGTTACTAGTTGATGGGTTTATTTTATCTTTATGATATTCTTTCGAGCTACTCACAAGCTTGTAGATTCTAGTATAACAACTATATTTCTATAGTTGCCAGAGGTAAGAAGAACGCATTTATATCTCTGTATCCAACTATGTAGGGCTAAAGGGTATATTTCTATCCTCAGTAACGAAACATATTGATACGAATAAACTCTATTTATCTTATTACGTACGTGAATTCCTTCTTTCAAGTCCAACTCACACACCACAGATAATGCTCAACTAATTCGTCAATTAATCAAATAATTAAGACCAAGAATAAATAAGCAACCCAATAATGGAAATGTAACACGCAAAAAGTATCATTAGACTAACTTTTATATCTTTTCCATAACCCTAGAAAAGGAAAGTTTATCTACTGATGATTCGAAGAATGACAAAAGAATTCATGAGAAAAACTAGGGCTTATGAATAAAAGTAAAGTAAAGACAACAAGAATGAGAGAAGGTGGCCTACTAGTCTAAGAATAATGTCCAGCCCACCTCTCTAACAAAATAAAATAACTATATATAGTTTAGGGTAAACATATAAACTATGAATTAAAATTCCAAACAAAATAGGAAATCTGCCCGATAACTCACGTTGGACATGCGTGTGCAACGCGGGTCTTCTTCTGAGATTTTCTAGGCAAGATCCTGTAGGCCTGTTTTATCATGTCAAGTCCGTGACTCAGCTACAGTGCGGACTGCTTCAGTACTTCAACTTTTCTGCTAATTTCTACGTGCATCCTTTCATCATCTTGTGTTCATGCAAACAACTCTAAAATCAATCGAAAATGCTCGTTTATCATTCATTTGTCCTCGTCGTACCTACATATATAAAACATACCAATATAAACCAGAATATGATAATTTTATCATGATTTAGGTGATTAAAATGCTACAAATGAGAAGTAAAGTGACGCTAAATAGATCTTTGTGTGAAATATCACCACCCCCACTTAGACTTTGCTCGCCCTCGAGCAAACACCTACTCCTATTAACCTATCATCAACTTACAACCACACCATTCAAACAGGTCTACTCGGGCTTCGGCTAATATTACTCTAAACATCATTCAAAAAAAACCTTGAGCCGATTCTAACAATAGTCATGCCAATCAAGATTTTCACATTTCAAGGACCACAAACAACCATCTGAATTAACGACTTATTTTCAAAGAGATCATTCAACTCCACGACACCACTCAAAGAAAAACCATTATGCTACCTAATCAAGAAACCAACACTTCACCAATCTCTAGTCAACTATGTTCCCTCACCACAAGGAAGTTGTCTATATATCACACACGACACTCAAAAGTTTACTTCAATGGACATGAATTCAACAAACACACTCATTCTCCTAAAGAAAATCACATGCTAGATACAACAAATCATTGTCTTGCTCGTAGTGTAACCACTTCACTAATATACATGCATCAAACCTAGGATCAAGTAGGACTTAACGGGGTATAATGTAGGCTAAGGGACCGGTAGGAAATATTTTCCCTAAAATAGTGACTAACCTCCCTAAGAACTTTAATACTTACAACACTTAGCAATTTTTCCTCACTTTCCTTCATCAACACACTCCAACACCAACCAATATATATTTTCACCCGAAATCACCCAATTGTTTTTAAGCACCACTTTCGATATCGCAAGTTAGAAGGAAAACATTTATTCTAATATTTTTTCTGATGTACTTTCTCTTTTTCTCTCTCTATCGACTTCCCAATTAACAATCACAAAATAATCTTTTTCTTTCGGTGCACTCATAGAATTTACTAGATTTCATCATAAATGCCCCCCTTTTTAATTTCAAATCACAACGCCCAACCTATTAATTTTTCATTAAAGTGCTCACGGAGTATTTGGATCAAATTTAGGTTAATTATAACGAAAGAAATGGGTTTATTAACAACTATCAAAGAAAAGAATAAAGGTTCAACGGGGCTAACTAGGAGTATACATACATATTGGTGGGCTAAATCAGAATTTTAGGCTAACAAAGAAATGCCTCTATCACGTCCTAAGTTACGATACACTTCATTTCATTTTACGAAAATGCGGAGAAAGTTCTAGACATCAATACCAAGCATGGATTATAGACTAAATAAGCCCACACACACATGGCACACAATCAACGCAAGATGGATCCATATTGTCCCTCGAAATAAGCAACACATACCAACAATTGCTAAATGGGTCATACATGAGTCTTAAAAAATTCAAGTTAAGTGTTTCGAGAAAGGTTATTTATTTTTCATGGCATGTTTTTAATCAAAACACAGAATCGCTCTTTTGTCAATATTTTACCTAACCTGAGCACCTAGCATTCAAATGGTCTAACTACTTGGACTAATTTTTATCCCTCAAGACGGTCATCATCCATCCACCATTGGGAAATGTCTATCCTCTGAAAAAAATAAAATAAAAAAATCCTAAATACTACATGCCACTGCCGAAGGTCCTACAAAGCTAGAAGAAAAATCTTTTTGAGTTTTTGTGAGTTTTCTATTTTTTGTATTTTCTCGATTATTACTACTAACTACTCTAAAAGAATAAAAGTTAAGGAAAATAAAACTCATACGGAATATATATCCTCTAACTTGATACATACCTCCCACCCCACACTTATTTTATGCAATGTCCCCAATGCATATAAAAATTAAAAAACAAAGGTATGGTGAGATCCTTTCATATCATCTTCTCTTTATCAAATATTGTTGAGATGTAATTCTTTTGATACAAATGACTTATAACCATCCATAAGCCTTCTTAACATCCATTTATGTTATATGTGACCCTCGGAATGGAGCTAGAGTTATCGGAACTTAAATCTGCTAATCGAGTTCTCAAATGTGCGCGAAATGACGGGTATAACTTAGAATCATTTGGACCTTTGGTACAAGGCCTTCCTCATTCATTTTAATGGTCATTATGCTATTCTCATGTTATATTGTCTTGATACGACGCACTCAACGTAAGGATTATAAGAATGAAGGGCATAATGACGCTTTAAATTCTTATGATTTCTTCGGCTTTAACTCAACCATTCCTTAATTCTTCCAATGGAACCTTTTCCTTCTCTTAGGCTTCTTAACTTAAGGTATATTCAATACGCGAATTTATGAAGTGTAACATAATATAATCTTTTCTAGGACATGTTCATATCGATTGTTATAGAAGGATTATGTCGTAACGGAGAAGAAAGTAAGTCCTACATACCTTGTTGATGAAGCAGATTATATTCTGAGTAGCCTCTCACATGGTATGAACGATTCTCTACATTAAATGAGGGATTGGTATCAATATCAACCTCATATATTATAAGAGATTTCATTTAGGAAATCATCGAACAACTTGCGTACGTGAAGTTCTAGAGTTATGCTATTATGGATTCTTGCTCAAATTAAAACTACCATCTTACATAAATCTTTTACTAAACTACACAACCTCACCAACATGATTCAACACCACTATTTTCTCTTAATCGCAAACAACAATACCAAACATTCAAGTTACCATAATTTCATACAACAAGGGATGTGTCTCTAAGATCATATTCTCCAAAATCCAATAATTCTTAAGTACCTCCATCAAGCCAAGTTAAGAGAATCTATTAGACACATAAAAGGGATGAGACCTTACCTTAATCAACCCAATAGTCCTCCACAAGAAGCTTCAACTCAATCTCGAAGTAGTCTGCAACTTTGCCGAGTTAATTATATAATATTTTATGGTGTTCTTGTTTCTTAGAAGGGGAAATCACCTTAGATTCTTGTAGGAATGTTCTTCAATGGAAGAGAGGTCTTTAGAGAGTGTTTAGGAGGTGTCTAGAGTTCAAGGGTTCGAAAATGTGTTCTGAAATAAAGTTGGTCGACATTTGACTTAAATAAGCCACTAAACCACATCACCTATGCGGCTGCATGGTGGTAGTGGTGTGGGGAAAAAGTGGCCTTAATACGTGGCATCATCCATGAGGCTGAATGGCATCCGCAATGTAAAACATTTAGCGTATCATTAAAATTTTGTCAATATTCATCGAGTTGTACTTCCTTTGGTCCCATTGACTTCCAACCTTCCAAATCCATTCCTTAACATCCTTATATGTCATACGGACCCTCATAAATGATTTCAAGTTCTCACGACACAAGTTTGCTGAATATACTCTCATTCGGGTGCAACACTGCTGGGCATAACATCCTCCTCCCCCCTTAAGAACATTCATCCTCGAATGCTGAATATTATTCTAATGCTTAGGATTTTAGAAAATTTTGGTAGAGTTTCCCATGTAAACAGGGCTATCCTAAACCTTCCAACCAACTCAAACAGATAACAAATGGCACACACGGCTACAAAATAATATAACAACATCCAATTGGACTCACACGACTGTCTATGTATGCAAGAATCAAAGACACTTAGCCATAACTCACCTTAACTATCATTCGCTGTACTTTGAGATGCGCCTTCCATATCTGCCTCAACATTAGCACCTAAACAAGGTACATGAATTAATATCGGTGGATAAAATAGGAACAAGAGAATTGTATCGCACTAATATTGATAAAAACGTGAGGTCTGGAACAAATGAGGGTATCTGAACCTCATGTCCTCTTCGGCCTCCCCAGTTATCTTCGGCCTCCCCAGTCATATCTTCTATGTTAATTGTTTTGGCAAAAGTACTTTAACCAAATTGACTTCTATTGTTAGCAATTTACGGGCTTGGTGATCTAGAATAACAATATGGATCTCTTCGTATGATAAGTCTTTTTTGAACATCCTCAATAGGGGTAATGCGGGAGAGATCACCTAGACATTTATGAAGCATGGATGTGTGGAATACAGGATGAACTGCTTCTATCTCCGTGGGGAGCTCAATCTTATAGGCTACTTGGCCTATTCTTTAAATAATTTGATACAGTCTAACGTACCCAGGGCTAATCTTTCCTTTTTTGTCGAATATCATCATAACTTTCATAGGCGATACCTTTAGGAATACCCAGTATCCCACCACAAACTATAAGTCTCGTGCCGGTTATCCTAATAGAACTTTTGTCGACTTTGAGCTGTCAACAATCACTCCTGAATCATTTTTTCAATTTCTCTATGATTTGTTGTACCAAGTTAGGTCCCAATAACTTTGTCTCTCCCACATCAAATCAGCCAATATGAGACCTACATTTTCGTCCATATAGGGCTTCATATAGTGCCATCTGAATACTAGAATGATAGTTGTTATTATAAGCGATCTCAATAAGAGGTAGATGGTCTTCCCAGCTCCCCTTGAAATCTAAAATGCAAGCTCGTAACATATCTTCAAGTGTCTGAATAGTGCGCTCGGCCTGCCCTTCTGTTTGGGAATAAAAAGATGAGCTAAGGCTAATCTGATTATCCATACACTTTTGAAAGGATCTCCAGAAATTAGTTGTAAACTGAGCTCCTCTATCAGATATAATAGACACTAGAACCCCATGAAGTCAAACTATCTCCTTGTTATACAATCGAGCATAATCTTCGGCTGAATAAGTTGTCCTGACGGGTAGGAAATGAGTTGACTTCATAAGTCTGTCCACAAAGACCCATATAGAATCGAACTTCCGACGAGAATTAGGTAATCCCACAATGAAATCCATATTGATCGCCTCCCATTTCCATGTCGGAATCTCTATATTCTATAGTAATCCTCCAGATTTCTGATGCTCAACTTTAACTTGATGGCAATTCGTACACCGAGCAACAAACTCTACGATATTTCTCTTCATATAGTTCCACCAGTATTGCCGTTGAAATCCATAATACATCTTAGTAGAACCATGATGAATAGAATACTTGGACTGATGAATTTCTTCCATAATCTTCCCTCGAAGTCCCGCAACATCGGGCACACATAATCGACCATTCTACTTAAGCACTCCATCTTTTGATAGTTCTAACAACCTTTTTTTTGAAAGGGAATGCCTTTTTTAATTATTACCAAGGCTGGATCGTCAAATTATCACGCCTTAACTTCTGCCACTAAGAAGGATTTAGCGGCATTTTGAACTATAGCACCCGTGTTGCCTGTATAAATCAATCGCACGCTTAGACTGGACAACCGATACCGATCTTTTGCCATTTCCAACTTTTCAACTCCCATATGCTTCAGGCTGCCCATAGACTTCAGAATTAACGTGTCGGCTACAACGTTTTCCTTGACCGAATGATATAAAATATCCACATCATAGTCCTTTAGAAACTCAAGCCACCTGAGTTGTCTCAGATTCAACTCTTTCTACATGAATATGTACTGCAAGATCCTATGATCTATAAATATATCAACATGCACCCCGTACATATAGTGACGCCATATCATTATAGCAAATATAATAACCGCTAACTTAAGATAATGGGTTGGATAATTCTGCTTGTGTCTCCTTAGTTACCTCGAAGCATACACAATGACCTTACTATGCTGCATTAGAACACAATCCAACCCTACTCTAGAAGCATCACAGTACACAATATAGCCCTCGGATCCCTCAGGAAATACCAAAATAGGTGTTGATGTTAACCTACCCTTCAACTCCTGGAAACTCTTCTTGCAAACATCTCACCACTGAAACTTAGCTGCCTTATGAGTCAACTTTGTCAGTGATGCGGAAATGGAAGAAAATTTCTCTACAAATCTCCTCTAGTAACCTACCAGGCCCAAGAAACTACGTACTTATGTAGGCGTTGTGGGCCTCGGACAATTCTTTACCATATCGATCTTCCAACTATCAACCTTAATACCTTCATCCGACACCACACGACCCAAAAAATCCACTGAGTTCAACCAGAACTCACATTTAGAGAACTTAGCATACAACTTGCGATCCTGGAGCATCTGTAATATCACTCTCAAATAATCCGCGTGCTATGCTTTTGAGTGAGAATACACCAAGATTTGATCAATAAATACTATCAAAAAGATATCCGGAAATTGTTTAAACACCCAATTCATTAAATCTATAAAAGTTGTCAGTGCGTTGGTTAAACTGAAAGACATAACCAGAAACTCATAGTGGCAATATCTGGTCCGGAAAGCTTTCTTTGGAATATCCTTCTCCTAAACTCTAAGCTGATGATACCCAGATCTAAGATTGATCATTGAAACGTACTTGGCGCCTTGCAATTGGTCAAACAGATCATCAACCCTGAGAAGTGGGTATTTATTCTTAATAGTCACCTTGTTCAACTGAGGATAATCGATACACATTCTCAACGAACCGTCCTACTTACGGATGAATAACATCGGTGCACCCCACGAGGAAGTATTGGCCTAATAAATCCCTTTTCTAGAAGATCTTTCAGTTGAGCTTGCAATTCTTTTAGTTCGGCAGGAGCCATTCGATATAGAGGAATAGATATAGGTTGGGTATCTAAAAGTATGTAGATAGCAAAAATCGATTTCCCTTTTCGGAGGAATACCAAGAAGTTCATCAGGGAATATGTCAGGAAATTCAGTAACGACAAGAACTAGCTGGAGGCATTACCTTTGTGTCTTGAACTCGCATTAGATGATAGATATACCATTCGAAATCATCTTCCGTGCCTTAAGATAGAAAATATACCTCCCCATAGGTGCTGCAACATTGCTCTTCCATTCAATGATGTGCTCTCCTAGAAAAGTAAAGCGAACGACTTTAGTCCAACAATTCACATTAGCATAGCAAGAATCCAACCAATCCATACTTATAATAACTTCAAATTCCACCATTTCTAATTCATTCAAAATGGCTAAAGTGTGGTCGTCATAGATCTTTACATCACAACTCCTATATACCCGCCAAACACTTCAAACGATTTATGTATCAATTTAGGCTTTTTTCCACACTTACTAGCAACAAAAGGGGTAATATATGACAAGGTAGAACTCGAATCTATCAAAGCATAAACATCAAAGAGAGAGGACTGATACTATACCTGTAACCATCTATGGATATGACTCAAGGTCCTATTAGCCTGACAATTCATAAATACAGTTCTGATGATCACCTGAGCTAGACGCTCCATCCCTGTCTTTGCCTCAACCTCTACCAACCAAGGTCTGCGTGCCTTGACCAAGAGGGCGTACACATGAAGAAGAAGTTTCTACAGACCTGTCGGCTGAGCCATACCTCCTCTACGTCTCATTCGGCAGTCCCTAGCAAACTGCCCCGGGTAACCATAAGAATAACATACATCTGACTCTCAATGATATTTCCATAGATAAGCAGACCAGGACAAAGGTGGCCTCATATAGCTCGAATCTCCCATATAATGCGGGCTTGGTGCCCGTGAACTCTGACGTTAACTAGAATAAGTGGTCCGATCATGACACTGGCCTTGAAACTACAGTGGTGTACTAGCCGCCAGATAAGATGGGTGCCTGGGAAATTGTGGCATGAACCCACCTCTGAAATCTCCCATATCACCTATGGATAGGGCCCTCTTATGCTAGCCCATATCCCGCTCTCGATCAACCCGCTGCTTTCTCTTACGATCTTCTAAGTTCAGTGCATAGGTCTGAATACGGGAAATATCCATATTCGGATTTAAAGAAGTTGTAGTATACTTATTCACCAAATGTGGCCCTAAACTATTAAGCAACTGATAAACATGATCACTCATCTCAGCAACAATCGTAGGGCATGCCTAGCCAAGGAATTGAACTGCAAGTTGTACTGTAGGACGCTCATATTACCCTACTCCAGGTGTAAGAACCTGTCTCTCTTGGTTTGTCGAAGCTCAACAGGAATATAATGCTGCACAAATGCCTCAGAGAACTCCCTCCACCCCATAGGTGGGGCTTAGGGTCCCCGAGTCTGCTCCCAAGGCTCAAACCAAGTCACAACAGCATCACGCAACTTATATGAAGCCAACTCTACTGACTAAACATTTATGGCATGTAGTACCCGCAAGGTACGCTGCATCTAATCTAAAACATTCTGGAGGTCGGCGTTCGTGTCTCTTCTTATAAATACTGGAGGGTCCAGGTTGATGAATTCCTGAACTCTCACGCTGATGGATCTATCAGAAGTATCAGGGGTCTGTCACTGGGCCTAAGAGGCCACTAGCCTAGTCAATAACTGCAACGCACTTCGTATGTCTTAGTCTTTATCAGGAGTAATCGGAGGAGGACCGTGAGGTACATCAGCTCCTCTATGCCCCTCTGGAGGTGGTGGGGGTTAGAGTCCTAGAGGCCCGAGATACAGCCTCATCCTGGTGCTCTGGTCTCCTAAGGTCAGCGGGTGGTACTTGACTGGCACCCTCACCCGCCTTCTCATCTAACCTCCGTAGAGCCTCATGTCGTCTAGTAGTAGCAGGCGTAGCTGAGAACATAAACAAGATGAAGATTAGGAGTGAACATTTATGATTCAGCGCTATCACACGATCTATATCAAGAAGAAAGGTGGCCATTCTAAATATCATGTAGCCTCCTGCTTATAAATGTGGTGCACAGCACACCCAAAATAAGACTCTACTAGATATGACTTGTAGACTCTCTAGGAAAAACCTGCTATGATACCAAGTTTGTCACCCCAACCTTGGGAGGTATGGCTAGCACTCAGCACCCGAAGGCCTGAGCGAACCACTATAGTATGTGGAACCCGTAATATGAAACATGGGTCGAGAATGCCTCTATATAACCATATAAGACAAGAATGTGTGACAACATGCACATAGAAGAGTCCCAACATGATATATACAGATAAACAAGGTCGACAAGGCCATAAGAAGAGTATCATCACTACAAAATGGGATGACAAGGCCACATCATATATATATACACGATATACTAGTATGCAAGCCTCTAAGAATGGAATAATACATCAATGGTAGGGATAGGGCCCCACTATACACTAAATAATAGGACTATGTACAAAGTACCTATCGACTCCTAGATAGAAACTCCATGGGAGAGAGGAATGCAACAATCACAACTGAACAGACAACATAATGAGGAGGAACACTGCTCTATCTATCTGTACCTGAGGGCATGAACACAATACCCCAAAAAGGGGGCATCACTACGAAAGAAGTACTGAATATGTAGGGCATAATCAATTGTAAATAAAGCAACAATAAATCAAGGAAATTAGAGATACCACGTGAAACTCCTAAGTGCCACACTAGACCAATCTGAAGCTTTGTATAGTTATTTGAGCACGTATATAATGACATAGGCCTCTGTGGGCAATGTTTTATATTTAATGGATCGCTTATGTAACGACGTAGGCCTCTATGGGAAATATCATCAATATCATATTTGTATAGCCGCATATATAATGTCATAGGCCTCTATAGGCAATGTAAATACATAATATATACATATAAGGGCCATACCAAGCCTATGAGGGACTCATCAACTAGTCGGGGTGATGTAGGGTTGTTGCACCCCCGACTATTCTTCTGTAGACTCGTGTACTCTTTTACTTTGCGACGATCAATCATAAACAGGACTTCTTACTTTAGTTTCTTAATTATGAAGTTTTAACTATTGCTTTATCCATGGAAGGGGACAATATCAATAATGGATCGTAGACATAATGAATGACATATACATACATAATCAAGGAGTCGAATAACCTCAAGTGTGTTCTTAATCAACTAAGAATAGAATCTTTTCTAGGAGTTTGTATTGATTGTTATAGAAAGGATCATGCTATAACGGAGAAGAAAGTAAGCCCTACATACCTTATCGATGACGCTAATTATGTTACGAGGAGCCTCGCACATGGTATGTACAATTCTCCACATTAAACGACTAATTGGTATCAATATCAAGCTCATATCTTATAAGAGATTTCATTTAGCCAATTCAGCAAACAACTTGCATACGTGAAGTTCTAGAGTTATACTATCATGGATTCTTGCTCAAATTAACACCACCATCTTCCATAACTCTTTTACTCAACTATACAACCTCACTAAAATGCTTCAACACAACTATTTCCTCTTAATCTCAAACAACAATACCAAATAATTAAGTTACCATAATTTCATACAACAAGTGATGTCTCTCTAAGATCATATTTGCCAAACTCCCATAATTCTCAAGTTACCTCCATCAATCCATCAAACCAAGTTAAGAGAAGTTATAGGACACATAAAAGGGATTAGACCTTACCTTAATCAACCCAAGAGTCCTCCACAACAAGCTTCAACTCAATCTCGTAGTAGTCCGCAACATTGTCGAGTTAACTAGACAAGATTTCAAGATGTTCTTGTTTCTTAGAAGGGAAAATCACCTTAGACTCTTGTAGGAATGTTCTTCAATGGAGGATAGGGATTTGGAGAGTGTTTGGAAGGCGTGTAGAGCTCAATGGGTTGAAAATGAGATATGAAATAAAGTTGGCCGACATTTGACTTAAATAAGCCACCAAACCGCCTCACATATGCGGTGCATACGCCCATATGCGCCTGCATATGCCACCGCATATGGTGGAGTGGGGTGGGGTGGGGGAAAAGTGTCCTTAGTCCGTGGCCTCATCTATGAGGCAAAATGGCATCCCCAATGTGAAACACTTATCATATCATCAAAATTTTGTCAATCTTCATCGAGTTGTACTTCATTTGGTCCCATTGACTTCCAATCATCAAAAATTATTCTTTAACATCCTTATACATCATACGAACCCTCAAAAATGATTTTAAGTTCTCACAACACAAGTCGGCTGACTATACACTCATTCAGGTGCGACATTGTGGGGCATAACAATACGCATCTTCACAATTAACGCAGGAGCACCCCAAGAGAAAACACTTAGTCAGATGAAACGCTTGATCAACAAGTCCTGCAACTATTCCTTTAGCTTCCTCAACTCTGTGGGCGCCATCCGATTTGGCGTAATAGAAATAGGCCGAGTTCTCGGCTCCAAATTTATGCAAAAAATAATATCACAATTAAGTGGCATACCAGGAAAATCTATCGGAAATACCTTCGAAGACTCTCTCACCACCGGTACTGACTCAAGTGACAGGGTATCCATGCTAGTATCTAGAATGTGGGACAAATAAGCCAAACACCCTTTATTTACCAACTTCATCGCTTTGAGGAACAATATGATTTTCTTAGGTGTAGGGCTAGGAGTATCATTCCATTCTAACCTTGGAATACCTGGTATAGCCAACGTGATTGTCTTATCATGACAGTCTAAAATAACATGATAAGGAGATAACCAGTCTATACCCAGTATAATATCAAAATATACCATATCAAGAATAACCAAATCTACCTAAGTATCATATCCCATTAAGGTAACTAAACAAGACCTACAAACTCTATTCACTACCACAGAATCACCAACATGGGTAGAAACACGAATAGGCACATCAAGTAAATCCCATAGCATATCCAACCCGTAGAGAAATAGGCAGACACATAGGAGAAAGTAAAGCTTAAATCAAATAAGACTAAAGTCAACCAATGACAAACAGAAATAATACCTGTGATGACTGAATCACAAGACTCGGCCTCTAGACTACTAGGAAAAGTGTAACAATGGGCACGTCCACCCTCAGACTGTGTGCCTCCATGACCACCATGGCCTGCTTGAGATCCATCTCTCACTGACTTAGTGCTTCCCCTACCAGAATGGTGACCACCCCTTCCAGACCGCAGACCACCTCTACCGAAATACCCACCTCTTCTATCTGGCAGTGCTGGGGGACTAGATACCTAAGATCGAGAACTCTATCTGTCTCCACTCTACCTAAATCTGGGTCACTCTTTTGCGAAATTCCATGTATCTCCACACTCATAGAAAGACCTGGCCAACATGGGATGCTGAACCTACATTGAAGAACCAAAATAATCCCCACGGTCAGAAGGTCAAGAGTAAGAACCTCAGAAATCCTGTCCAGAATTGTACCCACTATACCTGAAGAACCACCGGATAAAGTCTGAAGTGTTGACTAGATGGGGTGACTGTAGGGATACTGATGACCCATGTCATAGTGTCCCCCAACCTCTAATAGGACCACTGAACCAACCAAATTTGTTCTCCCTCTTGTCACCACCTCTGCTATAGGTCTGACCCCTCACTAACTCAACCTCCCTGGCATGCTTTACCACTGCCTGAAATGAAGCCATAAAAGCTACCAGTTGTAAGGTCACCTATCGAAGCGGAAGGGACAATCCCTTCTGAAATGGCCTCACCCTCTCATTCTGTATGGGAAATAATGGCACCATATAATAGGAAAAAGCAAGAAATTTGGCCTCATACTTTGCAACAGACATACCCCACTTCTCCATTACTGAAAACTCATCATTTCTCCTATCTCTCAGAGTACGAGCGACGTACTTCTCCATAAACACCTGATAAAATTGAATCCAAGTTAGCGGTGGTGACCCAGTTGGTCGATACGCCATGTAAGACCTCTACCACTGCTTTGCATCCCCACTCAACTGGAAAGACATATAATAAACTCTGTGAGACTCCACTACACCAAACTTATGAAGCTTCTCATGAAAACAAACAACAAACTCATATTCATCCTCCCCGGGAGTAAGATGGAACTAATGAGGGGACATTCTAGTGAATCCCTCGAACAATTTTCGCTCCTCATTGGTCAACACTGGACCATCCACATGCCAAAGAGCAAAATTAGATGTTGGAATTGCATCAATATTAGGAGCCATTACGGTTGCCGATAGTACCACCAGAGTTTGAAACCCTAGAGAAACCCTAGTATTGAGAGTCTAACCTGCCACTATTGTAAATGGGCCATCTGGAGTAACTGGAGTCATGCCCGCTTGGGTCAAACTGTCAAAGTACCCCCAACACTCAAAACACAGCCTCCTAAAGATCGGGAGTAGCAGAGAACCTATGTTGTGCATCTACGGCCTCAACCTCATCCTCCGAATTATCCTCAAGATTCATGGTCAACTCTCTATCGGGGTCCTAAGTAGGTGTTGGTGCTCAGCCCCTAGATAACATAGCAGCACAACCTCTACCCCTGCCAGTTCCTCTGCCTCATCCATGGACAACTGCTCAGGCAACGAGTATGGGTACAGGTGTAGGCTCCTGGTCACCAATAACAGTCGATCGCGTCCTCAAGATCTGTTAGAGGACATAAGAACAAGGTTAAGATACAAATATTAATAAACTCGCACAAAAAGAATAAACTAGATACCAATCGGATTGAACTAGAACAAAGAGAGATAAATAAATGAAGTGTTTCCTAAATGTCCCATAGCCTCTCAAAGATAGGTACGAACGTCTACGTACCAATCCGTGAGACTCTAGTAGACATTGCTCTTGTACTCATTAGACCTATTAACCTAGGGTTATATAACGACCCAAATCGTGGTCATTATGGCACCTACACTTAACCCATCGGTAGGTGAATCATCCCCCAATTTAAGAAGAAACAAGTTTACAAAAAGCGGAAATAATAAAGAAATCATTTCACAAGTCTTAAATAATATAACTACTGATGAAGATCTAAACATTCCCCCAAAATCCAGTCTGAAGGTGAAATAGCTCTAAGAGTGAAAAAACTGAAATACAAGTCTGAATACATGCTCGAAGGCAAAATATCTATCTGTCGAATGTAAAACAAAAGCAATAAGAAGGGGAAGATTCTAGGGGCCATAGCCTGTCAAATAGCTCACTTTGAAAGCCTCGGTATTCACTCCCACAATCAGCCACGTGGTTAGGTGCTAGTGTCTGGATCGATATCTTCACGAAAAGTGCAACAAGGGTAGTATCAGCACCATACTAGTACTTGTAGGCATCATAGGACAACAATGAAAGAAAAATGTATAAATAGCATAAAAGTGGACAAGACATACAAGATAGAAGGGAATATTCACGTCACATAATGAGCACGTTAAACACAACACAATACAACTTAAGTCTTTTCTCAACATCAACCTTAAGTCCATCCGATTATGATAATTTTAAGCCAAGTCCTTATACTTTACTGACATAAAGTCTTAACCCTATCTTAATTATGAGCACACAACTAAAGTGCTTTTATCAATGCAATTATAAATAAATCAGGTAGCCACATGGTCAGTGAGAATGAAACAAATGCATATGATATATGAATGGAATGTTGAAAGCAACTGTCTTGCTAACAATTTTTTTTCTAGTCATGACCCATGAGGGACTCACGAGGTCCATGTACTATCCAGAATAGGTCCCATCGGTCATTCACAATAACAACCATATCATCCACCCGGAATAGTTCCCATCGGGAATACACAATATCCTTCTTACCTATTTTTGCCATCACCGGACTAAATCGTACCTCAAATGCATAATGAATATCAACAGAACATACGTATGAATGAATGGGCATGAATAATGTCATAATTCCAATGTATCAAAGGTATAGAGTGGTAAGTATTCGTAATCATATTTCATTTAACACATCATTTCCAAGAACTAACCTTTTCTCATAATTTTATCAAGTTACAAGGTGATGAATGATAATTCGAATCAAGAAGTACAAATAGACATCAAATATGGCTAACAAAGCCCACGTAATAGTTGTTGAACCATACTAAGTGGATTTATCACCACCACCATGCCCGAAGGCCTATCGTACATCTTCTGATGACTATTAAACTACATATACGTGCGGAGTCTAAAAGGGTAAGCCATAACCTACCTCAACATCGAGCGGGTGCCACGAACTATTGGACTTGAGCTTTCCCTTTTTGAATCATGTTCGAATGAGCAAAGTCTAATAATTACTAATTCTATATTAAAATGTGAATCTATCGGTATCTATATTGATACACTTTGATTCAGAATAAAAAATGAACCCCAAAAAGTTACACAAGGGAAAATTTTGAATTTTATTTCAAAATTTGATTACCCATAGCCTAAATAATCTAAGCTTCAAAAATCACTATAAAAAGCTTCGATATTGACCCTCAATTTCATAAAATCCTAGGGTTCCAAATTTTAACCCAAAACTTGATTCAAACTACCATAAAATGAAGGGAAATGACATAAACTAAAGGAAACCAAGTTTAGTAATATACCCCAATGTAGAAACAAGATGAACCCTTGAATTTTCTCCGGAAATCAAACTTAGAATTTGAAAAATGGAAAATAGAGAATGACCCTCTGATTGGGCATTTATCACTGCCGCTACAATGATATTTTCATGATTGCAGTTTGAGACCATGCGATCACAAAGGCTACTTCTGACCCGGCCCATCATTATGCTTTGCGAATGCGAGGCACTACCCACGATCGCATAGCGATACGACTAGAATATCTAGAGCACGCAGCCTCACATAAATGCGAGTCAATTCACATGATTGCGTAGGCTAGTCCCACCCAGGCTCACGATTTTGTGTCCTTCTCCATGATCGTGAATAAGAGAACCAGTAACTGAACACCTTATTTTCTTTTGTGTTCTTCAAACTTAGTTTTGACACCCAAAACTTATTCTGGACCTCCCAGACATAAATCAAATATGCTAATTAAGTATAATTAATCTTACGGACTTGCTCGCGCACTCAAAACACCAATGCAACATCGGTACGACACATTTTTTCACAAATCACCCCTAACATTCTCAAAACTCAAATTTAGCAAAACAAGTACCCAAAACACATTCCAAAACCTCGAGACCAAATCAAAGACTAGACTAAGTCATAAATAGTGTTTCTGACCTAACAGAATTGATGAAACTTGAATACAGATACGTCTATCCAAAAGTCAACTTTTGGTCACACTAATCAATTTCCAAAATTCAAGAAACTTCAACTTAAGATTTTTATTCCGAAACGAGTTCAATTTTACTCGAGAAGCGTGCCACCCTACCTACAAGATATAAATATCAAAATAAAGGCCATGGAAAGGATAGTTTAGGCAGTAAAATTTAAAAAGGTCTAAATTACCAAACGGGTCGTTACAAGTCTATTCTTTTATGCATTCTTCTTCTCAGATCAAAGTTCTCATCATTTGTTTTGGTACTTACTTTGCAAATAAGGTTTTTTAGGAATTGGTCATTAGGTCTAGCTATATCATAATATTGACATTGACTCTTAGATGTGCTTCCGACACTCGCTTAATCTTTTCATATCATTCTAGATTTTCTTGAGCTAATATTTTGCACATGAATCCTTTTTCCAATTTGTTACTCTCCTCTATATAGATATTGTTGCTTATCCAACTTTGTTCTCTTTCTTGGAATTCTCTTAATTTTTTTATTTTATATCACATTTAACCAATATTGAGAAAGTGAGGCTCCCTAATAAGATCATATGTCATTTACGTAACAACTCTTCAAACTTAATATTGCATTAGTACTACTATCTTTGAATTATTAAAATAGTTGAAATTAGCAACGGATAAAGTATGTATCTAAAGAACTAAATTTATCGTTAATCCTATTAGTGATGAATTAGCAGATTTGTTACACCCCGTGTTTTCGTGCATCATCGTTACCATAACATAGCCAACATAGGAAGGGTTTAAGGCTTATCGTATCAAATGAAGTGATTTTCGACGAATGTTCGACAAGGCATCGCTGCCCGGAGTGATCTGCGAACGTAAAACATGGTCTGCGCATCACAGACTAAGTTTGCGAGATGCAAATTGATTGCAAGATGTCACAGAACCTTATTGACATTCTGGGCAATTTTTTGACTTGATATGCAGTTCGCAGACATGTTCTGCAATTTGCACCACAAATCAGAGTCGGTGCAAGTTTATCAGGCTCTATTTCATCCTTAAGCTCATTTTACATCAATTTAACAGCCCTAACAGCTATTAAACTCTCTCTAAGAAGCCTTATATAATATAAGGTTAAATCAAAGGTAAACTACACAAATCCAACATGCGGAATCCCATGATCATAGTTAGATCATCTTCTTCGTTGTGTTGACTTTGGAGAATACTTGGCAGTGAAGTAACTCTTATTTTGGAGTGATTCTAGAGTTGAAAGTAATTTTTATCTCCTTATTTCTATTCTTAAGATTAGTGTTTTATAAGGCAATTTCAGGACTCGCCCCGGGGGTCGCCTTACTGTTTTTGCACAAATTATATGTTAAATTTCTTAAATAAAATTATTGACCCTCGTAATTCTTTAAAAAATGAATGATACTTAATAGTTTTTCTTCTATTAGAAATAAGAAGATTGGGTGTAACTCAAATAACAAGTCATAGTATTGCATATTTACTATTTGAGAACATCGTGAGGGTAAATATCACATATATTTTAAAAACAAATACATAGCCGAATTGTACAATTTCACTTGTTAGTGATATTTTGTCTTATGTATCCAAATTATCATATTTTATTATTTAACTATTTGAAATTAATTTTATTTTTATTCATGAAAGAGTTACGGTTAATTATAATACTAATAAAGTTTATTGATTATTTGCTTATAGGGAGATAAAATGAATATTTGATAGTAATAGTTTTTTAAGAAATTGTGATTTTTCATTGGTTGAAAGTTAATATTTTAGAGTTGATTTGCGTTTCATAATATAACTTTTATTTCATTGTATTGTTTATACCTGTAAAATTATGTTATATATAATTACAAATTGTAGGTGGCGTATAATGGATTGTTTTAATTAATTATTTGTGAGGATCAAGTCCGTGCGCACACGAATGCGAGCGCGCACACGCACGCACGCGCACACACACACACACACACACACACACATATATATATATATATATATATATATCATTTATTTATAATTATTTTTATTTTTATGTAATTTGACCTATTTAAGAATATTTATTATAATTATATTATTTATTTATATATATATATATAAATATATATATATATATAAATATATATATATATATATATATATATATAAATATATCATTTATTTATAATTTTTTTAATTTTTGTATAATTTTACCTATTTAAAAATATTTATTATAATTATATTACTTTATGAAATACCACAAATTAAATACCCATGGGGCTTACGTCTCGCCTTACGCCCCCGTCTTTTAAAACACTGCTTAAGATTTTACAAGTGATTAGAATGTGATTGTTGAAGAAATCACATGTGATAAGTTCTCTTGAACCTTGAGATCTAGATATGCTATTGTTGGCTTGTTTTATGTGGTGTGACCGTATGGTATAAATTTGTTAAGTTGAGGATTTAGGTGTGGAGATGGGGAAGAGTAGTAGAGAAGGTTGTTGTGATGATATATGTATAGATTAAGCTATAAAATATCTTACAAACGATATGCGCACAAGGTGTTCGACAAAATGTCTAAATGAACTTTTTTTATAAGTTATCAATCTGTTATTGAGACAAATCATTCGTATTATGTAGATAATCGCTCATAGGATGTACAAGGATCGTGGGATCCATATAACAATAAAGATGAGGTATGTAGGGCTTACGTTTCTGTATTTTTGGCGTGATCGACTTAACAATGATAAATACAAATGCTCCCCAATAAAGGCTCCATTCTTAGTCGTTAAAAGGATTACTTGTACTATTTTCCGTCTACTAATTATCGTACCTTATCAGTTCCTCATCGAAACATGTTTCTCCCAAGATAGTATCACCTTTACATTGATAAAACAATGTTCATTGATGTCCTTCCACGAAACTAATAATAGTAAGTTTTATCATTTTATTGATTCATATGGAATGGAAAGGTAAAATGTGATCCTCATAAGGATAGTCGTAGGTGTAACAACCTTACATCACTCCAATGGGATTAGTGAGTATGCCATGTTCTTAAGATGGTCTTTATAAGTATATGTTACATCTATATTTCCCACAAAGGACTATGACATTATATACACAGTTTATACAAATATGGTATTGATAATATTGCCCACAGAGGCCTACGATATTATATACGTGATATACTATATAAAGGATATTTCCCACAAAGGTCTATGATATTATCTACATGGTTATATCACATATACCTATCGTTTGGCCCATAGTGACACTTTTGAGTTTCAGGTGGTACCTCTTGGTTCCCTCACTTATTATTTCTTATACTTATGTTTATTTATACCTTACATATTCATACATCCTTTCGTACTGATGTCCCCTTGCTTGGCCCTATGTTTCATGCCTGCAGGTGTAGGTAGACAGACAGACTCACCTCCTCAATAGGTTGCTCAGCTCAGCAGTTGGTCATCACACTTCTCTTCCTTCGGAGTTGTTATCTTGAGAGTGGTAGGCTATACTACTTATGGTTATAGATATTTTTGGTATGGCGGGATCCTGTCCCGACCTGATTACTTTTTGTAGTACTCTTAGAGAGACTTAAAGACTGATGGTTATTATATAGTTGTTTGTACGGCCTTGTCGGCCTTCTTTCTAGTTATCAGTACTCTTGTTAGGGCCTTGTCGACCGCATTATATATAAACCAGTTGGTTAGTTATCTTATGTTATAGTTTGACCTATTCAAACTTCTATTATAATGACATTTCTGAGGCCTTGTCGGCCAAACGATTATGTAAACAGGTTATGATATACAAGTGGTACGCTTAGGTCGTTGGATCATCGAGTGTCGACCACCCACCAAGGTTGGAGTATGACAAACTTGGTATCAGAGAAGGTCCGTCCTACGGAGTCTGCAAGTCGTGTCTATTAGAGTCTTATTTATGGGTGTGTTGTGCACCACACTTATAAACAGGAGGCTAAGAATGGTTACATTCCTTCTTGATTGAGATCGTGCATTAGAGCTGAGTTATAAGTGTTTAACTCCTACTATGTGTCTTGTTTATGCTTTCAGCTATGCCTATAACTAGACGACATGAGACAATTCGGAGGTTGGATATGGAAGTGGGAAAGGGTGCTAGTCATGTACTACCCTCTAACATAGGACAGTAGGGGCATCATGATGAGGCATTATCTCAGGCCTCTACCACACCACCACCACCACTCTAGAGAAACATAGTGGAGCTGATGTACCTACAGTTCCTCCTTAGGTCTATCCTGAGCAAGACCTTGATATGCAGAGCGTTGTAAAGTTATTGACGCAGCTGGTGGCCTCTTAGGCCCAACGTCAAACAGTTGGTCCTTCAGATAGTGCAGTTAGTGTGAGAGTGTAATGACCCATCTAGTCATTTTTAGCTAAAGAACCTTATTTGACAAAATTACCCTTCCCGTAGACTTTGTGTGGGGTTTGTCATGCACGAGGATGGATAGTATGGATCCCGAGGTACCTTTATGTGATTTTCCAAGGAAAACTCCAAAATAAAGAGTTTATAAATGATAATTTTGACCCAAAGTTGATGACTTAGTAAAGTCATTAATTCATTTTCGTCACTTTCGATAGTTTTGGAGGGTCATTTATGACTTAGTAGAGTCATTAGTTCATTTCCCGATGCATTCATATGTACTTTATGGCTTTATTTATAAAATTGTAAGATTTAGATGTTTTGACTGATTTCATAGAAAAGTATGTCTTGGCTCGGTCCTATGAGAAATCCGAGTATACGAGCAATTTGGTAGCACCTTTTACCTTGGGGTAGAATGTTTGGTTTGTATTTGGAGGGTCTCAAGTGTGTTTTGGTTGTTTGGTAGAGAATTGGCTAAGCTTTCTAGTTGTTGGTTTCTAGTGTGCCACATCGGCGACCTTCTAGACGCTTCTACGAATCCACCTCTGGGGAGGTTGGCTGGTAGATGCGGGCCTTGTAAGGTTTCCTTTTATGTGAACATTTTCTCGTAGAGGTGATCTACCTCTGCAGAGTCTTTCCCGCTCCTGCGCCCATCTGAGATTTTTTAAGTTATTCTGCCTTGGTGACCTATTTTCCGCTGAAGCATCTCTGCCTTGGTGACATTGATTTCGCCAAAGTAGAATCGTTGTTTTCAGAATTAGAATTTCCAAAAATAATTTCACTTTCCCCAAAATATTCTCTTGGGATTAGAGCTCGATGGAGAGGAAATTCTAAGGTCTTCCATCATTGTTCTTCTTGGAGTTAAAGTTTTCACCCCTTTTCATTTATTTATTATCATTTGAGTCCTCTAATCCTAGTATAATTCTTAAATTGGGGGATGAATATAGCATAGGGTTCCATGTTAGAATCAGATATTATAAATCATGATCTGGGAATGGATTAAGATTTATATTGTTGTGATTTTATAATATAGTATCGGGTAATGATAGAAGATGATAGTGTGATGGTTGGTTTGTATAGAAAATCCTTTTTTTAAAATTGGAAGAAAAATCTAAGGTTTTAAATTGGGGCTTTTTTGCATAATCATGAAATTGAGGGTCCAAACGTGTTTAGTTTGCAAATTAACTTAAGGATATAATTCTATAGTATGCTATCATATTTTTTGAGTAACTAGTTCCTCGGCACGTGTGTTGCACGTGTTCATCGAGTTATGTAGTACATGTTTGTGTAAGATAGTATCAATATTGTTAATGCAAAGTGTTTAATAAATAATTATACATGAAAGAAAACGTAGTAATTTTTGTGTATGATCAATATGGATTATCGTATGAAGATAAAAAATCAATATCTAATCAAGTACATGTGATTTAATTTTCTTATTTTTAGTTTATGAGATACAAACATATAATTAAGCGTATATTCTCACTTAATACTTTCTTTTTCAACCAAATTTGTGTTGTATGTTCCTTCAATACCTCATATTGTGGTACCATCCTCACTTTGCAATTGCTTGAGGGCTGCATCACCTCTACCACGCCTAGGGATAGCCGCCACAACATGTGTATTATCGTTCATAACCTTAGGATTTTCTACCAGGTCACTTGGTAGCGCACCCTTAGATTTAGTATTTAAGGCTTTTGAAATCGGACCCATTTGAACTTGTAGATTGCGGAGGGGTGTGATGTGAGAGACAAATGGGGCAGTCGAATATGTATTTTTATCCATCATTTTCTTAAATATGTACTCAATACGATCCATTTCATTGTTTGATGATCTCGAACCTGGAACATGGTAGGCTGGAGGATCGCTTGGTTGTTGGATTTTCTTTATATAAATGAAAGATGTTATCCTAATTATATGATTATCATATCTAATTATACATTACTATATTACATGATTATCTTATTCTAGTTACATATTATATACTTATGTATACATATTTAAATTTTTTAATTCATTAGATAGTAAAAATATTGATTTTTTATTAGTTTCTTCTAATCTAATGCTCTATTTTTTCTTTTCTTCTTTCTTTCTACCACCGTTTTCCCACCATTTCTTTGTGCATTATTTTTTTCTTATTTCATTCATTTATCTATCTTTCTTCCTACTGCTTCTTCAATTTATCTTATTTAATTTAATTCTAGCAATACAATATAAGTACCTTAAATAGGAGAAGAGAAAAGAACAAAATATGTTAGGCATTTTGGACAAAAGGATGAAAAATATAAATCGAAAATTTCTTTTCCCACATACTCGGCAAAGTACAAAACTTAGAAGAAGCAAGATTCATTTTTCTTGTAAGATAATATTGGGGGGGAAATAGGATTGCTACTAACTGCAAAATGCTACGGAAAGACAGAGAAGTATCAAATTTTGTTTTGGTGAATGAGAAACTTTATATCACCATAACAGAACAAACAACCTCCAAACGTGTCATGCTTCAAGCTTTAGACTAACTACAAAGAAACATAACTTATACGATGTTTGTTAATTAAATCTTATTGTATCGTATTGTTAAATTTATTGTTACATAACAAAGCAAAGACCCATTTATGTAACAATCGATTTGGTGTGGTCGCATCGTTATGTTATCTTTTTCTCATTTTGTCTCGTCTATTATTTAATAATTCTATTTTATCCTTTACCTAAATTTTTTATAATAATTCTACCCGTACCCTATTTTTAATCTTATAATATTATAAGTTTATCCTACAAATTGCTAATGTATAAATAACGACGAAACATAATACAATCTATATAAATATTATATTCATCAAAATAAATATTGTATAATATAATATATTAAGAAATCATAAGTAACAACCGTCTAAACAAGCTATTAGTGAACAATGATACAATCATATATCGAAACCATTGTTCATAGACCAAAAAATCAGCAAATAAAAAAACTAAACTTCTGCAATGTTTATCGACTTCATAGTGCACATGAATGTATTTAGTATGACCTACTTTAAACAATGTCTTCTTGGATAAAAAAGATTGCTAAACAACGTTGGCTTACTCTTTCTTTGATCTTTCGCTCCTTCTTCATCATTAAACACCCAGTGACATTTCTCCAAAATGATTTACAAGTTCCTGCCCCCTCCTCCCGACCATTCCACAGCCACGACTTATTTTGAAGAAGATTAAAAACGCTGACAACGTTTCAGCATATTTCAAGCGTTGACTCATGGCAAATAACAGTGGCAACTCTTCAAGTTATTTGTATGGTTTTTTAAATTAAATTAATAATTTATTTGTAGGGTTTTTTAATTTAAATTAATAAGTTATTTAGATTAATAATAACATGGTATTTTGGTAATTTAACTATTAACTTAGGGACTTTCTGCTTTTAATATAGTATAGTATAGTATAGTATAGATAGATAGATAGATAGTATAGTATAGATAGATAGATAGTATAGTATAGATAGATAGATAGATAGATAGATAGATAGATAGTATAGTATAGATAGATAGATAGTATAGTATAGATAGATAGATAGATAGATAGTATAGTATAGATAGATAGATAGATAGTATAGTATAGATAGATAGATAGATAGATAGTATAGTATAGATAGATAGATAGTATAGTATAGATAGATAGATAGATAGATAGATAGATAGATAGATAGTATAGTATAGATAGATAGATAGATAGATAGTATAGTATAGATAGATAGATAGATAGTATAGTATAGATAGATAGATAGATAGATAGATAGATAGATAGATAGATAGATAGATAGATAGATAGATAGATAGATAGATAGATAGATAGATAGATAGATAGATAGATAGATAAAGTTTTGATTTTGCTACCGTGGGTGTCACGACCCATTTTAGAAATCGTGGTGGCACCTACATAATCTCACCACGTAGGCGAACCACTCCCAAATCATTCACATGATTGTTGACACCCAATTTTGTCCCATCTTTTATGATTTTATTCGTAATTTTTAACATTTTTGACACTTTTAAAAACAATTTTAAAATATATATATATATGCATATTATTCTCTTATTATTATTATTATTCGCATTTTTTACTGTCATTTGCATTTTTTATCACAATCATAAGTTTTATCCAAAATATTCTATGATATTTTATTTCTCGCAAAATTGCATCGCATTTCCCTTTTATTAAGCATTAAACATTTTGCAAATATTATATTTTTTATTATCACGTCGTTATATTATTTTAAATAATTCACATCTTTTACAAAACAAAAAAATATATACATATATATATATATATAATATATTTTAATATTAAACCCCTCTTTTATATTTTTAAATCCATAACCCATTTTTTTTATTTCCTAACCCAAAACAATTTCTACCCAAAATATTCTATCAACCCCAAATTTTGGCCCAAAACCGAAGCCCAATCGGCCACCCCACCTTCCGAGTCCAACCCCCACAATCCCATTTAAACCAAACCCACAAAATAAACTCCAAGCCCAACCATTTAAAACCCAATTCCCACAACCCAAAACCCCAAGCCCAACAAACTTTTCCCCAGGCCCAACCAAACACCCGACCAGTCGGCCCACTCACCAAACCCGAGCCCATCACCCTCCTTTTAACCCATCCCTTTACCCCATTTCCCATAAAACAAAAAAAAAATCAAAAACCCTACACCCACTTTTCTCCCAAATCGCCGACCCACACCCCATCTGGCGACCCCACGTCGCCGGTCACCTCACCCATGCCGCCACCAACCCCCCTCTGTTGCGCTGACACCACCAAACCCTTCAACCCATACTACTAATCCCCCATAATCCGCAACCCATACTCCTTCAAATCATTTGCTTTTGGGCCCCTTTATTTTTGAAATTCAAACTCATCCTTGAACGTTGAGGGGTGCAAATACACCTATAAATACCCCATGTTGTTCTTCATTTTAGGGGGAGGAAAAAGAGAGATTTTCGGAGAAGAAAAAGAGATTTTGGAAGGATTTTCGGAATATACATAAAATACTTTGTTGTGTTCTTGAGTTTAAAGCATTTTGGCTTCTTTGTTGTTCAAGAATCAAGTCCGAAAAGGTTTGTCATCCCCTTTGATTCTCTGATTTTTCTTCATCGATTTGGTCGGTCGACCGACCGGTCGACCTGGTTCGTAACATTTTCGAAATTCTTGCTTTTCATATTTATGTATGTTGGTTATCTGAATTTGGTGTTAAGATTTGATTTGGATCACTGATTTTCGGGTCGGGTTACTGACCCGGGTCGGGTCGACCCGATTTAAATTTCCAAATTTCTTGCATTGTTCTTTGTTTGTTATCATTGGTTATCTGAAATTGATGAAATTATTTAACCGGGTTGAACACACGATTCGTCGAAGTCAACGACCCGGTCGTCGACCGCTTAGATTTTCCCAATTTTCTTACATTCTTCTTGTTGTTATCATTGGTTATCTAAAATTGATGAAATTATTTGATTAGGGTTGAAACTCCAATTCGGTCAGTCATCGACTGGTCGGTCGACCCGATTTGAACATTTTCGAAATTCTTGCATTTCATATTCTTGTTATTGGTTATCTGAATTTGGTGTTGAAATCGATTCGAGTTTGGATCATCGATCCGGGTCAGATCATCGACCGGGTCGGTCGACCCGATTTGAACATTTTCAATTATTGCATTTCATATTCTTGTTGTTGGTTATCCAAACTGCATCGAAATCGATTTGGTATGAATCAACGATTCGGTCAGGTCATCGATTCGGGTCGGTCGACCCGATTTGGATATTTCAATTTGAGAACTCGGGTCGGGTATTTTAAATTGCTCACCGCTCGCTTTCTTTGGCCTTTGTTTCTTGCTTTATTAATACCGCATTAAGGCCGACGAAATTGACTTCGAGGCCGAGTTTTTCTTTCGTTTCGCTTCTCTGTTTTTTTTTAGTTTAACTGTTTTAGACATCCGTACAGCGGATATATTATTGTTATTAAGTTTACTGTTTTAAATTTCTTGCGACGGATATTTTATCGCTTTTTCTTGTTTCGAATAAATACCGCGATTGTTTCGGGCGCTTTTCGCTTTCGCTTTGCTCCGTTTGATTCTTGTTTCTTGCTTTTATCATTTTCTTGTTTTAAATCGAACACCGCATCTTTCAAACATTGCTTTCTATTTCGCCATCAACTGTTTCAAAGATTCAAATATTTGTTCTCTTTGTTTCTTGTTTCTAAACTAGACACCGCGTCATTTTCGGAAATTGTTTTTACGCCTCTGTTTTTCATTCTTTATCGCTATCGCTTCTGCTTGTTTCTGTTCCAATTTAAAATTTTACTGATTTGAACACGATACTACAACGCCGATGAAAAATATCCGTCGATTTTGAGGCCTACGGTTGCAAAGACGGAAATATAACTTCGGGCAAGGATGAAGACTTAAACCTTTTATCCGAGATCAACATGTTTAGTAGGCGAGGTGACTAAAATAACCAACAAGTTATATATTCGCAGCCACGACGTGATTATAGTGATCTTTTCTATTTCACCCGAGAGACCGACACGTTTAGTAGGCGAGGCAATCAAAATAAACTACATTAGTCATATGTTTGCAGCCACGACGTGATTGGAATGTTCTTTTCAAAATTTAAGTCTGAGCCCTCCGCGATCAAAACATTCACTGTTTTGAATACGGATATGAAGTTATTTGTATTTATATGTTTCTAACCGTTTGTTCTTGACAGCTTGCAGGGATTAAAGCAAATAACGACAAATATTCCTCGGAGTTTATTTATTGTTATTTCTTTCTTTAATTCAGCTTTTATCTCGCTTTGTATTGTAATATTATTTATCGCACTTATGTAATTATTGAAATGCTTAGAATAGGCAAACTTAGGATTTATTCATAGGTTAGTTTAAGATTTGAAACCCGTCGCTAGCTTATTTTATTTGTAGGCTCGCAAACTTAGAAATCCTTCGCTAGTTTATTTATTTTAGGCTCGTCACGCGTATTCAAGATTTTCAAAACAACTTTTGTCATCTTTTATTTGCTTTATTAATCATACCGCATAAGTTTATCTTTTGTCAATTTACAATTCATTGATTCCCAAAATTTTACTTCTTTGGCATTATAAATAAATTGTTTTACTATCAATTGTCAAATACATATTTTTTCCAACTCTACATGTATTCCTCTTTAGATATCATATAAATGCATATTTGAAAAATCTCTACATTCATCTATTTTTTAAAATGCATCTCTTTTTTTATTAATTATTTGCAAACATCTTTTAACTTCATGCTTCAAACATGCATTTTTTCTAGTAATAATTAACCTGAATTTGACCGGATAACCGCAAGTTAGCGGATCTTAAAGGATGCCTAACCCCTTCCCTTTAGGATAATAAAGAACCCTTACCTAGAATCTCGCTAGTTTCGCAGACCTTAAAATTGGAGTTTACATTGCAGCACTTAGTTTAATATTTAGGTGTCCTAATTCACCGTAAAAATAATTAGGTGGCGACTCCTCAACCCTTTTTACCCAGGAATCACCGGACACGTCCGCGCTCCGCTTTGACCCGAGCAGGGTCAAAATAGGGCGCGTACAATGATAACATGAATAAGTGGAAGATACAACATACTACAACATATGTCTGATAATATAAATGCAGAAATAGTCTGAACAACAAACGAACCCCTAAAGATCTGGTCTGTAAGTACGAGAGCACTAAGATACGATACAAGTCTGAAATGGGTAACTAAGTGCCAAAACTGAATACATAGTCTCAAAATCTGTAAACATGTCTCTCAAATGTAAATAAAGATTGTGATAGAGATGGAGCATCCAAGGGTATGCTGGAGATAACATCCTCACCCTGAAAGTTGGGAGTCAACTGCTCGAACTCAGCCACGTGGTCTCGAGCTAGTCGTAGAATTTGTATCTACATCAAGTAAAGATGCAGCAAGTGTAGCATGAGTACACAACGTACACCCGTAGACATCATAGACCGACAACGACGGAAGGTACATAATCAGAGATAAACACCAAGTTGACACCGAGTAATTCTATACTAATCAGTTCAATAATCCAAGTAAGGTCACAAAGTCCACAGAATAATTCACAGAGTTCACATATTTAATTTTCCCATTTTGAGCCCATAATCATTTACGTTATTCAGTTTTCAAGCTCAACATTAACTCAAGTAGCAAGTATAATCCTTTCATGTCCGGAATTTAGTCAAGTCATCAACAATCACTTCAAATACAAGTTCATCCACAAGTCATCAATGAAATGACACATATATGAATGCAATGCATATGTCAGGTACCTTTATCAACCGGTATACAGTACGTCAAAGTTTAATTATGATCCGTACACCCATGGAGGACCCGTGAAGCCCATATACCCCTCCGTTCCAGAATAACTCATCGAATCGCGGAGCCCAGCTCTTGGCTGTAATAATATCATGTTTCAGGAGTGTAACTCTGCTCCTCGCATATCAATACCATCTCAGTGTTACCATAATCTTATAAGTGTGTTCTTACCTTTCCGTCCCCTTAGACCCACAACATATCAATACCACTCTCATATCATTACCACAGAACCATGAGTGTATGAATGTAAATGACAGTATAAGGCATCATGATACAATGAGATGTAACCAAATAAGAGATGAAATATCACATGATCCCAAGAATTCAATACGCATATACAATTTAAGTACATTTCAAGATATAATATTGAAAGCATGTGTGATGAGTAAACATGTCAAGTAACTATGGAAACAAACCCACATATGGAGACAATCCCAAAAAATTAGCAGTCGAAACCAGCACGAGGATGATTCCCCAAACCCCATCATCACAGTTCAACACTGATACCCCCTCAAAGTTCATCACCACCATTTAAGAGAGACCCCCAAACACACCCAATACCCCTCAATATTTATAACTAATTACTAACTTTTATCGAAGTCTCGAAAAGCTAAACCATATCCTACCTCGGGGCCAAACAGGAGCGCTATGCGATAAATCCTCGGTGACAACCTTGTCCTTCCTTTGCGCCTCATGACGGTTGAAGTCTATCCGCATATATACACTATTCGTTAATATAAAGCTTACGCAACATACAAGGATATAAGCCTTTCAAACAAGACTTTAAAATATCAATCTGTGCCCACATCAACTCAAACTTTAATACCCAAAAATAGTTAATACATTCTAGGTAATCATATCCTTAAGTTAATTGAAAAACTATACACAATTGAATCTTCAATTGAACAATAATAAAAAATCACCAATTTGAAACCCTAAAAATTACCCTAATTGAAAATAGGTGTCTATATCTGAATTAAGCCTTATAACATGATTATCTAATCATATTCTTCACTAATTCTCAGTAATATAAGTAAACTAATCCATAAACCCTTTATTAATCAATAAAATAACTCTCATATTCTCACAAAATGCATAATTAATCTTTCCCAACTTATATTCGTACTATATCACCATTAATAAGGAACTTAGAAGCATAAACTTAATTCACCAAGGAAGAATCACTTACCCCAAGGATGAAATTGCTCTTAGACCTCTGGAAATGCTATTTGGCAGCTCTAGGTTCGAGATTTACTATTTGGGGAAAAGTATTCTGATCTAACGGAATAAATAGGACACCTGAATAGTATTTTTTCCCCAGTGAAATCTATTTCGCTAGAGCTGACCCGCTACGGCAGAAAAAAACCCCACTGAAATAGTGTCACTTGACACCCCCCTTCATCGCCACGGCGAGCACGACTCCGCATGAGCGGACTCACCCCTGCGGACAGTCAATCTGCCACGGCAAAAACACACAATATACAAACTCCCGCTTTAGCGAGACAACCTCTCAGCGAAGCGGACATCAGAGCAGACACCAGACACCAGCCAAGGGAAAATAGCCCAAACTCCTATCTAACATCTGAAACACTCCTGAGACCCCTCGGACACAAACCAAACATGCTCGTCTATGGTAAATAGTGCTACGAACTCGCTCGTACCCTTAGATTTTAATATTTAACCGAGCTAAGGCACACTTTTTCTAAAGAATCATTCGGGATAACCAAATAACCAAACTTTACACCTAAAGCCACAAAACACATTTCATTATCTCAGGAACCGATCCAATGACTCAACTAAGTTATAAATGACCCTTCGGAACTACTGAAAGTGATGAAACCCATCTAGCCAAAAGTCAACATTCAGTCAAACTAATCAAGTCTAAGTTTCTAGTTTTGGGTTTTCATCCGAATCTCATAAAAATGGACCTCGGGATCCGTGCCACCCATCCCCGCATTAAAAATCCCATATATATTCTACGGGAAAGGTCAGTTAAGCAAATAAGGGTTTTTAGCTAAAAATGACCAAACGGATCGTTACATCAGATATCAATTAAACCAACATTCGTCCTCAAACTAAGAAAATGTACTGAACGTAGTGAACACTCCAGGATATCTGCATTGCGTGCCAGACTCGGTCTGCCAAATCGACTCCTCAATAGGACGATGCCTCCTTTGAACCTTCACAAAAGTTGTCTCCTTCGATCTAAACTTCTTCACTTGTCTGTTCTAAAATAGCTACAGGCTCCTCCTCGAACTCTAAATTCTGATCAACCAATACGGAGTCCTACTGAATGATATAAGAGCCATAGGCATGATACTTCTTTAGCATAGACACTTGGAAAACTGGATGAACGCTCGACAAACCTGGTGGCAGAGCCAACTCATATGCCAACTCCCCAACTCTATGAAGAACCTCAAATGGTCTGATATACCTCGAGCTCAACTTCCCTCTGTTGTTGATTCTCATCACACCCTTCATAGGTGAGACCTTCAAAAGAACCTTCTTATCCACCTTAAACTCTAAGTCCTAGACCTTTTGGTCCGCATACTCCTTCTCTCTGCTCAGAGCTGCCAGGAGCTTGTCCTGGATCACCTTCACCCTATATAATAAGTCCCTCAACAAATTAGTACCCCAAGGACGGACCTCAAACGCATAAACCAACCAATGGGAGATCAACATATCCTACTATACAAGGCCTTGAACTGTGCCATATCAATACTGGAGTGATAGCTGTTATTGTACGCAAACTCTGCTGAGGATAAGAATTGTTTCCATGAGACCACCAAAATCACACAGGCTCGCAATATGTCCTCCAATAACTCAATAGTTCGCTCGGACTAACAGTCGGTATGAGGCTGAAATACTGTATTGAGATCCAAGCGAGTACGTAACTCTTTTTGTAATGTCCGCCAGAAATGTGAAGTAAACTGAGTACCCCGATCTGAGATGATAGAAATAGGTATCCCATGAAGATGAACAATCTCCCAAATGTAGATCTTAGCCATCTTTTCTGCATTATAAGTCATCTAAACTTGAATGAAATGCGCGGACTTGGTCAATCTATAAACAATGACACAAATAGCATCAAACTTGCCCAAAGTCTTGGGCAGCCCAACAACAAAATCCATGACAATCCTTTCCCACTTCCACTCGGGAATGGGCATTCTCTAAGACAAACTATCGGGTCACTAGTGCTTATACTTGACCTGCTGACAATCCTAACACTGAGACATAAAATCAGTAATGTCTCTCTTCATCCTACCCCACCAATTGTGTTGCATAAAATCACGGTACATCTTAGTAGCACTTGGATGAATCGAATATCTAGAGTTATGAGCCTTCTTTATAATCAGTCGAGTCAAATCACCAACTCTAGGAATACATACTCTTTCTTTGATCCTCAACACTCCATCACCATCAATCATGGCCTCCTTGGACTCACCGCTCATCACCTTATCTCAAATTTTGCACAACTTCACATCATCATACTGGTGAATCCAAATCTAATCCAAAAGAGACAGCTTCGCCTCCACAAAAGCCAGAATCCTACTCGAATTCGAAATATCAAGCCTTACATAGCGGTTGACTAGAGACTGGACCTCTAATGCCAAAGGACGATCAAAAACAAATAAATAAGCTAAAATCCCTATATTGAGTACCTTTCAGCTCAAGGTATCTGCCACTACATTGGCCTTACCTGGATGGTATAAAATGATCATGTCATAATCTTTCAACAACTCCATCCACTGACGCTACCTAGAATTCAAATCCCTCTGATTTAACATGTGCTGAAGACTGTGATGGTCGGTATACACCTCACAATGAACGATGTATAAGTAATTCCTCCAAATCTTCAAGGCAAACACAACTACAGTCAACTACAAATCATAAATAGGGTAATTCTTCTCATGCACCTTCAACTACCTCGATGAATAAGCAATAACCTTACCCTCCTGCATCAACACATAGCCCAACCTAATCCTAGAAGCATCACCTTACACAATGAAGTCCTTTTCCTCCACTGGAAGGGATAAAATAGGGGTTGTTGTCAAATGAGTCTTCAGCTTTAGAAAGCTCTCCTCATACTGATCGGACCATTGAAATGGCATTTACTTCTTTACAACCGTGTCAGATGAGAAGCAATAGAAGAAAAACCCTTGACAAACCGACGATAGTAGCTAGCAAGACCACAGAACTCTGAATGACCATCACATAAGTCAGTCTAGGCCTGTTCTTGACTGTCTCTATCTTATTAGGGTCAATCATAATCCCATCCTTGGACACCATGTGTTCAAAAATGCCACAAAACTCAACCAAAACTCACATTTTGAGAACTTAGTGTACAACTTCTTCTCCTTCAAAATCCCAAGGACCACTCTCATATGACGCTCATGGTCCTCCTGACTCTTCGAATATATCAGGATGTCATCAATAAACACAATCACAAAATAATCCAAGTACAGCTTAGATATCTCATTCATCAAGTCCATGAACACTGTGGGGGCATTAGTAAGCCCAAATGACAGAACCAAGAACTCATAATGCCCATAACAAGTCTGGAAAGCCATCTTACGAACATCCTCAGCCCGGATCTTCAACTGATGATACCCAAACCTCAAATCAATCTTCGAAATCACAGAAGCACCCTAGAGCTGATCGAATAAGTCATCAATACACAATCCAGAATCGCATAATATGGTGATAGATAATCCATACCCAAGATAACATTGAAATCCACCATATCTAATATAATAAAATCTACCCAAGTGAAGTAACATATGATAGTAACTACACATATGCGATATACTCTATCTACAATTATAGAATCACTGACAAGTGTAGACACACGAATAGGAACATCAAGCATATTACACCACATCACTAATTTAGCAAAAAAGTAGGTAGACACATAAGAAAATATAGACATAGATCAAATAACACAGTAGCAGCGATGATCGACTAAGATGATACCTGTGATGACTGCGTCTAATGCCTCAACCTCGACCCTACTAGGGAATGCATAGAAATAGGTGTGTCCTACCTCAAACTAACTACCTTGCTGGAAACCTCGGTCTGAATGAGCTCGATCTCTCTCCGATTGGAATCCACCATGACTAGACTGATGTCCACCACGGCCCGAATAAGATCCTCTGTAGATAGTCTGATCACCACCCCTAGATATTTGTGTTGGAGCCTCCGGTGCACGGGATGTACTCAAAACCTGTCTGGGGCAATCTCTCTTGAAATGCCCAACCTCTCTACAACTGAAACAAGTACTAGTCATTGAGGGCTGCTGAATAGAGATATAAATAAATGAGCCACCCTGGTCTGAATGTCTAGACTGAGAACTCCTCGAATACTGGCCCCCACTATAACCATCAGTAATCTATAGAGCTGCCTAAACCGGTCAACTGGGTTGTGACTTCTAATATCTCCCTTGATACACATAACCACAGGGAATAGAACCATTGAACTGACCATGTCGCCTCGCTCTCTTATCAGGTTCATATCTAGAAAAACCACCTCTCACAGACTCCACCATCCTGGCATGTTCTTCCACGGTTTCAAAAGAAGTTCCCAAATCCACCAACTACAACATGGACAACTGAAGAGGAATACACAAAGCCTCTAATATAACATATCACTCGTTCAGGCTCAGTAGGGAGCAGTCGTGTTGCATAACGCGCTAAGGCATGGAAGCGAGTCTCACACTGTGCAACTGTAGAATTTCCCTGACCAATCTTCTAAAACTCATCACCCTTGCACAATCGCAAGCTCAAAGGCACATACTTCTCTAATAAGACTCTGTAGAACCTAACCCAAGTCATGGAAGGCGTCCCTGCGGGCAAGCAATCAACATATGACTTCTATCACTACTTTGTGTCTCCTCTAAGATGAAGGGCCACAAAACTGACTCCGTGAGACTCAAAAATACCCAAGGTATGTAACCTCTCATGGTTGCTCATAATTAACTCATACACATCCTCCTTGGGCTATCCAAAGAACTCAAAAGGCTTCATGTTCGAAAAGTGCTCCCAAATCTTTCGCTCATCCCAGGTCATAGTTTTCTCTCCAATAGGTTGGGGACCAAACTTTGGAGCATGAAACTCATCCATATGGGGTGTTGACATCGCCGCTGGCAGAATACCTGGTGTATGAAACTCGGGAGTCTGAGTCTTCCCCCCTCCCACATGAGTTTGAAAACTACCCAGAGTTGTAGGATGTACGCCTGTCTAAGCAAAACCATTGAGAACACTCAATAACCTGACCAATGTGTCCTATAGAACCGAAGTAGAAATAAATCTAGGCTGATCCTGGGTTGGTCCCACCTATTCCTCTAGCATATCATCATGAGGCTCAATATAGGGCTCTAGGGACTCTAATCTAGCATGAGCTTGGTCGGCTCGCAGTGCTCTACCCTAAATTGGTGATGCCGCTCTAGCTCTACCTTGCTCGTGAACACGCCATCTACCACGACCGCACATTACTAGTGTTGGTGCAGGTGCCTGTGCTGGTGACTTCTCTCTCATCGCGTTGGAACGAGTCCTCACCATCTATGAGATAATAGAAATAAATGTCAGCTACCAATTTGATTCAACTTAGCAAGAAAGGAATGAAGAAAGTAAAAGTTCCTAAATTTCCCACATCCTTCTGAAGATATGTACGAACGTCCCCACACTGATCCGCGAGACTCTACTAGATATTGCTCTTGTACTTAAGACTGTTTAACCTAGATCTAATACCAATTTGCCACGACCCCCTTTCAAGAATCATGGTGGCACCTATATAATCCCACCACGTAGGCGAACCTCTCCCAAATCATTTACATAATAACATGAATAAGCGGAAGATACAAGATACTACAACATATGTCTGATAATATAAATGCAAAAATAGTCTGAACAACAAACGAACCCCTAAATATCTGGTCTATAAGTACGAGAGCACTATGATATGATATAAGTCTTAAATGGGAAACTAAGTTCCAAAACTGAATACATAGTCTCAAAATCTGTAAACATGTCTCTCAAATTTAAATAAAGACTGTGATAGAGATGGAGCATCCAAGGGTATGCTGGAGATAGCATCATCACCCTGAAAATGGGGAGTCAACTGCTCGAACTTAGCCATGTGATCTCCAGCTAGTCGTCGGATTTGTATCTACGTCAAGTAAAGATGTAGTAACTGCAGCATGAGTACACAACGTACACACGTAGATATCATAGACCGACAACGACGGAAGGTACCTAATCAGAGATAAATACCAAGTTGACACCAAGTAATTCTATACTAATACGTTCAATAATCCAAGTAAGGTCACAAAGTCCACAGAATTATTCACAAAGTTCAAATATTTAATTATCCCCTTGGCAGACACCAGACACCAGCAAAGGGGAAAATAGCCCAAACTTATATCCAACACTCGAAACACTCCCGAGACCCCCCAGACACAAACCAAATATGCTCATCTATGGTAAACAATGCTACAAACTCGCTCAAACCCTCGAATTTCATTTTTAACTAAGCTATGTCATACTTTTCTAAAGAATCGTCCAAGAAAATCAAATAACTAAACTTTACACATAAAGCCAAAAAACACATTTGATTGCCTCGGGAAGCGAACTAATAACTCAACTAAGTCATAAATGACCCTATAGAACTACCAAAAGTGACAGAACCTTGAAATTAACCTATATAGCCAAAAGTCAACTTTGAATCAAACTAACCAACTCTATGAGAAGGGTTAGATAAGCAAATAAGGGTCTTTAGCTAAAATCAATTAGACTGGTCATTATATTAGATACTAATTAAAACATAATTGATCCTCGTATGGAGAGAAATGAACAAAGGGAATCTACTGGAAGTAGTAGAGAAGCCAGGATATTTTCTCCACATGTCAGACTCGGTCTGCCAAGTCGCATACTTAATAGGACGATGCCTCATCTGAACCTTCACAAAAGCTATCTCATTCGATCTCACGTTCCTCACCTGCATATTTAAAATAGCCACATGCTATTCCTCGAACTCCAAAGTCAAATCATGTAATACGGAGTCCCGATGAATGATATAAGAGTCATCGACATGATACTTCTTCAGCATAGACACATGAAAAACTGGATGAATGCCCGACAGACCTGGTGGAAGTGTCAACTTATATGCCACCTCCCCAACTCTCTGAAGAACCTCAAATGGTCTGATATACCTCAGACTCAACTTCCCTCTCTTGCCGATTATTATCACACCATTCATGGGTGAGACCTTTAGAATAACCTTGTCACCCACTATAAACTCTAAGTCCCAGACCTTCTGGTCTGCATACTCCTTCTGCCTGCTCTGTGCTATTAGGAGCTTGTCCTGGATCACCTTCACCCTCTCTAATGAATCCCTCAGCAAATAAATACCCCAAGGACGAACCTCAAATGTATTAAACTAACCAATGGGAGAATGATATATCAATACTGGAGTGATAGTTGTTGTTGTACGCAAACTCTACCAATGATAAGAATTGTTCCCATGAGACCACCAAAATCAATCACGCAGGCTCGCAACATGTCCTCCAATACCTGAATAGTCCACTTGTACTGACCGTCGGTCTGAGGGTGAAACATTGTACTGAGATCCAAGCGAGTACCCAACTCTTTCTGCAAAATTCACTAAAAATGTAAAGTAAACTGAGTACCCCGATCCGAGATGATATAAATAGGAATCCCATGAAGATGAACAATCTCCCGGATGTAGATCTTAGCCATCTTTTCTACATTATAAGTCGTTTGTACTTGAATGAAATGCGCGGACTTCGTCAATCTATCAACAATGACCCAAATAGAATCAAACATTCCTAAAGTCTTGGGCAAGCCAACAATGAAATCCATGGCAATCCTCTCCCACTTACAATAAGGAATGGGCATCCTTTGAAACACACACTGGGTCGTTGGTTCTCATACTTGACCTGCAGATAATTCTGACATCGAGATACAAAATCAATAATATCTCTCTTCATCCTACCCCACCAATAATGCTGCCTCAAATCACGGTACATCTTTGTAGCACCTGGATAACTCTAGGAACACATACTCTACCTTTGATCATCAACACTCCCTTACCATCAATAGTGGCCTCCATGGCCTCACCACTCATCACCTTATCTTGAATTTCACACAACTTCAAAATCATCATGCTGGTGAGTCCGAATCTGATCTAAAAGAGACAACCAGACCTCTACATAAGTCAAAATCCTTCTCGGATTTGAAATATCAAGCCTCACAAAATGGTTGGCTAGAGACTGGACCTATAATTCAAAAGGACACTCGAAAATAGCTAAACAAGCTAAACTCATCATGATGACTGCCTTTCGGCTCAAGGCATTCGCCACCACATTGTCCTTTCCTGGATGGTATAAAATGGTCATGTCATAATCTTTCAACAACTCCATCCATCGAAGGTGCCTAGAATTAAAAACCCTCTGATTAAACATGTGTTGAAGACTGTGGTGGTCGGTATACACCTCACAATGAATGTCGTATAAGAAATTCAAACAAATCATCAAGGCAAACACAACTACAACCAACTCTAAATCATGAACAGGGTAATTCTTCTCGTGCACCTTCAACAGCCTCGATGCATAAGCAATAACCTTACCCTCCTGCATCAACACATAGCCCAACCCAATCCTAGTAGCAACACAGTACACAATGAAGTCATTTCCCTCCATTGAAAGGGATAAAATTAGAGTTGTGGTCAAAAGTCTATTGAGCTTGTTGAAGCTCTCCTCACATTGATCAGACCACTGAAATGGCACTTCCTTGTGATTGAATCGCATCAGATGAGAAGCAATAGAAGAGAAACCCTTAATGAACCAGCGATAGTAGCTAGCAAGACCTATGAAACTCTGAATGTCCATCACAGAAGTTGGTCTAGGCTAGTTCTTGACTTCCTCTAACTTAATAGGGTCAACTATAATATTATCCTTGGACACCACGTGTCCTAAGAATGCCACAGAACTCAACCAAAACTCACATTTCGAGAACATAGCGTACAACTTCTTTTTCATTAAAATCCCAAGGACCACTCTCAGATGACGCTCATGGTCTTCCTGACTCTTCGAATATATCAGGATGTCATCACTAAACATACTTACAAAAGAATACAAGTACAACTTAAATATCTCATTCATCAAATCCATGAAAGGTACGGGGGCATTGGTAAGCTCAAATGACATCATCAAGAACTCATAATGTCCATAACGAGTATGGAAAGCCATCTTGGGAACATCTTCGGCCCGAATCTTCAACTGATGATACCTAGACCTCAAATCAATCTTCTAAAACACATAAGCACCCTAGAGCTGATCGAACATGTCATACAATACGGGGAATCAAATACTTGTTTCTGATGGTGACCTTGTTCAACTGTATAAAATCAATGCACATACGAATAGTGCCATTCTTCTTTTATACGAACAAGACAGAAGCTCCTCATGGAGATACACTCGATCGAATGAAGCCCTTACTCAACAAATCCTAATATTTCTCCTTCAACTCTACTGGATCCATGATGTACGGAGGATTGGAAATGGGTTGAGTACCCAGCTCGAGGTCAATATAGAAGTCAATGTCTCTCTTTGGCGGCATAACTAGCAAATCTAGAGGAAAGACCTCCGCAAACTCACAAACTACTAGAACAGAATTAAGGGAAGAAGTCTCTGCACTCGTATCCTGAATATAAGCAAGATAAGCTAAACCACCCCAGCTCGCTAACTTTATAGCTCGAATATAAAAAATAACCTTCCTAGGAGCAGGGTTAGGAGTGCTTCTCCACTCTAACCTCGGAAGACTAGAAATAGCTAGCGTGACCGTCTGGGAATAGCAATCCATAATCGCATGATATGGTAATAGACAATCCATACCTAAGATAACACTGAAATCCACCATATCTAAGATAACCAAATCTACCCAATTGTCATAACCCGTGAAAGTAACTACACATATGCAATGTACTCTATCTATAATCACAGAATCACTGACTGGTGTAGACATACGAATAGAAACATCAAGAAAATTATACCATATCTCTAATTTAGCAGAAAAGTAGGCAGACACATAAGAGAATATAGACCCTGGTTCAAATAACACAGTAGCATTTCGATAATCGGTGGAGATGATACATATGATGACTGCGTTAGATTCAACAACCTCGACCCTACCAGGGAATGCATAGCAATAGGTGCATGCTATATTAGACTAAGTACCCTACTGGCCACATTGGCCTGAATGAGCTTCATCTCTCCCCAACTAGGATCCACCACGACCAAACTGATAGCCACCACGGCTCAAATAAGATCCTCACCGACTAGTCTGACCACCACCCTTAGATGGTTATACTAGAGCCTTGGGTGCATGGGATGCACTCAAAAACTGTCTAGTCAATCATTCTTAAAATAACCAACCTCTCTACAATTGAAACAAGTCCTAGTCGATGAGGGCTATTGAATAGAGATAGAAGGAAATGAGCCACCCTAGTCTAAATATCTAGACTGAGAACTTGTCGAACACTGGCCCCTACTATAACTATCAGTATTCTGTAGAGCTACCTAACTCCACCATCTTAGGATGTTCTACCACAGTCACAAAAGATGCCCCTGAAGCCACCAACTGCAACATGGCCAACTAAAGCAGAATACCTAAGCCTATAACAAAACATCTCACTCGCTCAACCTTAGTAAGGAGCAACGATGTTGCATAACACGATAAGGCGTGGAAGCGGGTCTCATACTGTGCAATCATAGAATTGCACTGACCAGTATTCTGAAACTCATCACGCTTGTACAATCGCAAGCTCAAAGGCACATACTTCTCTAAGAAGACCATGTAGAACCTAACTCAAGTCAATGGAGAAGTCCCTACGGGGAAGCAACAACATACGACCACTACCACAGCTTCGTGTCTCCTCTAAGATAAAGGGCCACAAAACTTACTCCGTTAGACTCAACAATACCCAAGGTATGCAACCTCTTATGGCTCCTCACAATGAACTCATATGCATCTTCCTCAGGGTGTCCAAAGAACTTAGGAGTCTTCATGTTTGAAAAGTGCTCTCAAATTATCCACTCATTGCGGGTCATGGTTGCCCCTCCAATAGGCTGGGGAACAAACTCTGGAGCATGAACCTCATCGATATGGGGCACTAACATCTTCGTTGGTTGAATACCTGGTATACAAAACTTTGGGGTCTGAGTCTGCCCCATATCCACACGAATCTGAGAAGCACCCGTAGTAGTAAGATGTGCGCCTATCTGAGCAAAACCATCGAGAACATTCAATAACCTGACTAGTATGTCCTATAGGACTGGCTCTACCTCTTCTTCTAGCATATCATCTTGATCGCATACTACTGGTGCGAGTGTTGGTGCCTCCTCTCTCGATGTGTCAATATGAGTCCTCACTATCTGTGAGAGAATAGAAACAAAAGTCAGATACCAATTTGACTCAACTTAGCATGAAAGGAATGAAGAAAGTGAAATTTCCTAAATGTCCCATAGCATCCCGAAGATAAGTACGGATGTGTCCGCACTGATCCGCGAAACTCTACTAGACATTGCACTTGTACTTAAGACCATTTAATAGATCTAATACCAACTTTGTCACGATCCCCTTTCAAGAATCATGGTGGCACCTATATAATCCCACCACGTGGGCAAACCACTCCCAAATCATTCACATAATAACATAAATAAGTGGAAGATACAAGATACTAAAACCTATGTTTGATAATATAAATGTAAAAATAGTCTAAACAACAAACGAACCCCTAAATATCTGGTCTATAAGTACGAGAGCACTATGATATGATATAAGTCTTAAATGGGAAACTAAGTTCCAAAACTGAATACATAGTCTCAAAATCTGTAAACATGTCTCTCAAATTTAAATAAAGATTGTGATAGAGATGGAGCATCCAAGGGTATGTTGGAGATAGCATCCTCACCCTGCAAGCTGGGAGTCAACTGTTTGAACTCAGCCATGTGGTCTCAAGCTATTCATCGGATTTGTATAGAAAGATGCAGGAAGTGTAGCATGAGTACACAACGTACCCCCGTAGACACCATAGGCCGACAACGATGGAAGGTACATAATTAGAGATAAACACCAAGTTGACACCATGTAATTCTATACTAATACGTTCAATAATCCAAGTAAGGTCATAAAGTCCACAGAATAATTCACAAAGTTCACATATTTAATTATCCCAAAGAAGTCCATAATTGCTTACGTTATTCATTTTCAAGCTCAACATTAACTCAAGTATCAAGTAGCAAGAGTAATCCTTTCATATCCGAAATTTAGTCAAGTCATCAACAGTCACTTTAAATACAAGTTCATCCACAAGTAATCAATGAAATGGCACATATATGAATGATATGAATGCTATGCATATGCCATATACCTTTATCAACCGTTATACAGCACATCAAGGTTTTATTATGATCCGTACACCCATGGGTGACCCAAAAAGTCCATCTACCCCACCGCTATGAAATAACTCATTGGATCATGGAGCGCAGCTCTTGGCTGTAATAATATCATGTTGCAAGCGTGCAACTCCGCTCCCCTTATACCAATATCATCTCAGTATTTCGATAATCTCATAAGTGTTCTTACCATTTTGGCATCTTAGGCCCATAACATATCTATACCACTCTCATATTAATACCACAGAACCATGAGTGTATAAATGCAAATGATAATATAAGGCAATATATCATGATACAATGAGATGCAACTAAATAAGAGATGAAATCTCACATGCTCTTATGAATTCAATACACATATACAATCCAAGTACATTTCTAGATATCATATCAAAAGCATGTGTGATAAGTAAACATATCAAGCAACTATGGTGACAAGGCCACATATGGTGACAAGCCCAAATAATCAGCAGTCGGAACCAACACGAGGCTGATTTCTCAAACCCCATCATCACAGTTCAACACGGGTACCCCCTCAAATATTCAGCACCACCGTTTGAGAAGGACCCGCAAACATGTCAATACCCCTCAAAAATTATAACTAATTACGCACTTTTATAAAAGTCTCAAAAAGCTAAATTATAGCCTACCTTGGGGCCGAATATGAGTGTTATGCGATCAAGCTTCGGTGACAGCCTTGCGCTTCCTCCTCTCCTCATGACGGTCGAATTCTATCCATGTATATACAATATTCGTTAATATAAATCTTACGCAACATACAATGATATAAACCATTCAAACAAGACATTAAAATATCGACCCAGGCCCACTTCACCAAGTCTCGAACTTTAATATCAAAAAATCATTAATATATTCTAGGTGATCATATCCTGAAGTTAATTGAAAAACTATACCCAATTGAACCCTCAATTAAACAATAATCAAAAAGCTCCAATTTGAAATCCTAGAAATTACTCCAATTGAAAATAGGTGTCTATATTTGAATAAAGCCTTATAACATGATTATAATCATATTCTTCACTATTCTCAGTAATATAAGCAAACTAATCCATAAATCCTTCATTAATCAATAAAATAACTCTCATATTCTCACAAAATGCATAACTCATCTTCCCCAACTTATATTCATACTATATCACCATTAATAAGAAACTTAGAAGCATAAACTTAATTCTCCAACGAAGAATCACTTACCCCAAGGATGAAATTTCTCTAAGACCTCTAGAAATGCTCTTTGGCGGCTCTAGGTTCAAGACTTGTTATTTGGTGAAAAGAATTCCGACCTAATGGAATAAATAGGACACATGAATAGTACTTCCACCCCAGCATAATCAACTCTGCTAGATCATACCCGCTGCAATGGAAAAAACCTTCACTGAGGCGGTGTCACTTAACACTTCAGCACTACGGCAAGTATGACTCCGCAGAAGCGGACTCGCCCCTGCGGACAGATCCTTCTCCATAGTGGAAACTCATAATATCCAAACTCTGGCTTTGTCAAGACAACCTCTCGCCTAATTATACATGCTGGAGCGGACACCAGACACCAGCCAAAGGGAAAATAGCCCAAATTCCAATCCAACACCCAAAACACTCCTGCGACCCCCCTCCCCCCGGACATAAACCAAATATGCTTATCTATTGTAAATAGTGCAATGAACTTGCTCATACCCTCATATTTCACATTTAACTGAACTAAGGCATACTTTTCTAAAAAATCATCCTGGAAAACCAAATAACCAAACTTTACAACTAAAGCCACAAAGCACATTCAATTGCATCGGGAAGTAAATCAATGACTCGACTAAGTCATAAATTTCCCTCCGGAACTACCAGAAGTGACGGAACCCTAAAATGAACCCATCTAGCCAAATAAGCAAATAAGGTTCTTTAGCTAAAAAACAACTAGACGGGTCATAATAGTGGGCTTAGATTCGATTTTGGGGTTAATCTCTGGGTTGTTTTAAAGGACTAAGTCCTTGTGTTTGTATGAGATTACTTATTAACGTAGAATCTATATGTTAGACTATGAGTTCTATGAGGCACTTCAAAAGGGCAAGGCCTATGTTAATGATTGAAGTTCGTGGCTCCTGCTCGGCTTCGAGGTAGGCTATGGATTATACTTTTTAGACTCCAATAAAATTATCTATTAGTTATAAATGTTCAGAGGTATTGGGAGTGTTTGGGGGTCCCACCTTAGCAATTTTTATGAATGCATAGTTGGGTACCGGTGTTGAATTATGTTGATGGGTGATTTGGGGAATCAGTCTTAGACTGGTTCTGACTATTATTATTTAGGCTTGTCGCCATTGTTGATAGACGTTGTATTTATTCATCACATTTCTTTCTATATGATAGACTAATTTACATGGAAATATATATCATTCAGTTTCTGAAAGCATGTGATATTCATCTCTTATACTTAATTGCATCTCATACATCTGGAATACTTTCCTTGTAAGTGTATTGTATTCATACACTCATGGTTCTGATAATATTGAAAGTGGAGTGGTATGGAAATGGTGTGGATCCAATGAGACCGGAAAGTTAGGGATATTTTATGAGATAGTTAGAAATATTGAGATGATGGAAATGATTGATATGACACCAAGGAGATCTTGGGCTCTAGTCAGATACATGTGTTAAATTGCAGCTGGCTAGAAGTAGTATATTGATGGAACGGGTCCCCCGTAGTTCACAGTTCATAGAATTTAAACGTGTGTATACCGGTTGTGAAAAGGTACATGACATATGCATTCATATCATACATTCATTTATACATTGATTACTTGTTGATTGGTAATGTGATTTGGACTGGTTATGTGAACTTGGGTGACTACATGATAAATGGATCTTCTTGATTAATTCCATAATACCTGGATTATTGGTTATTGAACTCTTATGTGAATAAGGTGACTTATATAATTCATTGAACTTCTTAGTATAGGGCTACTTGAGAGTTTAACTTGATGTTTATTTCTTATACATATCTTCCGTCATTTTTGGCCTATGATTCCTATGGGGGTACATTGTGTACTCACGCTACATTCTTTTTGGATGTAAATATAGTGTCATCTACCAGTTCAGGACTTCGTGGCTGAGTTTGAGTTGGAGGATTTCCTTTGTTCCGGGTGAGCATGCCTTTATTCAGCATGTCCTGGATACTCTTTCCTTTATTTATATCTTTACTTAAGTTTGAGAGACATTTTGACTTACTTTATCTTTTTAAAGCTCTTGTATTGTTGACAAGATCTTTTGGGGGTTGTAATAACTTATTAGCAGACTTGTTTTCCATATTTATGTTATGATGAGAGAATCTTTATAACTATTTTGTTATTTTCACCTACTGATGGGAAAAGTATAGGTGCCACCACAATGCCTGAAAGGGGTCATAATAGAGAGTTTGGAATTTCATCAACCTGGAACCACCAGTATTCACATGGTCAGAATCAAATGTGGACTCGCAGAATTTCTTGGATCAGATGCAATGGACTTTTCGGGTTATGCATTCCACCAATACTGAGTCGGTAGAGCTTGCTTCTTATAGATTGTGAGATGTGGTGACATGCTATGAGACCTAGGACCCCGTGCCCCACCAATAAGATAGAGAGAGATTTCTAAGGCTTTTCTGCAACAGTATTTGCCGATCGAGCTTTGCCTAGCCAGGCAAGACAGGTTTCTACATTTGTAGCAAGGTAATATGAGCATACGAAATACAGTTTGCAATTTAATTCCTTGGCTAGATATGTTCCTACGATTGTGGCTGAGATGAGCTTCCAGGTACATCGATTTGTTAATGGTTTGGGCCGCACTTGGTTAATGAGTGTACTATAGCTTCTTTGAATCTAAATATGGATATTTCTTGTATCTAGGCTTATGCACTGAATTTGGAGAACCGTAAGAGACAAAAGAAAGCTGATCGAGAGCATGATTGGGCAGCATAACAGGGTCTGGTCTGCAGAGGAGTTCAAAGGTGGGTTCAGGCCACAGTTTTCTAGGCATACATCCTATCCAGCATCTAGTGTACCATCCCAGTTCTAAGGAAAACATCGTGACCGGTCTACTTATTCGGGTCAGGGTCAGAGTTCCCAGACATCATTCTCACAGATGTTCCAAGATCGTAAGCTATATGCTAAGTTTTCAAAATGTGAGTTCTGGTGGAATTCGATGGCCTTCCTCGGGCATATAGTATCAGAAGAAGGCATCAAAGTTGATAGTCAGAAGATCAAGGCGGTGAAGAATTGGCCGAGGCCCACAACCCCTACTGAGATACATAGTTTCTTAAGCTTGGATGGTTTTTATCGGAGGTTTGTAGAAAATTTCTCTTCTATTGCCACTCCATTGATGAAGTTGACTCATAAGGTGGCTAAGTTTCAATGGTCAGATGCTTGTGAGAATAGTTTTCAAGAGTTGAGAGGTAAATTAACATCAACACCCATTTTGTCGCTTCCAGAAGGTTCAGAAGGTTATGTTGCTTATTATGATGCCTCTAGAGTCGGTTTGGGCAGTGTTCTAATATAGCACGACAAGGTTATAACATATGATTCAAGGCAGCTGAGGAAACACAAGCAGAATTACCAGACTTATGATATTGAGTTGGCAACCATTATATTTGCCCTATAGATATGGTGTCACTATCTATATGGGGTTCATGACAATTTGTTTATAAATTATAAGAGCTTACAATGTATATTCTGATAGAAAGAGTTGAACCCGAGGCAAAGGAGATGGCTATAGTTTCTGAAGGATTACGATGTAAATATCTTATATCATCTAGACAAAGCAAATGTTCTAACCGATGCGTTGAGTCGTAAGTCCATTGGCAGCCCGAGGCATGTGGAAGTTGATATGTTAGAGATGGCCAAAGATTTATATCGATTAGCTAGCTTGAGTGTGATTGCTTGATTCAGATGACAGATGTTCTATAATTCAGAATGTCGCATAATCATCATTATTAACTAAAGTAAAGGAAAAACAATTCGATGATCCAGAGTTTGTTAGAATAAGAGAAGGGATTCCCGTTCAGAAGAAGCAGTTGTTTGAGGTTTTCGAACGGGGTTCTTAAATATAAGGGTCGGTTATGTGTACCTGATGTTGGGGGACTCTAAGGGACAATTATGGCAGAGATTCGCCACTCCGTGTATTTTATCCATCCTGGTTCTACTATGATGTACCATGACGTTCAATAGATTTACTGGTAGAATGATATGAAGAAGAATATTGCAGAGTTTTATTGGTACAATGTCCAAATTGCCAACAGGTTAAGGTTGAACATCAAAAACATGTAAGGTTGCTTCAGAATATAGAGATTCCAACATAAAAATGGGAGGAAATCAATATATATTTCATTATAGGGTTACCTAGCTCTCATCAGAAATTTGATTCCATCTGAGTTATTATTGATAGGCTTACAAAGTCAGCCCATTTTCTACATGTCAGAACTACCTACTCATCTGAGGATTCTGCCAATTTATATGTCAAGGAGATAGTTCGACTTCACGGAGTTCCGGTTTTTATTATATCCGACAGAGGTGCCAAGTTTATAGCCAACTTCTGGAGTACCTTCTAGAAAGATTTAGGAACACATGTTAATCTCAGTACAACTTTCCATTTAGAAATAGACAGACAGATCGAGTACACCATTCATACGCTCAAGGATATGCTACGAGCATGTATCTTGGATTTCAAAGGAAATTGGGAAGATCATTTGTTGCTTATTGAATTTACCAATAATAACAGCTACCACTCCAATATCAAGATGGCACCATATGGAGCCATGTATGGGCAGAAATGTAGGTCTCTGATTGGCTAGTTCAAAGTGGGTGAAACAAAGTTATTAGGACCTGATTTGGTACAGCAAGCAGTATAGAAGGTGAAGTTGATTCAGGAGCGATTGTTGACTGCCCAAAGTCAGCAAAAGTCCTATTCTGATAATCGACGCAGAGACCTAGTGTTTGCTATTGGAGATTGGGTATTCTTGAAGGTATCTCATATGAAAGGCGTGATGAGGTTCGACAAAAAGGTTAAGTTTAGACCTAGGTACATCAGACCATATAAGATTGTTCAGATAATCGGCCAAGTAGCTTAAAAACTTCAATTACCCCCAGAATTGGAAGCAGTTCATCCAGTATTCCATGTATATATGCTTTGGAAATGCTTAGGTGATCCCTCTCGTATTACCCCTATAGAGGATGTCCAGGTCACAAAGGACTTATCATAGAAAGAAATTCCTACCACCATCTTAGATCATCAGGTTCGTAAGTTATGTAACAAGGAAGTAGCTTCGGTTAAATTACTACGGAGGAATAATAATGTGGAAAAATGACATGGTAGGTTGAGGAGGACATGAAGTCCAAATACCCCCATTTGTTTCAGACTACAGGTTTATATCGACACTCGTGCTATACGATATTTCTATTTCTATCCTATCCATCAAGCTTATCTTATATATATCTTGTTAGGCTATGTTGTTGAGACAGATGTGACAGATGCAGCCCAGACTTAGGCAACTGTCAGTTGAGGTGAGTTATGTCTAACCCTTTTTGATTTCTGGATAGATAGATGGTCGTGTGGGCCGATATTATGTTATGTTTTTTGTCCCTGTGTGGCATTGGATATGTATTTTGGCTGCTTGACAGGTTTTGGATAGTCCTATTTACAAAGGAAACTCTACTAAAAGTTTTAGAAATCCTGATAGTTAGAATTTTTCCTCTACATTTGAGGATGAATGTTCTTAAGGGGGAAGGATGTTACACCTCGTGTTTTCATACGTCATAGTGAACATAACATTGCCAACATAAGCTAAGAGATGGTAAGACCTATCCAAGAGGTTTATAAAGGTTGACAAAGATGTTGAGTAAGTTTCAGAAGGATTTAAGGCATATTATATCAACGGAAGTGAGGTTCGACGAATGTTCGACAAGGCATCGCTGCTCGGAGTGATCTGCAAACTGCAGAACATGGACTTTGAATCAGAGACCAGGTCTGTGAGACACAAATTGATAGAAAAATGTCACAGAATCTTTTTGATGTTCTGGGCAATTCTGCAACCTGATCTGCGGCTTGCAGACCTATTTTTCGATCCGCAGTTTGCACCGTAGATTAGGGTAAGTGCAAATTTATCCTCTTCCTATATAAGGCTCTATTTCGACCTTAAGCTCATTGTACTTCAATTTTCCAACCATAACAACTCTTAAACTCTCTCTAAGAAGCCTTATATGATTTAAGGTGAAATCAAATACAAACTACGCAAATCTGACGTGGAAAATCCCGTGATCATGGTTAGATCATCTTCTTCTTTGTTGTGTCAACTTTGAAGAATACTTGGCAGTGAAGTAACTCTTGTTTTGGAGTGTTTCTAGAGTGAAAAGTAAGTTTTACCTCCTTCCTATTATTAATGTTTTATAACTGATTAGAATGTGATTGTTGAAGAAATCTCATGTGATAAGTTCTCTTGAACCTTGAGAGCTAGGTATGCTATTGTTGGACTGTTTTATGTGGTGTGAGAGTATGATATGAAGTTCTTAAGTTATGGATTAAGGTGTGGAGATGTGGAAGAGTAGTAGAGAAGGTTGTTGTGATGATACATCTATAGATTAAGCTATAAAATATCTTACAAACGATATGCGCACAAGGTGTTCGGTAAAATGTCTAAATGAACTTTTATAAGCTATGAATCTGTTATTGATACAAATTGTTCGCATAAGGTAGATAATCGCTCGTAGGACGTACAAGGGCTGATGGGATCCATATAACCACAACGACGAGGTATGTAGGGCTTACTTTTCTCCATTTTCGGCATGATCGATTTAATAATGACAATTACAAATTCATCCCAATAAAGGCTCTATTCTTATTCGTTAAAAGGATTACTTGTACTCTTTTCCATCAACTGATTATTGTACCTTATCTCTCCCTCACCAAAATATGTTTTGCCCTCGATAGTATCACATTTATGTTGATGAAACAAGGTTCATTGATGTCCTTCCAAGAAATAAATAATAGTAAGTTTTATCATTTCTTATTGATTCATATGGAATGGAAAGGTAAAATGTGATCCGCATAAGGATAGTCGGAAGTGTAACGACCTTACATCACTTCGATGGGATTGGTGAGTATGACATGTTCTTCATATGGTCTTTATAAGTATATGTTATGTAAGTATATTGCCCATAAAGGCCTATGGCATTATATACACAACTTATACAGATATGGTATTGATAATAATAACATTGCCCACAGAGGCCTACAGTGTTATATATGCGATATACTATATAGAGGATATTTCCCACAGGTCTACAGCGTTATATACGCGATTATATCACATTTACATACATCTTGATACATAGTGACACTTTTGAGTTTCAAGTGGCATCTCTTGGTTCCCTCACTTAATGTTGTTTTTACTTATGTTTATTTATGCCTTACATATTCGGTACATTCTTTCTTACTGATGTCCCCCTGCTGGGGCGCTGTATTTCATGCACATAGGTGCAGGTAGATAGACAAACGCACCTCCTCAGTAGGTTGCTCAGCTCAGCAGTTGGTCATCGCACTCCTCTTCATTTGGAGTTGCAATCTAGAGAGTGGTAGGCTATACTACTTATGGTTATAGATATTTTGGGTATGGCGGGGCCCTGTCCCGACCTGATGACTTATTATAGTACTCAAAGAGGATTGCAGACTGATGGTTATTGTATAGTTATTTCTACGACCTTACCGGCCTTCTTGTCGGTTGTCGGTACTCTTGTTAGGGCCTTGTTGGTCCCGTTATATATACATATGTTGTTTAGTTGTCTTATATTACAGGTTGTCCTATTCAGACTTCGATTGTATTGTCATTCCTAAGGCCTTGTCGGTCCTGACGGTTATGTAAATAGGTTATGATATATAGGTGGACATACTGTGACACTTTAGTCGGCCATGACATTATATATGTACATTTAGTTATATATATCATACATTTAGTTATATGTGAAAGAGAATAATCCCTTGATTATTTTCATTAATGAAATTGGTTTATATACATGATATACAATAGTAAACCTAGCCTATAATTACGGAAATTAAATATATATTTTCCTAATACAAAAGATTACTACCATAACTACATATGTACAAGATCTCTAATAATATCACAGAAATATATGGTGTATATTCTATTACACCTCCGCAGTCATAGCGGACGGTCGTCAAATGCTGAGACTATCCCTAAAATCTTCAAACAGAACTAAGGGAAGGCCCTTAGTAAAAGTGTCAGCAATTTGATACCTTGAGGGGACATGCAAGACACATACTTATCCACAAGCTACCTTTTCACGAACAAAGTAAATATCAATCTAGATATGTTTAGTGCGTTGATATTGGACAGGATTCCAAGAGAGATATATCGCACTAACATTATCACAGTAGACCATGGTAGCTTTCCGAATAGGGAAATAAAGTTCTAAGAGGAGGTTACGCAACCAGCATGACTCAGACACCACATTGGCTACCCCTCGATATTCGACCTCCACGCAAGAACGTGAAAAAGTAGTCTGCCGTTTAGCCGACCAAGAGACCAAGTTATCACCAAGAAATATACAATAACCAGATGTCGAACGCCTGGTATCTGGACATCCACCCCAATCAGCATTTGTATAAGACATAAGAGTAGATAGTGATGATGGATATAAGTGTAAACCATAATCAAGAGTGCCCTTAATGTAACGCATAATGCGTTTGAGATCGCGCATGTGTTCATCCCTCAGATCATGCATAAATAAACACACATGTTGCACTGTATAAGTAATATCAGGCCTCGTGAATGTAACATACTAAAAATCCCCCGCAAGACTACGCTAGTAGGAGGGATCCTCGTAAGGTGTGCTAAAAGTAGCACTCAGCTTCGGTTTAGTGTCAATCGGAGTAGGAGATGACTTACAGGATGACATACCAGCCCGTTCAATAATCTCTGCTACATACTTCCTCTAGGACAAAAATAGACCACCTGCATAACGAGTTACATCTATACCTAAAAAAAATACCTCAAAGGCCCCAAGTCTTTCATAGAAAATTTGAAGCTAAGAAGAGATATGATAAACTTGCGTAGTTTATCAGAGGAGGCAGTCAATATAATATCATCCACATATAACAGAATGTATGTAAGAGAAGTATCGCGATGGTAGATGAACAGAGAATGATCTGACCTGCAGTGAGAAAACCCAATAATAGACACATAATCTACAAACCTTTTGTACTAGGCTCGAGGAGCCTGTTTGAGCCCATATAAGGACTTATTCTGCAAGCACACATGGTTAGGATGATCGGGGTCCCTGAAACCCAAGGGCTGATGCATGTAAATAATTTCCTTGAGTTTGTCATGTAAGAACGCATTTTTCACATCCAGGTAATGAATGGGCCATGATTTTGAGAGAGCTAGACTGAGAACAGTGCAAATAGTTGCCGGTTTGACCACCGGACTAAATGTCTCTCCACAATCCATGCCAACCTGTTGAGTTTTTTCATCACCTACAAGATGGGCCTTATGCCTCTCAAAACAACCATCAGATTTTTCCTTATGAGCAAAAATCTACATAGAACGAATTACAGTGACACCAGGCGGACGGGGTACCAACTCTCACGTCTAATTTTCAATAAGAGGATTATATTCATCATCCATGGCCATTTTTCAATTCGGGTTATGAAGGGTAGACATAGGGTTACATGGTAGGGGGATTTAGTACCATTAGAGTTGAGATTAAAATGTCATTTTTGTCTAAAAATACCCTGTTGACTATGAGTAATGGTCCCTTGTCCCAGAATAAAAGTGAGTTGGATATAAGTTGGGAGAACCTAAGTTGGGTGATGGTTGGACTGGGTTGGGCCAGCAAGCAGTGGACCTATTGGCCAAAGTGGCGATGATGCTAGAACTTAGCCAGCAGGCAGTGGGCCTGCTGGTGGATTGGGATGACGAAGGGAGTTTGGGCCAGCAGACATTGGGCATGTGGGCAGATTTGGAGCACGGGAGCTTTCTAGGCCAGCAGGCAATGGGCCTGCCGGTGTTTGCTGGTTCGGATGCCGAGGTGTGGGCTGAATCAAATGGTGGACCACATACGGGGAGAGCCCATCGTCCAAAAAGGAATAAGAATTGGACACAAATTATGCAAAGTAGCAAACGGAAATTGGGTTTCATCAAAAATGACATGGCGACTAATTATGATCTTATTAGAAGATAAATCATAACATTTGTAACCACGATGATTAGATGGATAATCTAGAAACACACAAGCGGTAGAGCGGGCTTGAAGTTTGTTTATTGTAGTGGATGGGAGGAGAGGATAGCATAAACACCCAAACACCCTAAGATGAGAATACGAATGATCTTTATGATAAAGAATTTTGAGGGGAGATTGGTATGCTAATCCCTTGCTAGGGAGTATGTTAAGAAGGTAAGTAGCCATTTGTAATACATGATGCCAATATGAATGTGGTAATGAAGTATGGTCTAGTATTATCCAAACAATATTATTAATGGTGCAGATTTTTCTTTAGACTTTCCCATTTTGGGAGGACGTATGTGTATAATAAAACCGAAAAGATATACAATTAACCTTACAAAATTCTCTAAATGTCCCATTATCAAATTTCCTTCCATTATCGCATTGAATGTTCTTAATTTCCCGTTCAAATTGGGTATGGATGAATGCTCTAAATGATATGAATGTGGAATAAACTTGAGTCTTTTTAGATAACGGAAATGTCCATAAAAATTAGAATAATCATCCAAAATAACACATAATAACCATGGACCAAAGAGCTCAAAATGGGAGATGTTCACAAATCACTATGAATAATATCAAATGACAACAAAGTACTAGAATTGGAGGCAACAAATGGAAATTTAACATGTTTCCCAATCGAACAAGAAGGAAAAATATTAGTACTACGCGTACTATTACACTCAATAAATTTATTATTTTTAAGGGAGGAAAGAATAGACGCTCCCGGATGACCCAAATGCGCATGCACTAAAGAAGGTGCTAAAACAACAAAAGTTGATGGTGTGGCTTGTTTAGTGGTGGTGGTGGTAGTGATGAGATAGAGCTCACCCTGACTATAACATCTCATTAGAGTTATCTCCATCGAGAAATCTTTCACAGAAAATCAAAACGGGTCAAAGTCAATAGAAACTCAGTTATCAGTTGTAAATTTCCGAACAGACACCAAATTTTTAATTAAGTGAGGAGCATGAAGGACAATTTTTAAAGCTAAAGGTGGGTTCAGAGGAGACAAATTTGTGTGACCATAACCATGAATTGGAATTCAATTACCATTACCAATAATTATGCCATGATTTTTGCACAAATTGAAATAAGACGAGAGATTATCTGGCGCGGATGTCATATGAGAAGTAGCACTAGTGTCCATGTACCAATTTGCATCCGGAGGATTTAACCCAAGTGTATGCATCGCTGCCTAGATATCCGTATAGGTCGGGTCTGCTATTGGGCCCGCAGCAGCTAAGGCTTGTTGTGGCCGAGGCCCAAGCTGTTGCCCCAGGCCTGGTTCTATAGAAACGGATGTTGCTGGTGATTATTGTGCATGGACCAATATTTGATTGGACTGGGGCAATAAGGAATGGGCCACTACCCACTGCCCAGCCCCACAACCACTGTCCACTAGCCCAAGGTTGCTGCCAGTGGTGCTGCGACCTAGGCCCTTGCTGGCCGCCACCTCATCTGCCGCTGTCGCCGCTGTTTTTGCCGCCATTTTTTCAATTTTGGCCCATTTTGCCACCACCATTGTTGCGGTTTTGGATAGAATTGTATAAGAAGGAGTGAGGGTCATCGATGTCGTGTAGCATGGATATCATCTTGGCAGAATGTGTTCTAGTTACAACCTCTTTAGCTAACCCTTCTTCTTCGAGGGTGAGTATGGAGCGTTCTTGATATAACGGCGGGAGAGGATTGCTTTGACGAATGAGAATGTCAACCACATTGTATGCCTCGGAGAGGCCCGCAACCATCTGAAGAATAAGACGATCATTCGTGACCTGGGTGCCAATATTTTTGAGTTGATCTGACAACTCATTGAGTTGTTGGAAATAGGCAGAGGCATTCGGAAAATGCTCTATAGTTGTGTGAGAAAATGCTTGCTCAAGGGTTACGGCATGAGAGTTTTTGTTATCTTGGAATATATCACGCAACCTATTCCAAGCCTTCATTGTCGTGGCGTCAGGTTCGATGATTGTCTGTAAGAGGTTCGTAGAGATGGTGGAATAAATTCATTGGATGACCGTAGCATCAAGAGTTTTCCACAACTCTATTTTATCATCGATGGAAGGCACCTTCTCCTTGACTTTTTTCGGTTTGACGATGTGATGGAGGACTCGATGAGACCTAGCATGAATTTTAAATAGTTCTGCCCACGTCGCGTATTGGACGTTCTCCATTTCAAGGACGATAGGGATGTTGTTTTTTATATTGGAGACTGCAAGAGCAGGATGGAAGGTGTTCTTTGTGTTAGACATGATGTAGGAAGAAAGAGGAATATTTGGGCGACCGGAGGGATTTCTCCGGTGGAGAAGGACGGCGGAAGGGTGGGATGCCGAGGAAGAGACCCAGCGGCGGAAGCTTAGGGTTTAGGAAAAAAATCCCTAGACTACTGATACCATGAAAGAGAGATTATTTTCATTAATGAAATTGGTTTATATATATGATATACAGTAGTAAACCTAGTCTATAATTATGGAAATTAGATATACATTTTCATAATACAAAAGATTACTACCATAATTATAGATGTACAAGATCTCTGATAATATCACATGAATATACGGTGTATATTCTATAAATATGTACACGTACTATGATTTCCAGACTTAGTGTATCACATACAATTATCCTCGGGCTCACTTTTGAGTTATGTAATACATCCTTGGCCACTGCCTAAACAAAATTTACTTGAGATTTGAGTTGCCTCATTATGTATCTCTCAGTCTTTCGTAATATCTAGTCTTAGTTTATGTATGTATCGTTTACTTTGAGCCTTAAGACAAACACACTGCATATATAGTTTGTTGAAGGTCTGTTTCTTTAGTCTGGCACGTGCTTAGTTTCTGTTGAATTCTTCAATTTTGCTTGGCTCTCATCCGGGTGTTGTAAAGTGTACACTAGTATCCTTATCTTTCCTCTGAATCATCATTTCCCACATTTGGCATACATAACTTTGAAAAGCTTAACGTTGTCAATTTTTAATAATTTCCATCTCTAAAAGATTTTATCTTACTGCTGCAACCTTGAGATTATGCCTTTTTGTGCTCCTCGTACCTTAATGCACCGTTCATGCACGTCGGTGGGTTTACCTATATTATTTCATAGATAGAAATTTAGTTTTCCCCATGAATGTTTCAGCTAAGCTAGCTTCTGCTAACCCACCTGTAGCCTTTCCTTACCATTGCTTGTAATCTTTTATTTAAGGTCAATAGAATAAAGAACACGAGGGTTCCTTATAACATTTTTCCATGGTCAATAGAATTTCTTATCTAGGTTCTCGCTTTGCGGACCAATAAAAGGAGTAGTCAACTTTCCTTTTAATTAAGGATGTATATTTTTGTGACGTGGAACACCAAAAATCAATTTCAATTGACGACTCCATTAATATAAGAAATTATTTTTCAAAATATAGTCACTTTAGCTATAAAAAAAACTCTTTAACCTTTTATTTTTTTTTAAATAAATGCTTGTTAGAGGGGAATTCAAAAAGGGGTGCGTCAATAATTGATTGATTGATGAAATTTCTTGAAGTATTTCATTTTTAATATTCTCTTCAATAAACAAGAGATGCCTAGAGTAAAATGGTAGTCGTACTTTTATTATCATAAATCATGTAGAACACGTTAGCACTTAATTTCTAAAAATTACTTTTTTAATACGGAAAAGGGTTAAAACTATCCTTAAACTATGCGAAATTGAAAAAAATTGTTCTCCGTCAATAGTTTGGTCCAAAAATGTTCTTAAATTATGCAAAATTGAACAAAAATGCCTCTAGTGTTACTTAATTGGGTCAAAAATACCTTTTTCATAATAAAAATAGGAAGTTTTTTTATTTATTAATCTTCTCCGAATTAAAGTTGGATAAGCATTTGCTGGTGTAATTACAACAATCATAATGTTATAAAATATGAAAATTTGTTACATAGCTTCAAATCACAAATATCTATAGGATATCGTCAATGGGGTTATTGTTGAGCCTTTTTTTCATTTTAACTTTAAAACCAAGAATTATATCAGCAAATGCTTATACTACTTCAATTTGGAAAAGATTAAAAAATAAAGATATTTTCTATTTTATTTGGTTTTTAAATCGTTATCTGAATGAAAATTAACAATGAGGTTAATCTTTTATATATGACTCATATTATCAGTTAAGAAAGTAAATGAAGTAAAACAAATGTTGATAAAACAAGATTAAGAAGAAAAAAATTACTTTCCATTTTTTTATTTGTTAAAGGGATTTTAAAAGAAAACAAACAAGAAAAGGGTTCTTTAAAAATAATGTTTATTAAAAAATTGAATTTCTTAATCTTTTCCAAATTGATACCTTAGATTATGAAATACTCTCTCAATCCTGAAAAAATAGTAGAGTTCAGAGTATGAGGGTCAACTTAATTGAATTTTAATGTTACACTTAATTAATTGTCGATTTCTTACAAAATTTAACATACTTAATAACTTTACATACTTAGAAATTATTACATAAGAAGTACTAGATTCAAAAATAGAAAAAGAAGCATTATATATCACAGTTTAATAGTAGTAGCTAGTAAAGGTATATGTTTAAAAAGATGTCCAAAACAATATAGTAGAGAGAGAATATTAATTAGCTTCCCAAATAGTAACCGTGTCATTCTATTTTAGAATTAATTGAGAGTAAAGGCTTATATTTTACTCAAAAAATGTGTAAAACAGACTGGAAATGTGAACATAAATATTCAATGACTTGGCTATAAAGAAAATAGAACTTACCATATTTGGAAGGGTTATCAATTCTTTCAGTAAAGAGTTTGTAAAGATCAAATAATGTATAGTTGAATCATGTTAAATTCTTCTGTAATTGTGTGAGATTTTGGGGAAGTGCATTGATGTTTATCTCCAGTAGTGCACTCAGTCATGCAGTCGCCACTTTTACCTCCTAATTTAGCATTAAATATCCAATGTAAATATGATAAATTTTCTCCCTCCTTTATTGTAAATTTCCTGTTACAAATTAAAATAATAAATGTTAATCAAAGTTTATCAAATAAAAATATTGAATCAGAAATTTGTAATAGAATTAAGCAACTGCCATCTTAAGGGTGCTCTAAAGGTAAACATAATAAGCATATTAAATTATAATGTTAGAATACTAGTTAATAAAATAATATTTTACCCGTTTAATAGTTGTAAAATTACCCAATATCATATCTGAAAATTGTTCCTTAGGAATTGAAAACTTAGGATTGGTAAGGTAAGAGAAAGCGTAATCATTACTTCTAGTGCTAAACATGTATACAACGTCAATGAGGAGTTGTTGAGACTGTTGTTTCCCTAACTTATTTTCCAATAATTGAACCACTTACATTGAAATGTGTCAACTGCGTGAAGATCTATAACCTGCAAAATACTCTTGTTAATTAGTATTATTACATTTTAAACAAAAATTAGCGTAATCTATATAAAACAGGATTTTCTAATGAATAAAAGATGCTGAAAAGAAAAGAATATAATATAAAAGATATTCTAATATGGAAAAAGAATGTTACTTTGAAAAGAAAAGAATAGTTACTTACAATACCACGATTTGTTTCTAATAAACAACCTGAGCCAGTCGAAGCAAAGTTTAACCCATGAAGAAATTTATCGGTCCCAATTTCAAAATTGAGTAAAGGGTCAAAAATATCCCTATACTTTCCGTGAAAATGGAAGTCATTACTGTTGGGCTTTCATTTGGTATGGGTTAATTTTGTTTAGTGGATCGCGGATTGGGTTAAAAGAGGGAATGTATAATTTCAATTGAAATCGGATTATGATTTGAGGTTTTTTTAGAAACTTTGCTAACATGAGGGGTATTGTTGTCCCCAACTTATAACCGGAGGGGTGGATTTGGTCCTAACATGTAATGGAGGATAAAATTAGCCAATTTATGAAAGTAGGGTGATATTTTTTACCCTTTTCCCTTCAAAATATGCCGAAATTAATGGCAAGTTAGCAGATTCCGCTAGAAAAAAAACTTCAAAAATTAGTTCATAACAATTAATTAGAAATACAAGATATAGATTTAAAAAATGTCGAGAATTGAGTGGTAGCTCATCAATAAATAAAAAATAGTGTAACTTATCTCGTTACCAATAAAATCGGGTATGAGGCTCACAAGGTCTACCATTCTCGGTCAATACATCTAATTTCACTGGTCAAGAGAAAAGCAAAGAAAAGCAAACAACATACATGAAACAAGTTTGTACTGAAAGCCATAATAAATTGTTTGTGATGATAACGAGTTAACGACTGCTTGGCTTCCCTTTTATACTAAAAATTATTTTCTTTTATAGTTAAAATTTTAACATCAAAAACATATTCTGAATGTCAAGATCTACCTAAGACATAATCCGATCCTATATTAAATGTTAGGTTAGAAATGTCTAAATTTTCATTATAATTCCATATGTAGTTTTTTGTAGGTAAAACTGGAAGTTGAGCATTGGCTTAAATGAACGTTAGAATCTTAGCCTTGAAGCAATTGATTTCACCCAAAAATGAGCTCTAGAACTTGAGTTATGTGAAAATAGAGTCTAAAATCGAAGTTGAGACTTAAATCACTGTTCTTCCCGACCTTCTTCGCGCCATGCCTCGCGATCGCGGCCCTGACCCGGCCCAAACATCACGAACACCACAATGGCATCATGATTTCGATTCCTAGGCATGGCCTGGCCTAGCCGCCTTTCCCCCTTTGCGAATGCGACATAGTTCTCGCGATCGTGTTGACCGCCTTGGTCAAGTCACACGATCACGGTCCCTCCCTCACGAACGCAGAAAAAAAACTAACAACTGAACACCAGAAAATTCTAGTGTTTCCCGAATTTGAATTTGACACCCGAAACACACTCGAGACCCTATGGACACAAACCATGTATGCATTTCAGTATCATATAAATTGAAAGAAATTTCATTAAAAATGCTCTCTAGAATAGCCTAAACCCTAATCACTGCCGGCATAGATGGCCAACTCGACTGGCGGACAACCACTGCCTAACTCTTTTCATAGTCTAGCATTTTCAAACTCCCCACCACTTATTCCAAACACCACTATATTGACTGCCAATCCTAAATCACATACCAATAACCACGAACCTATCAGTTTGCTGGCAATAATAACTTACCTTCATCATCAAATAACCCTATACTTTTGCAGAATTCCAAATATGCAAATCTATTGAAGCCTACTGATACTGCAGAGATACCATAATTGGTGCCTCCTAACTCAATGGTATAAATTTATGGGGAACCACATATGACATGAAAATCATCGTAGGTCAAAAATTAATCATACAAGAAAATTTACAATATGCTATATTGGGTAAGTTTCTTATGATATAATTGACATTAAAGAACTAAAGAATGCGATTCCCGATCAATGCTTTATAAAAGAGACTGAAAGAAATAATCTCCTTGATTATTTTCATTAATTGAATAGGTATATATACAAGTTACAAAATAGGAGAATCCTATTCCTATTCTATTCCTAAAATCTTATTTTACCATAATTCTAACTCTACAATTATGGTAGTGTATAATCCTACTTTAGGTAACAAATACATTACAATATACTACACATATATTTTCCAAATATACAATATTCTCATGTCCAAAATTAAACAAACCGAGAGCGCCAATATGGGCAGATTTCGTGCACCAATATGGGCAGATTTCGTGACATTGAATAAGGCAATATACACATGTATATTGTGTGTATATTTCCTTATTTAACACACACCCGCAATCATAGCGGGCGGTCTTCGAACGCTGAGACTGTCCCTAAAATCTTCAAAGAGTACCGAGGGAAGACCCTTTGTAAAGATATCTGCAACTTGATATCTTGACGGGACATGACATCTGGCGTACCGCCTCGAGCAACCTTTTCACGGACAAAGTGAATGTCCATTTCGATATGCTTAGTGCGTTGGTGCTGAACCGGATTATCTGAGAGGTAGATGGCACAAACATTATCACAATATACCAAGGTTGCCTTCTGAATGGGGCAATCAAGCTCTAAAAGCAAGTTACGTAACCAACATGATTCTGAGACCACATTAGCTACCCCTCGATATTCTGCCTCTGCACTTGAGCGGCATAGAGTCGTCTGATGCTTCGCAGACCAGGAGACCAAGTTGTTGTCAAGGAACATACAATATCCTGACGTAGATCCTCTGGTGTCCGGACAACCACCCCAATCTGCATCTGTGTACGAGACAAGTGTGGATGTAGATGAAGGATACAAGTGCAACCCATAGTCCAGTGTCCCCTGAATATACCAAATGATGTGTTTGATTACATTCATGTGCTCAACTCTGGGATCATGCATGAATAAACACACCTGCTGAACAGCATACGTAATATCTGGTCTGGTAAATGTAAGATACTGGAGGGCCCCTGCAAGACTGGGTTTTGCATCAACTAGAGTGGAAGTGAACTTACAGAATGATATCCCAGCCCTCTCTATAATCTCAGCAGCATACTTTCGTTGAGACAAAAACAAACCACCTGAATGACGCTTGACGACAATCCCCAAAAAATAACTCAAGGGCCCTAAGTCTTTTATAGCAAACTCAGAACTGAGCATGGCCATGATAGACTGGAGCAAAGCATCGGAAGAGGCAGTCAAGATGATATCATCCACATACAACAGAATGTAGGCCAAGAACGAACCACGGCGGTAGATGAACAAGGAATTATTTGACTTGCTGTGAGTGAACCCAATGGTCGAAACAAAGTCAGCAAATCTCGTATACCAGGCCCGTGGAGACTACTTAAGCCCATATAAAGACTTCTTCAACAAACAGACATGATGAGGACGGTTGGGATCCCTGAACCCCAACGGCTGATGCATATAGACTGTTTCTTTGAGATTCACATATAGGAAAGCATTCTTGACATCCAATTGATGAATAGGCCAAGTCTTTGAAAGAGCCAAGCTAAGCACAGTGCGAATGGTAGTTGGTTTGACCACCGGACTAAACGTCTCACCACAATATATCCCAACATACTGACTCTTACCATCACCCACAAGTCGCGCCTTATGTCGAGCAAATGACCCATCTGAAATTCTCCTTATGTGCAAAAATCCACATAGACCTGATAACATTAATACCATATGGATGGGGCACCAACTCCCACGTCTTATTATCAATAAGAGCATTATATTCATCAGTCATAGCAATTTTCCAATTAGGGTCATTTAATGCGGACACAAGATTGCGGGGCAAGGGGGATTTAGAGACATCAGAATGTAAATTAAAATGTCTTTTAGGTGTAAAAATACCCCGCTGACTACGAGTGACCGGTCTATGACTCGAGGAAGAATTGAGGGAATTTTGGGAATTTTCTGGGCTCGGGACGGATTGGCCAGCAGGCAGTGGGCCTGCTGGCCCAAATCGGTAGATTGAATCATTATCTGGACCAGTTCGAGGTGGGATGGATCGCCCAATTCTTGGGACTGATCCGATGCTTCAGGCCCTGCACGCTGCTTTGGCTGGCGATGCGATGGAGTGCCGTGGCGATGGGCATTTGGAGGATTTTGGGTGCGGGACATGTCCGAAAAATTATGAGTAATATATGGAGATATACCATCATCCAAAAAATTATACCACCTAGGCTCGGGAGTATGATCTTTCGTAAAAGGAAATTGGGTTTCATCAAAAATGACATGGGGATTAATTATGATTTTCTGGGAAGATAAATCAAAACATTTATAACCACGATGGTTAGACGGATAACCCAAAAATACACACGGGGTAGACCGAGCCTGAAGTTTGTTAATTATGGTGGATGGGAATAACGGATAACACAAGCACACAAAAATCCGAAGATGAGAATAAGAAGGGTTCTTATTATATAAGATTTGGAGGGGGGAGGAATATGTCAGACCTTTGGACGGAATTATGTTTAGGAGATATGTTGCCATTTGCAGAGCATGATGCCAAAAATACGGGGGTACGGAAGCATGAAGTAAGAGAGTGCGGACAATGTTATTTATGGAATGAATTTTGCGTTCGGCTTTCCCATTTTGAGATAATGTATGAGGGCACGAAAACCAAAAATTTATCCCATTATTATCACAGAACTCCCGAAACACCCTATTATCATACTCTTTCCCATTATCACACTGAATATTTTTTATTTCTCTTTCGAGTTGTGTTCTAATGAATGCTCTAAATTTTATGAAGTTAGAAAACACTTGAGATTTATTAGCAATTGGAAACGTCCACAAAAATTTAGAATAATCATCCAGAAACAAAACATAATATCGATGACCTAATGAACTTAGAACATAAGACGTCCATACATCGCTATAAATAATATCAAAAGGCGGTGAAGTATGAGAATTTGAGTCCACAAATGGCAACTTAACAATTTTTCCTAACGAACAAGATTGACAAATTTGAGTACGACTCGTACCCTTATAAGAAATAAAGCTATTTTTATCTAAAACTGATAAAATAGACGATCTCGGATGTCCAAGGCGAGCATGCCACATGGAAGGAGAAATGGCTGCAAAAACTGACGGCAAGGCTTGACTCGATGGACTGAAACCAGGCATGATAGGATAAAGGTCCCCCCTACTATCACACCTCATGAGATGACTCCCCGTCTTGAAATCCTTCACAGAGAAACCAAAAAGATCAAATTCAACAGAAACTGAATTGTCAGTGGTGAATTTTTTGATAGACACTAAATTTTTAATCAATTTAGGGGCATGTAAAGTATTTTTCAAGATAAGAGGTGGATTGGGGGGAGACAAGGTTTTCTGACCATAACCCTGAATTGGAATAGAGTTGTCATTACCAATAATTATACCCAGAGGGGTGCTCAAATTGGAATAAGATGAGAGAGTACCTGATTCGGAAGTCATGTTAGTAGTGGCACCGGTGTCCATATACCAATTTGGGTCCGGTTGAGTCAACCCCAACGTGTGCATCGCGGCCTCGATATCAGTCTGAGTGGGGCCTGCTGCATGGTAGGCTTGCGGAGGTCGGGGCCCAAGTATTCCCAGACGAGACTGAGTTGGGTCGTAGCCATCGAATCGGGCCATCGGCGATGGGTCGCCACCGGCCGTTCTTTGGGCCTTGGTGGCCACCCACTAGCCGCCATTGGAATTGCTTCTTTGGAGGGTAGGGGCTGCTGGCCCATGGCCCACTGCCCGCCCCAGCCCCACTGCCATGGGCCCCACTGCTAGGACTAGGAGGGTGGTGGGCCACTGTTTACTGGACGGGGCCCACTGCCTGCTTGCTGACCACCAGAACCACCACGTTTTCCCCTGCGGTTTTTGTTATTATTCTTACGATTATTCTTGCCGCCGCCATGATTATGGTTTTGGCCCGAATTATTAACAAAGCTTGAAGAACTTGGGGAGGACGCCACCATGATGACTGGGCTTGCTTCGATAGCCGCCTTTTTAGCCAAACCGGCTTCTTCCTAAGTAAGCATGGAGCGGGATTGATAAAAGGCGGGAAGAGGGTTGCTTTGACATAGGAGAGTTCCAACGCCATTATAGGCCTCCGAAAGGCCGGCAACCAATTGTAGAACCAGACGATTATTTGTGACAGGTGCACCCACATTACGGAGGTGATCTGCCAATTCCTTAAGTTTCTTGCAATAGGCAGATACGTTAGGAAATTCTTCCATGCGAACGAGGAAGAATTCCTGCTCAAGTGTGACGACACGTGAGTTTTGGTTATCTTGGAATATGTCACGCAATCTATTCCAAGTAGTCATAGCCGTGGTATCCGACTCAATAATCATTTGTAGAAGGTCAACCGAGATAGTGGAATAGATCCACTGGAGAACGGTAGCATCAAGCGTAATCCATAATTGAGGATCCTCCGTGGGAAGAGGTGTAGAGGGAGGAATTATGTGATGGATGACTTGATGGGATACATCGTGAATTTTAAACAACTCCGCCCACGTCACATATTGGACGTTTTCCATCTCAAACACAATAGGGATACTGTTCTTGACGTTGGAAACCATGAGGGCAGGATGATAATTGTTCTTAGACATATTGAAAGAACAAAGAAGGAGAGGAAATTTAAGAGAGGTTTTTGAGAGCGGAAGACGAAATTTGGAAGAGAAACCTAAGGGGAGGGGGGGTCTCGGCCGAAAAGAGGCAAAAGTTAGGAGAGAAAACTTTTGTTTAGACCTAATCTCTTGATACCATGAAAGAAATAATCCCCGTGATTATTTTCATTAATTGAATAGGTATATATACAAGTTACAAAATAGGAGAATCTTATTCCTATTCTATTCCTAAAATCTTATTTTACTATAATTCTAACTCTACAATTATGGTAGTGTATAATCCTACTTTAGGTAACAAATACATTATAATATACTACACATATATTTTCCAAATATACCATATTCTCATGTCCAAAATTAAACAAACCGAGAGCACCAATATGGACAGATTTCGTGCACCAATATGGGCAGATTTCGTGCACCAATATGGGTAGATTTCGTGACATTGAATAAGGCAATATACACCTGTATATTGTGTGTATATTGCCTTATTTAACAAAGACATACACCGTTGGACTGATTGAATATAGACCTATATTGATATGATTACTTCTACTGGAAGACTATGTTAAAATGCTCTCAACGCCTGTAGACTATATCTAGATTTACTGTGGATATTGTCAGATGAGACCTCTAATATGGAACCCTTGGTTTAATCCCAATGAAGAAACATTAATAGCAGTTGCTTGGATAAGCTTCCATGAATTGTCCCCCAAACTTCTTTGTGAGAGGTGCAGTATTCTCTTTCGCATCAGTTGTTCGTAAACCTTTGGTAGTTGATTTAGCCACTACAAATAGAACAAGATCAAGCTGTGTCAAAGTAAAGGCAGAAATAGATTTATTGGAAGAATATCAAAAAAGGATTCATATTACAGAAGTAGACAATGAAACAGGCAAAGTCCAATCCAAGTGGATAACCATTAACTATGATTTTCTTCCCAAATATTGCTACCACTGTAAATTGCAAGGACATGGGGAGCAGAAGTGTAGATCTTTACATCCAGAATTAGAGAGACAATATAGAGTGAATTTAAGGATAGAAAACAATAATAAGAAATAGGTCATGGAAACAAACACTGCTACAAATTAGAGAAGGAATATGAATAATGGAAAAATGGGTGGAAATAATCAAGCCCAAGGATAACGATATGAAGGCAACTAGATGAGTCCATCCAAAAATAAAACAAGGATAATAATGTCACAGGGCCACAATGAGACAAGCCAATCACAGGAAGAAGAGGAAATAACCAAGCCTGGTAATGAATGCAGTCAACAGCTGAAATGGTAAGTGGAGAAATAATGCAAGAACATAAAGAGGAGTATGATCAAATCTCAGAGAATACTTCAAATGAAAAGGGCAAAGGTCAAAATTCACAGAAGGACAGAAAATAACAAGAGAGAAGAACAAAAAAAGCTTAATCAAGAAACAGATCAATAGGTCCGACTAGTAGGAATAATACGAACTGAATATCAAGTTGCACAATTGTAACGACCCACTTGGTCGTTTGCCTTTCTGCCTCATTTCAAGAAACTACCAGCTACTATCAACTATAAATTCACCATCGGAAATGTTTTAGGATGGACGAAACATCCAGGTACCGCACCGTAAGTTTCATTTCATTTTGTGACTATTGGATAGGGTGAATTTTTTACTGTAGTTATGTGCTAAATGGGAAATATGATGGTATAATGAGTCATAATATTTCTTTAATTTATGTTTAGGTCTTTGGGACGATATGTTCAGGCCTGGGCAAACCTGCCTGGGCTAGTAATGATTCGCACCTACCGAGCTTCCTCAGTGAGGTTGGTCCGCAGATTTAGTTGTATAGGAAATGTAGTAGGTCCGCTTCGGTGGAGGTTTCACGCATGTGCGGAGCCGCGCCTGTAGTCTCACCTTCACTTTTGCGTATGGTCATAGGTTTAATGAAGCCACACTGGAAAACATCTTTCCACCAAGGTGAGGACGCTTCAGCGAAAGATGGTCCGCAGTGGAAGCCACGACAATTTCAAATATCATTAAAAATCTATCTCTTTCATTTCGAAGCCCCCATTTGGCAAGTGATATATGAAAGCTAAGAGCTGACTAGAGACCTCATTTTGAGGGGTCCAATCCTCCTACACCCTTGGATAATTTCTAAAATCCTTAATAGTGATTAGTAGTTAATTAATTTTTACATGTTCAAGCTTTCCAATTAGTTCATGGGGTATGAGCATGATTAGGACTTGTAAATGTTCAATATAGCTTCTTGTATAAAAACTTACCAAGATAGGAGACTTTATCGTTATGTATGACTAGTTAATGAGTTACACCTAGTAAAATCATAGTTTTTGAATGATGGACCATCTATTAAATTACTATCTAGTAGTTGATAAAATTAAGAATGTTATGGCAAAAGAAGCCATTTTTGCATGAAATTTATCAACTAGAGGACATGGATAATAAATTACCAAAGCTTTTAATTGAATACTTTTAGACTTGATGGGATGACTTCTTGACTAAAAATTTCCCTTTTACCCTTGTAGGCCCGAGGTAGGGTAGAAATTATGTCCATAGAAATATTCCTTATATGTTGATTGTATAAATGGTAATCTAGGACCTTATGCGTTTGTTTGATTCACAATCATTCAAAACTTATCTAAAGGACTTTGTGGATTAGGAGTTCATGGCGCCCGCTCAGCAATGAGGTAGGCTATGGTTTTTTCTTCTTAGACTTTTATAGAAGTATATAATTAATTATAAATATTGAGGGTTATTGGGCGTGTTTAGAGGTCCCACCTTAGCGGTTGTGATGAATGCTTGGGTGGTTACCGATATTGAACTGTGATGATGGTTGTTTTAAGAAATCAGCCTTAAGTTGATTCCGACTGCTGTTGATTGGGATTGTCGTCATTATGTGCGATCGTCGCCATATTTACTATTGTTTTGTTTACTTATCACATTTCTTTTGATATGATATCTTGATTGTACTTTTATTACGTGTTATTGACTTTCTGAAAGCATGTGATATTCATCTCTTAAACTTGGTTGCATCTCATACATCCTGATTACTTGCCTTGTATTGTTATTTGCATTCATACACTCATGGTTCTTATGATATTGATATGAGAGTGGTATCAAAATATTGTGGGTCTAAGTGACCGGGAAGGTAAGGATACTTATGAGATGATTGGAAACATTGAGATGATGATGATGATATGCGGGGACCGAGTTGCACGCTTGTAACAATTATTATTCAGCCAAGAATTAAGATCCGTTGAGAAATTACGGATAAGTATATGGACTTCGCGAGTCCCCCATGGGTGTGTAGTTCATAGAATTTGAACGCATGTATACTGGAGATGAAAGGTACCTGGTATTGCATTACATTCATATCATTCATATATTCATTCATACCTTGGTTACTTGTGTTTGATAACGTGATTTGGAATTATTAGTGGAATTTGACTAACTTATGTGATTGTGTGAAATCGGATAATTGAATTGATTCTATTGGTCTAGATTGGTTGCATTTTTAGGCTTAATTTTCGAAGTAAGTGGTTCTGTGATTATAACTTATGAGTCGGTTTAAAATGATGCCTGACTTTTTCTTGTGGCCGGTATTGCTTAGTGTTATAATTGTCCTGTAGGTCAAGAGGAGCTAAGTGCATTTATGTGTGTTTGGTGGTTAGTAGCTTGCTTGATAAAGTATCTAGTAAGTGATAGTTAAGGTGATATTGTGTAATAATTGACTTGTATGCCTTATGTGTGTAGAGTTTCCCTCCTTAGTAAAGGGGTGTATGGTGAGGGTAACCACTTAGAGTATAACGAGGAAGCTTAACGAACTAATTTATGCCATGTAAGTAATTGTATGGAGTCTAGTTGAGGGTCAAGACCAAAGATAGTAAAGGAGTTAATGTGTATGTTCAATCGTATTGTTATATTCCTAGAAGGTTTTTTAAAAAAGGAAAGAAGTGGGAAACTAAGAGTCAACTTAACTAATGGGTTGTTAAACTGGGTATGTGGGGGTCAAACATGATTACGATTAACAAACCTTTATGTAGTTTAGGTGATTCCTGTGATTGATAAACCTTTATGTGATTTAGGTGATTCCTGTGATTGATAAACCTTTATGTGATTTAGGTGATTCCTATGATTGATAAACCTTTAGGTGATCTATATGAGTTCATGGATTCTTATGTGGACAGGTAACCTATGTGACTACTTGTACTGCCTAGAATAGGACTTTATATGAGATTCAACTTGATGTTTATCTCTATTTACGTAACTTTTGTCGTTGTCGGCCTATGATGGCTATGAGGGTACGTTGTACTCATGCTATGCTTACTGCATCTTTTACGTAGATGCATGTACTCAATTTATTCAGGTTGCAGTTGGAACACAAGAAGATTAATGTAACGTCCCGTACTTTCAAGTTACGGTTTAAATCGCAAAGCGTATATAAAATCGCTAGGCGTGTGTAAATAGGTTCGAGCGTTGGAGAAATTTATGTTATATTTACGTATGCTAATAAAGAGTTTAGCATATAAAATGATAAAACCCCAAAATAATTTTGGACGTAACAAGTATGACGGCGGGGATCGAAAATAAATTTGGTGTGTGCATAAAGAGGTTATGGACTAGTGTCATATCACAAATTATGACATTGAGTTTATGAAGGTCTTATGAGTTATTAATATTTAAGTGAAATGGGATCACGAAATTATTTATGTGCGTGATTTATTAATTATGTGTGTGATTGATAAATTATACGGTGGCATGGTCACTTAATTTAATTAAGTGACCATGCATGTTGGTGGCATGTGTCGAGATCAAAGGATATCCCACCGCCAAAGAATTGGCTAGTAGGAGACCTTATGATTGTAATCATGATAAGGGGGCATGTTGCCTGCAATATTAGGAAATTTATATTTTGTTTTCAAAAACCAAGAGCGTCCAGCAAATCCCAACCTTTGACATTTAGGAAATATTTCCTCAATTCTTTTCGCCTTAGATGGTAATTAATTATGAATAGGTGTTGATGGTATAATTAGCGGTACCCGGTGGGTGGGGTCCGGGTATCCGTCGCGGTCCTCCGATTTGGGTCGTAACAAATTTGGTATCAGAGCATGTCTGTCCTAGGGAGTCTACAAGTCGTGTCTAGTAGAGTCTTGTTTATGGGTATGGTGTGCACCATACTTATAAGCAGGAGGTTGCCTAACATTTAGGGGTGGTTTACGTTCTTTCATTTAATAAATCATGCTATAGAACTGAGTTATAAGTATTTCACTCCTAATCCATTTCGTGCTTATGATTCTAGCGCAAGGAAGAAGTCCAAGAGTATGGGTGAATTGAATACGGCTGCGGGCGAAGGTACCAGCCGACTGCCACCCGTTAGCGAGGGCCAGAGTGAGACCCTCGGTACGAATCCTTCGTATGGCTCTCCCAGTACATCACCATCGGAGGAGATTAGTGGAGCTGCAGCACTCCTAGTTCCTCCACATGATACTCCATACGTAGATCTTGATATGTGGAGTGCGGTTCAGTTGTTGACGCGATTGGTGGCCACTCAGGCCCAACTTCAGGTTCCCAGTCCTTCTGATAGAGCTGCTAGCGCAAGAGCTCGGGATTTCATTAATCTAGACCCTCTAGTATTCACAGGAACAGACTTGAACGCGGACCCGCAGAATTTTCTGGATTAGATACAGCGCACTTTGCGGGTGATGGATGCTATCGATACCGAGTCGGTAAAGTTTGCTTCTTATAGATTGCGGCATGTCGCAGTAACATGGTTTGATACATGGGAGAAATCTAGGGGACCTCGTGCCGCGCCAGCAAGATGGGGGGAATTTTCAGAGGCTTTCTTACATGATTTTCTACCAGTCGAGCTTCGACGGGCCTGACAGGATGGGTTCCTACGTCTTGAACAGGGCAGCATGAGATTTTGAGAATATAGCTTGCAGTTTAATTCTTTGGCTCAATATGCCCCTACAATTATAGCTGAAATGAGTGACCGGGTACACAGGTTCGTTACTGTATTGGGGCCACACTTGGTCAACGAGTGTACTACGACTTCTTTGAATCCGGATATAGATATTGCTCGCATCCATGCTTATATACAGAACGTGGAGGATCGCAAGAGGCAACAACGGGTCGATCGAGAGCGTTATGGGGGCCATCATAAAAGGGCTCGGTCTGTAAGTGGCATGAGTGACTTCAGAGGTGGGCCCAGGACACAGCCTTACAGACGACCCTCTTACCCAGCAGTCGGCGCATCATTGCCATCTTCACGATCGAGGGCTGATCGTTATACTCAAACGGGACCAGGCCAGAGTTCACGAGTACTAGGATCTTATTATAGAGGGAATTCTATGCAAATGAGGCCGTTATTGGCTCGATGTGGGCAGTGTGTTGGGACCTATACAGGGTCATGCCAATAAGAGGGAAGAGTATGTTATTCTTGCAGGGAGTGTGGTCATATAGCGTAATATTGTCCGACAAAATGTGAAGGTGGTAGAGACCAGCCGGTCGGATCTGCAGCAGCTTCATCCCAATCAGTACACCCGTTAGGGCAGAGTCAGCAGACGTTATCTGGTCGAGGCAGAGGGAGGGGCCAGAATCGTACTTATGCACTGATGGGACGGCAAGATCAAGAATCCTCACCTGATGTCATTATAGGTACGCTATGGGTCCTTTCACATAATGTGTACACGTTGTTAGATCCAGGCTCAAATTTATCATATATTACTCCTTTCGTTGCCTGTAAATTTGGTATGGATCCTGAGTTGATAAGGGATCCATTTGCGGTATCTACACCAGTTGGTGAATCGGTAATCGCTAGATGGGTCTATCGAAATTGTGTAGTATTGGCATGTAGTCATCATACCCTAGCAGATTTAGTAGAATTAGAAATGGTTGACTTCGATGTTATTATAGGCATGGATTGGTTAGCGTCATGCTACGCTAATGTTGACTGTCGAACAAAGATTGTTAGATTCTAATTTCCAGGTGAGCCAGTCCTTGAATGGAAATGTAATACGGCAACGCCAAAAGGTAGGTTTATTTCATACTTTAAGGCAAGAAAGATGATCTCTAAAGGGTGTATCTACCATCTTGTTCGGGAAAGAGATGTCGATGTTGAACCACCTAGTTCTCAATCAATTCCGGTGGTCAGTGAATTTATTGATGTATTCCCAGACGAACTTCCAGGCCTTCCTCCTGAAAGACAAGTTGAGTTCAGTATAAATGTATTGCCAGACACTCAACCGATATCTATTCCTCCTTATAGAATGGCCCCAGTTGAATTGAAAGAATTAAAGGAGCAATTAAAGAATTTGCTCGAGAAAGGCTTTATTAAACCTAGCATATCTCCTTGGGGTGCGCCGGTATTGTTCGTACGAAAGAAAGATGGCTCATTACGGATGTGTATCGACTATTGGTAGCTAAATAAAGTTACTATCAAAAATAAGTACCCTCTTCCCCAAATTGACGATTTCTTTGACCAGTTACAAGGTGCGAGATGTTTCTCAAAAATTGACCTAAGGACGGGGTACTATCAGCTAAAGGTTAAGGAGAAGGATATTCTGAAGACGGCCTTCAGGACAAGGTATGGGCAATTCAAGTTTCTGGTAATGTCATTTGGACTTACAAATGCACCTGCAGCATTTATGGATCTAATGAACAGCGTGTTCCGCCCATTCCTAGACCTATTTGTGATAGTATTTATAGATGATATTCTGGTTTACTCTCACTCGGAAACAGAGCATGTGGATCACTTGCGGATAATACTACAAACACTCTGGGATCATAAGTTGTATATCCAAATGTGAGTTTTGGCTGAAGTCAGTGGATTTTCTTGGTCATGTAGTGTCAGACAAGGGTATAAGAGTTGACACTCAGAAGATTGAAGCGGTGAAGAATTGGCCGAGGCCTACGACTCCAACAGAGGTTCGCAGCTTTTTGGGCTTAGCTGGCTATTATAGAAGGTTTGTAGAAGGATTTTCTACCATATCAACACCACTAACAAAGTTAACACAAAAAGCTATAAAATTCCAATGGTCCGATGCTTGTGAGCGAAGTTTCCAGGAGTTAAAGGATAGATTAACATCGGCACCAGTCCTTACTCTCTCAGAGGGTCCAGAAGGTTATGTTGTGTATTGTGATGCCTCGGGAGCAGGTTTAGGATGTGTGCTAATGCAGCATGGTAAAGTGATTTCCTATGCTTTAAGGAAAATGAGGAAACATGAGAAGAACTATCTGACACATGATTTAGAATTGGCTGCAGTAATCTATGCACTGAAGATTTGGCGACACTATTTATATGGTCTTCATGTATACATTTTTACGAATCACAAGAGTCTGCAATACATATTCAAACAAAATGAGCTGAATTTGAGACAAAGAAGATGGCTTTAATTATTGAAAGATTATGATGTGGACATCTTTTATCACCCTAGCAAAGCTAATGTTGTAGAAGACGTGCTCAGCCATACGTCAATGGTCAGTTCGATACCAGTGCAAGTTAAAAGGAAGGAATTGGTAAGAGAGTTTCATCAGTTAGCTAGTTTGGGAGTCCGACTAGTGGATTCGGAGGATGGTGGGTTTGTAGTCCAGGATGTGTCAAGATCATCCCTTATATCAGAAATTAAGGAACGTTAATGGAAGACCCTAGTTTGAAGAAGATAAGAGAGAGCATTCAACAGAAGAAGACCATGACCGTTGAGATTGACGAATAGGGAACTCTCAGGCACCAGGGTCGTCTATGTGTTCCAAATGTAGCAGGATTGTGGGATAGAATTATGACAGAGATTCATGGTTCACGGTACTCTATTCATCTGGGATCAACTAAAATGTATCATGATCTCAAGAGTATTTATTGGTGGAATGATATAAAGAAGCGCGTGGCCGATTTTGTAGCTCAGTGCCCCAATTGTCAACAGGTAAAAATAGAACACCAAAAGCCTGGTGGCTTGACTCAGAACATCGAGATTTCGATATGGAAATGGAAAATGATTAATATGGACTTTATTACGGGATTACCTCGTTCCTATCGGAAGTTTGATTCTATTTGGGTAGTTATGGACAGACTGACCAAATCAACTCATTTCTTGCCGGTGAAAACTACCTATACTGGCGAAGATTACGCGAAGTTATATATTAAGGAGATCGTTCGACTTCATGGTGTTCCTATCTCTATTATATCTGACCGAGGTACTCCGTTTATAGCTAACTTCTGGAAATCATTTTAGAAAGGGTTAGGCACCCGAGTTAATTTAAGTATGGCTTTCCATCCTCAGACAGACGGTCAAGCTGAGCGAATGATTCAAACGTTCGAGGACATCTTACGAGCTTATGTGTTAGACTTTAAGGGAACTTGGGATGATCACTTTCCCCTTATTGAGTTCGCATATAATAACAGCTATCACGCCAGTATTAAAATGGCTCTATATGAGGCCTTGTACGGACGAAAATGTAGATCTCCTATTGGATGGTTCGAGGTAGGCGAATCAGAGTTATTTGGACCTGACTTGGTACACCAAGCTATAGAAAAAGTAAAGCTTATCCAAGAACGGTTGTTAACAGCTCAGAGTCGTCAGAAGTCATACGCAGATGTGCGACGGCGAGACTTAGAGTTTCAGGTGGACGACTGAGTATTTTTGAAGATTTCGCCGATAAAGGGTGTAATGAGATTCGGGAAGAAAGGAAAGCTTAGTCCAAGATATATTGGGTCATATCGTATAATCCGAAGAATCGGTCAGGTAGCATATGAATTGGACTTACCTTCCAAATTGGAGTTTGTTCATCCGGTCTTCCATGTTTCCATGTTGAGAGCCTGTATTGGAGATCCTTCTCGGATTGTACCAATTGAGGATGTGCAGATTACAGAGGATCTGTCATATGAAGAAATTCATGTTGCTATCATAGATCGACAAGTCCGCAAGCTGAGGACTAAAGAAGTAGCTTCTGTAAAAGTGTTGTGGCGAAATAGGAACGTAGAAGAGATAACATGGGAAGCTGGAGAGGAAATGACGCGCAAATATCCACACCTATTCCATACTAATGTCGAGATTTCAAGAGAAGCCTAAGGTAAATTCCAAATTCCTGTCATGATGTTTAATGATTGTGTATTCGGGCTACGTAACGGGGATTAGATATGTTACCCCAACATTCGAGGAAGAATGTTTCTAAGGGGGGAAAGATGTAATGTCCCGTACTTTCGGGTTACGGTTTAAATGGCAAAGCGTATATAAAATCGCTAGGCGTGTGTAAATAGGTCCGAGCGTTTGGAAAAAATTATGTTATATTTACGTATGCTAATAAAGAGTTTAGCATATAAAAGGATAAAACCCTGAAATAATTTTGGACGTAACAAGTATGACGGCGGGGATCGGAAATAAATTTGGTGTGTACATAAAGAGGTTATGGACTAATGTCATAACACAAATTATGACATTGAGTTTATGAAGGTCTTATGAGTTATTAAGATTTAAGAGAATTGGGATCACAAAATTATTTAGGTGCGTGATTAATTAATTATGTGTGTGATTGATAAATTATACGGAGGCAGGTCACTTAATTAAATTAAGTGACCGTGCATGTTGGTGGCATGTGTCGAGATCAAAGGATATCCCACTGCCAAAGAATTGACTAGTGGGAGACCTTATGATTGTAATCATAATAAGGGGGCATGTTGCCTGCAATATTAAGAGATGTATGTTTTGTTTCCAAAAACCAAGAGCGTCCAGCAAATCCTAACCCTATGACATTTAGGAAATATTTCATTTTTGCTGAAACCAAAAACGTAGTCAGCCAATAATTTATTTTGTCAGGAGAACAAAAAAATCATATGAAGAACTAGTGAAGCAGTTCTTAAATTTGGTTTAGAACAAGACATCCCAGCAAGCACTATTAAAAAGGGCTGGGTTCCGTTATTATGGAGGTATGTTAAGGCAAATTATTTCTTTCTTTTGGCATGTTCCACGTAGCAAAATAAAACCGTGATATTGCTCCATAATTTATTCTACTCCTAGTAGTTAAGAATATTCATGTTATTGATTCCTATGCTAAAAACATGTCTAAATATGTTCCTAAGTCCTTATTGAGGCATACGGAAAAAAGGTGTTGACATTCACCGTGTTAGCCAAAGGGGCAAGGATATTATTGTCATCCAAAAAATTCAAAAAATATTTTACTGATATTCATGCATTTTCATTTGCATTGCATTCATATATTACCATAGACCCACTGGTGCTATACACACTACTATATGGTAAATATTATATATATATATATATATATATATATATATATGGGATATAGGAAAAGGAAAAGACGTTATATACGCACATCACCTGCAGCTGGTACAGACTATCACAAAAGAGCCCGAAGAGGCCAATACGATGTGATGATGTGATGTGATGCCTGTATGGCTTATTCGGACGGGTTGCACGATCCACAATACTAACATATATTGGGACGGATTGCACGATCCGCAACACTAACATATATATATTGCACTTGCATCATGCATATATTCGTTAACCATTACATGGTATGATGCCCACAGAGGCTGTCATGGTAAGGAAATTGCCCGATGAGGCCAATGAATATGGACACTGCATTGTACATAACATTTAAGCAAGTGTATTAGGGCCCTCAGAGGCAGTTCCTGTTGGTCAGTTATTTATGTTTCAGTTATCGGTATATTTATGTTATGATTTTATTTATGCCTGACATACCCAGTACATCGGTCGTACTGACGTCCCTTTTGTCGGGGGACACTGTGTTTCATGCCCACAGGTTCACATAGGCACGACGACCCACGTGAGTAGGTTGCAGATTTCAGCGGATTTTTAGAAGCACTCCTCTCTTTTTGGAGTGTCGGTCTGATTTTGGTATGATATCATTTTGCGTGTCTATATGGGTATGGTGGGGCCTTTTCCTGACCTGTTGGTGTTGTATACTCTCTTAGAGACTTGTAGACAAGTATCATGTGTGTAGTAGTCTTGTATGGCCTTGTCAGCCTTGGTATATGTATATATATAAGTTGGATTTCTGGGTTACTATTTCCTCAATCCTTTTCGCCTTAGTCGGTAACTAATTATGAATAGGTGTTGATGGTATAATTAGCAGTACTAGGCGGGTGGGGTTCGGGTATCCGTCGCGGCCCTCCAGTTTGGGTCGTGACAATTAAGGCAGACCACTAATTCCTGGTAGCCTTGGTTTCCATCGAAGATTGGCTGCCTCTAATCATTCAGCGTTATTCTATTTTCGGTCATCATTTGTGTTGACATCTAATTTTTACCCTCCAATAATTTTATTTAATTATTGAAGGATCCCGAGTCACAGACGGAGTGAAATATACTTTTTACAAGGCGAATATGATTTTACAAAAATTATTCCGAGAGTATTTTGTCATTTCATTTGACAAAATATCACTTGGTATACACATTGTATATCATGTCCTAATTTTACATAACTTTGACCATTAATCACAATTTTAGGATTTTAATTGATAATTATAAATGTAATTATTTTAAAGAATTGTCAATATTAAAGAATTAATGTTCCACCCCGTCAAAATAGGGAAATTATCTAAATTAAATACAATAAGGGAATTATGTCTCAATTTCAAGTGATGGCTTAATTCAAAAAGACTTTTGTATGATTTTGATATCCTAATTTTTAATTAGTGTCAAATTTAGACTTAAAATGAAGCTATTAGTTTAATTAGGCTATTTATGAATTTATTTGGCCATTTCTTGAATTAAAATGTGACCATATTTGCAAAATGTGGCAACAATTGATTAATGTCATTCAAAAGACTTGGGTCATACCCCTTTTTATTAAAGATTCAGTCGAGCCCAGGTCCAACCCAACTCGGCGTCTTAAGCGCAAAAGGGTAAAGAGCCCTTTTCATTTGGGAACTTATGATTCAAAGGGTTCAAGAACCCTAACTGCTCATCGTGGTCCTGTCTTTGCCAAAATGGCAAAACAAACTGCCACTCTTGCTTTTCTTCAAAAGAGCAGAGGTAGAAAACGACAAGAGCATTAATGGCTCTTGCCGTATTATACCAAAGTACCACTGATACACCACCACCCCAGGTGAGGTCGCCCCTCTCTTGTACCTTGCTTTTCAGCGAGTTTTAATTGATTCTTGTCCTATTACGATTTCAAACACATGAATTTCATTGGTTGAGAACTCTTTTGGAAGGACATTTCCCCCTAAAACTTGTTCTCCCACATCGGATCCCTTCAACCTTGCTAGGATTTTACGAGTTCTATAAATACAGACCTATTCTCTTCATTTTGAACAAGTTTTAAAATTGTCCGAACTTGAACTTCTGGCTTTTACATTGTTAAGAGTCATATTTAAGTTATATTCGACTAGTTGTTTGCTTAAGTTGGGATCCATCCATTTGGCGGAACCCAGGCCTAGCCTAATCAGTCCTTTTCACTACTACAACCTTCCATTTTTGTGTGATTTGCGAGTCGAAGATCTCGGAGTGAAGAACGAGCTCCCTTTGACCTTTTGACTACCTCCACACAAGGTAACTCGATTGTCATCTAGTTATTCTTATTATATTCGTGTTCATAACTTGTATTATGTGTTATTGTGACTAAATAAGCTTGTTTAGTTGAGGTCATGTGGCATGTGGTGATTGTTTTATAGTGTCATGGCTATTATAAATTGATTTGTCCCCTGACTGTGGAATTGGAAATGTGATTCTGGTTGTAGTAACTTGTTCTAATTATTGAATAGCGGGTTTAGTTATTAAAAAGCATGTTTAGTTGATCCAATATCATGTTTGTTGCCTGGTATATAACTAGGTAGTAGAATAAACCTAGAAATGAACTAAAACGTGAGATGTTAGTCTTGTTTAGTTTGGTTTTCATGAATAATAAGTTCTAATATGTTTGGTTTAAGTTTAATATGAATCTCATTTAGCTTTTAGAGCACTCCCAGTTTATGTGTTATGATGATGGATCTGTTCAGACTCATACCATGATCATCAAGACCTCTTATTGGTTCAAAATGGAAGAGATACTTTGGTTTAATAAGTTACACATGCTCAATAATTTTTTAGAATGAATATGGCCTGTCTCTTCATACTTATTTCGTTTAAAGGGATAATAGGGAAGGAATCTTAACCTGACTCAAGAGAAGTTTTAATGTTATTAAATAGTCTAATAGGTTGTTACATCTAGTTATCTAAACTATTAAGCGCTTCATAATAAATTTAAGGACTTATTGAAATTAACTCAGGTCTTAATAGGTTCAAAAGTATGTGTCCTAACTAGGGATGTCCAACGGGGTGGGGCGGGTCCCGCCCGGCGGGACGGGGTGGGGCGGGTCCCGCCCGGCGGGACGGGGAGGGTCGGAACTCGGGTTCCGACGGGCCTAGCAGGCCGGGAAGATGTCTCGTCCCATCCCACATCCCGCCAGTAGAGGGGTCGGGATTTGGGGGGACGGGTCGGGTTCGGGATCTGCCTTTTTTTTTCCATTTAATTTTAAAAAATAATATATATAAACACTTCAATAATTGAACAAAATAGTGTAATAAAAATATCCTCAATGCTGCTTTTTGTGCCTCTTATATTATTTAATAGAAATATGATTTTCTGGTAATACAATTTCAAAATTGCAACTTTGTGGTGTTGTTCAGAAGTTGCAAATTACATAGTAAAATTGCAATTAAAAAAATTACATATTTAACCATACTTTTTCTAATTTCCTCACAATGTCTTGAGGATCTTTGGTTGGAATTGAAATTTGTCGGTCAAATTGTTCGACGTCGATTCCTGTTCCCTCGGACAAGATTTCGTTGTAGTTGTTGTCTTCTTCTTCGTTGATCTCTGGTTGACCTCACCTTCTGCTCCGCTCGAATCCAATCTCGGAAAAGAACTGTAATCTCCAATGCGTCTCCCGCCAATGAATGTCTGTGCTCTCCTATTTGAAATCTTTCAGCAGAAAAAGCGCTTTCAGACGCTGTTGATGATGCTTGAATGTTCAAAATATCTCGGGCCATCTTTGTTAGTGTCGGAAACGTATTCTCATTCTGCCTCAGTATTTCAGCAAGTCTTCATGTCCTTCATCATTGACAATTAATTCGTACGGTACAACACCCTACAAAACATAAATATCAAATTCGCTAACTTGTGAAGAAGTTGAACTACTAAATATTTTATTTCTAAGGCCTTCAATACTAGCAGCAGAATCCGCATGTTTTTTATAAGGTTGCAGCGAAGTAGTAGAAGATGGTACAGAAGCCGGTTGATTATTTGCACTTTGTTGTTGGTAATACGTATATACTTGTTTACATTCAGTGTGTATGCTAGACGTAACTTCTTCTTTAGTTGGTTTGTGAGTTTTTTCTTTAGATGGGTATGTTTAAAGTACTTCTATACAATCATAAATCGTTTCTATTAGTGTTTTACAACCGTCTACTTTAATAGTCGGATTTAATACCGTACCAATAATATAAATAGTGGGAATAGGAAAAAAGTATTTTTAAATTTTTTAAACATTTTTTCAATAGATGCCTTATAAGTAGGTTTTTTGCATATATTCATTAAGTAACAAAAATATTAGAGATATATAAAATAACATATTTGAAATAGTAGAATAATAAATACCGAAAAATTCTATAGTAGCTTGAAAATATTTCTTTAGAAATACCAAAAAATTCTTTAGTAGCTTGAAAAAAAAAATTAGAAATCCATTATGTTCTAAAAAAAATTCCCAATCATTATCTACAAGCATATACCTCGAATTTTTATTATGGGCGTTAAATAATAAAGTTATAGGTTCTCTATAATCGTAAGCAACAAGTAGTTGCTCATACGACGAATTCCACCTAGTCGAAACTTCTTCTGAAATTTTTCTATAAGGTAATCCACAATCATGATATTTTTTTATATTCTTTGCGTCTTTGTATTTTATTACCTTTAAAAATAAAATTTATAGCAAATTGTATTTTTTCAAGAATGCTTTCAAAAAGTTTTAGGCCATCCTTTACAACTAAGTTATAAATATGACACGCATATCTTATATGAAAATGATCAAGAAAACATGGAGTTAATCGAAGTTTTAAAAGTCTTATAACATAATCATTAGAAGAAGCATTATCTAATGTAATAGTTATAATTTTATCATTTATTCCATAATAATCACAAATTTCATTAATATTTTGTGCAATAAAACTTCTAGTGTGCCTATCATCAATATAGATATATGCTAAAATACATTTTTGCATAGACCAATTTTGATCTATCCAATGACATGTTACCGTTAAATAATCATTACCGTTAGTACTACGGCCTATGTCAGAAGTGATAGCCACTTTGCCATTAAAATGATACAATGCAAAACATAAATATTGTTGATATTCACTTGCAAATTTAAAAACATCCCTTCTAACAGTTGATCGAGGAAAACCATTAAAAGAAGGATTATATGTTTCTCGAATGTAATGAATAAAACCAGGAGATGAAGAAAATTAAAAAGGCAAACCCTCCACCGCAACTAATTTTGCCATATTTTCCCTATTTATTTTTATCATATTTAGGACCAAAAATTTCCCTCGTCGTCAGGTTAATTTGACCCTATACTAGGTCGTGGACACTATGGGAACCTTGTCATGACTCAGATGGCATTGACACACCCAATTTTTTAGCCAGGTATTGATTACACCTAGTTGTGTGCTCGCCTTGTACATGTCTCAATAAACTTCCCGTCCCACCTTGACCTTTTCCGATTTTAAATTTATAAACATTTTTTACAAATTTTACATCTAGCTAGTTGATTCTCTTGGTCCCTAACAAAAAAATGACATGCAACTGATTTTCATTTTCGTTGTGTGGGCCTCGACTCATACTAGGGGAATGGGAGGCATTCCATTTTCAGTTTCAGGCTTGACTCAGTCTGAGCCTGAGGTTAAGGTGCACTCGTGGGTGTGTCATCTAGTGGTTCATCTAAATTAAAGTTTGGTTCATCTACCTCATCATCTAACGGTATATCATTAAAAAAATATTTTCATCTATATGAGTGAAATCAATGAAATATTCGAAACTAGGAATAGAATTACTAGAAGAAGTTCAAGTCAAAAAGTGACATCTTTAGTTCAACCTCCATGTACTCCCGGGAACCCGTTTTCCTAACAAATTCCCCCCTCCCCCGCTCACCCCTGCCCTTGTTACCCCTACTAGAAGAACCCTTAACCTTACCCTTAAACATACCTCTTAATCCTTCTATTTTAATTATGCAAATAAATAATTAAAGATAATGAAATTAAGAGTGATAATTAAAATAAAGTAACAATAATAATTTAAAGAAGGAATGAAAGTACCAAACGCCGACGTAACGTTGACGTGTAATCGAGGTTGAAAATTAAAACTTTGCTCGATGGATGATCCTCAAGCTAATTGCCAACTTCACTCCCAATTTTTAAACTTTGATATAATATTTAATAGTAGGAAGATTTATAGAATGGTAGAGAGATAAATTGAGAAATTAGAATAGATTATAGAGATGGTAGGAAGATTCATGAGAAAAATGAAGAGGAAAATGAGGTATTTATAGTTGAGAAAATTGGTTAAAGTGTAAATATATTAACTTAGGGGTTAAAATAAATATTAAGGGGATAGGGGGTTTAGGGGGGGGGCAAAATGGCCGTTATAGCCGTTGCAACAACGGTCAAAATTGAAATTTGGTCGTTGTTGCACCGGTTATTTTTGCAAAGGGGGAAGAGGGCGGAGCGGGGCGGATCAGGTTAGGATCGGAACGGGTCGGGATGATCCCAGGCCCCGTCCCGAGTTCGAACCCCGACACCGACCAAAAAAAAATTTTTACGGGGGATCGGGGAGGGCCGGAATCGGGTCGACCCGTCCCACTGGACAAGCCTAGTCCTAACCTAGAGTTGGGTAACTGTTTTTGAACTTTGCATCCTTGTCACATAAATCTGAGTTTGGCTTTCCTTTGTTTGAGAGTAGTGACATACAACTTCCCTTTAGATTGGAAATGTGTTGAAATGAGATATAGTGAACTCAGAAAGACCTTTGATGCCATTGCATGAATTATTTGATCTCTACATGATACTCTATGAGCATATTAGAGGATGTTAGATTGGCATTTGGTAGTTTAGTTGATAGCACTTCATCATAGGCCATTTTTCAACTGTTTTATCCTGTCTTGAGATATGTCCCTGGTGTAGGTGACCTTAGGGATTTTTAATTTGTGTCTATCAATTCTGCTAGGTCTGTTTAGCATTTTCTAGATCAAATCATGACAACATGTTGTTTGAAATATGTGGTATGTGTATAACTATGTGAGAATAATACCTAGAAAAGAACTATATGCATCTGTCCATATGTTTCATGATACTGTTATCCATTTGTGACCCTATTTAATCTGGATTAAATGCATGCTTAAGTAGGAATAGGGAGACATTAAACTCTTATGCTAATTGTTGTGTCCTTGATAAGTAATGTAAAATGATAGACTCAGGCTCACAGAGCCCTGCTATGCCTCTGCTCCTGTAGTTTAGTCAAAAAATGTCTTGCTTGTTTCTGTGGCCATGTCTACTTGAATTTAGATTAGTTAAGACTACCAATGCATTATATGAAGTTAGAATCTTGACTTTTAACATGTGCTTATGCATCTCCCATGAATGGTCTGGCTTTAGAATTTGCTACTTAGTTAGATCACATGTAAGAATTAAGACTTTCATCTAAACATCTCAAGGGTCTTTCCATTTTAGAAAAATCTGACCACACTGATCATGTACCTACAGTATGCATATTTTCCTTTTCTCAGCATGAATTCTCTAGTTCATATAAGACCAAAAATGGAGTTTTTGTTTAGATAACATGTGTTATGAGTCAATGACATGAAGAGAATCGAATAGTTTGTCATGTTCCTTATTCTATCCCTCCCTGTTTGTTTTGGTCTGGTTAAATTACTTGACTATTTTGGGTGAGATTAGAAGGATATGTGTGTGGTTGTTATGTCTTTGCTTGTTTAATCTGCATTTTGTGTGGTTTGAATTATGAATAATTCTCCTGTGTCATTTTTGCTACTAAGTTAAGAGCTACATAGACATGATAATAGGATTAGGATCCTGTTTTAAAAGAGTACGTTTGGGATCCCTGAATCCCAACGGCTGATGCATATAGACTGTTTCCTTGAGATCACCATGTAGGAAAACATTCTTGACATCCAACTTATGAATAGGCCATGCCTTTGAAAGAGCCAAGCTAAGCACAGTGCGAATGGTAGCCGGCTTGACCACCGGACTAAATGTCTCACCACAATCTATCCCAACATGCTGAGTCTTACCATCACCCACAAGCCGCGCCTTATGTCGAGCAAATGACCCATCTGAATTCTCCTTATGAGCAAAAATCCACATAGACCTGATAACATTAATACCAGATGGACGGGGCACCAACTCCCACGTCTTATTATCAATAAGAGCATTATATTCATCAGTCATAGCAATTTTCCAATTCGGGTCGTTTAAGGCAGACACAGGATTACGGGGCAAGGGGGATTTAGAGACATTAGAATGTAAATTAAAATGTCTTTTAGGTGTAAAAATACTCCGCTGACTACGAGTGACTGGTCTATGACTCGAGGAAGAATTGAGTGAATTTTGGGAATTTCTTTGGGCTCAGACTGACTGGCGTGTGGGCCTTGGCCCAAATCGCTGTCTGGAGCAACCATCGGATCAGTTCAGGCAAATGGGATCGCCAAATTTGGGGATCAAGCGAATCGGAATTTGTGATGAGGCGATGGGGCGTGAGCGATGGGCGATGGAGAATTTTGGGTGCGGGATATGTCCGAAAAATGATGAGTAATATACGGAGATATACCATCATCCAAAAAATTATACGAACTAGGCTCGGGAGTATGGACTTTAGTAAATGGAAATTGAGTTTCATCAAAAATTACATGGCGATTAATGATGATTTTCTTGGAGGATAAATCAAAGCATTTGTAACCACGATGATTAGACGGATAACCCAAAAACACACACGGAGTAGACCGGGCCTGAAGTTTGTTAATTGTGGTGGATGGGAATAACGGATAACACAAGCACCCAAAAACCCGAAGATGAGAATAAGAAGGATTCTTATTATATAAACTTTGGAGGGGGGAAGAATATGTCAGACCTTTGGAATAAATTATGTTTAGGAGATATGTTGCCATTTGCAGAGCATGATGCCAAAAATATGGGGGTACGGAAGCATGAAGTAAGAGAGTGCGGACAATGTTATTTATGGAATGAATTTTGCATTCGGCTTTCCCATTTTGAGAAGATGTATGAGGGCACGAAAAATGAAAATTGATCCCATTATTATCACAGAACTCCCGAAACACCCTATTGTCATACTCTTTCCCATTATCACATTGAATATTTTTTATTTCTCTTTCGAATTGTGCTCTAATGAATGCTCTAAATTTTAAGAAGACAGAAAACACTTGTGATTTATTGACAATTGGAAACGTCCACAAAAATTTAGAATAATCATCCAAAAAAAGAACATAATATCGATGACCTAACGAACTTAGAACAGGAGACGTCCATAGGTCGCTATGAATAATATCAAATGGCATTGAAGTATGAGAATTTGAGTCCACAAATGGCAACTTAACAATTTTTCCTAACGAACAAGATTGACAAATTTGAGTACGACTCGTACCCTTACAAGAAATAAAACTATTTTTATCTAAAACTGATAAAATAGAAGATCCCGGATGACCAAGGCGAGCATGCCACAAGGAAGAAGAAATGGGTGCAAAAGCTGATGGCAAGGCTTTACTCGATGGACTAAAACCGGGTGTGATAGGATACAGATATCCCCTACTATCACACCTCATGAGAGGTCTCCCCGTCTTGAAATCATTCACAAAGAAACCAATAGGATCAAATTCAATAGAAACGGAATTGTCAGTGGTGAACTTGCGGATAGACACTAAGTTTTTAATCAATTTGGGGGCATGTAAAGTATTTTTCAAGATAAGGGGAGACAACGTTTTATGACCATAACCCTGAATTGGAATAGAGTTACCATTTCCGACAATTATACCACAAGGGTTGCTCAAATTGGAATAAAACGAGAGAATACCTTGATCGGAGGTCATGTGTGTTGTTGCGCCGATGTCCATGTACCAATTTGGATCCGGTTGCGTCAACCCAAGTGTGTGCATTGCGGCCTCAATGTCGGTGTGAGTGGGCCCGCTGCGTGGTGAGCTTGCGGAGGCCGGGGCCCAAGAATCCCGTAATCGGGTTGTGGGTCGAATCGCCTTTGGAATTGCTGGGCGGTGGCCGTGATCGCCGTGGTTGTTGGGCCTGGCGATCGCCATCCCACCAGCCGCTGGAAGTCTTTGGAAAGTAAAGGTTGTTGGCCCACGGCCCATTGCCCCAGCCCCACTACCATGGGCCCCACTGCTGGGACCAGTAGAGTGGAGGCCCACTGTTCACTGGATGGGGCCCATTGTCGGCCTGCTGACCATCGGAACCGCTGCGTTTGCCCCGCAGTTTTTGTTATTATTCTTACGATTATTTTTGTTGCCACCATGAGTATGGTTTTGGCCCGAATTATCAACAAAATCCGAAGAATTTGTAGAGGACATCATTAGGACGATGGGGCTTGCTCCGGTAGCCGCCTTTTTAGCCAAACCGGCTTCTTCCAAAGTAAGCATGGAGCGAGCTTGATAAAAAGCGGGAAGTGGGTTGCTTTGACGAAGGAGAGTCCCAACGCCATTATAGGCCTCAGAAAGACCGGCAACCAGTTATAGAACCAGACGATTATTTGTCACAGGTGCGCCAACGTTACGGAGTTGGTCCGCCAACTCCTTGAGTTTCTTGCAATATGCAGACACGTTTGGAAATTCTTCCATGAGAACTAGAGAGAATTCCTGCTCGAGTGTGACAACACGTGAATGTTGGTTATCTTGGAATATGTCACGCAATCTATTCCAGGTAGCCATAGCCGTGGTATCCGGCTCAATAATCGTCTGTAAGAGGTCAATCGAAATAGTGGAATAGATCCACTGGAGAACAGTAGCATCAAGAGTAATCTATAACTGAGGATCCTCTGCGGGAATAGGTATAACGGGAGGAATTATGTGATGGATAACTTGATGGGAGATAGCGTGAATTTTAAACAATTCTGCCCACGTCGCATATTGGACGTTTTCCATCTCAAGCACAATAGGGATACTGTTCTTGACATTAGAAACCATGAGGGCAGGATGAAAATTGTTCTTAGACATATTGAAAGAACAAAGGAGGGGAAATTTGGGAATCGTAAGAGAGATTTTGAGAGCGGAAGACGAAATTTGGAAGAGAACCCCGAGGGGGGGGGGTTTCGGCCGAGAGAGGGTACAAAATTTGGGAGAGAAAAATTTTGTTTAGACCTAGTCTCTTGATATCATGAAAGAAATAATGCCCTTGATTATTTTCATTAATTGAAAGGTATATTTACAAGTTACAAAATAGGAGAATCATATTCCTATTCTACTCCTAAAACCTTATTCTACCATAATTCTAACTATACAATTATGGTAAGTGTATATACTAATTTAGGTAACAAATACACTACAATATACACCAAATATACTTTCCTAATATACATTGATAGCCACTGCCCGTGATGGGCTTGATAGCAATACCCGTGACTGGGCCTGAGCCACTGCCGACGCTGGGCCTCTTCATTCGGTACCCATGGTATACACTATGTATATCAAGTGTATATCACGGGTATATTACCTTGTTTAACATATTTTGGGTGAGATTAGAAGGATATGTGTGTGGTTGTTATGTATGTGCTTATTTAATCTGCATTTTGTGTGGTTTGAATTATGAATAATTCTCCTGTGTCATTTTTGCTACTAAGTTAAGAGCTACATAAACATGATAATAGGATCAGGATCTTGTTTTAAAAGAGTCTTAGGTATGAATGTTACCCTCTGTTGATTAGTGTGGGTTCCTTTGTTTGCTCTAGTTGATACCTAGCATGGTTATTGATTTAAACTAGGGACAGACCTCCCCTTCATTGCTTAAAATCTGATGAATAACATGACATATCTGATCGGGTATAATTAGGATCAAGACATAGAAATAGTGTTAGCTCTTCCAGTCACTATGTGGGAGTAATAATCATTCTGATTTGAACCATATCCATTGTTGTTATGAAATACATGTAATAGTGCTAAGGAAAGAACAGATATGTCGTATATACTTTTTCTGGGCACCATTCCTTATTTCATTCTTCTTTGTATTGCTCTAATATACACTGATTTACATTCGATATACATCTTATGTATCAGATATGCCTAGCATATCATACGTCTAAGTGTGAATATCCTCTTGTATATCATCTGCGTGGCTGCACTATGAGAAATATAAACTTAGTCCATTTTGCTCCTTGCTGCTTCTCTGATTATGTTATCCCCTTTAGGCTTGGCCCATTAATGTTGTGGTTTTTCTGTCTCTGCCATTATGTTTGTTACTGGGGATTTGTCTTTCTTCATGACACTGTTTATTTGGGCCGCATTCTGTTTGGTAGTTAATTGGATTATTGTCTACTTTATTTGGACTGCTTGTGTGTTTAAATTCATGTTAATTATATGATAAGTTCAAGATGCTCTCTAACTAGTATCCTTGTTTTCTCCTCTACTTCCACTGTCGAGGTACACCGCGATGGCCACATTGTGCTTGTCATTATCAGCCCAACTAAAAAATATTATTGATCGAGTTCGCATTATAGCTGCGCATTGAAGGCTCAATTATGAGTGAAAATAGTAATTGGTGGGCTTAGGTAGGCCTACCAGCCTAAACTCAACTCTCTTTCCATTTCATTATATGTATATTGTATGTATGTAATATTTGTAATAAAAACATACATTCATATGTATATTGGAACCCTTATTACGGTTACAACTTAGGATAGGCAAATGATATTAGTTAGATCGCCAAAATGATTTCGGAACACTTGTTTAAAAATATGGAAATTGAATAAAAACTGATTGTTTTGGACTAATAAGGAAGCTGGAAATAAGAAACTGATTTTAAACTTAAGATTGATACTAACTTTGGAGTTTGAAGATAAGTGAACTCTTGTTTAAACTGTTGGTATTAAAAAAGGACACAAATGCGGGCCAGAGTGACTGAGGTTAAACAAATAGACAGCTGAAAACTGATTTTGAACTCCAGCTGAACCAAATTGACATTTTTTTAAAGTGAATTTTATGGGCTAAGCCCAACTAAATGATTTTTGGACCAAAAGAAATAATCACCTATGTTGGACTTGAGTTGTGGTAATGGGCTTTGGATGTTGAATATGATTTGACTTTGGGTAATATGGCGTGCAAAGATTAAAATGAACCATGTTTATACTATCTTTTCTCAAAACCGAATCTTGTCATTACAAAGGTTTTATACTCTTTTTAAAATCTTTAAAAAGATTTTCTAAAAATGCAAGTGTGAGTTGGACAACATTGTTGGACTAAATGTGGAGTTCTACTTGAATTCACATTCGGGTATTCTTAGTCCGAAAGAAAATTGATCGTCGTGCATGCATTTTGTACCGCGGAACGGATCATCTCAGTCTCAAGAGCCTGAAAAGGCGTACCTTGAGGACCAAACGACTGGTACCTATCAGTTTATGATCCTTGGCAACCGAGGTTGATGCCTCATGCACGAAGGATGTGCTATACGGAGAGCCTCGGTTTGGGTCAGATCCTGAATGAGATGCTCTAACCTCTTTATACGCTCTGATACCAATTTCTGCACGGATCTTTTCATCATCTAATAACCCTGAAGAGGGTAGGAATATAGATGGTATACTAACAAAGTTTTGTATAAGTTTATCAAATAATAAGCATGTAATAAGGAGACGGGTAGTATCAACTCAAAATTCATTTTTAAATAAAAGCCTACAATCTTAAACCAATATGAATATTATAACTACAGAGTTTAACATTTATCAAGATCATAATTAAAAACACATAGTGTAGAAATCATACCTTCTTAATCAGAATTCCAGATCACTGGAGATCTCAACCCACCCTTGGCTCTGCTTCCCTTCTTCTTCCACTGAATTTGTGGGATAATTAGCCTAGGTGCCTGGGAGTTCTCAACAGACTGTCTTCTAAAATTCTTGCTAAGGTGCAGGTTTATAGACTAATATGATTCTAATTATAATCTTTCAAAGTGTTCTTATCTCTGGTATTATGATATTACAATTGATCTGGATTATAGACTAAAGAGGGGGTTTAGCTAAACATAGAGATTTTTAAGTAAGGATTTATATAGAAAGTTTTCGAATCTATAATCAGGTTACAAGAAGCTCTTTATATAGATAACCTCGGCTGATATTACAACAGAATTGTTTTTCAAAAAGTTGTAAAGTATACAGTAATCACTTTTTCTAAAGTCGTAAAGTAAACAGTAATCACTTTTCCAAAAGTCTAAAGTGCTACAGTTTGTCTGCTGATTTTTCAAAAATTTCTTTGTCCTTCTTGATAATTGCGTTGTTGCTTTCCAGGTGTTTTCCTTTGTCCTTGATAATCCCGTTGTTGCTTTGATAATATCTCCTTTCGTTTTTTGCTTTCCAGGTGTCCTTGATTGTGTCTTTGATTGAATAGATCTTTTATCAGATTTTGTAATACATGGTAGTACATAGTAATACATGGTAGTAAATTGGGCTGCAAGTAGTAAATACTATAGGCTCCCTGTTCAGAGTATCTAGTTGGGCTGCAAGTAGTGAAAACTACAGGCTCCCTGTTCAAAGTAGTCATTTGGGCTGCAAGTAGTAAGAACTACAGGCTCCCTGTTCAAAGTGTTCATTTGGGCTGCAAGTAGTAAGAACTACAGGATTCCTGTTCAGTTAGGTTTCAAGTAGCAAAGCTACATGATCCTTATTCAAGTAGTAACTTTTTTCAGATCCTTATGCAAAAGGATCAGAACTTTCTTCTTTTTTTATTACATTGGTAGTGATAGTAGGCTTGGTATTTATTACAGGTCTTCTATTTTGTCCAATTTTCTTTTGATATTGCTCTATTGTCTCCTTTGCATGTTTGTATTTCAGGTTTATGATTTTGTCATGCATTTCTGTTAATCTCATAGTGTCCTATGTCATAATATCATTGTCATAATATAGGGTGATAATATCAGCGACTTCTCCTCCTTTTGAGTCTCCAATAATACATGCCTTTTTTGCTCTCAGCATGTCTTTTATTCTTGTTTTCAAGGTTAATAATCCAAATGTTCTTTTTGCACTTAGTCATTCTTGGAATTTCTCTAAAGTGTATGGTATTTTCTTATTCAGGTTTTCGTCGTCTCTGTACTGTTTTTCCCTGTTTTAAATATTTGACATATCACAATTGGCTTTCCAGTTAGATCTGTTGATGCGTCAAATACATGTATTCCATATATTCCTTTTCCGAATGATTCCATCATCAGTCTTGTAGACTCCACAATGATGCTTGGTAATCTGGTAATGTTACTCATGTTTTCATCCATTATTAGTTTGTCAATAAAACCGTAAGTGAATAGTTTTGATACTATTTTCGAGTTTGCTTGCTCGCTGCACAAGAATCTGGGATATTTGCTCAGTTTAGCGCTGCGTAGAATGTGAGGGTTAGTCTTATAATCATAAAATTTATTAATTTTTTCATAAGCGTTGATGTATTCAGGTGTGTATCTTATCTTGTCGGCCATTGATACTGTTGATGAAGAGGATGGTATTGAAGATGGTATGGTTGCTAGTTTTGATAAGAATGGTGCCATGGTAGGGTGTTTTGGTTTTTCAGGTGTAGTGATAGGTGATCTGGATTGGGGTTCATTTTGTAAGGTTTTCAGTGTTATCAAGTCTTGTATGGATTCTCTTAGTTGGTTTATAGTATTGGTGTTTTCTTGTAATCTGGATATTAGGATTTCATTGGTTTGTATAAGGGAATTCATGGCGTTGGTAATGTATTCTTCAATTTTATGACTGTTGATCGACATCGTTATATCTGCTAAGAAAATCAGCTAAAACATTCTTAGTTCCAGATATGTTTTTAACAATAAAGTCATAACAACAAAAGAATGATTGTCATTTTCTTCTTTTATTTAATTCTGGTAAAGGATCTATGTTGTTTGTAATAAAAGCTTTTACATGTGTGTTGTCAGTCCTAGCAATAAATTTTACTGGTAGTAAATGGTAATGAAATCTCTTTATTCCAAATTTTACTGCCAATAACTCTTTTTCATTTATATGATAATTTTTCTCATTTGGTTTCCATGTTCCTTCTTCATGTCCACAAATAAGTGATTTTTCTTTATCTATATCTTCTTTATCATAGGATATGAGGACTGCTCCTCATCCTATATTACTAGCGACAGTAAAGAGTTCCAGTTGATCTTTTTTTGTTGGTATTCTGTGTTTTGGCAATGTCTTTACCTTTTTCTTGATATCTTTTATAGCTTTAGTATGTTCTTGTTTCCATTCAAAGGTTATGTTTTTCTTTATCAATTCTTGTAATGGTTTTCTTAAGAGTGGTAAATCCTTTATATAGTCTGAAGCATAATTTATTACTCCTAAGAACTGTTGTACTTCTTTTTTATTTTCTAGTTTTTCTTTAAATTTTTTTATCTTTGTTACTATATGTTCTTGCAGTTGTAATCCTTCGTTATCTATAATATATCCCAAATATTCAATATTATTTTTAAATATTTCAGATTTCTTTTCAGATAACAGTATTCCGTGTTGTTTTATAGTTATTATAAATTTTTTTAGATGTTTTATATGATCGTCTAGATCATCGCTAAATATTAATATGTCGTCTACATATACTATGCAAAATTCTATTAATCTTCTAAATACTTGGTCCATTCTTCTTTGGAATATTTGTGGTGCATTTTTTAATCCAAAGGGTAGTACATTCCATTCATAGTGTCCTTGGGGGGCACTAAAGGCTGTTAGAGATTTTGATTCCTTTGTTAGTTTTATTTTCCATAATCCACTTTTACAATCAAATTTACTAAACCATTTTTTATTTCCTAGTCGGTTAATAAGGTACATTTTATATGGTAAAAAATATCCATCAAATATCGTCTTTTTATTTAGTTCTCTATAATCGATTACCATTCTGGCTTTTTCTCTCTTTTGTTCACTGTGTTTTCTTACTAAAAAGGCAGGACTGCTGTGTGGGCTTTTACTTTCTTGTATCATTTTTAATTCTAGTAATTCTTTTAATTGGATTTCAAATTCTTTTTGATCTGTTGGGCTATATCTAATAGGTTTGGATCTAATTATGTCATTTTCGTTTATTAGTTTGATTTCTGCATCTATTTTTTCTTTTTCCCATATCTGAATTGGATTTTCTCCAAAGTTTATTTTTAGTATATTAAGATATTTTTCTTTTAATAATTTTAGGTTATTATTCCTATCAGTTTTTATAGTGCATAATCTTAATGTATGTATTGGTAATATTCTTTTTAATGCTATCCATTTATTACAAGGTGTTTGTAAGGTAAAAGTATTACTATCTATAACTTGTGTCTTAAAGTAATCTAGGAAGTTGTTTCCTAATAACACTTGTTGTTTCATGTTGTCTAATTGATATATTATTGGTAATCTAAATATAGTTTTTCCTAATACAATTCTCATGTTTTCTGCTACTACATCTAGTTCTTTTGATTGCTCATTAAACCATGATACTCTTGCTCTATGTGATCTGGTTCTCTTCCACCTATGCGATTCCAATATGTCTTTTCTTGCTAAGCATAAATCTGCTCCGCTATCAATAAAGATTTTTTGTTTTATTATTTTGTTAATCTTGTATTCTATATGGGCTTCTATATAGATTGCTACCATTATGTATTAGGATTTTGTTCAATAGTTATTTCACTTAACCTTTGTCGGAGGTTTTCATCTTATTCTAATTCTCTTACCTCTTGGTTAATGTTTTCATTATCCATTAATATTTGTATATTTCTTCTTATTTTTATAAGCTGCCAATTTATTTCGTTTATTCTTTCTATTATTCTCTTAAGGTTTTTTGTAATCTTGTTATGTCTATCCCTGTAATATTTATTTCCTGTTTCACTTAAAGTTGTAACAAGTTTATAGCGAACATATTGTTCACATTGTATCCAGTAATTTCTTTCTTCTCGTAGTTTTGTTTTTTCTTTTTCTAGTATGTTCATTTTACTCAGAAGTATTTTCGCTTTCTGATTGTTGGTTAATAAAGTTAATATTTTTTCTAAGTCTGATTCACTTTCTTCATCAGTTTGGCTGACGTAGAAGTCTTCATATTCATACCATTTGTCATTGTCTTCTCTAATCTGTTGTAAACTCATTATAAATTGTGTTGTATTTATGTATTTTACTCATTTTTTCTTTAGTTTTGGGCATTTATTAGCATAATGTCCTTTTTCATTACAGCATTTACATTCTTTAGCTTTTTCTGTTTCTACGGGTTTTACATATCTTCTTTTTCTAAATTTTCTTTTATATCTAAATTTTCTTCTGGTTTCAGGGGTATTTTTATATCTTTTAAATCTCTTTTTTCTGTAAGGTTTGTAATAAGGCTTATTGCTATAATTTTGTCTGTTATTATAATTTTTGTAATTGTTATTTTTCCTGTATTTCTTTGTTTGATATCTTTTATTACTCTTTCTATATTTCTTCTCTTTTCTTTTGTCGTCGCACCCAAATACTAATCTTCTTTCCGTGAACCCACGTATTTCTCTTAATCCTAGTTTCTTATATTTTTAATTTCTTGTTGCATTCTAAATTCTTCGCATTTCCGCATTAAGTATGCCCTCAGTACTCTTATTCTTTCTCCTAATGTATTTTCTTTTGGTTCTAGTTGAGTGTATTCTTTTGATATCTCGGTATTATAAGGTGTTGGTAAGTGGTCATAATAAAGTTGTTAAAATATCGGACCTTCTTCTGGTAAAAATCTTGCTTCATAAAAGAATTTGCTAAAACTAATTGTATATTCTGGTAATTTATTAATCTTACAACATTTCATATTGTTTAAACTCATTATTATTTCAATTTTTCTTTCTGCAAGTACATTCTCTCTAGCTACTAACCATCTTTCTCCTAAGAATTCCTTTTTTAGTATAATATCAAATATTATCAACATAGATTTCCAATATGTCCTCTTAGTTGGTATGCTATAGATTCTATCCAGTATGCTACTTTTCCAATTAATGTTCTAGATATTAATTCATACATGTATTATAAGTTTTTTGTTTGTGTAGAGTTCATTATTGCTATATACATTTCAAGGTTCCAATCAGTTATTCTTCTTTCTATTTCTTGTTCATCATAAACGTTATCTAGGTCGAGAAAATATCCGTTGTAATTTACTCCTTGTGCCATTGATCCTACAAATTCTTTAAATTCTGCTTGTTGTCCTACCGGTATGTGGTTTGGTAATCTAGTTCGTTTTCTTGCTATTACTTCTAAATTAGGGTCTACTAGTTCTTCTTCAGGATAATTATTTGCATCTTCATTTATTATATCATCTGTTTCTATTTCTGTTTCTGCAGGTCTATTATATTCTTCTTCTATGTCACTTTCAGGTTCTTCTTCTATGATGGCATTTACTCTTTTCATTTTTTGTAGGGCTTCTATTATCTGATTATTTTCTTTTACTATTTCTTCGTTTTCTTCGTTTTCTACTTCCTCTATGAATTCTACTACATGTATCTCTTGGTTAGTTGGTTTATCGCTACTATTTGAATTGCTATCAGTTTTTTCGTTACTGCTAGTACTTTCATCACTTGTATTTTTTCTTACCTTCTTTTTTCCTTTTAACTTTCTCATTTGTTCTATAAGGATTTGCATTTCTTCCTTTAGTTCCTCTAGTTCTTGTTTTACCCCTTTTAATTCTTCTTTTGTTTGTTTCAGTTCTTCCCTAGTTTCATTTAATTCTTCTTTTGTTTGTTTTAGTTCTACCTTTGTTTCCTTTAATATTTTTTTCGTGTCTTTAAACTTGTGTTTATATTTTTTGTACTTATCATACCATTCTTCGTTACTATGTAATTTCAATCTTGTATTCTCCGTTTTTAACTCAGACATTTCTAGTTCTTGTTTGTCTAGTTTTAGGTTTAAGTATTCATAGATTGTTTTTCTGTATTTTTTAGGTAAATGTTTTCTTCTCTTGAATCTTTATCTTCTTTTGGTGTTCTTGTTCTTATAGGTTCATATTTGTATCTTTCTTTTTCTATTATCTTTTTTCCATTATTTCTTAAAAACGTAAGTATACCGGGTATATTAGGTTCTTGATTTTCCATTAAAATTGTCCTTTTTTATTTAATACTGCTAGGATGTCCAATGTTTTTTCTACTTGAGATGATAATTTTGGTTTTATCTTACTGATGTCCATCATTATAGGTTTTTTACTTCTTCTCCATGCATCTATTGGTACTATCTCTGGCTTTTGCGAGGTAGTTTTAACCATTGTACTTTATTTACTTGTACTGGGTTCATCATCTTCTATTACATGTTTACCTTTGTTTTTGTCTTCTATTATCCTATTAAGCTTTTCTAATATTATTTTAAAAGTTGGTATTTCAGACACATTTCATAGGTTTGTTAGTTCTTCTCTTATCAGTTGTTGTATTTGTGTTTGATTTTATTTTATCTCATCCATTATTGCTAACGTTCTTTACAAGTGTTGTATTGAGATTGAATGAAATGAATGACAAGTATTTTGAGGGTATTTTAAATACTTTAAGCAATTTAAATCATTAAAGCATGTTATAGAACCCATAAGTCAACCGTATTCTACGAATTTTTAATACCGGGGTGTCTAACACTTTTCTCGGGGATCACCAGAACCCTTACCTTGACTCTAGTTTAGAACTTTAGATATAATTTTTTAATTAATTTTGAATAAACCCTTTCACACTGGTTTTTCTAATTTACCTATAAATTAGGTGGCGACTCTAAAAACATTATCTGACTTAGAGCACCATCCAAATTCAAAGTAGCTTTTATGCATTTCTCTGCGTAAAAGTGAACCGTAACAGTTTGTGTCTTAAAGTCCTTGAATAAGTCAGAGCATGTTTTGGGAATAAGGGATGTTTTGTAAGTTAAATTATTGCATAACTTTTAATAAAAGAGTTTGTTATGTTTAGTACATTTCTTCCATTTCCGCATTAATTTTAACACTATTGTGATAGATTCTGAGAAGTATGGGGAATAACCAATTACAATAGATGAAATTCTAAATTTTAGGGCATGTATTCAAAACTTTGGGGTGGTAGATTTGCTTTTCAATGGAAGTACTTATACTTAGTGGAATGGTCAAAGTGGGGAGGACTGCATTTTTAAGAGGCTAGACATGTGTTTGGGTAATCAAGCCTTGCAAACAAGTTTCCTGAGATTGATGTCACTCATCTAGTCAGAACATGATCTAATCATGCTCCTCTATTGATATCATACTCAAGAGTTGTTGAACCAATCAAGAAGCCTATTTAAATTCTTGAATTTCTGGGTAAAATGGGAAACCTTTTTGGAGACAGTGAAACCATTATGGACAGTGGACTTTATGGCTAATCCATTCACTCTTTTTCACCATAAATTGAAAAAAGTGATGTTTGAATTAACTCAATGGAGCAAAGATACTTTTGGAAACATTTTAAAGAAGATAGAAACATTGGAGGATGTGATCAGAGTAAATGAAGTACAATTTAAGTTACAACCCACTCCAGCCAATAGGGAGAATTTGCAAAGAGTTCAGGCAGCTCTGAATAGATTTTTACACTTAGAGGAGGAGTTTTAGGAATAAAAAGTTGGGATACAATGGTTTCAAGACGGGGATAGAAATACTAGATGTTTTCATGCTTATGTACATGGCAGAAGAAAGAGATTACAGTTAAAAAAGATACGGATCAAGCAGGAAACTGGCTTGAAGAGAAAGAAGAAATAATTGATGAAGCATTCAGATTCTACAGGGATCAATTTACAAAAGAGGATGATCCTAATAACTTTGAAATTTTGGATCATGTACGAAAATTATTTAATGAATGAAGAAATTGTGGATATGCCAATTGAAAAGGAGATCAAGAAAGTGGTATTTAGTCTTAATAGAGAGAGTGTAGGAGGATCAAATGATTTTACTGAATTATTCTATCAGACATGTTGGGAAATCATTAAGGAAGATATTATTAATATAGTTAAAGCTTTATTCTGTGGGGCTGAATTATCAAAATTTATTACTCACACTAATTTAGTCTTAATACCAAAAATAAGGATGTCATCTCAATATTTTCTGACATGAGACCAATTAGTTAGAGTAACTATGTGAACAATATCTTTTCATGATTGATTCATGAAAGACTGGTTGATAGATTATCAGATATTATTTCTTCGAATCAAACTGGATTTGTGGAAGGGAGAAGCATAGTTGAAAATAGTTTTCTCACATAGGAAATAGAATCTGATATCAGACTGAGAACCAATGATGTCAATGTGGTGATGAAATTGGATATGGCTAAGGCCTATGATAGGGTATCTTGGATATTTATAACTAAGGTGTTAATAAAATTAGGCTTCAATGAGAGATTGATAGATATGGGTTTTTATAATTATCAACAATGATTGGTACTCAGTGTTGATAAATGGGAAATAATATGATTTCTTTCAGTCTTCAAAAAGGGTTAAATAGGGGGATCCCGTCTCCTACTCTATTTATTTTAACCTCAGAAGTTCTCACAAGGAATTTGAATGTTTTGCATCATACAACACAGTTCAGGTGATTTGGTATGCCTAAGTGGAGTCCTAAGATCAATCGTCTAGCATATGCTGATGATATGATTATTTTCTAACCTGCAGATGTTCTGTCCCTACAGCTTATCATGGAGGTTTTAAAGAAGTGTGAAAAAGTATTAGGGAAGAAGATTAACAAGAAGAAGAGTTATGTATACATGCATCAAAATGTTTTAGGAGATATCAGTATTATTGTAGAAATTGTTACTGGCGTTGGAAGAAAGGAATTTCCTTTTATTTATTTGGGATGCTGAATTTCCATTGTAGAAGAAGGAAGGACTTTTTCTATGGGATTGTAATCAAGATAATGAACATATTACAAGGATGGAAGGCCAAGATGCTCTCTTTTGGGGGAAGAGTTATCTTGATCAAACATGTGATACAAAGCATGCCAATACATCTGTTATCTGCAGTAAATCCTCCTGATTGTGTGATTAAACAGATGCATAGGTTATTTGCTCAATTATTTTGGATTAATACTATAGGAGGCAAAAGTATACACTAAGCTTCTTGGAATCATTTATGTTTACCAACTAAAGAGGTAGGATTGGGCTTTAGATTACTTCATGATGTATCCTTGGCTTTATCTTGCAAGTTATGGTGGAACTTCAGGACAAACCATCACTATGGAGTGCTTTCCTTAGTAATATATACTGCAAGAAAGAGAATGTTGTGATGGTACAGTAAAAATATGGTTCTCATGCATAGAGAAAGATACTTCAATCAAGGGATATAGTGGAGCACCAAATCTAGTGGCAAACTAAAATGGAAAATTTTTAATTTTGATTTGATAATTAGAAAGGAATGGGGGCCCTATATTATGTAGTGCCTAGAGATGTTTATGCTGAGAGGGTGCAGAATGTTATTGAAGTAGTGAATGGAGGAGGGTTGGATGTCATTAAATTGATTGCTTTGTTCTCGGAGGATATTATACAACATATTACAAGAAAAATCCTACCTCTTAGGGAAGACAAAGGGATGGACAGACCATGGTGGTTACTGGATGGTAAAGGGGGTTTCACAGTAAAATCTGCATGGGAATTTGTAAGATTGAGAAGTCATGAAGTAAATACATATAAGGATAAGTGATTGAAAGGACTTCCATTCAAAATTTCATTCTTTTATGGAGATGATGGAAATATAAGTTACCAGTGGATGATGTATTAAAGACTATGAAGTACAATATGGTATCAAGATGTTGGTGTTGCTCAAATCCTAGGGAGAAGACAACACAACATCTATTTTCCACATCATATATTGCTAACATAACTTGGTCCTACTTCTGTTCTATTGCAGGTATATCAATGGAGGGATTACAGTTGCAACACGTGATAATTAAGTGGTGGCAAGACCCAGTGACAGAGAGATTAAAACAAGTATTTAAGGCAGTTCCTGCTATAACTATTTGGCAGTTATGAAAAAGGTGGAATAGTATCAAACATTGGAAAAAAGATCTTTGGAAAGAGTCATTTTCAGGTGTTTATTACACTACAGAGGTTAGTGCAGATCAGAAACCCTTGAATTAGGAATCTGCCAAACAAATGGGATGGGTTGATCAAGTTGCTAGAAAGAGGGACAACATATTTTAAGGTCACAAAGGTGTTGTGGAAATTTTCTCCAACAGGTTGGTTAATGTGTAATACTGATGGAGCTTCAAGAGGAAATTCAAGGAGGAGTTTTTATGGTTTTTGGTTAAGGAACTTAGAAGGAAATCTAATATATGCACAAGAAGAAGATATATGGATCACAACAAATACATATTCTGAGGTGATAGCAATCTTGGAAGCTATGAAATGTTGCAGAGAAAGGGGACTAGACAACATCATTTTTCAAACTAACTTAGAGATGGTGTATAAGATTTTAGCAGAAGGATGGAAACCTCCATGGGGCATTGCAATATGGATAGAGGAGATAATAGAATTGAGCAACAATATGACTGTTACTTTCAACATTTTGAGGGAGGGAAATTTGTTAGCAGATGCCTTGGCAAATTAGGCTTTAGATGAAGCCTCAGTTCATTGCCAGAGCTTTCAAGAATTAGAAACAAAATGAAGAAAAATCATCAATAGTGACAAATCACAAATTTCTTATTTGAGAATTAAAACCAGATTAGGAGGGTATTTGGTGATCAGTGTAAGAAGGGGTTGCCAATGGATAGAAATGCTTCTACATATGGCACATGAATAACTACCAAGATTGCAGTAGTTTGTTACTATAATTCTGGCAACTTGTTAATTGATGTGAAGAGGAGAGGAATGTTATACCATCATGTTCAAGTCCTTTGGAGGAGAACATGATAGTGTTTTATACTAACTATGTGTTCTTTTTTGCAGGTTTATATGCCAGAAGAAACAACACAAACATACCAAGTAAAGTTTGGCAATTTCATAGACTTAAGAACTCAGGGCCCAAACATGAAATACAGATACCTGGGTGCACAAGAGGAGGATATATATAACAAAAGGGAGCAACATTAGGAAATTCAACGGAACAATGGTGCTATTGGCATAAAACAATTCATGACGAGCAGAAGAGCCACAAAGATAAGATATAAAAATGGATGGGAGAGAAGAACATTACCGGCGATGCATTTCAACAACCGAAACCACACCAATATCAACATTTAGATCCACAACAAATGTCAGCAGATCGAGATTGATAGAGCATCATCAGTGCAATACAAGTAACTCCAAGTGATTTACAACGAAAATACAAGAATGCATCAGTAAAGAGTAGCCATATACTTGATGAAAAGGGAAAGAGAAACAGTGTACTTTGACAAAAATGGCAAATGAAGAAACATGAAAAGAGAGATACAAGATTACCTATTGTTGGATCAGAGGCAATAAGAACGGTGATTGGTCGGAGTAGAGAGGCAACAGGTGAAGCACAGTGCAAAGCTGAACCAGGGTTTGGACAACAATGCGATGAATTAGGGATTTCATTTCTTAATTCATACATATGTCATTATTTTTTGTATTTTAGACCTCTACTTTTTAGTTTCTGTCGTGTTGGACCTCTTTATTTTTCATTTTAATAAAAACATCCCTATGTGGCTATAATTTATTTTTTAAAAATAAATAGATGCATTTCGGTCATAAACACACTCCAGATTTGCTCGCACATTCAGAAATTCCAAAAAAAGATCGTCTTGACCCAGTGTTGACTAAGGTCAATTCCAGTACTCTTAGTTACTAAATCTCCAACCACAACTTTCAATTTTCCTATTTCGACTCGGTCTCCACTCGATTGTCTTGGAAATCACGTCATCCATCCCATCAGGTCATAAATACTGAAACGTAGCTACAGGAAGGATATTTTGAGAGTAAAAGGTCAAAACGGAATAAACGATCAAACGAGTTGTTACAATAAAGTTTAATGAGATATTTTTAAGACCGCGTGAAGTGCGGGCATATTTTTCTAGTCTTTTGTTTAAGTTTCATAGCAAGACCGCTTATCACATGATGCCAACTGTGGTATTGTGGGCTTGACCCGTTTTTTTTCTATTTTCCTCATTTTTCTCTTCTTCCTTTTCTCATATAACTATTTCACACTTCTAATTCATATCATGTATATATTTGTATATCCTCAAACGCTTTGTTCGAGTGGGTGCCTATACCCTCCGGGATACCTTAATTTCATTAAATTCGTTATTATTGAAATTTTAAACCTAAAAACTTGTGGGGCTTTACACAAACTAATTTAAACAAGTATAATTGAATAAATCCTTCAAAAGCCAATACATAGGTAATAAAGTTTTCGTGCTAGAATCGGGAACTTGATAAATTTAACACCTTTTCTTGGTCAATAAAATTTCTTACCCATAAGGTATATATACCCTATTGGAAATATATACCCTATATCCAATATTGAATTACATTAAAGTTGGAAAAAAGATTGTAGATTGTGAGCAATGACATCCGTCGTTCCATTCCATAATAGTTGAGCAAATTGCTTGTTGGCTGCTTCTGTGGGATGACTGGCATCGAAGAACACATAATCTTTTACGTTTTGACATAACTCGTACTCTTTTACTTGCCTCTTTCCTCCACAACTATTAATTCCTTTAAATGGACCTGTACCACAACATGCTTCTGTTGATACATTAAAACCTGCACAAACCAAAAATTCCAAATTAATACCTTATGATTATGAAATACTCTCTGAATCCTGAAAACACATCGAGTTCAGAGTATGAGAGTCAACTGAATTGAATTTTCATGCTACACATAATTAATCATTGATTTCTTAAAATTTTCAACATACATAACTTATATACTTGGAAATTATTACATAAGAAGTACTAGATTCAGAAAAAGAAGAAGCAGCATTTATATCACAGTTTAATAGTTTAATCTTTAATAATAGCTAATAAAGGTATATTTTCAAAAAGATGTCCAAATAAATATAATAGAGAAAGAAAGATTAATTATCTTCCTAAATAGTAACGATGTCATTCTGTTTTAGAACGAATTGAGAGTAAAGGCTTATATTTTACGCCGAAAATGTGTAGAACAGCAAATGTGATCATAAATATTCAATGAATTGGTTATAAAGAAAATAGAACTTACCATATTTGGAAGGGTTATCAATTTTTTCAGTAAAGATTTTGTAAAGATCAAATAATGTATAGTTAAATCCTGACAAATTCTTCTGTAATTGTGCGAGCTTTTGGGGAAGAGCATTGCTGTGCATCTCCAGTAGTGCACTCAGTTCTGGCATGCAGTCACCACTTTTACCTCCTAATTGAGCATTAAATGCCCTTCCACCTGGGGAACAACCTTCAGGGGCCAATGTAAATATGCTAAATTTTCTCCCTCCTTTATTGTAAATTGCCTGTTACAAATTTAAATATTAAATATTATCAAAGTTTATCAAATAAAAATATTGAACAAGAAATTAAGAAGTTGCCATCTTAAGGGTGCTCTAAAGGGAAAAGATAATAAGCATATTAAATTATAATGTTAGAATACACGTAATAAAATAATATTTTACCTGTAAAATAGCTGAAAAATTACCCAATACCATCTCTGAAAATTGTTCCTTAGGAAATGGAAACTTAGGATTGGTAAGGTAGGGGAAAGCATAATCATTACTTCCGGTGCTAAACATGTATACAGCATCAGTGAGGAGTTGTTGAGACTGTTGTTTTCCTAACTTATTCTCCAACAATTGAACCACTTCATTGAAATGTGTCAATTGTGTCTGAAGATCTATAACCTGCAAAATATTCTTGTTAATTAGTGTTATTACATTCTTCAGAAAAAATAGTATTATCTGTATAAAGCAGGATTTTCTAATGAATAAGAGATGCCAAAAAGAAAAGAATATAATATAAAAGACATTCTAATATTGAAAAAGAATGTTACTTTGAAAAGAAAAGAATAGTTACTTACAATACCGCGATTTGTTTCTACTAAACAACCTGATCCACTGGAAGCAAAGTTCACCCCATGAAGAAATTTATCGGTCCCAATTTCAAAATATGCCGGAATTAATGGCAAGTTAGCAAATTCCGCTACAATAAAAAAAACACCAAAAATTAGTTCTTGACAATTAATTGAAAATACAAGATAAAGATAAAAATGTCAAGATTGAGTGGTAACTCATCGATAAATAAAAAAATAGTGTGACTTATCGTGTTACCTATAAAATCGGATATGAGACGACCATCACAAGGTCTACCAGTAGGAGCTTTGAAGAACGTTTCACCATAAGGCAACCAATTAGCTTGGAATTGAGTAGTAGTATTGATGTAATTATTATTTCCAGAATCTAAAATCGAATCACCAAACACAAATAGGACAGGTAAAGGTCCTTCCCCGTCAACACATCTAATTGGACAGGTGAAGAGAAAAGCAAAGAAAATCAAACAGCATGCATGAAGCAAGTTTGTACTGAAAGTCATTATAATTGTTTGTGATGATAACGACTGTATGGCTTCTCTTATATACTAAAAATTGTTGTCGTTTATAGTTAAAATTTTAACATCAAATCAGATTCTGAACTTCGAGATCTAAAGAAAAGTTAATCCTATCCTATATTAAATGTTAGGTTAAAAATGTCTAGATTTTAAATATAATTCTGTATGAAGTCTGTTGCAGGTAAAATTGGATGTTGATCATTGACTTAATCCTAATTTTAAATATAATTCCATATGTAGTCTTTTGTAGGTAAATTTGGAAGTTGATCATTCACTTAATCCTTATTTGATAAATTAATTAACATTGATTACAATTCACAAACGTACATGAAAATTAATTACAATTAACTTATTATATACAGTAAAAATTGGCACGATGTGTGGCAAGGTTTGAGTGTAGAATTCGAGGTAAGCGATTAAGTTCTAAATCGGATACAAGTAACATCGGGATAGACTGGATGACAAGACAAGGCCGGATAGTGACCGAACCAAGCAACATCGGATGAAGTACCGGGGGAGCCTAGCGCATGCTCATTTCGAATATGACGCCAGATGTTACTCTTAGCTCATTAAGAGACCATTATTATCATTAATTGCATTTAATTTAAGAGTGATTCTCGAACATCAATACCTTGTATTCATAGCTATAAAAGAAGCTTAACCTTCATATTGGAAGGACATTATATTCTCATTATTCACTTGTATGATTTTACTTATTGCAACTATAATCACAAGCTCTCGTTATTGGCTCGAAACCGAAGAAATTAAGCTGAGCCCCGGCCCAATCTTACTGAAGGAATTCATCTTAATTTACGGTATTACAGGCTAACTTTCTTACTTACTATTTACTTTTGCTTTAGTATTGCCAATCGGTTATCATCATCTATTACAAATCGATCTACGTATCCTTAAAACCACTTACAAATTCAACTGACACCTTTTTTGGGGTAAACAGTTTGGCACCCACCATTGTGCTAAGGACAATAGTGGTGATTTATTCAAACTCAAATTTCACTTGTTTCTTTTGAGATTTTGTGAAAACAGGTCAATACCAAAACTTGCAAAATGGTTAGCGAAATCCATGTTGAAGTTAGAGACAACAATAACAACAATGGCCCACCTGTCGATCCAATAACTGGCGAGCATCGGCACAACCCCTTGGTTTCACCCCAAGGGTCTAGAAGGTCACGTGAGAAAACATTGAATGATGATGAAGATGGCAAAATAGATTAGGCTCAAATCTTTAACATGCTGAATGAGCAACATGAGGCCATTACTCAGTTGCAGAAGAAGACCAGCGAGGAAAATGCAGTAGACGAAACTCATCCCATCCTGGATGAGTATAGAGTCCGAGAAGAGAATCGAGTCTAAGGAGATGGTACTGGTTCGGGGGCAAATGAATCCTCAGAGGTCTTGAAAATTCTTTAAGCTTTGACTAAGCAAATGGATACTAATGAAGATAAGGTTGAAACCTACAATTCACGGGTAGACCAGATTGCTGGAGCGTCTCCAATCCTGAAGGGATCGGACTCGAAGAGATATATTCAGTTGACATTCCCGCCAAGCGCAGCTTCGAAGTTGATACCAAAGAGGTTCAAAATGCCAGATCTCCTGAAGTACAATGGAACTACGGATCCATAAGAGCACGTGACATCGTACACTTATGTGGTGAAGGGCAATGACATGCACCCAGATGAGATCGAATCGGTGTTGTTGAAGAAATTTAGCGAAACACTATCCAAATGGGCAATGATATGGTACTCTATGTTGCTTGAACACTCTATTAACTCATTTGAAATACTTGCAGATGCTTTCATAAAAGCATATAACAGATCACGGAAGGTCCAAGCGAGAAAGGCAGACATATTCAAAATTGCTCAAAAAGATAAGGAGTTGTTGCGCGAGTTCGTGATAAGGTTTCAAAAGGAACGAATGTTTCTTCCCCCGATACCTAATGAGTGGGCAGCTGAAGCTTTCACCAAAGGGTTAAATCCTAGGAGCTCTAGTACCTCGTTTAAACTAAAGGAAAACTTATTGGAATTCCCAGTATTAACATGGGCAGATATGCATAATATATACGAGTCTAAAATCTCAGTGGAGGATGATTAGATAGAACTTCCTCCGGGGTCACCAGGATAGAACAAGAATCTTGATAAATCAAATAGGGTAACTGGGTCAGAATTGAAGTCTCTAAAAGATAGGTATCAACCCTATGGATAACCTGAAAGATCGAACTTCAGATCGAATAGGGGTCGCAACAATCGTAAATTCCAATCGGACAGAAGAGATATATTTAATGATATAGGGTCTACCAGTAGGGGCTTGCAATTTAGAAATTATACTGATAGTTCTTCTTCCAATAGTTTAGAAATCCCGAGGCTTTTCGAATATAATTTCAACATTGATGCGTCCGGACTTGTTTCGATTATTAGACACATTAAGAAGACAAGATGGCCGAGACCACTCCGAATAGAACCGACTTAGAGAGATCCAACTTTGATATGTAATTATTATGGAACTCATGGTCACCAGATAGAGTATTGTCGTTAGTTGAAGGATGAAGTGGCCCAGTTGTTGAAAAATGGTCATCTACGCGAATTTTTGAGTGCTCGAGCAAAGAAAAACTATGAAAATAGAGAATCACACAAGGAGGCGGATCTGGTTGAACCCCAACATATCATAAATATGATTATCGGAGGGATGTACGTTCTGAAAGGATCCGTCATGACCGCAAAGAAGATGAAAGTGTCAATAACCTGAGAAAAGAGATCCAGGAATTTCTTGCCAGAGGAACAATTTATTTCAATGATGAAGACGCAGAGGACATCATTCAACCTCACAATGATGAAATTGTAATCTGTGTCTTTATATAAAAAAATCAGATTAAGCGTATTTTAATTGATATAGGTAGCTCAACCAACATCATCCAGTAGACGGTGGTAGAGCAATCGGGGTTGTTGGATCAAATTGTACCGACGACCCAAGTTTTTAATGGATTTAACATGGCGATCGAGAATACGAAAGAGGAAATCACTCTCCCAGTCAATGCAACCAAAATAATTCAACAAATGAAATTCTACGTTATCGAATGTAAAATAAGGTACAATGCACTATTCGGCAGACCATGGATACACGACATGAAGGTTGTACCTTCGATATTGCACATGATGATAAAATTCCCAAATCCGGAGGGAATTAAGACAATTCATGGAGAAAAGCCGACGGCAAGGAAAATGTTCGCGGTAGAGGAGTCGATGCAAGCACCAAAAGAAGTGAAAGATGCGAATAAGGGTAAAAAAGTTAAATAGCAATCACAAGATTCTGGACCGTCGAGTATGAAGAAAAAAAAGGGAGAGAAGATAAATTGTGAGAAAGAAGAGGATTACTATCGTGTCCCGAAGTCATTTGTGCTGCCAGATGATTAAGATACCATGAAGTCAACCATAGAGGAGCTAGAGCAAGTTATCTTGTTCATGCATCTGCCGGATAGGAAGGTATACTTGGGCATTGAGTTATCCCCGGAGCTCAGGCTTAAATTAATTGAATTTCTTAAAGCTAATGCCAATTGCTTTTCCTGGTTCCACTTAGACATGACAGGTATCCCACCGAAGATTATGACTCACAAGTTGAATTTAGACTCAAGCTTCCCTCTGATAAAGCAAAATAGGAGGTCAATGACCGACTACAAGCATAAGTTTGTCAATGATGAGGTAACAAAGTTATTAAATATAGGTTCCATCCGGGAAGTAGAGTATTCGGATTGGTTAGCAAACGTAGTTATCGTACCTAAAAAGGGCAATAAATTGAGAATTTGCATAAATTTTAAGGATTTAAATAAAGTTTGTCCAAAAGATTATTTTTCTTTGTCGCACATCAATCGAATGATTGATGCTACGGTAGGGCATGAAATGCTGAGTTTTCTTGAGGCTTACTCCGGATACAACCAAATTAGGATGAATCCAGATGATCAAGAGAAAACTTCATTTGTAACTAGATATGGGACTTACTGCTATAATGTGATACCATTTGGTTTAAAACATGTTGGAGTAACATACCAACGTCTAGTTAATCACATGTTCGGGACCAAAGAGATAATATTTATATTGACGATATGCTAGTAAAGTCCCGGAAGATAGAGGACCATTTAAAGGATTTGCAGAAATATTTGACATACTTTGAAAGTACAATATGAAGCTGAATATAGAGAAGTGTACTTTTGGAGTTGGCTCAGGAAAGTTCTTGAGTTTCTTGGTTTCAAACTAAGGAATGGAGATTAATTTGGATAAGATCAAAGCTATCGAGGAAATTCCGGAGGTGCTTGAGAATGTGAAGGTGGTGCAAAGACTCACCGAAAGGTTGGCCGCCCTAAGTAGATTCATATCCCGGTCAAAAAAGTCATATGTTCTTTTATTTGTTAAAAAAGAAAAATGACTTCGAGTGGACTCCGGAATGCCAACAGGCCTTGAGGGATCTAAAGAAGTACTTATCTAGTCCGCCGCTATTACATAAACCAAAGGTAGATGAGCAACTATTCTTCTACCTGGCGGTGTCCAAAGTAGTTGTAAGTGTTGTTTTGGTCTGAGATGAGAAAGGTATACGATTTCCTATTTACTATGTAAGTAGAACTCTAGCTAGTATGGAAACCAGATATCCTCACTTAGAAAAAATGAAATTAGCTTTGATAACGGTTGCTAGAAAATTGAGACCTTACTTTCAATGTCATCTTATATGTGTGGTAACGACTTATTCGCTAAAAATATGATGCATAAACCTGAACTATCATGTAGGTTAGCCAAGTGGGCAGTAGAAATTAGTGGGTATGACATAGAGTATAAACCAAGAACGTCTATGAAATCTCAGGTTTTAGCAGATTGCGTAGCAGATTTTACACCTAGATTAATTCCCGAGATAGAAAGAGAACTTATAATAACCTCGAGAATAAATTTGGAGATCTAGACCTTATATACGGATGGAGCTTCGAATGTAAAAGGGTCCATACTCAGGGTAGTGCTTAAGACACATGCGGGGGATGTTAGGCAGTCGATAAGAACTGTGAAATTGACTAGCAATGAAGCCGAGTATGAGGCTATGATTGCAGTTCTAGAATTGGCAAGAAGTTTGGGAGTAGAAGTCATCGAAGAAAAATGTGACTCGCTTCTGGTTGTCAAGCAAGTGAATGGCGCATTCGAAGTGAAAGAGGAAAGAATGCAGAGATACTTAGAGAAAATTCAAGTATTATTGCATCGGTTCAAAGAATGGACTGTGGAATATGTTTCTCGAGAAAAAACAATGAAGAAGATGCATTGGAAAATTTAGGGTCATCCGTGGAAATGTTGGAGTTTAATTTTGAAATAGTGATGCAACTGGTAAACTCCGTAATTGATAGTGGTCATGCCGAAGTGAATACAACAAGTTTGACTTGGGACTGGTAGAATAAATACATTGACTAACTTCGGGATGGAAAGTTGTCTGCTGATCCGAAGGAGTCAAGGGCTCTTCGTACGAAGGCATCTAGGTATTGCATGGTCGATGACCAGTCGTACCGAATTTCCTTTTATGGTCCTTTAGAGAGGTGCTTAGTACACAGAGAAACAGATTATGTGATGTGCGAGGTTCACGAATGGCAATCATTCAAAAGCAAAATTATTAGTCCGAAAACTAATCAAGGTCGGGTATTATTAGTCTCAGATAGAGGAAGACGCCAAGAACTTTGTACCGAAGTGTGATGAATGCCAAAGGCACGCACCAATGATTAACCAACCGGCAGAATTGATGCATCCAGTTTTGTCTCTATGGTTGTGCATGAAATGGGAGATGGACATTGTGGGACAACTCCAATGGGCACCCAAAAAAATATGCTTTATTTTGTTTATGACTGACTATTTTTCTAAGTAAGTTGAAGCAAAGGCCTTCAAGAAGGTTAGAGAAAAGGAAGTCATCGATTTCATTTAGGATCACATCATTTGTCGGTTCAGCATACCGATGGGAATTACTTTGGACAATAGTTGTCAATTCGTTGGGAAGAAAGTAAATGATTTTCTTGAAGGATTGAAAATCAAGAAGATAATGTCGACTCTGTATCACCTAAGTGCAAATGGGAAAGCGGAGTCAACAAACAAAACAATCATTCAGAACTTGAAGAAAAGACTAAAGGAGTCAAAAGGCAGGTAGAGAGAAATTCTACTAAAAATATTATGGGTATACAGAAGAACACCAAAATCTAGCACCGGGGAAACACCGTTCTCTTTGGTTTATGGTGCATAAGCACTAATTTCGGTGGAAGTAGGTGAGCCGAGCTTAAGGTTTAGCCTTGCAACCAAAGAATCAAACAACAAAGCTATGGAAGTCAAGCTTGACTTAACTGATGAACACCATAAGTTAGCATTACTACGGCTAGTGGCTCAAAAGCAAAGAATGTGAAGATATTACAACCGACAGAATAATCTTAGGCACTTTTAAGTAGGGGGCTTGATTCTACAAAAGTGACCTTCAACACCAGAAACCTTAACAAAGGAAAGTTGGACCCGAACTGGGAGGGACCCTACAAAGTATTCGAAATAACTGGTAAAGGCTCGTACAAATTGGAGGCTGAATATGGGCAAAAGTTGCCGAACAATTGGAACATCCGTCACTTGAAGCGATATTATTGCTAATGTATGTGTTCGGTTAATTATTTAAACCTTATTTATTTTGGGATTACTAACTTTTATAGGGAAGAACTCGAAGTCATTATCCAAAGACCGAAGAATTAGAATTAGTTCTGAAAATGCGTGTTGCACTCTTTTTTCCTTAGCACGGTTTTTATCCCAAAAAGGGTTTTTCTGGCAATGTTTTTAACGAGGCAATAATATAAAGCGTATTACTAAGTGGATGAGAATAGGAAAAAAATACTGGGGACTGCTCGGTAGTAAAATGCAAGTAGTGTTTAAGTTCTCATACTTCAAACATGAACACTAGGGGACTGCCACACCCTTGGATGCTCGGATCAGACCGTTCAAGTCAGGAATTCGTAGTTTTTTGTATTTTATACTTCGACATTTTTGTAAGGGTTAAAGATCGAATGAATCTTGCCTAAGTAGTGTTTATGTTTGCAAAAAGGTCATGTAAAGACAAAAAGAATGAATGAATCCTACCCAATTGTTCGAAGCAAAGCAGAAAGAAATTGCCTCGAAAGTTTGTATCTGTGTTTCTTCTTTGCTGGTACCACTCTGAATAATTGGAAATATCGTTAGGCTTACGAGATAAATTTGTTAGATCATTAATTGGAGACTGTCGTCATAAAAGCATCCGGAACAAATTGAGTAATGTTCTAAAAACATGCTTCTAAGGCACTAGATCAAATGAATCTAGCCTATTTTTAAAGACACTTAAATTGTCTAAAAAGTTGAGAATAAATAAAATTCTGACATTCATGCCCGAAGTGAATAAAAGACGTCTTATTTATAAGCATAAAAATAAGGTCCTTATAATTAGTCATTAAATGACCTAAAACGGGAAGGATTTGCCTGGTATGAATCAAACTAAAGTAAAAGTTTATATTCAAAATTGATTAAGTCATTTTTAAGACCAGGAGAACTTTCACTCGGATCAAAACAAGCTAAGTGATGGTTTGATTAAGTAAAACTCTGAAGTCGAAAGTAATTAGTCCGGATTGGGTTAAACCTTTATTTGGATAAGTTATTGAAAACAAGAAAGAAATAACAGATGCGAAAAGATAGAAAAAATTATAATTGAGAAAAAAAGGAAGACTGAAATATATTCTTTCACAAACACGGCTGGGGAAATGGCTAGAGCAAAAAACATTCAAGAAAAATACACAAAGGCATGTGAGCCTATAAATCAGGTAGATTTAGACTTAGAGTTTTCGGGATCTTCCTCGGTACTATCATCATTCAACCAATAGAAGGCCTTGACCTCTACTACTTTAGCCTCAACAATCATGGCATCCATGTCCGGCCCACGTCATCCTCCACATCGGGCAGAGCTTGGTCTCGTTCAGCCAAAGTTTGGTTCAATTGTGCTGGAATCTCAGAGTTTTCCCAGGAAGCGGCTTCGAGCTCGGTTCTCAGATATTCGATGGTCATAGTTAGCTGGCGAATATGATCTTGAGACATTTTCAAGTCTCCTTCAAAGGTTTGATTGATAATAGCTTGCTCATCGGTTCTCTCCGCATCAAGTATAGTAAGCTGGGTGTTGAGGCGGTCAATTTCGGCATTAAGGAAGTCTTTCTTCTATGCTTGATAATGTCGGACCTCTTCTTAATCCTTGATTTCTTAGGCAAGGGCCTGGATGTCATTGTAAAGCCTGTCATTCTTTTTGTACAAGGCTTTATTATCCTCGTTGATGAACTCGAGGTCATTCATGACCCGGAGATAGTCACCTCTAACTAGGTCCAATTTAGCTTAAACTACAGGCAAGTCTCCGTCCTGCAGTAGTTGGGCATATCTTTTCTGAATAACTCATTTGAGATGCCGAATCTCTTTTTCTTGGGCATCCAACTGCCCCTTGATATCTTCATTTTTCTCGAGGCATCGAAGGAAGCCCTCTCCGACCAAAATGGATGACTGCAAAATCATGTGTCGAGCCCAAGTTAGAATATGTTAAAAGAAAAAGACAAGTATAAATGTAAATAATGAAGGGAGTTACATACCCGGTTGGATGTGCGCATGCCCTCATTAAAGAGACATTGCCACGAGATGTACTTCATTTTTTCCTTATCGGGATATGAGATTAAAGGCCTAAGATAGCTTACAACCCCGACTAGTTGAGATAGAAAGTTCGTGTCTTCGGGGAAAGAGAGGGTTACAGTTCTCATTTTTCTTTAATCCGCACTTGGAGCTAGAAATATGTTTACTAGTTTAGATTAAGGGTGGCCAGTGGGCCGGGCTCGGGACCGTCGGACCGGGTTTGGCGGGATCGGATCGGGACGGGACGGGGGAAGGGGCGGGATTGGATCGGGTCGGGTCAGGCGTGATTTGCCGAAGTCCCGCCCCGATCCCGATCCCGATCCCGTTGGAATCAGGTCGGGATCAGGATCCCGGGGGTTCTTTTTCTTTTTTTTTTTGCACTTAATTTAAAAAATAACATATATATAAAAACTCAATAATTAAACAAGACAAGATAGTGTAATAAAAACATCCCAAGGCTATTTTGTGCCTCTTATATTATTTAATAGAGATGATTTTTTTGTAATACAAATACAATTGTCAAAATTGCAACTTTGTGGTGTTGTTCAATAGTTGCAAATTACATAGTAAATTGCAATTAAAAAAATTACATTCTGAAAAAAACATGTTCTAGTTTCTTGATAATTTCCTATGGTTATTCGGTTGAAATTGGTATTTGTTGGTCAAATTGCTCCACGTTGCTTCCACCACCTTTGGATAAGATTTCGTTGTAGTTTTCGTCTTCTTCTTCATTGATCTCCGATTGACCGCACCTTCTCCGCTCCGCTCGTATTCAATCTCTGAATAATACTATAATCTCCAAGCTGTCTCCGGCTAATGAGTGTTTGTGCTCTCCTATTTGATATTTGCCGGCAGAAAAAACACTTTCAGACGCCGTTGATGACACGGGAATGTTCAAAACATCTCGGGCCATCATTGAAAGTGTCGGAAAGGTCTTCTCATTCCCCCTTCAGTATTTCAACAAGTCTTCATGTCCTTCTTCATTGAGAACTGCTTGGTACGGTATAGAACCCTCCAAAACAAAAATATCAAACTCGCTAATTTGGTTAGTGGCAGTACGACCGCACATTCTATTTCTGAGGCTTTCAATACTAGCCGCAGAAACAGCATGTCTTTTGTGAGGTTGTGTTGAAGAAGAAGAAGAAGATGGTAGGAAGCCGGTAGGTTGCTAGCACTTTCTTGTTGGTAAAACCTATATACTTTTTTGCATTCGTCTTCTACGCTAGACAACACTTCTTTTTTAGTTTGTTCAATAGGTGGTGGGTGATTTGGATTTTTGGGACTTGGAGGTGGTAGTACTTCTATACAATCGTAATAGTTTCAATAAGTGATTTAGTACCGTCTATTTTAATAGTCGGATTTAATACAACACCAATAATATAAATAGTGGGAATAGGAATAAATATTTTTTTATTTTGATAAATATTTTTTTAATAGCTGCCTTATAAGCTGGTTTTTCCATATATTCACTAAGTAATAAAAATATTAGAGCTATATAAAACAATATAGTTGAAATAGTAGGATAATATATACCGGAAAATTCTTTTGTTGCTTGAAAAAATTTCTCTAAAAATACAATAAGTTCGGAATTTTTTACCCAATCGCTATCTACAACCATATCAGTTGGATTTTGATTATGAGAGTTAAAAAATAAAGTTATGGATTTTCTATAGTCATAAGCAACAAGTAGTTGCTCGTATAAAGAATTCCACTTACTGGGTACTTCTTCTGGAATTTTTCTATAAGGTAGTTGGCAATCGTGACAAATTTTTTTATATTCTTTTCTTCGTTGTATTCTATTATTTTTAAAAATAAAGTTTATAGCAAATTGTATTTTACTAAGAATGTCTTCAAAAAGTGATAGACCATCCTTTACAATTAAGTTATATCTATGGCACGCACATTTTATATGAAAATGATCTGTAAAAGATGGAGGTAAACTATTTTTTAAAATTATAATAGCGTAATTGTTAGAAGAAGCGTTATCTAATGTAATAGTCATAATTTTATCAGTTATTCTTTAATAATCGCACACTTGATAAATATTTTCTGTAATAAAAGTACCAGTGTGCCTATTATCTATATATCTTTACGCTAAGGTATGTTTTTGCATAGACCATTTATAATCTATCCAATGACAGGTTACCGTTAAATAATCATGGTCGTTAGTACTACGGCCTATATCAAAAGTGATAGCCACTTTTCCATTAAAATGATATAATGAATAACGTAAATATTGTTGATATTCATGTGCGAAGTTAAATATATCTCTCTTAACAGTTGATCTAGGAAAATCGTTAAAAGCAAGATTATACATATCTCTAATGTAATGAATAAAATCGGGAGATGAAGGAAATTAAAAAGGCAAACCCTCCACAACAACTAATTTTGATACTGCTTCCCTATCTCTATGTTTATTGTATTTAGGGCCTACAATTTCCCCCGTCATAGGGTTAATTTGACCCTGTACTTGGTCCGGGATATGTGAACCTTGTTCCGATGGAGTGGACATTTGCGCACCCAATTTTAAAGCCTTGTATTGGGCATACCTAGCTGGATGAGCCCTTACTACGTGTCTCATTAAACCCCCCGTCCCAACGTGACCTTTTCTAGTTTTAAATTTTAAAACATCTTTACAAATTTTATATCTATCTACTTGATTCTATACGTCCCTATCAAAAAATGTTCATGCATCTGATTTTAATGGTCATTTTGGTAGACCTCGTCTCATACTAGGGGGAATAGGAGGCATTTCAGTTGAAAGTGCACTAGTGGGTGTGTTGTCATCTACATTAGTGGGTGTATCATCTAGATCATCGTCTAAATTAAAGTCTTCTTGAGTTCCAGAAAATAACTCCTCGTCTAAATCTAATGGTATTGTAGGAAAATGATCAGTATCAACAAAATCATCCTGTGTAGGAATAGAATTCTGTCTAGAAATAGGACCCTTACCCTTGTTTCCCCTACTAGAAGAAGCATGACCCCTATCCGTAAGCATACGTTTAAATCCTTCTATTATAAATTTATACTTATATTAATAAATAATTAAAGTAAATGAAATTTAGTGCGCTAAATAAAATAAACAGACAATAATAATTTAATGAATGAGCAGATGTACCAAGCACGTTTAACGTCGACGTGTATTCGAGAGGTTGAAAATTGAAACTTTGCTCTATGGAAGATCCTCAAGCTAGTTGCCAACTTCACTCCCAATTCCAAAATGAATAAATAAAATTGAATATTTAGTAGACAATGTAGACTTGTAGAGGAATAGATTGTTGAGAGATTAGAGAAATTGTAGGAATATTTGTGAGAAAGATGAAGAGAAAATGAGGTATTAATAGTTGGAAAATTGGGTTAAAGTGGATATATAATAACTTATGGGTTAAAAATAAATATTAAGGGGGTAGGGGGATTGAGGGAGGGGGGAGGCCAAAAATGGTCATTGCACAACGGCTAAAATGTAAAATAGTCATTGGTGCAACGATTATTTTTGCAAAAGGGGGAGTTTCGGGCGGGATCGGGGTAGGACCAGGGCGGGACAGGGATCGGGTCGGGATAGGCGGGCCGGGACGTGTCGGGACGAGACCATGTCCCATCCCGGTTCGATTCCCGATACCATTTTTTTTTACAGAGGTAGGGTTCGGGGCGGTGTCGGGGCGGGATCGGGCCGACCCGGCTCACTGGCTAGCCTTAGTTTAGATCGAGAAGTGGCATAATTCTTTGAGGGATGAGATGATTTCGAAATCCTCTAGGGAATTGATAGGTGTGCAAACCCGGAGGTGTTCATTAGAGAAACCGAGATTGCAGAGGTTCCAACCTCAGTGAAGAGGCGATCAAAATTTTCTTTCCTAAAGTTGTGGGCCAGCTGCGATGATGGAAGAAAGAGTTGAAGTCCTTTGTCCCTTCTCCAACGGCTCCTCATCCGTGGCTTCATCATCATATTCAATGATAATGGAAATTTGTTTAGCAGTTGGTGGCTTGGTGGCAGAAGTTGGTGCGACACCAGATAGGGGCACGACAACTTCTGTAGTAGTATTTTCTCTGACTTCAGTAGGAATGCCTTCTACCAGATTGGTGGTAGTCTTCTTTATCCAAACATCTTCTTCTAAAGAGTTGTTGTTGTTGTTAACCCCAGAAGGACCGCCCACTTTCTGAGACTTTTTCCTCTTTGAAGTAACCAAGGGTGACTTCAGAGGATTCGAGGATTTGGATTTTGAGGATTTCTTTTTCTTTGGTACCTCAGCGATACGGAAAACAGATGCAGTCGGGTAAAGTGTCGGGTTGAGAAGTGTCAGGGCAACCGAAAGATTGGTCCTTGGGATTGAGGTTCCAGTAAACCTAGGTGTTTTTAGAAAAAAAAAAAGAGGTGAAAATATGTATAAGAATGATAATGGAAAAAAGAAAAAAAAAGAGTTCGGCAACTACCAACCATGGTTTTGAGCTTTCCATCGGTTTTTGGAAAGTACTTTCCATGTCCTCTCTCTGTGCGGAAGAGTGCTTATAATTTTTTTCAACTAATTTGTGGAGGTTCTCTACATGGACCGGCAAACAGCTAAAAAATTGGCAACAAAAAGCTTAGGGTAAATCGTCAAAGTTATAGGTAATGCAAAAGAAATGGAAGGAGTTTTTGATACTTACAGTGCAAATTCCATTCCTCCGTGACAAAATGCTCCATCCAACCTCGGTCTTGATCTTCGTCGATACTGGAGAGGATGGAGAATTTTTCTCATTTTGAGATCTGAACGATCCCGCCACGGATAAATCTTAGAACATATAAATGGATCAGATGATCCAAAGTGATGATTTCTTTGACCTCACTGGCCAGAAATCAGAAGCAAGTAACGACCCTCCAAATAGACAGACCAATTTGTGCAAGACACAAATTGTCCTGCACATCTCGAGGATCACGTTGTCAATCGGAGGGACAAGTTTAAAAGTGAAAGGGTAGGTGTAAACATTAGAGTACCCGGACATGTAGGTAGTAATATCCTCGTCCGGGCCGGGTATAATGATTCCGGAGAGATTGGTCCAACTACAGTCTTTTTCAGATTGTGTCAAGGACGGAAAAGTTAATAGAGGTCACACAACTTTTAGCCTCTTCACCTCGGGCGAATTTTGAAGTGACAGTAAGAACGGAAAATTCATTGTCAAAACAAAAAGTGGATGGAAGTATGTCAAAGGCTTTGGGCTCAACAGCAGCCTGAGCTTCAGGAGACTCACCAGCGCCGGCGGCGTCATCGGTGGTTAATGGAGATGAAGAAGTCGGAAAAGACTGTCTTGAAGAAGATCGAGTGGTTTTAGCCATGAGGAAGAAGATATGAAGGTATGAAGATAATATATGAAGGTATGAAAATATGAAGGTATGAAGATTTAAAGGTATGAAGGTCTGGTGATTTGAAGATTTGAAGGTTTGAAGATTTGAACGGGAGGAACTTAGAACGAGTAAAGGGGACTAGAAAGGAAATTTTGCAGAGGTGGAAAAAGGAAAAGAAGAGAAAGATTTTATAGGGGTTAAGGTCATCATTCGGAACGTTTCGGTGATCCAACCGAAGAGGCGGTGCAATCTGAAGTCGATATGTGTCCGAATTTGCAGAATAATAAGACGTGAGTCAGAGTTTGAAAAAGAGGAAACATTTCATTTCCCGCCTATTTCGGAGTAGTTTGAAAAGAAGTTTGCAAGAGAAGACAACGAAGAAATCATTTTCACTTCCCATCACTTCGGTAAACTTTGATCCGGGAAGTGCGGGGACTGTCTGTATACGGTAAAAATTGGCACGACGTGTAGGAAGGTTTGAGTGTAGAATTTGAGGTAAGCGATTAAGTTCTAAATCAGATACAAGTAACGATACACCGGATGACAAGACAAGGCTGGGTAGTGACCGAACCGAAGGACACGGATGAAGAACCGGGGGAGCCTAGCGCGTGCCCATTCCGGATATGACGCCAGCTGTTACTCTTAGCTCATTAATATTGTCATTAATTGCATTTAATTTAAGAGTGATCCTCGGGCATCAATGCCTTGTATTTATAGCTATAAAAGGAGCTCAACCTTCATATTGGAAGGGCATCCTATTCTCATTATTCACTTGTACGATCTTACTTATTGCAACTATAATCACAGCTCTCATTAATGGCTCGAAATCGAAGCAATTAAGCTGAGGCCCGGACCAATATTACGGAAGGAATTCATCTTAATTTATGGCGTTACAAGCTAACTTTCTTACTTACTATTTACTTTTGCTTACATATTGTCAATTATTTATCATTATCTATTATAAATCGATCCAAGTATCCTTAAAACCACTTACAAATTCAATTGTACCTTTTTTGGGGTAAACATTTATAATACTAGAATTTCGAAATGTAAAAAACATTTTTATGGTTGAATTGAAGAATGGATAGAGGGAAAAGGCAACAAAAGTGGTTAATTTTTTCTATTGTTCAAATATTGAGAACAAGGAGTAATTTCATTATTTAAATAAAATTTGGTTAAGTGATTCTTTTTCGTTAATATGTGGAGTCACTTATGTCCAAGCAGATAATTTGTTCCAACTCCATTGTTTTCCAAATTTTTGTGTACATTGATTCAGCAAATATAAGGCTCCACTTTAGTCGTGTAATCAATCTATAGTTGAATTGGATTATGAGATCTTCTGATTTATATGTCATCTCTTTTATGCAATATAGCTGAACGTTTTGTAACTTCAAGTACACTTAAATACAATAGGGGGAAATGCACCCTTAGCTGAATTTCTAAATAGTTTTAGTTACCTATTAGTAAAACTCTACCATATCAAGAAAGTTATTTCATTGTATATAGATGTATTATATATGATATGTCTTTAATTTGGTATGAAATAATAAATGTAAATTATGATTGTGATCAAGAACGAAATGCTCATAGTCTCGGGATCATGACCTTGAGCATGCTATGATTGTATTGTTTCATGGAAACCATGTTGATATATGGTACGATTCGAGATGATGAAATGAATTAAGAACAAAGGGAAAAGGTAAGCGGAAGAATATTTAACGGACACCGTGATCAATGTAGCACTGTTGTTGCAATATAACCACGTGCTTCAGTGAAGAAATCAGCCACTTTCTTATAGTGACTGCACCGTGCAGGTTGTAATGCATGAAGTTTTCTAAAGAACGAAAGATGCATGCAAGTCAGTGAGGTCGAGCTAATTTTGCCGTGTTTTATTAGTGGTTCGAAAAGGCAAAGAAAAGAATTCAATCTCCATGGTCACGGAGGCTTTTGTGCAGCAGGAAGACTTTTAATTCATTTCATGATAAAAAAAAAATTAAAAAAATGAGATAAATATGACGCAATCCCCACACATAAGAGACCGTCTAGGTTACACTTGCTCCACATTGTCACGGGCGGTTCAATGAAATTAGTGATTTAAAGTCAAATCAGAGACTTCTAAATTACTTCATAAAATTCATATAATAACAACTCATGAGAAAGAAATGAACTTGTTTTATGATACATGGACCAATCAAACGAGGTAAAGAGAAATAACCACTGAAAAAATAAGAATCAGCGACTTACAACTTTTGTCGCTACATAGCAAAAATTTGTCACCAATCTTAATTAACGACGGATTAAAAATGAATTATCAAAAAACCTTTTTAGATGTGGGCTATTTAGAAATATATTAGCGATGAATTTCCTAACCAATCCCTTGTTTTTAGTGAACTATTTTAGAAGAGTTGAAGTTGGAATGAAAAATTGTTTGAAATAGGAACAGGAAATAAGTGTACTACAACAAACGACCCATTCGATCATTTTGAGTATTTGAAACCCTTTTTTTCGAATGACACTTCTTTTAGGTTCAACGTACATATTATGACTTGTCGGGATGATTTTTGAGGCAATTCGATGTGTATCGAAGAATAAAAACAAAATCTAGAATCTTCGAGAAAAAATAAAATACTCCCTTCATTTCAAAATGTTTGTTTGGTTTTGAATTGGCACGAAGTTTAAGAAAGTAAAGAAGACTTCTGAATTATGTGGTTGTTAACTAAAGATATGTTGAATGTACCGAAATTCTCTTTAATCTTGTGTTCTTCAACATGCCATGTGGAAAGTTTGAATAAAAAAGTTGTCAAAAAAGAAAAGACGCATTCTTTTATAAATGGACTAAAAAGAAAAGTAAGATAAATATTTTAAAACGGAGGGAGTAAGAGTTGATCAAAGTCAACAGTCAGGGTAAAACAGACTCAGAATCGAGGTTTGAAAGTTCTCATAAGTCTGGATGGAAATTTATGACTTAGTTGGCTGGTTTGAACGAATCTCGAGGGGCTCGAGAGTGATTCAGACACTTGACTTGCATTCTAGTATAATTGAAAGTTAAGAGTAGACCACGGTAAAATAGTTGACTAAACAATCTCGGGTTCATGATTTAAAAGTTCCAAAAGGTCTTTATGATGATTTTGGACTTGTCTGTACGTTTTAGCTAGATTTCAATTGTTTCGGATGAATTTGAATTGTGTCGCACTCGTATTTGATGTTTCAGCGTGATTTTGAGAATAAATGGCACCACATTATGAAAATGAGATATAAATTGTATTTTAATTAAACAATTAGACATGTATCATTATTTTATAACCATAACAAAAAGAATCAAGTTGACTTTCTAAACTATATTTGGAGTGTTTTGTTGGTAAATAACTACTCCCTCCGTTTCATTTTATATGAAGGTTTTTGACTTGACAAGGAATTTAAGAAATAAAAGAAGACTTTTAAATCTTGTGGTCTAAAATAAGTCAAAGATATTTGTGTGGTTATAGATCATCTCGTTAAGCGTAAAATGTAGAGTTTAAAGTTAAATTGTTGCCAAATAAGGAAAGGTGTCATTCTTTTTTGGACTGATTAAAAAGAAAGATGTGTCATATAAATTGGGACAAATGGAGTAATTAATAAGGGGTAAGGTTAAGAGGTTCTCATACTCACGAGGTGACGAGCACTTGTGCGGGTACCGATGCCACATGATTGATATTTTAGCCGATTATGTGATGACTTATGTGACTGATTGATGATATTAATGGATTCTGAAGTATGTTTTAACTGAAGTAAAAGATGATTATCATGATTAATTGATTACGTGTTTGATGAACGGAATAGACGAGCGCCAAAGCATGTTCTTATTGAGTTAAAAGATAACTCCTTTCATTAGACTATCAGGTGTTCATACATCACCCTAGACATCTCGTACATTTGTGAAAGATGAAAAGTTTCCTAGATGCATTTTTTCTGTACAGTATATATACTTTATGTATGAATATGATATTTATACTTTATATGAACATTCAGGCTGACATTCTGTGATGAATCTTAAGGTTATGACCTAACAGACTGGTTCATTTAGTTTATTGACATTTATTCTTTCATTCGATATCTCATGCATGAAATACTTGATGAATCATATGGTTATAGACTGATGTGATCTTGATGGATCTGGTGCCGGACGGAGTGACATTACTTCAGCCATAAAAGGTTGGTTACCTGATGTGAATTTAGTTAAATATGATTCTGGACGAGTATATAAATGTCGCGAGTCCCCCATGGATCTTGGCTCTCGGAAACCCTTGTGGAGTAAGTGTGTATACTGGTTTCATTTGGCTATTGCATTGCATTGCATTTCATTCACTATTTATGACTCATTGAAGTTGTACTTGGGCCTATTATCAAATCTAGAGTTTTTACGTGATTATCTATTCTAGCTGTTGATTTATGATATCTAGCAGAATTGTGGAATTATTTTATCTCTTATCTATCAAATTTCATTATATATACTTATTGAACTAACCATTCTTAAAGTATGAAAGTAGCATTGCACTAACCCTCACTACTACTTTAGTTTAAGGTCGATCGATAATACTGTTAAGTATATCTGCTTCCCGTACTCATATTATACTTGCTTCACTTTTATGTATAGGTCTATGCATGAGTACTTGATGATTTTGAAGAGCCGATGAGAGTTCTGTGATTTGGAGTTTGGAGTGAGTTGTTTGCCGATCCGCATCACTAGACTCTGATTCTGTTATTTTATTCAGTTGTCTTTTAAGTTCCTATATAGCTTGGTGGAAAATTCTTGTATTTGCTTTCAATTAGGTGCTCTTGACTCATATCACCAGGTCTTTAGGGTATTTTTATTGTATCCTCCGCACTTGAGTTATTTCCATACATCCTTTGTAATTTTCACTACTTATGTTCACTTATTGCATGTTAATAAAAGAAATAGATTAAAATATTAATTTTTTTGAAAATAAAATTATTTTATTACATAGGGGTAGGGGAAGGGGAACGTGGGAGGGAATTACAAGGTGAGGAATGAAACCCTCATCAACTAGGTGAAACCCTTGAACTAAGGTCGGACTTTCAGTAACACACTCAATTTTTGCGAGGATCTATTACCCCCTCCCCACCCCTGAACATTTTTTTAAGTGAAATGAACACACCATTTGTCGTTTGGTATGATGGATAAATAAAAATAGTTTTGAGATAAAATTTTATTAATTCCTTACCCATGTTTGATTGAAATAAAATTGCAGAATAATTAATTTCAGAATTATAATGTTATTTTATCTCACATTGAGGTGAAATAACTAATCTCGAGATTAGTTATTTCGAAAACTTATTTCCCAGCCAACGAGCCCTAGGTGATGAAATGACAGTTTGTGCTGACTCTTCTAGAGGAGTGTGGATGCCAAAGATAAATTAATTGATGATTAGTATATACACGTGTCACTTATTAATGGACCTTTTTATATTTAATTACATTTAGTTTATTACTCTCACCGGATAAAAAAAAGGTGTTCACTTAACTTTTTTTCTTGAGACAAAAAGATTGCCCACTTATCAAATCAAGAAAGAATTAATCTTATTTTTTTTATATTCTCCCCTATTATATGATATGTGATCAAATCTCAATGTCTATTTAATTAGAAGAAGTTAAATTAATTTTTTTCTAAGAATTAATATTTTTTTAAGGGTCGTGCAAATGACTCTCGTGCAAATGACTAAAGAGAGGAGGAAATATCACTAAACTAAAGCTGCTACTTTTTCTCCTTTATTTTATTTGGAAATACAATCAAATTTTATTTTATTTTTAAAAAGAATTCCTTTCATTCACCTTAAACTTTCATCTTTCACTAGATCGACTAATTACCCACCAAATTTGGTGAATCACCATCGTTGATCGTATTATGAGTTGTCTGGATAAAGATTTCAATGCTTAAGAAACTTTTTTGTCTTCTTTTGCCTATTCCACGTTTTTATAAATTCAAAGAAAACGAGTAAATGGCAAAATTTCAGACCATCTTGACATGAAAGTAATGTAGAATGATCTGCAATTTTAAACTAATCGAGAATGAGATTTTGAAAAAAAAATATAATGTGAGTTTAAAAGACCACAGGCTGCTTGCAATGATTCACCTATGAAGATAACAATAGTGAACCTCCATCTTTCTCCTTCCACTGTAACAATTAAAAAACTATCATAAAAATCACCTTTACACCACCACCGACGGACCAGAATTGTGGTAGGAGCATAAAAGAGGAAAGAGAGAGTGGGTATTAAAGAAAGAGGAAGAAAATGAAAAATAAAGAAAGAGGAATATAATATGATAATAAAATGAAAAAAAAACTTACAAAATATACACGAACGCGTGTACAACAGTATTGTACCAAAAATGTATGTTTGATTTTTATCTTCATAGTTAATGGGATTTTTATGCCTTTTTCATATAAAATGTATGTTTGATTTTATACTTGTTAACTTAGATAAACTTTTATTTTTAATGTTAACTTAAAAGACATTTGAAGGACTAATATGTCACTTTATTATTTTTATCCGAGATTAATAATTTATTATCCGACATTAAGTGTGACAAAAATAATATCATAATTTTGATAAATAATTCCATATTAGCTTATACCGAAATAAAAGTTTTGATCAAACATAAGACTAAGTTAGCGTTTGCTCATAAATAATCAATTTTTTTTTACTTTATTTAAAATTTTTGAAGTTGGAGTTGAAGATGGAATAACGTTTTGATTATACTAATTGCAAAGAATATTTTGTTGTTTGAATATATTTTTCCTAAAAAAATGAAATATAATTTATATCCCCAATTTCTAAAATTAGTAAATTCATCCAACTTAAAATGTCACCTGAAACATACAACCAAATCTGCTCTAAAAGAGTAATATCTCATAGTGGATAATAACATAATGTCATAAGTTGGATACCATTTTTTTAGGTAGAAAAAAAATGTTTCACTAATTCATATTCCATCCGTCTCAATTTAAGTGTTTTATTTTTTTTTTGTCCAAAAAATAGTGTCTCTTTCTATATTTAGTAAGCTTTGACAAGTTTAAGACCACAAGATTTAAAAAACGCCACATATTTTAATTAAAGGCTATAAAATTCAAAAGTCTTTCTTTATTTCTTAAATTCAGTACAAAATTAAACTAAGACACTTAAAATGAGATAAATGGAGTATGTCATAATTAATATATTTTTATTCTTTTTTAGTCTATCTACTAAATAAAAGCTTAATTAACACAACCCAACCCGACCCAAAATCCAAACCCGTGGCACACTTGATCAAATTGAAATAAGTCTTTTTTTTTTTTATAAAACTAATAATTTAGGGCAAAGTTTGAAAAGGAAAATAAAAAAGTGATTGAAAAAAGGTGAAAATAAATTTTGATGTATTTTTTATATTTCAAATATAATTTTAAGTTATATTTGTACTTTTTATGACTAAACATTAATTTGTAAATAATTTATACAAAAATTAGCGAAAAAATGAATAATGCTCGTGACCAAATGAGTCTTAACAATACACATTGTCCAAAATTATTTTCCCTAAGCTTCCACTAGCAATTTGTATGACTAAAGTAAAATTTTACAGGTCAACCATTCTTTGTTTGAAGCTCAACCAACAAACTGAGGTTCTTTTTTTTTCTTTTCGGGAGATGGAAATTGGGTTACTTTCAGTTTCATTTAAATGTTGCTATATGTGTTCAATGATACTCTGAACCTGCCTTCACTGTTCTAGCAAATAAAGAAAGAGACAATCCTTTTTCAAATTTTACACTACTTTTCAAGCTATCTCCTAACAGAGATTTTCAGCAATGGCACAGTACGCTGCTGGCCTTCCCCTGGCGCTTAAACCTTCCTTTGTGGACGGAGCATGAGGCAGTGGATAACTGCAGTAGGTGCACTAAATGATATTCCAAATGATGAAATTATTTCAAAGCTTAAGATAAGTTATGATGGCCTGGGGGATGCAGAGAAGCAAGTTTTTCTAGACTTAGCATGTTCCCTTATTCCAGGTCCTGGTATAATTAGAAAATTGTACCCTGAAATAATAATAGATGTCCTGGTTGAGAAGTCCCTCCTTTTCGAGTCATCATTTGAAAGGTTTGGGATGCATGATTTGATTCGATAAATGGGTTGTCGTATTGCACTGCAAGAATACCCGAGGCATCGGAGATGGCTTCATGAGGATATTGTTGATGTGTTAACTGAAAATAAGGTATCAATTTATCTTGAGAAATTTTATAAAATTGTAAGCCATCAATTAACTATATTCTGCTCTTGCCTTGAGGAAAATGAGCTAAAAAACATTTATTACAATAAATGTGTTGAGCTTTTCATGAGGATAAAAAACATTTCGAACTATACATCTACTAAACTTTTAAAAAGATGATTCATATAGTTGACTTCAACTAATTCTGAATTGAGGCACAGTTAATTGACTATATTAAGCTTGTAACACCCTGTCCATTTTTTGCCACTGCATGCCTGAATTGTCACATTTGTTGCAAATTGCGACTCACAATCATATTAAATACATACATGTGAGACTGATGGGAGATTAGCACTAAATAAAATTTCTTGTATGTCCCTGCCCCCGAACAGTATAGTCCCACATGCAAGTGACACAAAATGTATATTCTAGAGGATTGAATAAAAATTCATTCCCGCATTTTCTTGGAAAATAGAAATTACTCTTTGATGGGATTCTTTTTAGAGCTTTTAATTCAATTATCATATGCAAAGTTAGAAGTATTGCTTGTACTTTGTTCTCTGTTAATGCAACCTTAAATCCTCACAGGGCAGAGAAGCAGTAGAAGTGATACTAATCCCATTGAAATCCAACTCAGAGGAAGATAATATGCACTTGAGTAATGAAGTCTTCAGACATATGAAGCGATTAAGAATATTTATATTACCGCCTCATAAGAACTTCATTTTCTGCTCTCATGGCCCCATTAATTTTCTTCCGAACAGCTTATGCTGGTTTGATTGGTCATATTTTCCTTCACCAACGTTGCCAAAAGATTTTGAACCACCGAAACTAGTCGGGCTTATTATGGGAGGGGTCAAAGGTATGATTTTGACTTATTTAAGTTACTTCTTTTGACGAGCTTACATACTAACAGCAGTTTTACACATCTAGAGAAAGTTACTAACCCCCACCCCTCCCCACCCCACCCACCCACGCAAAAAAAAAAGAACATTTACAAAATATTCTCTTTGTCAATGCTTTTCTATTTTTCTTTCAAATAGTAACAACTGCTTCGATGTATTGCATATGCCAATACCCAAAATAAAACAGAGATTGAAATACTAGAAACCATTGTCTTTGAGTCCTCCGTAAATCTATAATTGAGACCATATTTTCATCTATGATCTAAGGTACAAAAACCGTAACCGTACGAAGACATGAATTTAATGTTATACTCAGTATTCATAGATTTCATTTCTTGTTCGAAACAGCATTTAAACAGGTTGACCCTTCTCGATCTGCGTGACTCCCGCAAATTGATCCAAATTTCAGACCTGTAAACTTGTAAATATAGGATACAATATATTCCCTACCCATAATTAGAATATTTCCATATATTGTGTAAATATAATTATGGTAAGACTAGGATTCCTCTTTTGTATAGGCTTAGATTCCTATTGTATAAGGGATGAATATTGTACTCTATATATACCTTGATATTAATGAAAGACTCCTCAATGGAGATTAATATCATCTAACATGGTATCAAAGCCAAATAAACAAAACCTAACAACCTTTCTCTTCCACAGCCGCCGGCTGCCTCTCCTACGCCGCGGCCCTCCCGGATTTTCTTCTTGTTTTTCGGGTTTTGTTCTTCCTTTTTTCTCTTCTCTAAATGGCTATCCCATAACCCTTAACTGGAATGCGTTGTCCACTACCAACTGTAACATATTGAGGATGCTTTAACCGAAACAGTTTAGGAATAGTACCTAGACCTGAGGGGGTGAATGTCATTCGTTGTATGTGGCTATTTCGTCACAAGTTTAGAGACAATGGGGATCTTGAGAGGTATAAGGCCCGTCATGTGGCTAATGGCACAAATCAGCAGGAGGGCATTGATTGTGGTGAGACCTTCAGCCCGGTTGTCAAACCGGCTACCATCCGCACAGTTTTGAGCATAGCCATGGGCAAACACTGGCCGATCCATCAGCTTGACGTGAAGAATGCATTCTTACATGGGGATCTGCGAGAGACAGTCTACATGCATCGACCACCAGGGGTTCACCCATCCAGTGATCCCTCACTATGTGTGCCGTCTCAGTAAGTCAGTATGGCACGAAGCGGGCCGTGCGATGGTATGATCGCTTTGCGGTATATCTTGCAGATTGGGTTTGTATGCGACAAGAGTGATACATCACTTTTCATTTTTCATCGAGGTAGTAGCACCGCTTACTTATTACTTTACGTGGATGATATTGTTCTTCTTGCTTCCTCCGACGGATTGAAAAATGAGATTATTGTCTTGCTCAAGTCCGAATTTGCAATGACTGATTTGGGAAGGCGAGTTACTTTTGGGGATATCAGTGACCAGGTCTGCCAATCATATGTTCTTGTGTCAGCATAAGTATGCAGAAGAGATTGTGTACAGGGCTAAGATGACGAACTGCAAAGAGGTGCCTACTCCAGTTGATTCCAAATCTAAGCTCAGTGCTATGGATGGTGCTCCAGTCTCTGATCCTACTCTGTATAGGAGCCTTGCAGGTGCACTTCAGTAACTCACATTCACCAGGCCAGGCAGAGCTTATGCTGTTCAGCAGGTGTGCTTATTCATGCATGCCCCGAGGGAGTCTCATTTCACTGCTTTTAAGCGTATCATTCGATACATTAAGGGCACTCTTGATTATGATTTGCACATATACCCCTCTGCACCAGACAGGTTGCTTTCATATACGGATGCAGATTGGGCAGGGTGTTCGGACACGCGACGCTCCACCTCCGGCTTTTGTGTTTTCTTAGGGGATAATCTGATTTCTTGGTCTGCCAAGCGACATGCTACCCTATCTCGCTCCAGTGCCGAGGCTGAGTACAAAGGCGTTGCAAATGTAGTAGCTGAGATTTGTTGGCTCAGAAATTTACTGTTAGAACTTCAGTGTCCTTTGCGTCAGGCATCTATTGTGTATTGTGATAACATCTCTGCCATCTATCTTTCTCATAATCCGGTTCAACATCAGCGAACCAAGCATATTGAGATAGACCTACACTTCGTTCGTGAGAAAGTTGCGTTAGGCCATGTCAGAGTGTTACATGTTCCATCATCCTATCAGTATGCAGACATATTTACCAAATGACTTCCCAGACAGTTATTTCTTGACTTCAGATCCAGTCTCAGCGTCCGGCCTCCTCCCGCTCCGACTGAGGGGGTGTGTAAACGTGTAAATATAGAAAACAATATATTCCCTACCCATAATTAGAATATTTCCATATATTGTGTAAATATAATTATGGTAAGACTAGGATTCCTCTTTTGTATAGGCTTAGGATTCCTATTGTATAAGGGATGAATATTGTACTCTATATATACCTTGATATTAATGAAAGACTCCTCAAGGGAGATTAATATCATCTAACAAGACCTTTCTGGGTCTCCAAATTTGGAGAGGCTACTCTTAAGTCAGTGTATTCAGTTGCTAGAGGTCCATCAATCTGTTGGAGCCCTCAAAAAACTTACTATTTTAGATGTGGAAGGTTGTGAAAAAGTTAAAAGGCTTCCTACTAAATTTCAATCGGGGTCACTTGAAATTCTAAATTATTCTGGTTGTCGGAGTTTGAGAAAAGTTTATGAAATTCCGCAAAATGTGAATCGCTTATCAGAATTCAAGCAGCCATACTCAGGTGTACTAAAATCATTATTTGAACATGGCATTGTCCCGAGCTATCTAGATTTGAATGACTGCAGTAATATTGAAACACTCCCTAGCAGCATTTGCAGGTTGAAGAATTTGAAGTTTCTTTACCTCATTCGCTGTTCCAAACTAAAAAACTTGCCAGAAAACATTGGTGATCTAGAAAACTTGGAGGGGCTTGATGCAAGTGAAACTGCAATCTGGCGCACCCCTAACTCCATCATACACTTGAGGAAACTGAAGTTCCTATGTTTTCGGAAAGTACCCACGATTTTTCATGTGAGAGATTTATGCAGCTGGGGATGTTTTGCCCAACATGATTTGAACTTTCAGCTGCCCAGTGTGTTATCAGTCTTTTGCACACTTGAAGGACTGGATCTTATTGCTTGCAATTTATTTGATGGCAGTGTTCCTGAAGATCTTGGATGTTTTGCCTCACTATTAGAGTTAAATCTGAGCAGAAATACCTTCACCTATTTACCTAAAAGCATTGCGCAACTTAACCACCTTCAACACCTTGACCTAACCTATTGTGAAAAGCTTAAAGAGCTGCCAGAGCTTCCTCCACGTATAGTGAGACCGTTTGCTGATGATCGCTTTGCTTTGCAAAGCATTCGAACACTACCAACCATGTATAAGAAGTTGAACTTGATCTCTTTTGCTAACCGCAAGATGCAAAAGATGTGGTGTGCTTCTCGCAGGGAAAGTTCTGGTTTACAGATGGAAAATTGTCCAAGGGAAAATACGATTGACATGCTACAAGAGATTCTCCCTATATTTCTCTCAATGGTGCAGCTAAAGGTATGTTTTCCTCCCTCTTTGCCTATAAATTTTTAGAGTACAAGAATGCAAGGATGTAATCTTGTTCATTCTAGAAGTTTAAATAATGAACTAAACTGCAATGTTATTGTTGTAGTCGAAATTCGACGATGTGTGGTGAGGGAAAACAATTTGTATTGTCCTCCCTAGAAGTGCTCCACGTGTTGATATTATTAAGTGGTTCAAATATCGTGAGACACGGTCATTGATGATTTCCATCAAACTGGAGAAAGACTGGTATACTGATAAGTTTATGGGATTTGCTCTGTATTGTCGGCTTCCTTTCGTTATTGATTACTCGCCAAATTATTACCAATATCGGAAATCAGCTTTCTGTTTGAGCTGGGGTGTAACACTCAGAACCAAATTGGTGCCCGAGCATGCTCTATGAACCAACACTTGAAAAAATTGTTTCTATAACGGTATCAAATTCAGTTTCAAGTGACAGTCATGACTGTTTTATTTTTCTTTTCTTACAATTGGATAAGACGAAGGTATATATTAAAGGAAAAGACAAAGACCCTTTGTTGGTAAACTATCCAAATGACTACTGTAGATTGGAGGCATCTCTAGATGGTCAAAGATCAACAAATTGGGGAATTCGTCTTGTATATGCATATGATATTGAGGCAATGAGGTTGAAATGGACAAGGCAATTTAAGAGAGATAAGTCTGCATATCTTGAAGAGGAAGTTGACTTGTGGGTTGAGAGGCTGGAAGGACTTCTAATACAGAGGAAATTCAATTTTTCTGTACAGACTTCTTTTAGCTACTCTGCCAGTCCTGCCAACTTGCCCTAGATGCTTGTCCTATAAGTAAAAGTTGGGGTAAAGTGTATCCGAAAAGTTAAACAAAATAAATGCTAAATCGAGATATGACTTTCCGTCTTTAAGATAAAATTGCCCCGTATAAATATTTTTACGGTATTGGGCAATAGTCTTTCAAGATAAAACAACAACTAATCAACTGTACAAAGCAAATACAGTTGATTCTAGCGAGAAAATGAATAAGAACAGATTGCTTGTTTGAGTTTCTGATTCTCTGTTTTCTGTATGTTCTGAACATAAGAGATTTTGTGGTGTGTGTTCTGCGTGATGGAATCTATTTCGCTTTCTATAGCTTCTTTCCAGAGCGATGCTTCTGGAGTTGACAATGCTTCCTTAATTGCCCTCGGTTCATTTTTAACCATATATGTTAGAAAATCTGGACCAAATGTGTTGTCCTTTTTAGCCCTTTTGCTCCGTCTTGGTTCAACCTCCGGAACCCCTAAGTTCTTGTAAAATCCGGAAAAAAACATTTCCTTGTTGGTTTCTTTACAAAAAATTGAGATATAAATAAACTGCATTAAGAGCCATAATCTGCAATTTGAAAAAATTGTAATGGCATTAAGAGCCTTAACATGCACGTCCTCTCCCTCCCCTTTTCATCTCCCTCAACCTCTTCTTCTTCCACCTCCCACAAGTTACACCCACACAACTCACTATATATTTTGCATAGCACAAAATAAAAAATACTTGGCATAAAGAATAGAAATTCAGAAAAAAATATCAAGAGCAAAAATCAGAAAAAAATACAAGAGAGCAAGAAGGGAAATGATTAGTTGTAGTTTGGAAGTTCGTTTGCAATACGAAGTAATAAAAGTGAGTTCTCTAACTCATAAATCTTAGTAAAATTCCTTATTTTTAAGTTACAATACATATTAGAATATGATCCGGATGTTGAAAGAATGATCATGAAATTATTGTTAGTAGGGTATTTTAAATAGCTAGTTTGGGTCATGAAATTTATAATCTGTTTCGCTGAGTTATGCTTGTTAGAACTGGATGAAATTTTACGAGGTTATACATCTCTCCTTCATGATCAGATTGAGCCTAAGCGGGGCTAAAACCGACATACGGTTTCAGAGTTATCGTAGTTCAAAGTTTCTGCCTCGGATCAAATGAAATCCGGAGGGCAGAACGTATAACGGAATAACTATACATATTGGTGAGGAATCTCAACAGTTGTGATGAATGAAAGTTTTAGATTTCTTTGTTCTCGACAGTTTGAGACTTTACAGAGATTAATCCGACTTACGGTATGTTATGACTGTTTTAAGATTGTGTTTTGTTTTACAAAAATCTGGCGATATAGTTTTCTGAGAGTTGTTAAAATAAAAGAACTGAATGTTTCGGTGAGGGATCTGAAAAGTTGTACTGAATAAAAGTTCTAGATTTATCTGTTCTCGACAGTTTGAGACTTTACGGAGATAAATCCGACTTACGGATAAAACGTTATGATTGTTTTAAGATTGTATTTTTTTTACAAAAATTCTGGCGAGACAGTTTTCATAGGGTTGTTTTTTGAGTGAATTAGTACTAGTTATACTAAGCATTTTCAAGAGGAAACTTAGGGTAGTGATAGATCCGCGTGTTACCTTCGACTCGGCGTAAGAAACACCTTATTTGAAGTTACACTTCGAGAGTTATAACCCTTACAAGTGGAAAGGGCAAAAAGTTGAAAGAAAGAAAAAATTATTTGGGTCTTTTGAACATATAACATATATAAACAAATATATAAATGCATTATCGGGTTGCACGTACCGCAACAAATATATAAATGCATTATTTAGGGTTGCACGTACCGTAATAAGTACATAATATGTTATATGGGATAAACAGGGGTACGGGTTAAACTAAGTATTTTCTAGGACGAGTGAAGATGAGGTTTTGCACGTAAATATTTATTGACTTATTTATTGAAGTGTGGTAATCTGTTTTTCACAACATACTTATTATGTTTATAAAATGATTGTAGTTAGAATATTGTGTGGTTACTTGGATTGTAAGGCGATGTTCTCACTCAGCCCCGGATAGTAGGGCTGACTCTTTTATCTAACATGTTTCAGGAAAGCGCGACAAGGGGAAGGTTCCGCAACAGGGCTAGCGGTCATCTCGCAGTCCCATTTGTTTCACCAATCCATTGTTTCGGATGTGGTGACTTTCGTTCTCAAATAAGTAGGTGGGAGAAGTTAGCCTCATTATCTCGGGGGATGCCCCATATGGGATGGTTTCCTTTCAAAATTTTAATTTCCATATGTGGAATTTTCATTGAATCTAGGTAGAGGTTATGGTTGCACGAGCATGGGCTCGCGCTCTTATTAATTAAATATAGAATATTTTTACTTTTATTGTTATTACTACTTTCGCACTTAAATACATGTTTAATTTGGAAAGGAGTGTATTAAAATGGTTCACCTGGGGAAAAGGGAAAGTTGTCCAGGTGCCATCACGCCCTAAGGGAAGATTTGAGAAAAGTCAGGGCGTGACAAGTTGGTATCAGAGCTAAACCAGGTTAGGAGATTCTAGGAAATTTCTTCGAGTTCAGTGTTTGAACGGTTACTTAATTCGACGATGTGCGCGCCACCTTAGTAATACGTGAACGAGATAACATCCTAAACAGTTTCATTTTCGTCATATTCTTCTCGTGCCTATCATGAGTCTTTTCAAAGACTTGGTTCTCGTACTACCTCCTTCAAATGGATTAGGGAAGGAGACAGTACAACGATAAACTAACTAACAAATGTTTTTGTAGATGGTGGTTATAATACGAGTTCCAACCAAGATGGAAGTGCTCATGAAAATGTAGAGGGCAATGCGAGCTCAGAAGGAATTCATGGATCGTAAGATGGACCCAAGAGATGACGTTGGCACATATGTGGATGACACAATCATACAATGTATGTATTTGCTTAGGGCTAGACGGAAAAGGCAATCATCTGACCCGACCCTTTTCAACTATCCGATTGGAGTCATACTACAGATAATAGTCAACTCCACCCCGAAAGATTTCCACTCCTTGTTTAGAAGAGCAAAGATGCTAATGGGAGATATTAAAGTGGGCTCCTTGCTAAATTTTTTACGTCAAGTGAAGGAAGTCTGGAAGATGAAGGAAACAATGGACGATACGGAAAATGAGGCAAGGAACACGGTTCAAAAGGAGCTGAATGCCAATCTGCGAAGTAGGCGATTCACACAGTTAAGCCCTTTAAAATGTGTTGTAGTAAATGCAAGTTTGAGTTGGAGATCTATAATGGGTGACGGAGAATTATCTGATAAGATTTAGTATAATGATTATGTTATGGTGAAATGAAGTGCTATGAATGCAAGAAAATTTTGGGGAGTTAAATAGACGTCATGTCTTCTAAAATATGGGCGCGCTCGTCTTTACAGAAAATGGTAGACTTACAAGTACCGGTGGTGCGAAGGTCGATCAGAACTACCCAGGGAAGAGCGAGGGGACAATGTCAACCCCCAAGAGTTCCGATACTAGAACCGAGGGTTCAGAAGGAGGTTCACCACGAAGCTCATATACCTCCAGTTGAGGGAGCAGTGTCTGAAGATAGCGTGGAAAATGTTGAAGAAAAAGAGAGTCAGACGGCCCAGGAACCAGTTGTGACTGCACCACTGGCCAAAAATATAGAAGCTCAAGCAGTACCGGAGAGGCTATGGGCGAATTTTATGAGAAGAAGGGAACCTATCTACTCAGGGAAAGACTCCAAGTCTGACCCGATAGTGTTCCTCGATGAGGTAGAAGACCTAATATTTACCCTAGGATGTATGGAGACGCATAACGTCAATTTGGTAAGCGCACGTTTAGTGGACGACGCATGGGTATGGTGGAGGAATTTTAGAAGAAATCGTTCCCCTATGTCACCACCAATTATGTGGAGGAGTTCAGATCAGCAATCATTGAAAAGTATATGCCTAACACCCGAAAAAATGAGCTTAGACGTGAGTTTGAATAGTTGAAACAAGGGGACAACAGTGTGCAAGAATATGATACCCAATTCATGAGATTGTCGGCATACAACGCACACATTGTTCCTACGGAAAGGAAGAAGGTCAAAGGATTTGTTGAGGGTTTAAACCCGAACTTGGCAGAGAAGGTAGTGGAATTACCCCATTATCGGACTTACTTTCAGATCGTCGACATGGCAATGAGGGTAGAAGGTTTTGCTAAAGAAAAAAGAGGGCATTTGCAGAAGAGGTTTCGATCGTCGGGATCCTTTAATCAGAATCAAAACCAGAGGCAAGAAGGTAGTAGGGTTTTTTCAAAACCAAGCCAGTCAGTAGGCCAGTCTCATTACAGGTTCCAAGGGCATAAATGGTTCAATCATCAAGGTAGCAATACCAAGGCCACCAACCCCAACGCAGGGAGTGACAAACCGGTCTGTAAGATTTGTCAAAGAAAACATTTTGGAGAATGCAGGTTCTCACAGAAAGGTTGTTATAACTATGGAGAACCAAACCACTATGTCAAAGATTGCAAGAAGAGAACCCAAACTCAGTTTTCTCATGGGAGGTCAGAAGCGACCTCAACTGCCCACAAGGGAAATCAAGGCAACCAGTCCCGACAGAGTTAGGGAGGTCAACAATCCAACAATCCTAACCGGCTCTACGCTTTGCCCCAGAGAAATGAGGCGAAGACATCTAATGCGGTGGTCTTATGTATTTTATTGGTCTCAAGTATTCCTGCACTGGTATTATATAATCCCGGCTCTATATTTTCGTATATGTCAATGGGTTTTGCTAAGAGTCTACATATAGAACCTTCCTGTTTAAGTGAACCCTTTGAAGTCATGACACCAGTGGGGGCCTCAGATTGTGCCTCTCGAGTAATTAAAAAATTTCCATTAGAAGTAAGTGGCAGAAGAACAACAACGGATTTAGTATTACTTGATATGGTAGACTTTGACATTCTTTTGGGTATGGATTGGTTGTCAGCATGTTATGCCACGTTGGATTGCCGGAAAAGGGTCGTAAAATTATCTTTTCCCGTGGAACCAGAAGTTTTTATAAGGAGTAGGATTGGGACACCCTCGAGTCGGCTTATTTCCTACCTTAGGGCTCAAAAGTTATTAAGAAGTCACGAAGTGGAATACTCTTACCTGACTAATATAGTGGATACCCAAAAAGAGTCCCAGAGGTGCATACTGTCCCTATTGTTCGAAATTTTTCGGAGGTGTTCCCAAAAGATCTTCCAAGCTTTCCTCCGGACAGAGAAGTAGAGTTCGCTATAAAATTAATTTATGGTACAAGACCCATTTCCATTCCTCCATATCGAATGGCCCCAGCCGAATTGAGAGAGTTAAAAGAACAATTGAAAGATCTTCTGGATAAGGGCTTTATAAAGCCTAGTGTTTCCCCTTGGGTGCACCAGTTCTTTTTGTGAAGAAGAAAGATGGTTCACTCCAAATGTGCATCGACTATCGACAACTCAATAAGGTCACGATCCAGAACCGATATCCATTACCAATAATCGATGATCTTTTTGAATAACTTTAGGAAGCCAATTATTTTTCCAAGATTGACCTTCGTTCGGGATATCACCAGCTGAAAATAAATACTGATGATATATCCAAAACAGCCTTTAGAACCCGATATTGGCCATTATGAGTTCTTGGTCATGTTTTTCGGGTTAACCAATGCCCCAACAGCTTTATGGACCTCATGAACAAAATCTTCAAATCATTCTTAGATTTTTTCGTGATTGTATTCATCAATGATATTCTAATTTACAGCAAGAGTGTTGAAGAACATGAAGAGCATCTGAGGGTAGTGCTTCAAGTCTTAAAACAGGAGAAATTGTATGCTAAATTTTCAAAGTGTGAATTTTGGGTGGAGAAGGTAGACTTCTTGGGCAATGTTGTGTCAAATGATGGAATTATGGTAGACCCCCAAAAGATAGAAGCAGTGAAGAACTGGCCAAGACCCCACTCCGACAGAAATTAGGAGTTTCTTGGGTTTAGCGAGGTATTATAGAAGATTTGTAGAAGCTTTCTCTAGTCTTGCTGCTCCCTTGACCCGATTGACTCAGAAATCGGTTAAGTACCAGTGGTCAGAAGCATGTGAAGCAAGTTTTCAGAAATTGAAGGAGTTGTTGACTACTGCACCAGTCCTAACCTTACCATCGGGACAAGAAGGGTTCACAGTCTATTGTGATACCTTTAGAGTTTGGTTAGGATGTGTCTTGATGCAGTTTGGAAAAGTGATTGCGTATGCATCTCAACAATTGAAGATACATGATAAGAATTATCCAACTCATGACTTGGAATTGGAGGCGGTAGTGTTCACCTTACGAATATGGAGACACTATTTGTATTGGGAGCACGTAGATATATTTACAGATCACAGGAGTTTATAGTACATAACCAAGCAAAAGGATCTGAATCTACGATAAATGAGATGGTTAGAGTTGCTTAAAGATTATGACCTTAGCATTCTTTACCATCCTGGGAAAGCTAACATGGTGGCCGACGTACTCAGTAGGAGATCAATGGGCAGCTTTACTCACTTGACAATACAAAAGAGAGGTATTATAAGTGAGGTACAAAAATTGGAAAACCTCGGGGTTAGTTTAACTGAGGTTGGTGAATGCAGGGTGGCGGTGCATGATACCTCCCAGTCTGCCATAGCTTCGGAAATAAAAGAAAGTCAGTTTGAGGATACGGAGTTTGTTATGTTTCAGGAGAGAATTCAACAGGGAAAACCTTCACAGTTTACATTAGGAGAAAATGACGGTACCCTTCGGTATAAGGATAGGTTATGTGTTCCTAAGGTGAGGGAACGAAGAAAGAAGATCTTGAATGAGGGTCACAACACTAGGTATTCCATTCATCCAGGATCAACGGAAATGTATCATGACCTCAAGGCAAATTACTGGTGGGACATAATGAAGAGAGATGTTGCAGAGTTTGTCGGAAGGTCTCTTACGTGTCAACAGGTAAAAGCCGAACATCAAAAACCCAATGGACTACCTCCCCATTTCCTACCGGTCAAGACTACGTATCGGGCGCCGCAGTATGCACAGATTTATTTGAAAGAGACAGTGAGGTTACACAGGATTCCATTACAAATTATTTCAGATAGGGGTTCCCAGTTCACCTCACACTTTTGGTAAAGTTTTCAGCAGGGACTCAGGACAAATGTTAAATTGAGTACGACATTTCATCCTCAAACAGATAGATAGGCAGAACGAACAATTCAAACATTGGAGGACATGTTGCAGTCTTGCGTGTTGGACTTTTGGGGCAACTGGTTGGACCATCTATGTCTAATTGAGTTCGCATACAACAATAATTTCCATTCAAGTATACAGATGGCTCCGTTCGAAGAATTGTATAGGCGAAAAATGTAGATCTCTGCTTGGGTGGTTCGAGGTGGGTGAAACACTGTTGTTCAGACCCGAACCATTCAAGAAAAAAATGACAAAGTGCAGATAATTTGGGAGCGAATCAAAACAGCTCATAGCCGCCATAAATCTTATGCGGACCATCTTAAAAGAGATCTCGAATTTCAAGAAGGGGAGAAAGTGTTTTTAAAAGTCTCTCCAATGAAGGGAGTGATGCGTTTTGGCAAGAAAGGAAAGTTGAGCCCAAGGTTTATTGGACCGTATGAGATCTTACGAAGAGTGAGGAATGTGGCTTACGAATCCAAGTCACGTAATCCGACCCTAAGAGATAGTTCTGAAATACTAGATAGACAAATCAAACGCCTTAGAAATAAAGATATTGCTTCCGTGAAAGTCATATGGAGAAATCACTCCACAAAAGAAGCAACCTGGGAAGTTGAAGACGCGATGAAAGTCAAATACCCATTCCAGTTTGAGTAAGGTAATAAAATGTATTAAGCTGTGTTTCATGTGTGTTGGAGTGTGCATGTCTATGTGCTTGTGTTACGATCTTATTCACATTCGAGGACAAATGTTGTTTAAAGAGGGGAGAATGTAAAATCCGGAAAAAAATATATTTCCTTGTTGATTTTTTTTTAAAATGAGATATAAATAAATGGCATTAAGAGCCATAATCTGCAGTTAGAAAAAATTGTAATGGCATTAAGAGCTTTAACATGGACGTCCTCCCCCTCCCCTTTTCATCTCCCTCAACCTCTTCTCCTTCCACCTCCCACAAGTTACACCCACACAACTCACTATATATTCTGCATAGCGCAAAAGAAAACACTTAGCACCAAAGAATAGAAATTCAGAAAAAATACCAAGAGCAAAAATCAGAAAAATACAAGAGAGCAAGAAGGGAAATGATTAGTTGGAGTTTGGAAGTTCGTTTGCAGTACGAAGTAATAAAAGTGAGTTCTCTAACTCATAACTCTTAGTAAAATCCTTTATTTTTAAGCTACAATACATATTAGAATATGATCCGGATGTTGAAAGAATGATCATGAAATTATTGTTAGTAGGGTATTTAAATAGCTAGTTTGGGTCATGAAATTTACAATATGTTTTGCTGAGTTATGCTTGTTAGAACTAGATGAAATTTTATAGGACTATACATCTCTCCTTCACGATCATATTGAGACCAAGCAGGGCTGAAACCGACATACGGTTTGAGAGTTATCGCAGTTAAACATTTCTACCTCGGATCGAATGAAATCCGGAGGGCAGAACGTATAACGGAATAACTGTACATATTGGTGAGGAATATGAACAGTTGTGCTGAATGAAAGTTTTAGATTTATCTGTTCTCGACATTTTGAGAATTTAAAGAGATTAATCCGACTTACAGATACAAAGTTATGACTGTTTTAAGATTGTGTTTTGTTTTACAAAAATCTGGCGAAATAGTTTTCTGAGAGTTGTTAAAATAAAAGAACTGAATGTTTTGGTGAGTGATCTGAAAGGTTGTACTGAATAAAAGTTCTAGATTTATCTGTTCTAGACAGTTTGAGACTTTAAGAAGATAAGTCCGACTTACGGATAAAAAGTTATGACTGTTTTAAGATTGTGTTTTTTTTACAAAAATTCTGGCGAGACAGTTTTCGTAGGATTGTTTCTTGCGTGAATTGGTACTAGTTATACTAAGCATTTTCAAGAAAAAACTTGGGATAGTGATAGATCCCCATGTTACCTACGACTCGGAGTAAGAAACACCTTATTTAAATTTACGGTTCGAGAGTTATAACCCTTACAAGTGGGAAGCGCGAAAAGTTGAAAGACGGAAAAATTTATTTGGGTCTTTTGAACATATAACACATATAAACAAATTTATAAATGCATTGGATCGGGTTGCACGTACTGCAACAAATATATAAATGCATTGGATCGGATTGCACGTACTGCAACAAATATATAAATGCATTGGATCGGGTTGCACGTACCGCAACAAATATATAAATGTATTTGATCGGGTTGTATGTACCGCAATAAATATATAAATGCATTGGATTGGGTTGCACCTACCGCAATAAGTACATAATATGTTATATGGGATAAAGCAAGGGTACTGGTTAAACTAAGTATTTTCTAGGACGAGTGAAGATGAGGTTTTGCACGTGAATATTTATTGACTTATATATTGAAGTTTGGTAATTTGTTTTTTCACAACATGCTTATTGCGTTTATAATATGATTGTAGTTAGAATATTGTGAGGTTACTTGGATTGTAAGGCGAGGTTCTCACTTAGCCCCGGATGGTAGAGCTGACTCTTTTATCTAACATGTTTCAGGAAAGCGCGACAAGGGGAAGGTTCCGCAACAGGGCTAGCGATCGTCCCGCAGTCCCATTTCTTTCACCAATTCATTGCTTCGGATGTGGTGACTTTCATTCTCAAATAAGTAGGTGGGAGAAGTTATTCTCATTATCTCGGGGGATGCCCCATGGGATGGTTTCCTTTCAAACTTCGAAATTTCTATTTCCATATGTGGAATTTCCATTGAATCTAGGTAGAGGTTATGGTTGCACGAGCATGGGCTCGCGCTCTTATTAATTAAATACAGAACATTTTTACTTTTATTGTTATTACTACTTTCGCACTTAAATACATGTTTAATTTGGAAATGAGTGTATTAAAATTATTCGCCTGGGGAAAATGGAAAGTTGTCCAGGTGCCATCACGCCCTAAGGGAAGACTTGAGAAATGTCAGGGCGTAACAGTTCTGTAGGTCTGGAACATTAAGTTCTGGATAGTCAGCAACTTTTGAGTCGTGTAGATCTGGAACGTCTCGTTCCGGATAATCAGAAACTCCCGGGTCTTGTTGATTTTGAGCATTTTGTTTATAACTTCATTTGTGCGAAATTATTTCTTTTTCCTTTCTAGGAAAGATCTATTCAAAGAATTCATCATTCCTTGATTCCATTTATCGTACCCTCGTGAATATCAGGTATCTCCGACTTATACACTAAGAAGCGATAAGCACAACTGTTATTTGCATATCCGATGAATATGCAATCTATAATCTTAGGTCCAATTTTGACATGTTTTGGTTTAGGTACTTCGACCTTTGTCAAACAGCCCCACACTTTCAAATATTGTTAAGTAGGTTTCTTTTCTTTCCATGATTCATATGGAGTTTTATCCTTACGCTTATGCGGAACTCTATTGAGAATTGTATTAGCGGTAAGAATCGCTTTGCCCCACATGTTTTGGGAGAAACCGGAATTGATGAGTAAATCATTCATCATTTCTTTTAACGTACGATTTTTGCGCTCTACAATACCGTTGGACTGAGGCGAGTAAGGAGCGGTCATTTGATGAACAATGCCGTATTGAGCACATTATTCTTCAAACAGTGCTACGTATTATCCCCCTCTATCACTACGAATTGCCTTAATCCGTAGGTTTAGTTGATTTTCAACTTCTGCTTTATAACGTTTAAATGCTTAAAACGCTTCATCTTTACTTTTCAACAAGTAAACATAACAATACCTTGTACTGTCATCAATGAAAGTCACAAAGTACTTGTTCCCCTTCTAGTTTGCACAAAACTTTAAATCACATATGTCGGTGTGAATAAGTTCTAGAATAGCAGTATTTTTTTCTGTAGAATGGAAAGATGATTTGTTGCCCATGAACACCTTTTTGCCCGAGATTGGGGCGTAAGAGGAAAATGCACTCTTGTCTGAGCAGATGTGATGGGTTGCACCTGTGTCTATCCACCATTGCCTTGGATTCTCTACCAGATTAGCCTCCAACACTACAACCGAGAAATCCATAATCATGTCGTCAAGGTTCGAAGGTTCATCCTTGTCTTGCATAACGTTAGCTTTGGCCTTGCCTTTGTTCTTGGCTTTTTCCTTCTGCTCTCGCTTCAGTTTGCGGCAGTCTTTGATCATATGACCAGACTTTCCACAGTGATGGCAGTTTCCTCTGAACTTCTCCATCGTTTGGATTTTGCCGTCTCCATGGCACTTGCGCTTTTTGTTGGCGTTTCCCTTTGAATCAACCAGATTCACCTTTGCCTTCATTGGCTGTTTTGGCTTAGTTATAGCCCTTTTATTGTCCTCTTATATTTGTAGTTTGACAATAAGATCTTCAAACCCCATTTCCTTTAACTTCAGTTTGAGATAACTCATGAACTCATTCCACGAGGGAGACAGTTTCTCAATTAAAGACGCAACCAGAAATTGTTCATTTGGCTTCATTCCTTCCAAATTCAGATGATGAATAATCATTTGAAACTCTTGGATTTGGGACATCACTGATTTACCATCCACCATTTGAAATATCATAAATTTTCTAAGGATGAATTTCTTAGTACCCGCATCCTGTGCGCTGTACTTTTTCTCGAGTTTTTCCCACAACTCCTTCGCTGTCTTCACGGTGTAATACACAGTATAGAGTGTATCCGACAGACCATTCATAATGCAGTTTTTGCACATGAAATCACTATGATTCCAGACATCTGAGGTTAACTTCAGGGCATTTGTGACCTGGATATTATCGCCCACTTCAGTCGTTGTGTTGGACTGAGTGTCAATTGCATCCCCACTAGAAGGAGGATCTTCTGTCAGAAAATGTGACAGGTTTAACATAGTAAGATAGAACAATATTTTCTGTTGCCATCTATTGAAATTGGTACCCAGAAATTTTTCTGGGCGTTCTCCTTGAAAATTGGCAGGAGCAGGGACAACAACATTCCCTTGAGCAATAGCAGCAGAACCAGAACCGGAAGCAATGTTTGAAATAGACATCTTTCGAAGACTTAGAAGTTTTTTCCCTTGAGCAATAACAACATTCTCTTTGTTGATTTTGATGTACATCATGACGATGTGCTAGTAATGGAGGTTGGGAAGAGGAAAAAGAATGGGCTGGAGTGGCGTGGCTAGCTTGTAACAAGCAAGGGGTTAAAGTGGCAGCAGCTAGAAAATCACTAAAGGTTATTAGTAGATTACATGCAGAAGTACATGCCTTTGATTATGCAATGAGATGGGCTGTTATTGAAGTTTCTAAAGTCATAATTTTATCTGACAACGACACCTTGATTGAGCAACTTCAAGGTTGGGATTGTTGTTCAGATGAAGACATTGTGTATATGTTGCTTGAATATCTGCAACTGATGAAAGAAGAAAAAGTATCCTGGAAAGTTGTTAAAGTTCCCAGTTATGTAGTGTCAGCTGCAAAGAGGGTGGCAAAAATGGCCATGAAGACTTACATGGATGTACTAAACTCTGCAACTTAGTGATCAAATTTAAAGAGTTTGGGCTTGTTATGAACCTTCATGCTTCGTTAGAGAGCTTTATCTCAAGAAAAGTTGTTGCTTGAGTAATTACTTAATGAGATATAGAGCATCCTTTATGAAACAAAAAAATAGACTTAATGAGGGATCAAGCTAATAGACTACTATATTAATTTTGTTTGTTTGCATTTAGGGGTGGCAAAAATGGGTAAAATTTATGGTTATCCGCCCGACCACCTCATTTAAAATGGATCCAATATGAGTCAATCATATTATCCACTTAAAATATGGATAACCTTTGGGTTATCCACCAACTTTACTCCCATCAAGCTAATTGTATTGTTAGTACATTAGTACACCATAAAAGTTTCTAGGAGTCTAGATTTTTTTAAATTTATTTTTTAATTTTTTAATATTTTTTTAGTTTTTATTTAATTTTAATATTTGATTTTTTTAAAGTTTTTTATTTTTGTTATATTTTTATTTTTATTTTTATTTTATTTTTATTTTTATTAATGTTTTATGCTAATCTAAGCTTATTTTGATTTTTAGCTTGTGTTGTCACCTTACTATTTTTGAAGTCATGGGTAATATGATTATCCATATTATTCATGGGTTAACCCATTTTATCTGTGTTAAATATGGGTAGATTGGATATGTTATCCGTTTTTTAACCCGTTTCGATCCGCCTATATCCGCGATTCAATCGTTTGCCCGCTCCTATTACCATGTGAAGGGAATCTTAGAAGATAGCAGGTAATTTATGTAAGATTCTTACTGTTCAATTATTTACAAAAGCAATTCACTATGATTTATTTGCGTTTAGAATTTATTTGACTAAATAAAAAGAATCATATAATTTACTTTTTCATCCATTTTAAAATGATTATTTTATTTTGCTTTTTAACCCGTTTAGAAAAGAATGCATCTTTTCTTTTATGACAACCTTTTAACTTCAACTTTTCACATGACATGTGTTGATGTTGGATGGATGTTGTGACAACATCTGTAAATGCTCAGGACAACATCTTATGAAAATAAGAATGTTGCCCGCGATGTTGTGACAACATTCATGACAACATTTCTGTAACGATTTTGCCTATTCTTCCGGCCAAAACAGGTTGTGTTACTGTGAGTAAAAAATGACCTAGGCAAGCTAATAATGATGCTGTGTTTAAAACGTGGTAAAAGAAACAGTCAAATCTTGGAGAGAAAGCAGCGTCAAGACCAAGTCCAGAACGTTGAGCTTTTAAAGGAGCAAGAATTGGTCCAAGCTGAAACCTTCTTTTACTCAGCCTCCGCAACCAACCAGTGAGGATTTCAAGGGAAGTTCCACACTATAAATAGAGGGGAACTTCAGAGTATCAATATCAAGATTTAAATGAGAAGAATTACCAAGAGAGCTCTCGCATATTCACCTTAGAAACTGGATCAACACACTTAGCCTAAAGTAGTATAACAACATCTAGTCCCACGTTACTATTGCTGCCCAGATTCTAGATCAAGCTTATATTTCAAGCAATAGTAATGAAGATGTTGTATTTGTCTTTTTAGATCTTTTAACTTTAGGCTGAAGTCATCTGCGACTGCACTTTTGTTTGTAATTTTTCACATTTATTGTTCAACATTGTTAAAAGAAATTCATTTGTAATTGTATATAATTTATACAATTCTTTGGTCATTGACCATCAAGGGATATATTAATATATACCCTTGAAAATATAAACATTGTGTCTCTTTACTTTTCAGCTGCATTCACTCTATAAAGATTTATAACTGTTTTATCACAATGTTGCCTCAGATGTTGACACAATATTGAAGGCAACATCCAGAAACTGTTTGAATTGGTCTAGCTGTTACGATTTTATTCTTACATATTATTGCTTATCCGTAGCCCCGGACCTAACAAGTGGTATCAGAGCCAACACTTGATACAATAAGTGTTTGATTCTGAATATTATGGCCATGGACTCAGCTATACAAAACGTTGGTAGACTTCCAATTCTTGACGGAACTAACTATGCCTATTGGAAAATCCGACTACGTTCGCACATCAAATCCATTGATGTTCGAGCTTGGAGATCATTTTCCGAAGGCTATGTGATTCCCAAGTACCCAGCAGACGAGGATGGTGATGTACTTACCCAACCCGAATCTGAATGGACCGCGGAAGAGATCAACAATGCGAGCTTCAATGAAAATGCCCTAAATGCGATATTTGGATGGGTAGATCTCTATATGTTTAAACTTATCCAGAATTGTACTACGGCCAAGGACGCTTGGGAGACCTTACAAACTCATTGTGAAGGTACCTCAAGTGTACGACGTACAAAGCTTCACATGATTTTGAGCCAATACAAACGCTTAAGGATGGAAGAATCTGAAGACATAAAATCCTATTTTAAAAAGTTAATTGACATTGCTAATCAGTGTCAAGTGGTTGGTTCTCTTTTAACCAACACACAACTTGTGGATAAAGCTCTCAGATCTCTTTCTGAAAGGTTTAATACTAAGATTTGTGCTATTGAAGAGGCCCATAATCTTGGTACTATGGATCTACATGCCTTGATGAGCATCTTTCAAACATATGAGATGAACATGAAGAGACAAAGAGATCTGTATAAAGACAAAACTTTGGCACTCCAAGGATAAACCTCGGAAACTGAATTGGAAAATGAGGAAGAAAACTTGGAGGAACTGGGAAATGGTGCAACTGTTGCCTTACTTACTCGTCGATTCAATTCGATGGTGAGAAAGATCAACAATGATCGCAATAAAGCCAAATACAAACAGCATCAAAACCCACTCTTTAATAAACAGCTGAATAGGTCACCTTCTGATCAAAGTAATCACAATCCACTGAGGAAATCTAACTCCGACAGTACCAATTTCAATCCCAAACAACTCGAGGGAGTGCAATGTCATGCATGCTCGGGTTGGGGACACTACGCCAATGAGTGTACAAACACCCTTAGAAAAATTGGTAAGGTCATGTGGGTAACTCTTAGCGATGATAAGAACGAAGAGGAGGAAGGAGATCAAGAAGAAGCACCACAGGCAATGCTGGCATCTGTGTTTGAACACTCACTATCCGACGATGAAGATGTTCCTGACAATGTTGCGACAACATCAGGAACAACATCAGACTCAACATCTGGAATGTATTCAACATCAGAGAGGTATGTATACTTTGACTATTCTGATGTAAATTATTTTAGTGGATTTAATTCTTCATCTGAGGCTGTAAATTTGAATCTAGTTGACTCCAAAGACGACGTAATAAAGGAATTACAAAGTCTTTGTAAAGCCTTAATCACTGAATCTGAGCAACTAGACTCAAAGGTAAAATTATTGACTCTTGAGAATAGCAATCTGAAAGGCACAATCAACCGATTAGAGGTGGCACTTATCAAGAAGGACCTAGAGCTTGGTAAGATTCGTGCACGATTGAACGTAGCTGAGACCACCTTTCAAAGGCTCAACATGGGAACCTCCAAACTGGATGAAATATTGAACTTCAATAAACCTATAAGGGCTGGGCTTGGGTACCAATCTCCTTGCAAAACAAATACTTCCAGAATCCATAGTCAAACTGAGAGGATAAAATTTGTCAAAGAAAATCCTAGTATTTCTCAGATCACTGAGATTGGATCGAAGTTTGTATGTAGCTTCTGTAAAAAGTCAGGACATCTTATGCCCTACTGCTACAAACTTCAAAACTCTGCACTCAGAACATTGCCTAAAATGTCGTTAGCAATGTTGCCCAACATCACTGACAACATTCAAAGCAACCAGGCTGAAAGCAGAAGAAAGAAAAAGGAATGGGTACCCAAACTGAATCTGAAATGTAATGTGTGCATAACTGCTTTGCGTACTAACATTACAGGTTCTTGGTATTTTGATAGTGGCTGCTCACGTCATATGACAGGTACTAAACGCCTATTGAAGGAGTATGGAGCATTCAATGGAGGATACGTGACCTTCGGAGGAGGAAGTAATAGTAAGATAATTGGTAAATGAAATCTTAATGTTCCAGATGTACCAGCCTTGAAAAATGTTCTTCATGTAGAAGGTTTGGTTGCTATCTTCTTAGCATAAGCCAACTATGTGATGATGATCTCGAGGTGAAATTCAACAAGCTTGGATGCAAGGTTACAGATTCTGCGGATAAATATGTCATGTCAGGAATCCGAACAGGAGATAATTGTTATCTAGTCGGTAGACAAGAGTTGTGCAACTCCACAAAGGTAGGTGACTTGACACTTTGGAATCAAAAGTTGGGACATGTCAACTATGCTCATTTGAAGCTGTCAGAGGCATTCCCAGACTGGATCCAAAAGATAAAATACTATGCGAAGATTGTTTGAAAGGAAAGAAGACCCGAGTCTCTCACAATGTTGTCCAACATGACGGACAATATTCACGTACGTCTCATTGTTTTCAATTATTGCATATGGATCTTATGGGTCCAATCGAGGTAGATAGCCTAGGAGGGATGAGATATTCTTATGTGATAGTATATGATTTTTCCAGATTCACTTGGATCTATTTTTTAAAGGAAAAATCACAAACCTTTGAGATGTTTAGAACACTTTACTCTATGATTAAGAACCTGTTTTGTTCTTCGATTTTTAGAATTAGATCTGATCATGGAAAGGAGTTTGAAAATCAAACCTTTGCAAAATTTTGTGAAAAAAAGGCATATTCCATGAATTTTCAGCACCAAAAACACCACAACAAAATGGGGTTGCTGAGAGAAAGAACAAAACTTTACAAGAAATGGCTAGAGTTATGTTAAGTTCTAAGCAATTGTCAAAGAGGTTTCGGGCAGAAGCCTTGAACACGGCATGTCACATAACTAATACATTCTATTTAAGGTCAGGGACCAAGATGACACCCTATGAACTGATAAATGGAAAGACACCTATAGTGTGGTACTTTCATGTCTTTGGGTGTGCGTGCTATATTCTTAATGACATGGATAAACTGGCCAAATTTGACTCTAAGAGTGACAAGGGAATATTCGTTTGCTACTCTCAGAATAGCCATGCTTATCGAATATACAATCTTCGGACAAAGACCATACAAGAATCAGTCAATGTTATTTTTGATGACCTGCTGGATATATCTTGTAGATCTTCAGAAAATAGTATTGTGGTTGCAGTTGAAGAGGAGCAACTCACTGAAGAAACATATGTTGTCCCAACATCAGAAGAAACATCTAAACCTCAAAGAGAGAACACAGGGGACGAAATCGATGAGGAGTCTGCTACTGAACTGAATGATCAAGTGAGAAGAGACCCTCCATCGAGGATTAGAAGGAACCATCCACCCGACCAGGTGATAGGGGGAGTTTTTGAGAAAAGGCATACAAGATGGAAAGAGCCAGTGAATTACCGAGAAATGGTAAGGTATGTGTGCATGTCCACCATATACCAACATGTAAGTCTTTCTTGTATTACATCTACTTTGGAACCCAAAAATATTGGGGAAGCATTAAAAGATAATTTTTGGATTCAAGCCATGCAAGAGGAGCTTGAACAATTTGCCCAAATGAGGTTTGGGACTTGGTACCACGACCCAACAACACAAATGTATTGGACCAAGTGGATATTCAAAAACAAATAAGATGAGTTAGGGAAGATTGTCAGGAACAAAGCTCGACTTATTGCTCAAGGATATACACAAGTAGAAGGTATCGACTATGACGAGACCTTCGCTCCTGTGGCTAGAATTGAGTCAATAAGATTGCTTCTTGCTATTGCTTGCTATCTAAAGATTACCTTGCACCAAATGGACATTAAAGGTGCCTTCCTCAATGGATACCTGGACAAAGAAGTATATGTTGGACAACCAAAGGGATTTGAGGATCCTCACCATCCACATCATATGTACAAACTCAAGAAAGCTTTGTATGGACTAAAACAAGCCCACGTGCATGGTATGGTCGTCTAACTAACTTTCTTGTTGAGTTTGGTTTCACCCGTGGAGAAGCTGACAGAACATTATTTATTAAAAGACACGGTGTAGATGTAATAATAGGTCAAATATATGTTGATGATATTGTTTTTGGTTCGACTACAGAATCCTTCTTGAAGTCGTTTGTCGAAGCAATGTCGACAACATTTGAGATGACCATGATTGGAGAACTAACATTTTTCTTAGGCCTGCAGATTAAACAGAATGAAGATGAAATCTTTGTATCTTAAAGCAAGTAAGCCAAGAATCTTGTTAGGAGATTTGGTCTGGAAAATGCTAAACACATGAAGACTCCAATGGGCTCTACGCAACATGTATGTAAAGACAATGTTGGACAAAATATTGACCCGACATTGTACCGATCTATGATAGGTAGCCTTTTATACCTTACTGCCAGTCACCCCGATATCATGTTTAGCGTATGTGTTTGCGCCAGGTTCCAAGCCAGTCCCAATGTATCTCATTTTAATGCTGTGAAATGTATCATTCGATATGTTGCCGGTACAAGTGACTTGAGAATTTGGTACTCCAAAGACACTAATCCTAATCTAATAGGATATAGTGACTCGGATTGGGCCGGTGATGTAGACGATAGGAAAATCACTAGTGGTGGGTGTTTTTATCTTGGCAATAATCTAGTCTCATGGTACAATTGTAAACAAAATTGTGTATCACTCTCGACTGCCGAATCTGAATATGTGGTAGCTGAAAGTTGTTGTGCTCAACTAATTTGGTTACGACATATGCTAGATGACTATGACATATCTAATAACTCCATAATTTTGTACTGTGATAATCTGAGTGATATTAATATTTCTAAAAATCCTGTTCAGCATTCAAGTACAAAGCACATAGATATAAGACATCATTTTCTAAGAGACTTAGTGGAAAAACAGCTAGTTCAAATCGAACATGTCGATACTTTTTGTCAACTGGCTGACATTTTTACCAAACCTTTAGATCATGAGAGATTTTCTAGCTTTAAAAAATCTACTGGGCTCTGTTTCCTTTGAAAATAAGACAGGCTAGGTAGATGTTGTCCGAAATGTTGTCCCAACATTCTGGATAACATTTACTATTGAGTTAATATACAGGATAAGTGTTGTAGTGATGTTACAATATTTTTTTTTTCAAAAAGATTCAAGCATGACTCTAAAAGGATAAAATAAGAAGGCAAAACCTCTACTAAAAGATTTGGTTGTATACAAAAAGAGCAAAGCTCTAAGATCGGTATCGTTCCTATTCTATAGGAGTACCACATAAGGTTGAAAATTCCTCAATATTCTTTAAACTGTATCTGTTCAACTAAGTTGATTAAGGACAATGGTAAAATATTACATTAGTTCAGCGATCATACTCATAGGGAACATATACGGAAGTATCATCTGCCAAATCAGAAAATCTTTTGAGTCTCATAATGCTTGTTTAACTTTGTAAATGTTGCTAACATCATTAACAACATCGTGTTCCAGTACATTGATCAATCTGGTTTATCTTATTTTTTTCTCTATTTTTTGGTATTTAACACGTCTCTGTCTTTAACTGGAAGTCCAAAAATTCTAGAGGACCATTTCTTTTTAAAATGATGATAAGTGCTATGAAAATCCTTATTTTAGGTGTGTAAAGATTTTTTATTATTTTATACAATCTAAATTTAAGGAAAAGGAGTTTGAGTGTAAGTATACTTTGCCATAATAAAACCTCCCATTTTTATCTTGGAATTGTCATATCAGCCGACTATCAATCCATCAAACCATGGCAGCCCAAACAACACCGAAATTTCTCAAAACCTAAAGCTTCTCTAACACGCCCAATCCTTCAAAACCCTCTCCTATGTCCGTGTCCCCAAAATTCACAAACACCAAAGATTATTCTCCAATGTCGACTAGTCCAGCAAATAACAACAAGGTTTACAAGCATTATACTTCCATCAATGACTTGAAACCGGTCGAGGAGGACTGCACACATGTTATTATCCTGCTTAGTTCAGATAAGCCATTACAGGTGAGCTACCCAGGCGATAATGAAAAGCCAATCGATGTTGATGCAACATCTGATTTCTCGAACCTTGCCTCAAGACAGTCAAAATCGACATTTCCGACGCAAAGGTCAAAGAGGGTTTTCGAAAACCAATTCGGTGAATATCAGTCTGCCAAAAGATCCAAGGAAGAGTCGACTTTCCCTGTTGATACTACCACAAGCAGCAGCACTGACACCAATTTCAGTGTGCCCAATTCTTCCAGAACTCCATCAACTTCCACTCCACAAGCAGAAACTGAGAAGAAAAAAGAAGAAGAAGAGATGTCAGATGACACACCTCTACGAAACTTCATTCCTAAAAGGGGTCCGTAGAACATACTAGAATTTTGATAAAAATGTTGCCTCAACATCAAAGGCAACAGAAGAGAAAATGGACCCAGACAATGTTGCCCCAACATCTGAGGCAACACTTGCAGCCACCTCATCCGAACAAGAAAACACAGAATCTGAAATAAATTCTGAGGTAATTCCCTACTCTTCCATGTTTCAATCTAAATCATGCTCCAGTAACTGGAATTGGTTTAAAAATAGAGGAGTTAGAGGGGAGAAGGTGATTGACCTAACTTCATTCTCCAAAAATGGGTTAGTTGATTTCTTAAGTAGTCGAAAGATCTTAAGCTCTGTATCTGGTAAGAATCCTTATTGTGAGAAGGTGATTAGGGTGTTCTATGCTAATCTGACGCTTGCTGTTAATGACACAACCTCAAAGAAATTTGGGAAACTGTACCTATACAATAAGGTATACAGTTTTACACCTAATATCATCAACTCCACTCTTGGGATAATTATTAGTGAAAGAGAACCTCAACCAAACCCCATTGTGGAGGAACTCAATTCGATGATCAAGTACCTTACGGGGAATTTGATCACTGTTTGGGCTCCTCGCAGCCCTGTGTCAAAACTCACTGCCTTGTTTGCCACTTTGCACAAACTTGCTATATACAACTGGCTACCCTCTCATCAACGAGACAGTAGTGACCCTTGATCAAGCATCACTGCTTTTCAAGATTGGAAGGAATCAGAAAGTTGACATAGGAACACTTATATTCAACCATGTTGTCAACTTGGCAGAAAGACAAAGCAACTCTGCCCTTCCATACCCCTCCTTGATTTTTCAAATCCTGCTCAACTAAGGTTTTAAGACTCCAAAAGGAGAAAAGTTGAGTCCAGCCTTAGAGGTTTACTCAGTACAGCGAGCAGTTGTGAACAGCAGGGACAGGGTTATTGACCTGCCCTGGAAGAAAGATGAATGAGACACTGACACATCAAAGGATGTTGCCGACATTCTTGGCAACATTACTCAAGGAAAGGTCTCAATGTCCAAAGACTGGCTTCGATAGCACATTGCTGAACTTGACAGGCAAATTCAAGACCTAGTACGAGCCAGGAACTATTATGTGGGCTTACTTTCTTCACAAAAAGGGGGAGATGATGCTGATGTCCGATCTTTGAAGTAGACAGATAGGGAGCCGCCATCGATCATGATGTCGTCGCTGCCGGAAGCGCAGACAGGTGAGTCTGCGATGAGGATGCAGGCCATGATGCAGGGGGAGAGGAGTTGAGATGAGTGATTGCTGACTACTTCTGATGCTATGAATATGAAGATGGTGATGCACAGAGTGATCGATCACAGAAAGCGGCTGGAAGCTACTGTGACTCGATTACTCTAGTCAAGGATCATCATGCTGATGGAGTTGTTGATTCAATGATGAATGTTTATTTGAATATTGGAGATACAGACATTTGGAATATTATTTGTGTTTGTAATATTTTACTTTGGGATATTTGGTCTGATCTTGCAAACATTGTGACTGTTTTCTAAAGCTGTTTATATATGGTTTCCTGATGTGGATTGGTATGAATGGTTACTATAGACTGATTACGCAACTGCTGCAAGTAAGTCTACAGTAACAGAACATAACTCCTATCTAATCAAATCATCGATACTACACTGCATGTAATTTAACACTGCAGGTTAAGGGGGAGCATAGCACTGATCCTACTGATTCTTGGAATATAAGGACTACATCGGGAATCAGTATCCTAGTCATTTTCGCTTCGTATGGAGTTTTGTGAAGAAAGGGAAAAAGGGGAAGATTGTTGATGTTGGATGGATGTTGTCACAACATCTATAAATGCTTAGGACAACATCTTATGAAAATAAGAATGTTGCCTGCGATGTTGTGACAACATTCCTGACAATATTTCTTTAACGATTTTGCCTATTCTTCCGGCCAAAACAGGTTGTGTTACTGTGAGTAAAAAATGACCTAGGCAAGATAACAATGATGTTGTGTTTAAAACGTGGTAAAAGAAACAGTCAAAGCTTAGAGAGAAAGCAGCGTGAAGACCACGTCCAGAACGTTGAGTTTTTAAGGAGCAAAAATCGGTCCAAGCTAGCCTTCTTTTACTCAGCCTCCGCAACAAACCAGTGAGGATTTCAAGGGAAGTTCCACACTATAAATAGAGGGGAACTTCAGAGTATCAATATCCAAATTTAAACGAGAAGAATTACCAAGAGAGCTCTCGCATATTCACCTTAGAAACTGGATCAACACACTTAGCCTAAAGTAGTATAACAACATCTAGTCCCACGTTACTATTGCTGCCCAGATTCTAGATCAAGCTTATATTTCAAGCAATAGTAATGAAGATGTTGTATTTGTCTTTTTAGATCTTTTAACTTTAGCCTGAAGTCATCTGCGACTTCACTTTCGTTTGTAATTTCTTTTTCGCATTTATTGTTCAACCTTGTTAAAAGAAATTCATTTGTAATTGTATATAATTTATACAATTCTTTGGTCATTGACCATCAAGGGATATATTAATATATACCCTTGAAAATATAAACCTTGTGTCTCTTTACTTTTCCGCTGCATTTACTCTATAAAGGTTTATAACTGTTTTATCACAATGTTGCCTTCAATGTTGTGTCAACATTGAAGGCAACATCCAGAAACTGTTTGAATTGGTCTAGCTGTTACGGTTTTATTCTTACATATTCTTGCTTATCAGTAGCCCCGGACCTAACAACATGATTAACACCACAAGATTAAAAGACATTTTAGTATATTCTACACATATTTAATTTAAGATCAAAAGATCCAAAAGTCTTCCCTACTTTCTTAAATTTTGTGTCAAGTCAAAATCAAATAAATATTTTGAAACGGACTGAGTATTATTTAACTTTTTATAAGCATGAGCCACTTGGGATGACAAAGGATATATTTGTAAATTAACCTTGGGTTATTTCTGTACTTTACATCGATGTAGTGAGAAAATATATACTCTCTTTGTCTCAATTTATATGACACACTTTTATATTTAGTCAAATTTAAAAAAAAAAAAATTATTTGATAATAATTTAATTTAAAACTTTATCTTTTACGTTTAACGAGAATATACATAATCACAAATATATTTAACTTATTTTAAACTATAATTTTATTTTAATTTTTTAAAAATTCATTTCCAATCAAATTACATCATAATATAAGTTGGGAAGAAGGGAGTAAAAAATAATGCTCCACCCGTGGGTCTTTTAAGTTACCGCGTGCTACTGCAAAAGTTCTATTTGGTTTCACTTTTATAGCTCCCGTAGGCTGTACGTATTCCTCTGTCAACTGATGACAACAACCTTCTTTTCATTTCAGAGAGAAAAGAAAGGTGTGCTTCTTCTTCCTCATTAATTTTTCCCTTTTGCTTGCTTAGATTCTTCTTCTTTTCCTTTCTTTGCTTAACTTTCTTATGAGGTCTTCTTCCTCTTTCTCTTTTTCTTGTATATTTAACTGGTGTATTTTCATATTATCTTAGTGTTTTATTAGTAATTATTCACCATATATGTATTTGAGACCGGAACTTATGGATTTTGACCCGCTCTAATTTTTGCTGAGTTATTCTATGTGTTGCATGCTTTTTTTTTTAATTTCTTACTCGATGTCTGGTATCCGTATTTGAGGTCAACTATCTCTGAATTCGCACTGCGTAGTGCCCATTCGGAGAAATGGCAAAATCTTTTTCATATCCAGAACTCAAACTTGAGACTTTTGTTACGAAAAAAAAGTCCATCCGCTGCACCATATTCTTTGATGGTACATGAGCAACAATTGAACCCACATTACCGCTGACCCGCACTTTCTCTTTAGATTTGGAATTCTGTAGAGCCAAGAAACCACCCCAGACCTACGAGAGGCCTGAGAACGATCCTCTACTGCGCAGAAGCCTAAGGGCTCATCAGCCAGACTTGATTTCCTGTCTCCTTGGAACTCAAGGGTGGTACGTGCCTATAGAACAGATCCTGTTAAAGTAAGGTCGTCTATGTGTTGCATGTTACTTCTTCTTTTTCTTTTTTTTTTTGATGGAATTCGCGGCTGTCTTTTCATATTTTCTTGGTGTTTTATTAATAATTTTTTACCGTACATGTGTTTGAAAGTGATAAGAAAAGGGGTAGCAAATGGCGCTAACCAAACCAAATGAAAAGTATTGAACCCTTTCATGATCTTTGAGAATGAGAAACTCCCCTAGGTTCTTGCACTGATGATTAACAAGTTCAAGGATCCTCAAATGTATTTTACTGCTGTGAGATGGAATAATTTCCCTTAGAAATTCATTTCATTATTCACAATATATATAGCTGTACAAATGTTGATTTCTAATATGTTACGAATCCTAACTTACCTTACAAAGGTTGATTCCTAATACAATTAGAATCCTAAGTTACCTTAAATATACATATATCATAATTACAAAATATGCGGAGAATATTCGCTAATACTCCCCCTCAGACGGAGCCGGAGGAGGCCTAACGCAAAGGTTGGATCGGAAGTCGGTGAAGAACTGTCGCGGTAGTCCCTTTGTGAAGATGTCTGCATACTGTAATATTTTGACCTGACCACGGGCAACCTTCTCTCGCACAAAATGGATATCCATCTCAATATGCTTAGTCCGCTGATGTTGGACCGGATTATGAGACATATAGATGGCAGATATGTTGTCACAATAGACTATAGACGCCTTGCGGAGTGGACACTGGAGTTCCAAAAGAAGATTTCGGACTCAACAACTACGTTAGCAACACCGCGATATTCTGCTTCAGCACTCGAACGGGAAAGTGTGGCCTGCCGCTTGGCGGACCATGAGATAAGATTATCCCCAAAAAATGCACAGTACCCTGAGGTGGAGTGACGTGTGTCGGGGCATCCTGCCCAATCTGCATCCGTGTAAGCAAGTAGCTTGGTTGGGGTAGAGGGGTATAGATGTAATCCGAAGTCTAGTGTGTCCTTAACTTATCTGATAATACGTTTGAGGGCGGCAAAATGGGACTCTCGGGGGTCGTGCATGAACAGACACACCTGCTGAACGGCATATGCAATATCAGGCCTAGTGAATGTAAGATACTGAAGAGCACTTGCTAGACTCCGATATAGAGTGTGATCAGAAACTGGCGCACCGTCATTGGCACTAAGCTTGGATTTTGAGTCCACCAGAGTTGGCATAAGTTTACAATTTGCCATCTTGGCCCTGTACACTATCTCTTCTACATACTTACCCTAACACAGGAATATAGTGGCTGCAGATCTGGTCACCGATATACCCAAAAAATAACTTAGCTTGCCCAAGTCAGTCATAGCAAATTCAGTTTTGAGTAGAGCAATGATTTCATTCTTCAGCCCGTTAGATGAGGCAGTAAGAACAATGTCATCGACATATAATAGTAAATATGCAGTGCTGCTACCTCGGTGAAAAGTGAAGAGAGAGTTATCACACCTGCTACATATAAAACCAATCTGCAGAAGATACCTGGCAAAACGATCATATCAAGCGCGGGGTGCCTGTTTCAATCCATACAGTGATTTCCTAAGATGACATACAAACTGCAGAACTGCCGGATGAACAAAGTCAGGGGGCTGATGCATGTATACAGTTTATTTCAAATCCCCATGAAGAAATGCATTCTTGACATCTAGCTGATGAATCGGCCAATGCATGCCCATAGAAATACTGAGAACAGTCCAAATAGTGGCCGGTTTAACAATCAGACTGAATGTCTCACCACAATCAATACCCTCCTGCTGATTAGTGCCATTTGCAACTAGTCTTGCCTTATACCTCTCTAAGTCACCGTTGTCTCTGAACTTATGACGAAATAGCCACATACACCGGATAACATTCACACCAGCTGATCTAGGTACCAAATTCCAAGTGTTTTGCTTGGTTAAAGCATTAAACTCCTCGCACATGGCCGCATTTCAATTAGGGTCCAGTTTAGCTAGTTTTGAATTCTTTGGAATGGGTGATAAGGTTTGTGTGAAGAGATTGAAGTAAATCTTAGCTTTGAAGATCCCATGTTATGCACGAGTCTCCATGCTGTGAGAGGGCAGTAGTGGGAGGTCAGAACTGGGAGGTAGCACGTCCACTGGTTCTGGACTGGTTGCTGGACTGGAAAACTGCAGGGCTGCGGGACTGGTTGCTGGACTGAGGGGCAGCAGTGTTGCTGGTGGTGCAGGAGACTCGACTGGAGGCAGTAGGGGTGAGTAGGGAGCTGTTGAGGTGGTGTCGGACAGTGGCGAGACTGTCGGAACAGTGGGCTGTTGTTGGTATAGATTTTGAATGACCGGGGACAGACTTGGTTCATCGAGAAAGAAGTAATCGGTGGTCTGAAATTTCCGGAGATTCGAAAAAGGAAAGGTTGTCTCGTCAAAGGTGACGTGATGGGAGACGATGATTTTGCGAGTAGCGATGTCATAGCACAAATAGCCCCGATGATTAGGAGATAGACCAAGGAATACACATGGTAGAGTGCGAGGGGCAAGTTTGTGAAGTGCAGTGGAGGCTAAGTTGGGGTAGCATAAGCATCCAAAAATACGTAGGTGATCATATGATGGTAGCCTACGATATAAGATTTCGATAGATGTCTTATTTTGAAGTGTGCTAGTTGGTAAAATATTTAGAAGGGATTCTACCATTTTGACAGCATAGACCCAAAAAGGCGGTGGTAGAATGCATGAAACAGGAGGATGCGAACCATGTTATTGATGGTACGTATAATTCGTTTAGCCTTTCCGTTTTGGGAGGAGGTATAGGGATAAGAAAAATGGAAAACCATGCCTTGTTTAGAACAGAAATTGTGAAATGTCGAGTTATTAAATTCACGTCCATTATCACATTGGAATGATTTGATGGATTTTTCAAATTGTGTTTTAATGAATTTTTGAAACTCAAGGAATTTTGCAAACACTTCAGATTTGAATTTTAGCGGATAAATCCAGACAAAATGTGAAAAATCATCCAAGAATACTATATAGAATTTGTGACCCAAAGAGCTAGTAATCGGAGATGTCCACAAGTCAGCATGAACAATATCAAAAGGAGAAAACATAATACTGTTTGATGGCATAAATAGAAGACGAGTATGCTTGCCTAGTGGGCAAGAAAAACAGTGTTGGGCAATTTTTCCATTATTACATTGAATACGCTTAGAGGTCCTAAGAAAAGAAAAAACTGGGTCTCCGGGGTGTCCGAGTTTGTTGTGCCAAGTTGAGGGAGAGATCGCCGCAAGGGATAGAGGTGTTTGCGGTCTGACAGTGGAAGAGTGAGTAAATGGGTAGAGGTCTCCCACACTATTGTAGCGTGTAAGAATTTTCCCCGTATTGAGTTCCTTCACAGAAAAACTAAAAGGGTCAAATTCGACAGACACAAAATTATTGCTAGTGAATTTTCTAATAGAGATTAAGTTTTTAATGATGTTAGAAGTATATATGACGTGGTTTAAGGAGAAAGGCGGGTGCGGATGGTTTGTGTGTGTGTTAACGTAACCTTCAATTGGAATGCGATGATCATTGTCGACAGTAATAAATTGAGGACACTTTAACCGACATAGTTGAGATAGGTTACCTGACGACCGGGTGAGGTGAGATGTGACTCCGATGTCCATGTACCAATTTTCGTCGGGCTGTTGTAGGTTCACGGTGTGGTAGGCCTGGCCCACATCAGTGGGAGCCAGGCTGCTGGGCTGCTGCTGCTGGACTACAACCAGGTGGGCTTGCTGCTGCTGCTGGTGGGCCTGCCTGGTGGTTGGAGCAGGGCCCAAGAGGCCAGTCGACCAAGGCTGCTGGAACTGCGGGCTGCAGTTGGGTATGGGCTTGCAGGCGAGGCCCAGTTATGCTGGTTGGGCCATGCAGGCTGCTGTCCAGCCCACTGGATAGGCTGCTGATTCGGGCCTGGCTGCTGTCCAGCCCACTGGGTGCGTTGGCCCTTGCCGCGACCTTTGCCCTTGTTGCCGCGACCTCTGCCGCCACGGCCTCCGTCGTGGGACTGCTGCTGGTGGTGGTCTTGCGGTGGTGGTTGGTTGCTACTGGCCGCAGGTGTTGCCATCCCGTCAACGGCTAACGCCTTTTGATTATGTTCCTCTTATTTAACACTTCTAGTTTCTTCCAACAATAGTTGTGAACGTGCCTTGTTGAAACTTGGGAGAGGGTCGGCTTGTTGAATCTTCGTTGCGAGTGTGTCATATTCACCTTTCGGTAAACCAGCAACAAGTTGAAGCACCATCTTGGTTTCTGAAACAGAAGTCCCGACGTTGGATAGTTGATCGGTTATGAGTTTCAGTTGCTTACAATATTCGGACATGTTAAAATTCTCGAGGCGGGTATTGTTGAATTGCTCTTCTAAATACACGGCCCGAGTATTTTTATTGTCCTGAAAGATTTCTTCTAGCCGGACCCAAAGTTCACGTGCCATAGCACCTGTTTTCATGATAGTGCACAACAGGTCTTTGGAGATGGTGCCGTAGATCCATTGTTTGACGATGACATCAAGACGACGCCAGATTGAGTCTGCAATATCGGTGGGACGAGGAACATATTCGTCAATATGATCGAGCACGTTGTATGCACATGCATGAATGTAGAATAGTTCCATCCACATGGAATATTGACAGTCTTCTTGATCAAGAATTATAGGGATAAAATTCTTAATGTTGTTAACGGCGAATGCCGGATGAAAAGAAGATACTGAACGTTGAGAGGGGTTGTCAAGTGTGCCAGTGGATGAACCAGAATTTGTGGGGGAAGACTTGGTGGCTGCCTTGAAGCTGTTTCGGCCGAGGGAAAAACCAGAAAAAAATTCTGTTCTGGCCGAGAAAGGGAGAAGAGTAGGGTTTAGGTTTTAGGCTCTTGATACCATGTGAGATAGAATAATTTCCCTTAGGGATTCCTTTCATTATTCACAATATATATAGTTGTACAGAGGTTGATTCCTAATATGGTACGAATCCTAACTTACCTTACAAAGGTTGATTCCTAATACAATTAGAATCCTAAGTTACCTTAAATATACATCTATCATAATTACAAAATATACGGAGAATATTCGCTAATAACTGCCACACTTTCCTTACTTTTGTGTTATTGTTTAAGCAGGATTCAAATACTCTTCATACTTGAACATAAGATGAAGGCAGGTTTTTGCATGTGATGATTATCCAGACAGGAGGAGGATTCATACCGTTCATATTCTAAGGATATGAATTGAATGAAAGTGTACTAAAATATTGTGATATTTTTTGCAACCATGTCATTTTCTTTCTACCCTGAACCTCTTCTACTCAATTCTGTTATCAACTACACCTGTCAACATTCAGATTTCATGCAATTCTAGCATATCTCATATATACACCTACAATCACACTGTTTTACAACTGTATAACTTTGTTCCGCAATTTATTGTAATATAATATGAACCATATCATGTTAATACTTAGTTTAATCATGTTTCCGTTCTTAGAATCTCATTAGTATAATGCTGTTCGGAAAATGCAAGTGCCTTGCATAGGCATGGGCCATCTAGTATATAAAGAGAGAATAGCTAGGAGGTCTCCGTCGACATGCTCATTGGGCATTTCATGTTTTATTATGTATTGTTAGGCTGGTGTCCTACAAGCTTCCATAATAGGATTTTAAGGCACAAATATACTAGCAAAAGGAGATGAAACTTTCAAAACTAAAAGCATGGAGGAGAAGGAAAGATCGTTGTATGTTTTATTGAAGTGCAGAATGAGTTTACTGCCAACCCCTAATAGTCTGTCTAGTTAATCTATTTTGTAATGGAAAATTTTCACTTGGGAAAAAAAATGGAAAATTTTCACTTGGCGCTGTCCGTAATTATTGCAAATCATATCAAAGTAGGGAAATTTTCATAAATACATTTCTATAAATATTAGTATTGTGGTGGATGTCCCCTGAAGAAGTAAGTCTGATGATTTAGTTGGCAGGATTAAAAAGACTTTTGGTAAGTGGAAGGGTCTTTTTTTTCTTTTTCATTTATTGTTTGGTGAGAAATTACTAATGATGTGATTAATAAACCCGCGGGGACCTTTGTATATTTTTAATTCCTTTTGGGTCAACTTTCTAAACTTTAAAAATAGCCTTTTTTCTTTCCCTTTCTTCATCGTTCCTTTTCTCTCCAACTCCAACGATCATTCAGCTTCCTCATTCTCCCACGGCTCCATCCATCTCTAAAAACATATCTGAAGGTAGCTTTGAGAGCCCAAAAAGCTATTTCTAGAGCCAAGATTTATGGATTTCAGCTAAAGAACAATTGCAGGTTTCAGAAGCCCTAATTTTTTTCTAATTTGATTTCTTTCAAGTTCAAAATGATATTTTTAATGTCTTATTTTGTCATTGCCAAGCTCTAATTATTTTTATCATATTTTTTTGTTGAGTTCCATTATATTTTACGTGTCTTATTTGTTGATTCTTTAGAATTTATAGTCATGGTGATGACAAGAAGACAATCAGATCACTTTAGAGAGTCGATTATAGGCCTTCTTCATCTATAAAAAAAGTTAAGAAATGAGGTTATTGACCTAGATCCCGACGTAGGTGAAGTTGAAGCCCAAAAAATTGTCACGACCCAAATCGGAGGGTCATGACGGGCACCCGGACCTTACCCGCCGGGTACCACTAGCCGTACATTTAACATCTATCCGTAATTATCCGCGGTCACAAGGGCTATCAATCAGTACTCCGCTGACATATATAAAGATAGAAACCCAACTTATATATATATACATACACCATGGCCGACTAGACCGTACATGACTACTACACACAGGACATCGTCTACAAGCCTCTAATAGTTTACATGACATCAAAAGGTCGGTACAGGGACCCGCCATACCCATATATACACTGAAAAATATATCGTACTGAAATTAGGCTAACACTCTGAAACAAGGGGAGTGCTCTAAAATCCGCTGAGTCAGCAACCTACTAACGTGGATCATCGCTTTGTCTACGTGAACCTGCGGTATGAAACACAGCGTCCTCCGACAAAAGGGACATCAGTACGACTGATGTATTGAGTATGTCAGGCATGAATAAAAGCATAACAAAGATATAACAATAAACTGAAACAGAAACAGTCGATAATAACAACCGACAAAAACAACTGACCATCAGTAAATGCCTCCGAGGACCCTAACACATATGCCTAAATGTTATGCACAATGCAAATGCGGTATACATATAAATATTGGCCACACAAGGGCATCTTCCTTCCCATAACCGCCTCTGTGGGCATCAGGTTATATCGGCCACACAAGGGCATCATATCATATTGGCCACACAATGGCATCAATATTGGCCTCATATGGGCATCGTTCTTTTCGTGATATCTGTACCAGCTGCAGGTGGTGTCGTGCATATAACGCCTTTCCCTTTTCCCCATCACCTACATATATATTTCATACCATATAGTAATGTATAAAACACAAGTGAGTCCAGAATAATATATGAATATAATGCAAATGAAAATGCATGATTGACAGTGAAACATTCTGAACTTATCGGATGACATAATATCCTTGTACCTTCAGCTAACATAGAGAATATCAACATCTTTCCCACATACCTCAATAAGGATTTAAGAACATGTTTAGACATGCTTTTAACATAGGAATCAATAACATGAATATTTTTAACTACTAGGAGTAGAATACTTTATGGAACAATATCACGATTATATTTCGTTACATGAAACATGCCAAAAGAAAGAAATAATTTACCTTAACATACCTCCATTCCACTTAATTATCTAAGTCAAGAGGGTTGCTATTTTTGCTAACACTGTCCGAAAGCATAACACTGGATTTCAAATTGAATTCAAGTGGTTGTATTGAAATTGATACGGAGCCATTAGTAAATAGTAAGTAAGCTCCATTTTTTTTGGTGAATGATTGCTTCCTGTTTATCCCTTAAAGCTACTAAACGATGGTCTCCTATCCTAACTCTTTTGCTCCTCTAAAGACACAACTTAACAAATGAATTAAGTGGGAGACTACCCTTAAAACGTGTCACTACTTAGTCTTAAAGACTTGATATGTAATGCCACCTAAATCTTGCATGCATAGTACTTGACTCGTTGTCTTTTATTATGCTGCACGTGGACTATGTCCACTAATCATTTATTCCTCCTCCAATTAATCAATTATACACAATAATTAAATTTTTGATCTCAATTAACTTAAATTCTGATGATTTATAAAATCTTCATATACTCAATGTCATAATTTTGTAATATGACGCTAGTCCATAACCTCTTTGGGGATATACAATTATTATTATTAATCTCCATCGTCACACTTGTTACGTCCAAAATTATTTTGGAGTTTTATCTTTTAATATAATAATCTCTTTATTAGCATACGTAAATATAACATAAACTCCCCAAGGCTCGGGTCTACTAGCATACGTTTAGATGCTCAAACCATCACCCGAAATTACGGGATGTTACATCCTTCCCCCCTTAGAAACATTCGTCTTCGAATGTTGCGGTGACGTATCTAATCCTCGTCGTGTAACCAGCAAATACACCTACTTGTTCACAGAATCATATATTATCACATACATTACTAAATCCACCTCAGACTTATAGCATGAAAATAGAACTCACCTTATGCTTCTCTTGGAGCTTCGGTGTTGGTCTGGAATAGGTATGGATACTTGTGCATCATTTCCTCTTCTGCCTCCCATGTCATCTCTTCTACATTTTTATTTCGCCACAAAACTTTCACGGAGGCTACTTCTTTAGTTCTCAGCCTGTGGACTTATCGATCCTGGATAGAAATAGGCACTTCTTCATAAGATAAATTCTCCGTAATCGTCACATCATCAATCGGTTCAATCTGGGAATGATCTCCAATACATGCTCTCAACATAGAAACATAGAAAACCGAATGAACAAACTCCAACTCCGAAGGTAAATCAAACTCATAAGCTACTTGACCAATTCGTCGAATTATACGATATGGTCCAATATACCTTGGACTGAGCTTTCCCTTCTTCCCGAATCTCATAACCCCATTCATAGGTGAAATCTTTAAGAAGACCAAATCATCTACCTGAAACTCTAAGTCTCGCCGTCGCACATCTACGTATGACTTCTGACGACTCTGAGCCGTTATTAGCCATTTTTGGATCAGCTTTACCTTCTCTATGGCCTGGTGTACTAAGTGAGGCCCAAATAAATCAGACTCACTTACCTCGAACCATCCGATAGGAGATCTACATCTCCGTCCGTACAAAGCCTCATATGGAGCCATTTTAATGCTAGCATGATAACTGTTATTGTACGCGAACTAAATAAGGGGTAAATGATCATCCCAACTTCCCATAAAGTCTAATACACAAGCTCGTAACATGTCCTCGAGCGTCTAAATAGTACACTCGGCCTGCCCATTTGTCTAAGGGTGAAAAGCTGTGCTAAGATTAACTTGGGTGCCTAAACCTTTCTGAAATGACTTCCAAAAGTTAGCTGTAAAATGTGCACCTCGGTCAGATATAATAGAAATAGGCACACCATGAAGGCGAACAATCTCCTTAACGTACAATTTCGCGTAGTCCTCGGTTGTGTTGGTAGTTCTGATTGGCAGGAAATGAGTTGATTTGGTTAATATATCAACAATAACCCAAATAGAATCAAACTTTCAATAAGAACGAGGTAAACCCGTAATGAAGTCCATATTAATCATTTCCAATTTCCACATCGGAATCTCAATGTTCTGAGTCAAACCACCTGGCTTCTGGTGCTCTATTTTACTTGCTGACAATTAGGACACTGAGCTACAAATTCCGCCACACTCCTCCTAATGTCGTTCCTCCAATAAATGCTCTTGAGATCATGGTAAATTTTAGTAAATCCCGGGTGAATAGAATACCGTGAGCAATGGGCCTCTGTCAAAATTCTATCTTATAATCCCGTCATATTTGGAATACACAAGCGACCCTGGTGGTTGAGAATCTCATGTTCATCCATCTCAAATGTCATGGTCTTCTTCTGTTGAATGCCTTATCTGATTTTTCTCAAACTGGGGTCTTCCCATTGACGTTCCTTAACTTCTGATATGAGGGACGATTCTGACATATTCCGAATCACAAAACCACCATCCTCCGAATCCCTTAACTGGACTCCCAAACTGGCTAACTGATGGAGTTCCCTTACTAACTCCTTCCTTTAGAGTTGCACCGGAGTCGAGCTGATCATTGACTTACGACTGAGCGCTTCTGCTACAACATTAGCTTTACCGGGATGGTATAAGATGTCCGCATCATAATCCTTCAATAATTCAAGCCAACTCCTTTGTCTCAAGTTCAACTCTTTCTGCTTAAATATATATTGCAGACTTTTATGATTCATGAAAATGTCTACATGAACACCATACAAGTAGTGCTGCAAAATCTTCAGTGCATAGACCACTGCGGCCAGCTCCAAATCATGCGTCAGATAGTTTTTCTCATGTTTCCTAAATTGCCTTGAAGCATAGGCAATCACGTTACCATGTTACATTAGCACGCATCCCAGACCTTCTCCCAAGGCATCACAATACACAACATAGCCTTCTGGATCCTATAGGAGAGTAAGGACTGGTGCCGATGTTAGTCTGTCTTTTAACTCTTGGAAACTCTGCTCACAAGCATCGGACCACTGGAATTTTATGGCCTTTTATGTTAACAAAAAACAGCTGACCATCAGTAAATGCCTCCGAGGGCCCTAACACATATGCCTAAATGTTATGCACAATGCAAATGCGGTATACATATAAATATTGGCTATACAAGGGCATATTCTTTCTCATAACCGCCTCTGTGGGAATCAGGTTATATCGGGTATACAAGGGCATTATATCATATTGGCCACACAAGGGCATCAATATTGGCCTCACATGGGCATATTTCTTTTCGTGATATCTATACCAGCTGCAGGTGGTAACGCGTATATAACGCTTGTCCCTTTTCCCCATCACCTACATATATATATTTCATACCATATAGTAATGTATATAACACAAGTGAGTCCAGGATAATATATGAATATAATGCAAATGAAAATGCATGAATGACAGTGAAACATTCTGAACTTATCGGATGACATAATATCCTTGTACCTTCGGCTAACATAAGGAATATCAACATCTTTCCCACATACCTCAATAAGGATTTAGGAACATGTTTAGACATGCTTTTAACATAGGAATCAATAACATGAATATTCTTAACTACTAGGAGTAGAATAATTTATGGAACAATATCATAGTTATATTTCGTTACATGGAACATGCCAAAAGAAAGAAATAATTTGCCTTAACATACCTCGATTCCACTTAATTATCTGAGTCAAGAGGGTTGCTATTTTTGCTAACACTGTCCGAAAGCATAACACTGGATTTCAAATTAAATTTAAATGGTTGTATTGAAATTGATACGGAGCCATTAGTAAACAGAAAGTAACCTCCATTTTTTTTGGTGAACGATTGCTTCCTGTTTACCCCTTAAAGCTACTAAACAATGGTCTCCTATCCTAACTCTTTTGCTCCTGTAAATACACAACTTAACAAATGAATTAAGTGGGAGACTACCCTTAAAACGTGTCACTACTTAGTCTTAAAGACTTGATATGTAATGCCACCTAAATCTTGCATGCGTAGTACTTGACTCGTTGTCTTTTATTATGCTGCACGTGGACTATGTCCACTAATCAATTATCCCTCCTCCAATTAATCAATTACACACAATAATAAAATTCTTGATCCCAATTCACTTAAATTCCGATTACTTATAAAATCTTCATATACTTAATGTCATAATTTTGTAATATGACGCTAGTCCATAACCTCTTTGGGGATATACAATTATTATCATTAATCCCCATCGTCACACTTGTTACGTCCAAAATTATTTCGGGGTTTTATCCTTTAATATACTAATCTCTTTATTAGCATACGTAAATATAACATAAACACCCTGAGGCTCGGGTCTACTTGCATACGTTTAGATGCTCAAACCATCACCCGAAATTACGAGATGTTACAAAAAAATAATTAATAGAGAACAAAACAATCAAAGGATACCATTAATGGATGAAAGAAATAACAAGAGGTGTTAATTGATAGACGAGATGAAGAAGTAGATGAGTTAATTAATAGACAAGATGAACCAGATGAGTTAATTAATAGACTATATACAAAACCATGAGTTAATTAATAAACGAGATGAAGAAAAAATTGAGTTAATTAATAGGGGAGATGAACCAGATGAGATAATTCGTAGACGAGATGATGAAGAGGCAGACTCTTCGTCTCTTGATAAGCTTCTCAAGGAGATTGATAAATTTAAATCTGAAGAAAAAGAAGAAATAGACAATTGTGGTCTTGTAGAAGAGGAATGTCTCAAATGTGAGGCTCTGAAAGATGAGGAGGACAATAGTGATCGTGTATCCGTGCCGAAAAAGTTCAATTGGATTGATCTCATGTCTTTTGAAAGACGTTGATTTCGTAGCCAGGATCATAGTAAGGTCTAGTCTAAAGTCGTGATTTGACTTTAAAGTTCTATTTTGAAAGCATAAACTTCTAAATCTATATCGTAGAACTTATTTTGGTTACTTCTTGGACATGCCCTCAGAATGGGATAAATTTAGTGAAAAGTTTGTTCATTCGCTTCTTCTACGGCAAATAACCAATCGAAAGAAGAAGCATGAGATGTGGTTTTTGATTGATGATATGCCATGTTGTTTTAGGCTGATGGAGTTTGCATTGGTCACCGGGTTGAATTGTGGGGCCTTCCGTAGGGGAAAAGAGTCGAATAAGGTCCATAGAAAAGTGGGCAAGATAAAAAGTAAATCAGGTAATACATAGGATTTGCTCGTGAAGATCTTGAAAAATGAAACATTCTCCAAATTGGACAAGCTTAAGGTTCCTTTCTTTGGTTTGTTCACTGTATTATATTGGCACATGACAATTCTAACACAGTTGAGATGAGATGGATAAGCTTGGTTGAATCGTTACCGCACTTTAACAAATATCCTTGGGGAAAGATATGCTTTGATCTGACTTTGAATTACTTGAAGAAGGTGGACATATTCAAATTATTTATTCAATTCAATAACGATCCCACTACAAGACCAACTTACTGTCTTTATGGATTTCCTGGGCATTGCTCATAAGTTTTTCATACCAACATCATTTTATTGTAGACCATTGGTATTCAGTTGACCCTATTATGTGTTGCATTCCATTATAAAAATGGGCATATGAAGCAATCCCTTTTGTTGGACGTAATTGTAACATCCCGTACTTGCGGGTAGCGGTTTAAATCGCTAAGCGTATATAAAATCGCTAAGCATGTGTGAATACACCCAAGCATTAGGAAAATTTTGTTATATTTACATATGCGAATAAGAGATTAGTAATTAAACAAATGAAGTTCCGAAATAATTTTGAAAGTAACAAGTGTGACGACGAAAATCAGGAATAAATTTGGTGGGTACATAAAGAGGTTATGGACTAATGTCACAATACAAGAATTATGACATGGAGTATAAGAAGATTTTATAAATCCTTAAGATTTAAGTGAATTGGAATTATGAAATTATTTATGTGCGTGATTAATTAATTATGTGTGTGGTTGATAAATTATATGAAGGCAGGTCACTTAATTAAATTAAGTGACCGTGCATGTTGGTGGCATGTGTCGAGATTAAAAGATATCCCACCGCCAAAGAATTGGATAGTGGGAGACCTTATGATTGTAATCATGATAAGGGGGCATGTTGCCTGTAATATTAGGAGATGTATATTTTGTTTTCCAAAAACCAAGAGCACGTCCAGCAAATCCCGACCCCTTGACAATTAGGAAATATTTCATCTTTGTTGAAACCAAAAACGTAATCAGCCAATAATTTATTTTGTCATTTGGAAAGGAGAACAAAAAAAGACGTACGAAGAACTAGTGAAGCAGTTCTTAAATTTGGTTTAGAACAAGACATCCCAACAAACAGTATTAAAAGGGGCGAGTTCCGTTATTATCGAGGTATGCTAAGGCAAATTATTTCTTTCTTTTGTCATGTTCCATGTAATAAAATATAACCGGGATATTGCTCCATAATTTATTCTACTCCTAGTAGTTAAGAATATTCATGTTATTGGTTTCTATGCTAAAAGCATGTCTAAATATGTTCATAAGTCCTTATTGAGGCATACGGAAAAAGGTGTTGACATTCACCGTGTTAGCCAAAGGGGCAAGGATATTATTGCCATCTGATAAATTCAGAAAATGTTTTACTGATATTCATGCATTTTCATTTGCATTTGCATTTGCATTCATATATTACCCTAGACACACTGGTGCTATGCACACTACTATATGGTAAATATTATATATATATGGGATATGGGTAAAGGGAAATGAGTTATATACGCACACCCCCTGCAACTGGTACAGACTATCACAAAAGAGCCCGAAGAGGCCAGTATGATGTGATGATGTGATGATGTGATGATGTGAAGTGATTCATGTGTGGCTTATTGGGACGGGTTGCACGATCCGCAACACTAACATATATTGGGACGGATTACATAATCCGCAACACTAACATATATATATATATATATACCGCATTTGCATCATGCATATATTCGTTAACCAGTATATGGTATGATGCCCACAGAGGATTTCATGGTTAGGAAATTGCCCGATGAGGCCAATGAATATGGACACTGCATTTTTCATAACATGTAGGCAAGTGTATTAGGACCCTCAGAGGCAGTTACTGTTGGTCAGTTGTTTATGTTTCAGTTATCGGTATATTCATGTTATGCCGTTATGCCTAAAATACCCAGTACATCAGTCGTACTGACGTCCCTTTTGTCGGGGGACACTGCGTTTCATGCCCGCAGGTTCACATAGGCAAGGCGACGGCCCACGTGAGTAGGTTGCAGATTTCAGCGGATTTTTGGAAGCACTCATCTCTTTTCGAAGTGTTGGTCTGATTTTGGTATGATACAATTTTGCGTGTCTATATAGGTATGGAGGGGCCTTGTCCTGACCTGTTGGTGTTGTATACTCTCTTAGAGGCTTGTAAACAAGTGTCATGTGTGTAGTAGTCTTGTATGGCCTTGTCAGCCTTGGTATGTGTATATTTATAAGTTGGATTTTTTGGGTTACTATTTCCAGAATCCTTTTTGCCTTAGTCGGTAATTAATTATGAATAGGTGTTGATGGTATAATTGGCGGTACCCAGCGGGTGGGGTCCGGGTATCCGTTGTGGCCCTCCTGTTTGGGTCGTGACAAACTTGGTATCAAAGCATGTCTGTCCTAGGGAGTCTACAAGCCGTGTCTAGTAGAGTCTTGTTAGGGGTATGTTGTGCACCATACTTATAAGCAAGAGGCTGCCTCATATTTAGGGGTGGTTTACGTTCTTTCATTTCATAAATCGTGCTATAGACCTGAGTTATAAGTATTTCACTCCTAATCCATTTTGTGATTATGATTCCAGCAATGCCTACCGCAAGGAAGAAGTCCAAGAGTATGAGGGAATTGAATACAGCTGTGGGCGAAGGTACCAGCCGATTGCCACCCGTTAGCGAGGGCCAGAGTGACACCCTCAGTGCGACTCCTTCGTATGGTTCTCTTAGTATATCACCATCGGAGGAGATTAGTTGAGCTGCAGCACCCCTAGTTCCTCCACATGATACTCCATACATAGATCTTGATATGCGGAGTACAGTTCAGTTATTGACACGACTGGTGGCCGCTCAGGCCCAATGTCAGGTTCCTAGTCCTTCTGATAGAGCTGCTAGCGTAAGAGCTCGGGATTTCATCAATCTAGACCCTCCGGTATTCACAGTTACAGACTTGAACGCGGACCCGCAGAATTTTCTAGATCAGGTACAACGCACTTTGCGGGTGATGGATGCTATCGATACCGAGTCGGTAAAGTTTGCTTCTTATAGACTGTGGGATGTCGTAGTAACATGGTTTGATACATGGGAGCAATCTAGGGGACCTCATGCTGCGCCAGCATGATGTGGGGAGTTTTCAGAGTCTTTCTTATATCATTTTCTACTAGTCGAGCTTCGACGGGCCAAACATGACAGGTTCCTACGTCTTGAACAGGGCATCATGAGCGTTTGGGAATATAGTTTGCATTTTAATTCCTTGGCTCGATATGCTCCTACAATTATAGCTGAAATGAGTGACCGGGTACACATGTTCGTTACTGGATTGGGGCCACACTTGGTCAACGAGTGTACTATAGCTTCTTTGAATTCGGATATGGATATTGCTCGTATCCAGGCTTATGCACAAAACCTGGAGGATCGAAAGAGGCAATAACGGGTCGATCGAGAGCGTGATAGGGGCCATCATAAAAGGGATCAGTCTCTAAGTGGCGTGAGGGACTTCGAAGGTGGGCCTAGGCCACAACCTTACAAACGACCATCTTACCCAGCAGCCGGCACATCATTGCCATCTTTAGGATCGAGGGATGATCGGTATACTCAAACGGGACCAGGCCAGAGTTCACGAGCACCATGATCTTATTATATAGGGAATTCTATGCAAATGAGGCCGCTATTGGCTCGATGTGGGCAGTGTGGTAGGACCCATATAGGGTCGTGCCATCAAGATGGAAGAGTATGCTATTCTTGTGGCGAGCGTGGTCATATAGGGCGAGATTGTCTGACAAAAGGTGAAGGTGCTAGAGCCAAGCCGGTCGGATCTGCTGCAGCTTCATCTAAATTAGTACGCCCATTAGGACAGAGACAGAGTCAGCAAGCGTTATCTTGGCGAGGCAGAGGAAGGGGCCAGAATCGTATTTATGCACTGATGGGATGACATGATCAGGATCCTCACCTGATGTCATTACAGGTACGTTATCAGTCCTTTCACATAATGTGTACGCGTTGTTAGATCCAGGCTCAAATTTATCATATATTACTTCTTTCGTTGCCTGTAAATTTGGTATGGATCCTGAGTTGATAAGGGATCCATTTGTGGTATCTACACCAGTTGGTGAATCGGTAATCGCTAGACGGGTCTATCAAAATTGTGCAGTATTGGCCTGTAGTCATCAGACCCTAGCAGATTTAGTGGAATTAGGAATTGTTGACTTCGATGTTATTATGGGCATGGATTGGTTAGCGTCATGCTACACTAATGTTGACTACCGAACAAAGATTGTTAGATTCCAATTTTCAGGCGAGCCAGTCCTTGAATGGAAAGGTAATACGACAACGCCAAAAGGTAGGTTTATTTCATACCTTAAGGCAAGAAAGATGATCTCCAAAGGGTGTATATACCATCTTGTTCGGGCAGGAGATGTCGATACTGAACCACCTAGTCCTCAATCAATTCCGGTGGTCAATGAATTTCTTGATGTATTCCCAGACGAACTTCCAGGCCTTCCTTCTGAAAAGGAAATTGAGTTCGGTAAAGATGTGTTGCCAGACAATCAACCGATATCTATTCCTCCTTATAGAATGGCCCCAGCTGAATTGAAAGAATTGAAGGAGCAATTAAAGAATTTGCTCGAGAAAGGCTTTATTAAACCTAGCATATCTCCTTGGGGCGCGCCGATATTGTTTGTACGAAAGAAAGATGGCTCATTACGGATGTGTATCGACTATCGGCATATAAATAAAGTTACTATCAAGAATAAGTACCCTCTTCCCCGAATTGACGATTTGTTTGACTAGTTACAAGGTGTGAGATGTTTCTAAAAAATTGACCTAAGGTCGGGGTACCATCAGCTATAGGTTAAGGAGAAGGATATTCCGAAGACGGCCTTTAGGACAAGGTATGGGCACTTTGAGTTCCTGGTAATGTCATTTGGACTTACAAATGCACCTGCAACATTTATGGATCTAATGAACAGCGTGTTCCGCCCATTCCTGGATATATTTGTGATAGTATTTATAGATGATATTCTGGTTTACTCTCACTCGGAAACAGAGCATGTGGATCACTTGTGGATAATACTACAAACACTCCAGGACCATAAGTTGTATGCAAAGCTATCCAAATGTGAGTTTTGGCTGAAGTCAGTGACTTTTCTTGGTCATATAGTGTCAGACGAGGGTGTAAGAGTTGACACTTAGAAGATTGAAGTGGTGAAGAATTGGTCTAGGCCTACGACTCCAACAGAGGTTCGTAGCTTTTTGGGCTTAGCCGACTATTATAGAAGGTTTGTAGAAGGATTTTCTACCATATCAGTACCACTAACGAAGTTAACACAAAAGACTATAAAATTCCAGTGGTCCGATGCTTGTGAGCGGAGTTTATAGGAGCTAAAGGATAGATTAACATCGGCACTAGTCCTTACTCTCCCAGAGGGTCCAGAAGGTTATGTTGTGTATTGTGATGCCTCGGGAGCAGGTTTAGGATATGTGCTAATGCAGCATGGTAAAGTGATTGCCTATGCTTCAAGGCAATTGAGGAAACATGAGAAGAACTATCTGTCACATGATTTAGAGTTGGCCGCAGTAGTCTATGCACTGAAGATTTGGCGATACTATTTATATGGTGTTCATGTAGATGGATCACAAGAGTCTGCAATACATATTCAAACAAAAAGAGCTAAATTTGAGAAATTCATGTTGCTATCCTAGATCGACAAGTCCGCAAGCTGAGGACTAAGGAAGTAGCTTCTGTAAAAGTTCTGTGACAAAATAGGAACGTGGAAGAGATGACATGGGAAGCGGAAGAGGAAATGATGCGCAAATATCCACACCTATTCCAGACTAATGTCAAGATTTCAAGACAAGCCTAAGGTAAATTCCAATTCTTGTCATGATGATAACGATTCTGTATTCGGGTTACGTAACGGAGATTAGATATGTTACCCCAACATTCGAGGATGAATGTTTCTAAGGGGGGAAAGATGTAACATCCCGTACTTTCGGGTTACGGTTTAAATCGCTAAGCGTATATAAAATCGCTAAGAAGGTGTAAATAGACCCGAGCGTTAGAAATTTTTTGTTATATATACATATGCGAATAAGAGATTAGTAATTAAACAGATAAAGTCCCGAAATAATTTTGGAAGTAACAAGTGTGACAACGGGAATCGGGAATAAATTTGGTGGGCACATAAAGAGGTTATGGACTAATGTCATAATACAGGAATTATGACATGGAGTATAAGAAGATTTTATAAATCCTTAAGATTTAGGTGAATTGGGATCACAAAATTATTTATGTGCGTGATTAATTAATTATGTGTGTGGTTGAAAAATTATGCGCAGGTAGGTCACTTAGTTAAATTAAGTGACCGTGCATATTGGTGGCATGTGTCGAGATTAAAAGCTATCCCACCGCCAAAGAATTGGCTAGTGGGAGACCTTATGATTGAAATCATGATAAGGGGGCATGTTGCCTGCAATATTAGGAGATGTATATTTTGTTTTCCAAAAACCAAGAGCACGTCCAGCAAATCCCAACCCTTGACAATTAGGAAATATTTAATCTTTGTTGAAACCAAAAACGTAATCAGCCAATAATTTATTTTGTCATTTGGAAAGGAGAACAAAAAAAGATGTACGAAGAACTAGTGAAGCAGTTCTTAAATTTGGTTTAGAACAAGACGTCCCAGCAAACAGTATTAAAAGGGGCGAGTTCCATTATTATCGAGGTATGTTAAGGCAAATTATTTCTTTCTTTTGTCATGTTCCATGTAACAAAATATAACCGGGATATTGCTCCATAATTTATTCTACTCCTAGTAGTTAAGAATATTCATGTTATTGATTCCTATGCTAAAAGCATGTCTAAATATGTTCATAAGTCCTTATTGAGGCATACGGAAAAAGGTGTTGACATTCACCGTGTTAGCCAAAGGGGCAAGGATATTATTGCCATCTGATAAATTCAGGAAATGTTTTACTGATATTCATGCATTTTCATTTGCATTTGCATTCATATATTACCCTAGACCCACTGGTGCTATGCACACTACTATATGGTAAATATTATATATATATGGGATATGGGGAAAGGAAAAGGCGTTATATATGCACACCACCTGCAGCTGGTACAGACTATCACAAAAGAGCCCGAAGAGGCCAGTATGATGTGATGATGTGATGATGTGATGATGTGATGATGTGATGTGATGCCTGTGTGGCTTATTGGGACGGGTTGTACGATCCGCAACACTAACATATATTGGGACAGTTTACATAATCCGCAACACTAACATATATATATATATATATATACCGCACTTGCATCATGCATATATTCATTAACTATTACATGGTATGATGCCCACATAGACTTTCATGGTAAGGAAATTGCCCGATGAGGCCAATTAATATGGACACTGCATTGTGCATAACATGTAGGCAAATGTATTAGGACCCTCAGAGGCAGTTACTGTTGGTCAGTTGTTTATGTTTCAGTTATCGGTATATTCCTGTTATGCTGTTATTTATGCCTGACATACCCAGTACATCAGTCGTACTGACGTCCCTTTTGTAGGGGGACGCTACGTTTCATGTCCGCAGGTTCACATAGGCAAGGCAATGGCCCACGTAAGTAGGTTGCAAATTTTAGCGGATTTTTGGAAGCACTCTTCTCTTTCCGGAGTGTCGGTCTGATTTTGGTATGATATAGTTTTGCGTGTCTATATGGGTATGGCAGGGCCTTGTCCTGACCTGTTGGTGTTGTATACTCTCTTAGAGGCTTGTAGATAAGTGTCATGTGTGTAGTAGTCTTGTAGACCTTGTCAGCCTTAGTATGTGTATATATATAAGTTGGATTTCTGGGTTACTATTTCCACAATCCTTTTTGCCTCAATCGGTAATTAATTATGAATAGGTGTTGATGGTATAATTAGCGGTACCCGGTGGGTGAGGTCCGGGTATCCATTGCGGCCCTCCGGTTTGGATCGTGACAGTAATGGTGCCAAGTCATGGGTTGTTCCTCTTCCAACTCCAAGGATGTTGACATGGCGCACTTCATACCAATATGAACCTGGTCCATTAAAAACAACACCTACTAAAGAGGTAACAATTTGAACTTAAGTCTATTAGAATGTCAATTCTGGTACATTTTAAACTACTTATTCAAAAAGGAAATACATGCTGAAGAGGTAACAATTTTAACTTAAGTCCATTAGAAAGTCAAAACTAGTACATTAAAAACTAAAAGGAAATACTTGTTGAAGAGGTAACAATTTTTAACTTAAGTCTATTAGAATGTCAAAAATGGTACATTATAAACTGAAAGGAAATACATGTTGAAAAGGTAACAAATTTTAACTTAAGTCTATTAGAATGTCAAAACTGGTACATTATAAACTACTTATTTTATGAAATGATCTTGTTGTTTGTTTGTTGAACTTAAGAGGGTGCGCACTTTTCTTTTCCCAACTATTGGTGAGATGGAGAAGGACCACATAAGAAATCTTGTACCTTATGACGATGAGGAGGTGGATGAAGGAATAAATGAATAGAGGGAGGAGATTGCTGATATGACATGGATCAATAGGCGAGTAGAGCCCCCCGCCAACAAAGAAATAAGGTACATGTGGATGAAGAAATAGATGCATTGAGGGAGGAGATTTATGATACAACATGGATAGCAGAGCCTCTCCAACAATGTCTAGTAAAACAGGAGCCTGTGACTTCTGGAGGTAGTGAATTTTGCAAGAAGTGTGGTCTAGGGACGAATGTCGTTCTAGATAGAGTGGCAACAATTGAGAAATCAATTGATGAGTTAAAAAATGCATCAGGCTACAATATAATTTGTAATATTGTAATATAATTTACAATATTATCTTTGTTTATGCATGTTTAGATGAATTAATTGTGTTTTGATGTTACATATTAATTTTGTTGTTGATTTCATTATTGTCAATTTAATTTTAGTTGCGTCTATTATAAATTGAGTGTAACAAGAAACAAGAAACATATACAAATCCCACAAGTAGATATACATTGAGTGTAGACGTCAAAACTTGAAAAATGCATCGATAATCACGTTTAGCAGGTCTATGTAATTTGTCTATATATTTTCTGCAATATTCTTCATAGTTACACCTATGTGATACTTTCCAATGTGGCTTTTCAACCACTAAATAGGGTAATGATTGTTCGTATTAAATGATTGATGAGAAGTGGAAAAGACAATATATTTTACTCCATATAAAAAATTTCTCCATCTTGTAAGGAAAGACAATATATTTTACTCCCTATAAATAAACCCCTCCATCTTGTAAGGGAGTTCATATCCACTCATTCAAAAAATCTTCTAAACACTCCAATACTACACTCCAATACAAAAAATAACAGCACCCCAAAACTTTTCTAATGGCCATGTTACCAGCACCACCCTTGCACAAGGTCGTGACCCTCGTGTGGAAAGTCTACTATGAGATATACCCATAGCTAGCGGTAGTATCACAAGGCTCAGAAACCGTATTGATCACCTTTAGGATGAACTGTGGAATGTCCGTCGCATTGTTATGACGGAGAGAGAAGAGAACCGGCGACATCGTCAGAGAACTAATAGGATTGTCGCTGTACTCCTCGCTGAGCGTGGAGAGGTATTGGAGGAATACTACACCCCCCTCCTTCACCACCACATTCCCCTCAAGCTTCCCCCCTCCTAAACAACCCCAGTAGTTAAGGTTCTTACTTCTCTTTTATTTTATTTTTGCATGCCATGTATGTTTTTTTGCTATTTTTTTATTTTATTTGCATGCCTATAAATCACCCTATATATCACTGTATATAAATATTAAGATAACGTCTTGCTTTTATGATTATTCACTTCTTTCAAGACTATTTTTTATACTAAGCGTAGTTGAAAAATAGGAAAAATGCACTGATAACTTAAAGTTCCGCGCATAGACTCTAGACCTTATGTTATATTCTACTAAGCGTTGTTGAAAAATGAGAAAAATACATAGATAACTTAAAATTCCGCGCATAGACACTAAAATTTATTTTATCTTCTACTAAGCATTATTGAAAAATGGGAAAAAATGAACTGATAACTTAAAGTTCCGCGCATAGACACTAGACCTTATTTTATCTTCTACTAAGCATTGTTGAAAAATGAGGAAAAACGCACTGATAACTGGCGCATAGACACTATACCTTATGTTATATTCTACTAAGCGTTGTTGAAAAATGGGAAAATACGCATTAATTCTTGAAAATTTTATTGGTTGCCATTTAAAACGGTAATTAATGAATATATAATGTCATATTAATATAAACACCAATATTAATAAAATAAAAAGGATTACTATGCAATGTTAACTGCCACGCAAAGACACTAGACATAATTGTATCTTTTACTAAAAGTGTTTGAAGTTGTTTCATTAAATAGGTAAATTATAATTATGTCACCAATTTAAAGTTGTTATATATGATCATCATAACAAATATCAATATCAAACGTCATATTAATATAAACATCAATATCAATGAAAATATATATGATATTCACATATAATTATGTCACCAATTTATAATTGTTACATATGATCATCACAAAATGGGAAAAATATGCACATTAAATGGGTAAATTATAGTTATGTCACCAATTTAAAGTTGTTATATATGATCATCACAACCAACATAAGTGAAAATATCAATATTAAACGTCATATTAATATAAACACCAATATCAATGAAAATATATATGATGTCACCAATTTATAGTTGTTATATATGATCATCACAATCAAAGACTGTCACTACCATCTTATTAACATTACTCAATTAGTGTCATTGTTTAGATCATTATAATTTTGTTTCACTAATTGCATGATGACTACATATTGTTTAGTAAAAAATATAAGTTAAATTTTTTAGAATTAGTTCAATTTAATAAATATGTTTTGGTTGAAAAATATGTGTCACATTGTAAATTTTAATAATATTCTGTAGGTGAATTATAAACTAAATGTTCAGAACTCGCAAAACATATGTCACATTGTATATTCTAATATTTTATAGGTGAATTATAAACTACACGTTCAGAACTCGCAAAACATGTGTCACATTATATAGTCTACTAATATTTTATAGGTGAATTATAATCTAAAAGTTCAGAACTCGCAAAACATGTGTCACATTCTATTTTCTACTAATATTTTATAGGTGAATTATAAACTAAACATTCAAAACTCACAAAATATATGTCACATTGTATATTCTACTAATATTTTGTAGGTGAATTATAAACTAAACGTTCAGAACTCGTACATAACTCCAATGGTAACTTTTTTCAAACCCAATGTCCAAATAACGGTAATATTTCCATTATAAGTACCCTCATTCCTAGACTTTTTACCAATGAGTAAATAACGCCAGTGAAGATTATTAGAAACGTCATTTATTAATTACTAAAATGTCACAAAATTCATCGTCTAATGTGTATGCCACACAAAAGGAAATATGCAGGTGTGGTGATTTAGCTTCCATTAGGATTTCAAAGACACAACAAAATTCTGGAAGAGAGTTTTATGATTGTGCGAAGGGAAAAGTTAGTATTTAATTTGGTTACGTCAGTTTTAACTTGATACAATACTAATTTTTTATTTGTGCAGAAAGAAGATGGTGGCTGCGGTTATTTTAGATGGGTTGATGATGATACCTTATTGGGGAGAAAAAATTTAATTTACTGCACATGCTTCACAAACCTGAAGAGTCATTGGGAAAAGTCAGAAGCCTCTTCTTGAAAGTGGAAGCATTAAGAGACTGATTTAAAGATTAAATGAAGAAAGCTCATACTGAGAGGGATTGGGTAAAAACGAAATTGAATGCAGCAAAAATAGAGAGGGATCAGAAAAAAAAGGAACTGAAGGCTGTTGAAATTGAGAATCAAAAGATGGAGAGGATACTATTGTTTTTAGTGTCATTTTTAAATACCAAATGGATTGTTTGTGGTTCCATTTAAATGTGTTTCCCTTTTTAATCAATTGTCAGCTTATTTTACTTTATGTACTGAATAAATGCATTCATCCAAAACTTAAGTCAAAATAGCAACATTTAACATAGACCAACAACAATTATAAATGGACCAACAACAAATATACATTTCACTACATCCATAGCAAACAAAATGGAAATATACCAATAGACCAATAGCATATATACATTTTACCAGTAGCCATAGCAAACAAAATGACAATAGACCAACAACAAATTCACTACTCAACTTGTGACGAATTCTGCTCAACTTGTAACGAATTTATATTACAAGTGGTTTTATAATTTCCAGGTTCTTTGCATAGGGATCATTTATTTCTTATCTTGGCTGATTTCTTGGTATTACTACTTTCTCCCTTAAAGCAACTCTTCTTACGCTTATTACTCTTTCAACCCAGTTTAAGAACGTATTTTGGTGGGGGCACTTCTGCACCCTGCATATATGAAGGAATCATACAATTAATTTCATGAGGAATTTAGACAATATATCATTCGCATGATTTGTAGTATGCATCTGCTAAGTAATATGCAGAACATTGGTTATGGACGGAGTCTCCGACTGTATCTGGGTACATCTTACTAAGAGCTGCTATGGCATGTGGGAATGGGAGCTTGTTCACGTCTAAAATTCTACAAGAACATAACATAGTCGACAGGTTGACATTTGCATGGTCGTCGTGTCCGCACACAGTGTACTCATTTTCGTTTACCCCAATGACAACTACCTTTTTACTAGCTTCCATGCGCTTTCTTATTTTTTTCTCAGCACGAGTCATGATGTTGTTGTTTAATAAGAGCAAATTCTTTACTAAGGTACGCCTTTCATTGAGTCTGGTAGCAAACCTCATATTAATGACGTTGAAAAGGACAGTTTTGGAAAACTCCCTCTCTCTATTAGAAACATTGAGTTAAACGATGGGATAATGATTGACACCAACACATCAAATCTGTTCCCCGGAAAAATGTCCTCATCTATCTACCAAACCCAACTTCATCCCTAAGGCAATCAGATACATCTGGTGCAACACGCTGAATTTCATAAAAGTGATCATTGAACGCCTCCGCGGTATACGCTTTTGCTGCTCTGTAAAAGAATTCCTTGAAGGATCCATTATGGAATGTCCCACACATTTTTTCACAAAGATGTCCTGTGCAAATACCGTGCTGAGCATTAGTTTAAACCTCTTGTATTGCGTTCTTGATGTTGTGGTGCCGATAAGATATTATGCACAAATCTAAGCTGTTAGGCACAATTTCAAGCAACTAAGTAATTTCAAGAGTCATCACACTTCGAGTCAACCACACAATAGGTAACTGGGAAAACATGGTTCTCCACATCTTGTGCCACATTAGTCAATAAAGCACCTCCATACTTGCTCTTTAAGTGTGTGCCATCAACTTCTATGACATTTCTCATGTGCTTAAATCCCCTTATCCATGCTTCAAAAGCCAAGAAGTAATATAATAATCTCCCCTCATTATCAAGATGTAAGTTTTTTTTTTGCTTCTGGGATTTATATTATGTACCATCCAATTGTAAGAAATCAATTTTGAATACTCATCAGCCGTTGACCCCTTACCAATTCCTTAGAAATTATGCCTGCATGATAGGCCTTTCAATAACTAATCATGTGTGCACGTTACAATACATGGTTATAATAAACCTAAAACTTGTTACGTATTTATTGTCGTACAATCTTCACTTGCAAGAATCATCAATACATCTAGCCACATATTTGTCTGATTTGCTCTTCCAAACATAGAAATTGAGGCGTGTCTTCAAGGGAGCTAATGATAGTGCTTTCACTAGCGTACGCTTGTCCTTGAAAGTGTCATCACTCTTAAAACCTGTTCCATCAACATAGCTATGGTTGCTGGAAGCTGGATTTTCCAAATCATCTCCATGAATATTATCAGGACAATCATTATGCATTAGAAGTTTGCAAGGATCTTCATAGAGGTCATTGTCCAATGGAGGTTGGCAAGGATCTTCATCGATGATTGGTGAGACTGACCCAACATTATTCGCTTCCCCTGATGAATTCGCTGCTACTGATGAATTCGCTGCAACTGATGAATTCAGACTTTCAACAATCATCTCCTTCAAATTTGCATATAACCTAGGCTTGGAACCATCCTTATCAATATTCATAAGATATAGACGGACTTAATGGCCATTTGTGATGTAGGTAGGAGGCAGTCCCTTTTTAGGACCATCAATTATGTAGCTAATGGACACTTTTGTCGACACCGGGTCTATATTATCAGATAGAATCATGCTCCTAAATAAATCATAATAGGTGTAATAAGTGTCCAATTTAACAGGTTGGATGTTTGTGGAGAATTCCATTTCCAAGCTTTTTTAATACAAATCCAATTACCATCGAAATCACCAGCTGCTATCTTCTTACCCTCCATAATAAACTTAAATTGGTCTATACTAGACTCAGATTATTAGAAACTATAAATTTAAAAGAGCACGAATTAAAATTTAAAGATCATGAATAAGAGCATACATATCACGAATTAAAGCTTACCTGGCCAAACTATAACCAAAAAGAGTAATTCTCAAGTCGTAAAATTCAGAAATAACCACCCAATTCGAAGTTTATTTTCAAAAGCTTCAATGGATTTAACAATGGCAGACCTCAACAATGACAACTCAAAAAGAAGTAGCGGGAGGAGAAAATGAGAAGGAAAGTCTACTATACTAGGGTTAAAATCGAAAGAGAAGCAAAGAGCTGATTTGGGATCTTCAATCTAAGAGAAACACGGGATATGGAAAGAGATGAATGGGGACAAATAATTTATAATAGTTTTTATTTTATTATTTTATTATTTTTATTTTTTTAAATCATTGGATTAAACTGTATATTTTTAAACTTGGAATTTATTTTGATGCCTCAATAACTTCTCTCCACTTAGTTAGCCTTAATCCTAAATAGGCCCTCCCACCATATAATTAAAACTTTTTGCCCAAACTCCTAAAAAGAATTAAGTTGGGGCGCTGCCATCAAACTTTCCCAAGTAAGTCTCACCTCTTCATATCCATTTCATTAATATTTTATTTTCATAATCCCCAAAATGTTAGTAATAGCCATGTTCATGACTAGTGCTGGCAAAATAACTCAAATTTTGATAATCCGCTCAAAAACTTATATTTTAACGGATCGGATGAGTGATACGTTAAATGGGTAAAATTTGGACTTCAACGAATATTTAACCCATAAAATATGAACATTCATAAGTAAAATATGGGTTAGTCTAGCGGATTAAGCTTCCAACTTTTGCTCAGGTGAAATTCATGATTCATTTCTGACGGAAAATGCTGTAAGGGTGATCCAATTTGACTCCTTTCCTTTTTATGTTTCTTCTCTCTCTATAGTTGACCATGTGAAAGTTCTTTCTTTTTTCTTTCTTTCCTCTAAACATTGTAAGTAGTATTTTTTTTTTAAATATCTTCCGTTCTTCTTGCATACTTAAATACCAATAGCAAGAATAACAAATAAATAAGAGTCAAGTTTTACATTTTTTTTATTTTTTACAATGTGGTGATTGGAATTGCTTGTCTCTGACCTTTCCTCTTGCTTTGTAATGCTTGCTTGATTGTGATTATGCTTTATCTTGAGCCGAGGGTCTCCCGGAAACAGCCGTTCTACCTACCAAGGTAGAGTTAAGATTTGTGTACACTCTCCCTCCCCAGACTCCACGTTGTGGAATTTCACTGGGTATGTTGTTGTTGTGATTGGAATTGCATTTAAAAACTTATAGAAAAGTATGAATTTCCAAACAATGATTTTAAATTACAAGCTAATCACTAACTATTGATTTCCTTTTTGTGGTAACTTTTTTTTAATATTAAGTGTACATTTCTCATTAAAGAGTACATAACTCTGTTATTATTAAATGCACATTCCTTTTTGTTATTATTATATCTTCTTATTTGTTCAGTTTTATATTGGATTGCAGACAATCCAGTATAAAGTGAGCAAAGTCATGTATTACTATTAATATTTAATATTCGGCCTAAAATGCATATATTTATTCATTATTTCTTTTACATTTTAGTATTTTTAATTGTAGTTTGAGTATTAATTATAGTAGTTTGTGCTTAATATTATATTTTTAATGTGTAGGAAAAATGTGAAGATAAAGAGATTTGAATCAAAATTAATAAAAAGGAAGAAATTTGTAATTGAAATAAAGAACAAAAATAAGTTCTGATGATTGTTCACGGAGAAAGGAGGCATTTATCAATTTATCCACGTGGCAGTGAGTTATTACTATGCTTAAATAATGATGGAGAATTATTAGGTAATGATTGAAATTTGAAGAATGATGATATGATGATCGGATGGCTAAGGAGTTCAAAGGCAAAAACGTAACATCTGCAATTCATGAAGTGCAAAGTGAAATTGAACATGGCAGCACATGTGATCAGTGTGGGTCGCGCACACATCGCGAGTACTTGGGTTTCTGAAGTTTTTGGCCTTTCGCGCTGCCTATGCGACGCGGGGCTGGCGTGGGACCCCGTAATTTTTCTCGGTCCGAGTTGAATTTGGTTTTTAAAAAGCCCAGGCCTATTGGCACCCTATAAATACATATTCTACACGGTTTTGACAAAAAATTGGATCTAGAGAGAGCTTGGAGCCTCCACGGAAGCCATAATTATTGTGTTTTACCTTTTCTTCTTTGTAATACTTGTTTTTACGTTTTTATTCGAATGATTTGATGTTTTTCCTTCATGTCAATGTGGAGCTAAAATTTTTAGTTTTAGGGTTTTCCCCCAAACATGAAAGTTGACGTTTAATTATCGTTTATATCTATTGATTTTCCATCTTTGAGTTATTTATTTATTTTTGTGCTTAATTGTTTGATTATCAGGCCAATAGTTGAACACTATCTGTGGTGTGTGAATTAAACTTGAGAAAGAAAATTTACGTACGTAATAAGAATAAATAGAGCTTGTTCGTAAGAATACGTTTCGCTACCGAGGATAGAGATATACCCTTTAGCCTTGCTTAGTTGGTTATGGAGATTTAAATGCGTTCTTGTTATTTTCTGACGATCATAGAGATATAGACGTTAGAGTAGCTTGAATAGACTTGTGGGAAATTCGAGTGATACTCATAAAGTTAACTTCAACCCGTCAACTAGTAACTCATGAAAATCAATGGGTGTAATGATTGGAAGACTCAATTGGATTGTTAGTGGTCATAACACTAGATCTATCTTTTCTCCGATAAAAATCCATTCTTTCTTGGTTGAAGTTCATTATTTATTTTTTTAATTTTTAGTTAGTTATAAATATAATTTTGGATTCTATTTCTTGTTAGATAATTATAATTAGTTTAATTTAGTAAATAGTTAATTATAAGTTCTTGTGGGTACGATATTTGCACTTAAAAGCCTATATTACTTGTACAACCGCGTATACTTGCATGTACGTTTGGCAGCAACAAGTTTTTGGCGCCGTTGTCGGGGACTTAAAAATTAACTGTTTATATAGATTAGAATTTTTTTTTTGTCTAGTCAACTTTTTGTTTTTATCTTGTTTACTTGTAAGTTTTACTGGGTACGCCTTATATACCGCTTTGGGCAACCTTCTCAACAACTAAGAGATCCATTCGAGGAACATAGAGACTACTGGAAGTACTGAGCTTCCCGATAATTTCCTTTTATTTTATTTTTCATTCAATATTTTATTATTTTTCTTGACATGGCCTTTTGATCTTGTCATTACCTGGCATCTTGGAATTCTGAACATGAATATGGGAGTAAGGGTTGGTATTGTGATGCACGATTAAGGGAATACGCGGAACGACATTATTTTCTAACAACTTTAGTGAATTATTGATCAAAGGAGAGACTTGATCTTGCACAAGAAATTGATAGGTTTGGCTTGGTTGTGCACAACTTGGATGCGGATTTGAGTGTAAAGGTTGACACGTGTAACTCCCAACAATTTAATGATGAGTTGTGTGAAGCTGAAAAAAAAGATCTTCTAGGCCAAATTGAGGAGATAAAATGAGAATGTCAATCATTAGACCATTATTTTATAGATGATATCGAGGTTGAGGGAGTATATATTAGTGAGGATGTAAAAAATAATGCAGTTTTGGAGTTGGGGCGTGTTGGTCTTCATTCTAAATATTTTTCTATATTATGTTTGGTTGACGACATAGAAAATGAGCATTTGGAGAGATGTATAGATGAAGAACAGGGCCCTTACATTCTAAAATTTGTCACATCAAAAAGACAAATGACATACCTCACTTAAGGACCATGAAGTGCAAGATGCAATACCTATTGCATGGTTCCTTTATTTTCACACCACTGCCCCAGAAGCGTGATAGAAAATTTGATGCGAACTTAGGGGCATAATTCATATCCTCAAAGTGGAAGAAAAAGTGATGAAAGTGATGGCGTCGTGCCACGACATTAAATCAAGCGCTTGTTGGGAGGCAATCCAACTTGTATTTTATTTTATTTGTATTTTGCAGATTAGGGAAAGTATGAGTACCCGAAATTAAAAGCTGAGGAGCATGTTTGAGCTTAAGTACGGGGTTGTGACGACCCTTGATGTTGAGGATAATGTTGCTAGCTAGGCCCTAGAGGGCCTCAGGGAGTATATCTCACCCTTATTTTATTTTTTTCTCTGCTATCCATGCATTGAGGACAACACATATTTTTAAGTATGGGGTAAGTACTTCAGATACTTTTGAGGTGGAGGATAATTATGCCATAGGATTTTTTTTAATTTCATAACTTATATATTAAAAATAATTAAAATAAAAATAGAAAACTAAAAAAAAATCAATAAGATTTTACTTTGTTCTTTTTTTTTATAGATTCATTTTTCTTTATCAGTGACATAAATCATCCACCCCTTGGTTTTTCTTATGACCTCAGTTCTTTTTTAAAGGGGGACCTATGAATCGGGTAATTTTTTTTTAATTTTTTTGGAGTAGTTTTCAGGAGTATTAATAGAGAGAATAAAGACCTTTTGACTTGTTTGATACTAACATATTTAGGCCTGAGCTTGAGTAGTACTTTTTTGTGAGTGCTTGAGTAATGATATAGATTATCAGACTTTCTAGCACCTAGGCTTAATATTGTGACTTTGTATATAGTTTATTCTTATTTTATAGTTCGCTATAACCCTGTATGACTTAGAATAGAATTGATCCATCTTAATTGATACTTGTACCATCTGTGGTGAGAAGTTTGTACATCTATTCCATTTTTTGCATCTTAGTCTAAAACTTGTCCTGCATGTTATTGAAGTGAAATAAAAAGTGTTACTCTATTACGAAGATGATAATAAGCTTTCTTTGATATGTCTTGTCAATTTTAGGCTTTTCAGAGATTGTACCACTAGTTAGCCCTTTGAGCCTATAGCCTTTTGTTGCTAGCCGTAATTTTGCATTGATCCTTTTGTTTGAATCTCTAGTTTTTGTACCCTGCTTTCCTAAGCACTGTAGATTAGACTATGATACTAATTGATAAATTTAAATAAAGGGATGGTCGAGTGTAAAGATGACCAATGATAGCTGCAAAGTGATGAAAAGACCCTCTTAAAAAATGTGACATGAAAAAATAATGATTGAAACGTTCTTGATATGAGGGAAATACTTGTGAAATAATTGATAAAGAGAGCTGAAAAATAAAGTTAAGAGATGAAACTAATGGGTGATGATGTATAAAAGTGCAAAGTATCTAGGGAAGTGTAAGTCACTATTATATAGTTTTCCGACACATCCCGTAGCTAACATTACAACCCGTTGAAGTCATATTTAATTATATTCGAGCGTGCTTAATTATTGTAGATGTACATAATGGGCAAGCCTATGGTTCTTTGTGCATACATGTGAATTCTTTTGTGAGTGAGAAAGTTGTTATTTTATGCTGTCTTTAAATTATATTCGATTCTTTGATTTGAGTGTGTGGACTATTTATTCTTGTGAGGAAACTTGTTTCATGATACATAGGTGATGTTATTAGATTTCTTTAGCGGAGTAGGTGAGCGAGCTTAAAGTTGATGAGTTAGAGTCCGTCTCTGAGGTTAGGAGGTTAGAAGTTTTTTATTTGTTTGTATATCTTTTATAATGATCAAGAAGTGTATATGTGATAATTTGGGTTGCTATATGGCCTAATTGTTGGTATCAATCAAAGTGGCGGTGTTCCTAGGCTTGATTTATTGATATTTGTTTTGTAACAATCCATCCGGTCATTTTTAGCTTAAGACCCTTATTTACCTATTTTGACCCTTTCCGTAGTCTCTATGTGGGGTTTGTGAAGTGTGCCGATGGGTGACACGTATCTTAAGGTCCATTTATATGAGTTTCGGATGAGAAGCCCAAAAACCTTAGAGTTAGTTGACTCTAGGTTGACTTTTGAGTATATGAGTTCGTTTCCGATTTTCGTCACTTTCGGTAGTTCGGAGGGTCATTCTAATCCTTAACTTTTCGAGGAATTCTTCATTAGTGGTTGTGAATGACTGATTTTTTCAATCTTTTCGACCTTGGTTTTGTAGGAACAAGTCAGAAAGATTGAGAAATAGAACCATCTGATTTAATTTGTTCTCAATATCCACGAGATGATCCCTCCCTCTCTTCTTTCTATAAAGAATTCTCAAAAAAGAAGTCAACATGTCTAAACTTCTCTACAAAAGTCATCCCCTCACTGCTTATCTTTAAACTTGCTTTATGACTTAGTCGAGTCATTAATTCACTTTCAAAGACAATTAGATATATTTTATGGCCTTATTTGTAATATTTAGATATTTGGTTATTCCATATGATTCCTTAGAAAACTATGTCTTAGCTCGGTTAAATGGGAAATACGAGGGTACGAGTGAGTTTGTAGCACAATTTACCTTGGGGGAGCATATTTGGTTTGTGTCCGGAGGGTCTTAGGAGTGTTTCGGGTATTTGGTGAAAGATTTAGTTAACTTTGAAATTGATGGTGTCTGGTATCCGCCTTGGTGTCATTGTGGTTCACTCCTGCATGTCTACCTCAATAGAGGTGGGCACGCAGAAGCGGTTTGCAGGCATGTGGTGAATTTTCGCCTTGGCAGAGGGATTTTGCGCAAAGGCGAATATGCCTATGCGGGATCGGGTTCACTGTGGCGCTCGGGTGAGCTATCAAGTGACTGCGCCCCAGCAAGGTTATTTTACGTGAGAGCGAGTCCACGTCAGTGGAGTCAATTTTGATGGGGTGCAATCGTTGTATCAGGAAACCTAGATAAATTCCTTGGTCGGGTCACTTTTCCAAAATTAGTTTTTCTTGAACCTAGAGCCGTAAAAAGGGATTTTCCAAGAGTTGGGGAGTAAATTCATATTTGAGGTAAAGATTTTCATCCTTTATGATTTGATTTCATAATTTAAGATCCTTTAATGGTGTTATTGTGTTCATGTGAATTAGGGAAGATGAGTTATTAACGGGTGTTTATGGATTAGTTTACATTAATTGTTATAAATTAGTGATGGAATATGTTAGATAATTGTGTTGTAGAGTTTAATTTGATTATAGAAACCCTTTTGATTTGGGGAAAATTCTAGGATTTACAAATTGGGGCTTTTCTTAAATTGAACAATTGAAGGTCCAAATGAGCATATGTTTTAATTAACTTAATGATATGATTACCTAGTATATGTTCTTGGTTTTTGGATAATAAAGTTTGAGTCTTGATGATGTGGTCCGGGGTTGGTATTTGAAGTCTTGATTTGTTTAAGGACTAAGTCCTTGTATTATGTGTAAGCTTTATATAAACAAATAATATATGCATAGTAGACTTCGATTATTACGAGGCGCAGTGGAAGGGCAAGGTTAGCATAGATGTTTGACTGTTCGAGGCTTCTGTTCAGCTCATAGGTATGCTATAGTTTACTTTCACTAGACTTCGATAGAAGTACGTAATCAGTTATAAATATTGAGGGGTATTTGGTGTGTTTGAGGGTCCCACTCAAATGGTTGTAATGAACATTTGAGTGGGTACAAGTGTTGAACTGTGATGATGGGTGATTTTGGGGAACCAGTCTTAAGCTGATTCCGACCGCTGTTTATTGGGCTTTTCGCCATTATGTGGGCTCGTTGACATAGTTTTTATCGTTGTGCTTATTTATCACACATGATTTGATATGATACCCTGATTGTACTTGGATTATATGTTGATGTTTTCTTGAAAGTATATGATAATCATTTCTGTACTTGGTTGCATCTCATTATATCACGAGTTCTTGCCTTGTGATGTAATTTGCATTCATACACTCATAATTTTAATGATATTGATATTGGAGTGGTATGATATATGTTGTGGGTCCAAGGGATCGGAAATGTAAAAAAACTTTGAGATTATGGCAACATTGAGATGATGATGATACGCAAGAAGTGGGTTGCACGCCTGCAACAGTTATTACAGCCAAGGGCTGGGGTCTGTAGAGAAATTCCAGACGAGCATATGGACTTCATGGATCCCTTATGGGTGTGTAGTTCATAAAATTTAAATGTCTATATACCGGGGGATAAAGGTACCTAACATATGCATTGTATTTATATCATACATATATGATTTCATTGGTTATCTATTGGTGGATTAAGTGTTGGATTGATTATTGATAACTTGGTTAAATTCATGAATAAAAGAGGACTGCTAATTACTTATTGATACTTAGACTACGGTGATAGAACTTTATGAATCTGGGTGATATAAGAGATTATGAAATATTAGTTGAATAAGGTGATATGTGAACTCTGTGAACTATTCTATGGACAATGTGACATTACTTGGATTATTGAACTGTTTAGTATAGGACTATGTGGTGTCAACTTGATATTTAGCTCTTTTTGCGTATCTTCCATCGTTATTGTCCTATCATGCCTACGGGGGTACGTTGTGTATTCATGCTACACTTATTGTATCTTTTCTGATGCAGATACATATCTCACTACCAGTTTGCGAGCTCGAGTGTGAGTTCGAGCGGGCAGATTTCAGTATCTAGGGTGAGGATGCTATCTCCGACATACCCTTAAGAACTCCATCTTTATCTTGTCTTTTACTTATGATTGAGAGACATAGTCAGATACTTATGTTATCAAATTCTATTTTGGCTTATGTGCCTTATTCAGACTTGTATTAGATTTGTAGTGCTCTTGTATGATTGACAAGATTTTGGAGGTTATTGATGAAAGAAAGCCCACGAACTTAAACTCTAAGCATGAGTCGAGAGGAGCTTTACTAAGAATGCCAATGATGACCGTCAATCTACACTTAAACGCCTAATATGGTATGGATTATGGAGTGGGATTGAAGATTGGACTTGAATATTTGAAGAAGAAGACATTTTATTCGGCCTTCTTGTTGGTCTTGGCCGAGACCATGTTTTTCCTTTTAACTTTTCTTTTCTTAGCTTAGATTTTAGTTCTTCTTAGGACATAGTTAATATACCATGTAATAATACAAGGTGAATATGATAAAGATGTAAGGAAATAGGATGACTAGGCCGTGTGTCTAGGCCGTGTGAAGAGGGTTAAGCTGAGGTGACAAAGGGACAAGAATGATCTAGAATATGAGGCTTCTAAGAAGATAATTCATGAACCAACTTGTTCATGTATTTGGATACATGGAGGACACCAAGAAGATGAAGGGTTGATCGAAATATTCTCTCATTCCCATTCGGCCAAGGCACATATGCAAGGAATGGAAGCTTCCAAACATATTCCAAGAAGATGAGACTTTTGAGGAGCCAAGTTCATGCATTCTTATACATGGGGATCACAAAGTGGCGTGAAAGAGATTGGGTTCATCCTTGAGTTGAGGCCAAGAACTTCCTTGATACCCAAGCAAGCCGAGACCCTTCCCACTTGTCCATACTTGGTCGAGAGGGTCAAGTAGTTTTTGTCCTTTAATTTGTCTTCTAGAAAGGTCCATGTGTTACTATAAATAGGACCATTAGGATGTTGTAAAAATGCAAAGTTGATGAATAGAAAAACTTGAGTTTAACTCAAACACTAAAGTATTCAACTTATGTGTTGTCTACCTTAGTTGGTCCTTGTGTGGGCCTTCAGTTCTTATGTGAACCAACCCCTTAGTGTAAGTTGAAGCTAGGACTTGTGTGACCTAGTTAAACCCAAGCTAAGGTCCCTTCGCTGTAAGTCTTGGTTAGAACTTGTGTGATCTAATCAAACCCAATCTTAAGGAACCTCCTTGGTATGAGTGGACGTTGGAACTTGTGTGATCCAACCAAACCCAACCTAGGGTCTATCATAAGGTTACCGGCCACCCTCACTTAGCTTGTTCATGAGCTTGTACTTAGCAACCTCGATCAAGACCTTGTCCAATTGGTCAAACTCATTTTGGTGTCGACTCAAGCATTAAAACCCTCGTGTCATTATTCTTGCTATATCGACCATCCTTTACTTGGTTTGTACTCGGGTTTGCACCTAGCATCCCATGTTCAATCCTTGTTCAAACCACCATATCCTTTATACCACCACATCCCACAAGACCTCCCAAACACCCACACTCAAAGCCACCAACCGAAACTATCCACAATCAGTCGTGTCATCCTGACAACACCAATTATCCCACTACACACCCCAACCGAGAACCTCACTATTTCAATAAACTTCTGACATCCTCCAACACTAAACTAACAAAGCTAGATCACCAGATCAACCTTCAACGTGTCTACAATAACCCCATAAAATGCCTAAACCCAACTCTCCTTAAAACTACCTGAAACAGTAACCAAATACTACACTGCCGGTAGAATCCGAGAACCTAAGAACCCCACTTTCAAGGCGATTTTCGGGTTAACCCATTTACAGCCAAACTCTGACCCACTTACACTCACTCACCCCTCCTTACTTACATTTGTTATGTTCGATTATCAGACTTATAGTTTAGTATATATATCTTGAGATAGATTTATAGAGTATTTTGTTATCTTTTCGCTTTTATTTATGTGATATCATGTGAATGATTACGGATTGGTTTGCCTACCGGTGGAATTTATAGGTGCCACAATGATCTCTAAAAGGGGTCATTACAAAGTTGGTATAAGAGATTTAGGTTAAACGGTGTTATCCTCGAGAGGCTATGGGACATTTTGGAAATTTCACTCTCTTCATTTCTTTCATGCTAAGTTGAATCAAATTTATATCTGGCCGTTTTTCCTATCCTCTTATGGATGATGAGGAATCATGCCGATGTAGCGAGAAAGAAGGCACCGGCACCTGCACCTGCAGTGTACAATTGCAATAGATGACGTGCTCGGGACCGAGGGAGAACCTTAGGACCTGCACCAACTTAGGTGGGGCATAGAGAGCCGATCAGGCTTGTGCTAGATCAGAGTCCCCTAAGCTATATGTTGAGCCTCATTACGAGTTACTCAAGGAGGAGATGGGTCTAGCCTAGGATCATCATGGATTTATTGATGCTCCGATTCTACAGGATACACTGGTCAGATTGTTGAGTGTTCTTGATGGTTTTACCTAAGCGGGCATGCATCCAACTACTCTGGGTGGTTCTTATACCCGTGTGGGAGAGGGACAAACTTAGACTCTCGAGTTTTATACTCCCGAGTTTCAGCCAATGGCGATGTCAACACCCTGTATTGATGAGGTTCATACTCCAGAGTTTGGTCCCGACCGATTGCAAGGAAAACTATGACCCGCGATGAGCGGGAGATTTGGTAGCACTTTTCGAATATGAAAACTCTTGAGTTATTTGGACAGCTTGAAGAGGATGCATGTTAGTTCATTGTAAGCAACCATGAGAGGCTGCATACTTTGGGTATTGTTGAGTCGCACAGAGTCAGTTTTGTAGCCTTTCAGCTTAGAGGAGACGTGAAATAGTAGTGGAGGGCGTATGTTCATTACCTACTAGATTTTCTTTGAGAAGTATGTGCATTTAAGCTTGCGACTGAGCAAGCGTGATGAGTTCCAGAAGATCGAGTAGAGAGGTTCTAAAGTTGCATAGTATGAGACTCACTTCCATAGCTTATTGGGCTATGCAGCGCCGATGCTACCTACAGAGGCTTAGCGAGCAATATTTTTCTTAGAGGTTTGAGTATTTCACTTCAGTTGGCCACATTACAGTTGGTGGCCTCTAGGGCTTCTTTTGAGACAGTGGTCAAGCATAAGAGGATGGTGGAGTTTGTGAGGGTCAAGATGCCCAGATATGAGCCTGAAAAGAGGGCGATGTGACATGGGCAGTTTTGTGGTTCTACTTCTCATGGTTATTAGCAATAGGGTAGATATCAGTATTTTCAGCATGGTCGACCGGTTCAGGCAGCTCTTCAGATTATTAATGGTTTCTCTGCAAGGAAGATCGGTTATAGTGGGGGTCAATATTTTAGGGGTCCTTAGTCTTAGTATTTTGACCATGGTGGTTCGGGTTCTTCTATCTCTATTAAACAACCCTCAGCATCTAAGACGTTATTATTGTGGTAGGGTTGGGAATTTCAGGAGATAGTTCCCTAGTCTTGTATCGAGTACATCTCATGCACCCAGGATTCCAGTATAGCCATCTAAGGGTGGTGGTCAGGTTAGCCGAGGGGGATCTCAATCAGGCTATGGTGGCCATCAGCCTGGTCATGGTGGATCCCAGTCAGGGATATATGGAGCTCGTTTGAGCCGAGTTGGTTAGTAGAGTACGCAATCCGATGTAGGACACACTCATTGATATGCTTTTCCGGGTAGGCTTGAGGTTGAGGCATCTGACACGGTTATCACAGGTATTATCTCAGTTTGTTATTGATCCACTTCAATGCTATTTGATCCAGGGTCTACATTCTCATATGTGCTGGCCTATTTTTCTCTTGGTTTCGATATGCTTGACATCCCTATTCATGTGTCCACACTGGTTGGTGATTCTGTGATTGTAAATAAAGTTTATTGTATGTATGTGGATATTTTTATGGGGTACGATAACTGGGTAGATTTGGTCATTTTAGACATGGTTGACTTTGATATTATTCTGGGGATGAATTGGCTATTATCGTACAACACGATTCTGGGCTGTTATGCCAAGACATTCACATTAGCTATGCCTGGTCTTCCGAGGTTAGAGTGGAGGGCCGCTCCCATCCTTTCTCCTAAGAAGATCATTTTTTCATCTGAGCAACGAAGTTGGTGGACAAGGGTTGTCTGGTACATCCTGCTCATATACGAGATACGAATGTGGAAACTCCTTACCTTGAGTCTGTTTTGGTAGTTAGTGAGTATGTCGAGGTCTTTCCTTAGGATTTACTGTGTATGCGCCAGATAGGGATATTATCTTGTGTATTGATCTTGAGCCGGGTACTCGGCCTATTTCTATTCCTCCATACCATATGGCTTCGGTAGAGCTTATATAGTTGAACGAGCAGCTTCAGGATTTGTTGAGTAAGGGCTTCATCCGACCAAGTGTATCTCCATGAGGTGTTTATGTCTTGTTCGTGAAAAGGAAGGATGGAACCATGCGTATGTGCATTGATTACAGACAATTGAACAAGGTAAACATTAGAAACAAGTATCCAATCCCTCGTATTGATGAACTGTTCGACCAACTTCAGGGTGCTTCAGTGTTTACGAAGATTGACTTGAGGTTCGGTAATCACTAGTTGAATATTCGGTCCTAGGATGTTCCCAAAATGGCTTTTCGGACTTGATATGGTCATTATGAATTCCTAGTGATGTCCTTTGGGCTTACCAATGCCCCTACAGTATTCATGGACTTGATGAATGCGATATTTAAGCCGTATTTGGATTCTTTTGTGATTGTGTTCATTGACGACATCTTGATCTAGTCGAAGAGTTGAGAGGACCATGAACAACATCTGAGAGTGGTTCTTGGGTTATTGAATGAGAAGTTGTATGCTAAGTTCTCAAAGTGTGAGTTTTGGTTGAACTTTGTGGAATTATTGGGACACGTGGTGTCCAAGGAGGGTATGTCTCCTCTATCGGTTTTTCACACATCAGATCCAATCATTCCATGTTCATCAACAACAAGGGTACATACATGACTTACCTATTATTATATGTTGATGACATAATCCCCACCACATCATCTGATGCTCTCCACCGGTCCATTATGTCTCTCATTTCCTCTGAGTTTGCTATGAAGGATCTGAGGCTCCTGAGTTATTTCTTGGTCATATCTGTCACTCGACATTCTGGTGGCCTATTTCTGTGTCAAAAGAAGTATGCTAAAGAGATCCTTGACCGTATAGGCATGGCATCTTAGACCCGACTCACTATCATAGCCTGGCTGGGGCCCTGCAGTACCTCACATTCACGAGATGAGACATATCCTATGTCGTGCAACAAATTTGCTTACACATGCATAATAAGACGGAAGCACACATACATGTACTCAAACGTATTTTACGATACGTCCAAGGTACACTTCACTTCGGATTACATCTATATAGGTCCTTGCTCACTGGTTTCACTGCTTATTCTGATGCTGATTGGGGTGGATGTCCTGATACTCGACGATCCACATCTGGTTACATCATTTTCCTCGGAGATAACCTATTATCTTAGTCTTCCAAAAGGCAACCTTCACTATCTCGATCCAGTGCCGAAGCAGAGTACAGAGGTGTCGCCAACGTCGTCTCTGAGTCTTGTTGGATATGTAACCTTCTACTTGAGCTTCACTACTCGATTCAAAAGACAACACTGGTCTACTGCGATAATATTAGTGCAATATATCTTTCCGGCAATCCCGTTAAATATCAGCACACTAAACACATTGAGATGGACATTCATTTTATTCACGAAAAAGTCGCTCGTGGTCAAGTTCGTGTCCTTCATGTTCCTTCCAGATATCAGATTGCCGACATCTTAACCAAAGGACTTCCGCGCATACTATTTGATGATTTTCGAGCCAGTCTCAGTGTTCGTGAACCTCCCGCTTCAACTGCGAGGGTGTAATAGAATATTTTCCGAATATTCTTTCATTAATTTTATATCTCTTATTTAGGTAGAGTTGTATTCCTATTGTAATTAGGTCTCCTATTTTAGGTAGAATTGTATTTCCTATTGTAATTAGGTTGATTAGTTACATAGTTTAGATATTCTTGTACTACTATATATATTGTTTATTATTGATGAATAAAATCAAGCAAGATATTATAGTGGCTTTTCATAGTGGGGAATAGTAAAATTTGTTTTCCATAAGCTAAAAAGTATTTTTTAAAATATTTTTTGATAAAATACACTTAGAAGTACTTTTTAAGAGCTTGGTCAAACACTAATTTCTACTTAAAAGTGCTTTTAAAATTAATTGGTCAAACCAAACTGTTTCTTATCGAAAATACTTTTTTGAAAAGCCCTTTTGAAAAAAAGCTTTTTAAAATAAGCTAATTTTAGAAGTTTCGCAAAATAAGCTAATAATCTCGTGATTAGGTTCCTGACAACAACAACATCTAGATGATAGTCGCATACCCAATTATTGACTTTTGTTATTCACAGGCGGATCTTTTCATCATCTAATAACCATAAAGAGGGTAGGAATATAGATGGTAGGTTGATAAAGTTTTATCAGAGTTTATCAAATATTAAGCATGTAATAAGGAAGTGCGTATTATCAACTCAAATTTTATTTTTTAAATAAAAGTCTATAATCTTTAATCAATGTAAGCATCATAATTATAGAGATTCACATTTATCAAGATCATAATTAAAAATATACTAGTCTAGAAACCATACCTCTTAATCAGAATTTCAGATCACCCGAGATTTCAACCTTACCCTAGCTCTGCTTCCCTTCTCCTTCCACGGAATTGTGGGATGATCAGCCTAGATGCCTGGGAATTCTCAACAGAATATCCTCTAAAATTCTTACTAAGGTGTAAGTTTGTAGACTGATATGATGATAATTATAATCTCTCAAAGTGTTTTTCTCTGGTATTATGATATTCTCACTGATTTTGATTATAGACTAGAGAGGGAGTTTAGCTAGTCATAGAGATTTGTAAGTGAAGAATTGTATAGAAGTTTTCGAATGATTAATCAGGTTACAAGAGGCTCATTATATAGATGACCTCGTCTGTTCACTATTCATTACTTTTCCAAAAGTCATAAAGTAAATAGTAGTTGCTTTTCAAAAAGTCATAAAGTAAATAGTAATCGCTATAGTTTGTGGACTGCTTTTCCAAAAGTTGTTTGTCTCTTTTCCTTTTGCTTTTGGTCTTCCACTGATAATGCTTCGCACGTGTCTTTGATAATATTCCTTTTCTGGCTGGATTGATTCTTCGCCAGTTCTTTTCATCTTGTAGTAATCCTTTAATACATGGTAATCAAAATTGGGCTGCAAGTAGTGAATACTACAGGCTCCCTATTCAAAATAATCCTTTTTGGGCTGCAAGTAGTAAATACTACAGGCTCCCTGTTCAAAGTATTCATTTTTGGGCCGCAAGTAGTAAATACTACAGGCTCCCTGTTCAAAATAATCATTTTTGGGATGCAAGTAGTAAATACTACAGGCTCCCAGTTTTGTTGGGTTTCACATAGCAACCTACATGATCCCTTTGTTCTGATAATCAATAAGATCCTTACGCAAAAGGATCAGAATTTTATCCCTTTTTTGTCACATTAGTAGTAATGGTAGGCCTGGTGTTCATCACATGTCTTTTGTTTTGTCCAATTATTCTTTGATATTGTTCGATGGTTTCTCTTGCATGTTTGTATTTTATGTTGACGATTTTTTCATGCATGTCATTTAATCTCGTGATATCCTGAGTCATGATTCATTGTCATAGTACAAGGTGATAATTTCCTCAACTTCTCCTCCCTTTGAATCTCCAATTATGCATGCCTTTTTTGCCCTTAGCATGTCTTCTATTCTTGTTTTCAGTGTGATTAGTCCAAATATTCATTTTGTACTTAGCCATTCTTGAAATTTGTCCAAAGTGCAGGGGATCTTTTTATTCAGGTTCTCATCGTCTCCTCTAATAGTGTTGTTTTTCCCTGTTTTGAATATTTGACATATTACAATTGGTTTGCCAGTTAAATCTTAGGATGCGTCAAATACTTGTATTCCGTATATCCCTTTTCCAAATGACTCCATCATTAGTCTTGTGGACTCTACGATAATACTTGGCAATTTGGCAATATTACTCATATTTTCATCTACTACTAGTTTGTCAATAAATCCATAGGTAAATAGTTTTGATACTACCTCAGGATTTGCTTGCTCACTGCATATAAATCTTGGATACCTGCTCATTTTAGCACTGCGTATAATATGAGGATTAGTCTTATAATCATAGAATTTGTTAATCTTCTCATAAGCGTTGATATATTCAGGTGTGAATTTCAGCTTATCTGCCATTGATATGGATGATGAAGAAGATGGTATAGCTGATGGCATGGTTGCTAATTTTGATACAAATAGTCCCATGGTGGGGTTTTTTGGTTTTTTCAGTGTAGTAATAGGTGTTCTGGATGATGATGATTCACTTTGTATGTTTTTCACCGTTATCAGGTCCTGTATAGCTTCTCTGAGCTGGTTGATAGTATTGGTATTTTCTTGTAATCTGGTTATAAGGATTTCATTGGTTTCTATAAGGGAATTTATGGCTTTAGTAATGTACTCTTGAATCTTGTCACTGTTGTTCGACATTATTATATCTGCTAAGAAAATCAGCTAAAACATTTTTAGTTCCAGATATATTCTTAACAATAAAGTCATAGCAACAAAAGAAAGATTGCCATTTTCTCCTTTTATTCAATTCGGGTAAAGGATCTATTTTATTCGTAATAAAAGCCTTTACCTGTGTGTTATCAGTTCTAACAATAAATTTTGCCGGTAGTAAATGGTAATGAAATTTTTTTATTCCAAATTTTACCGCTAATAATTCTTTTTCATTTATATGATATTTTTTCTCGTTTGGTTTCCACGTTCCTCCTCCGTGTCCACAAATAAGTGGTTTTTCTTTATCTATATCTTCTTTATCATAGGCTATGAGGACTGCTCCCCATTCTATATCACTTGCATCAGTGAAAAGTTCTAACTGGTCCTTTTCAGTTGGTATTCTGTGTTTTGGTAATGATTTTACCTTTTCCTTGATGTCTTTTATAGCCTTAGTGTGTTCTTGTTTCCATTCAAAGGTTATGTTTTTCTTTATTAATTCTTGTAGTGGTTTTCTTAAGAGTGGTAAATCTTTTATGTGATCTGAAGCATAATTTATTATTCCTAAGAATTGTTGTACTTCTTTTTTATTTTCTAATTTTTCTTTGAAGTTTTTTATTTTTGTTACTATATGTTCTTGTAATTGTAATCCTTCGTTATCTATGATATATCCTAAATATTCAATATTATTTTTAAATATTTCGGACTTCTTTTCTGATAGTAGTATTCCGTGTTGTTTTAAGGTTGCTATAAATTTTTCTAGATGCTTTATATGATCATTTAGATTATCACTAAATATTAATATGTCGTCGACATATACTATACAAAAAATTGTTAATGTTCTAAACACCTGATCCATTCTTCTTTGGAATATCTATGGTGCATTTTTTAATCCAAAGGGTAATATGTTCCATTCATAGTGTCCTTGAGGGGCACTAAAGGCTGTTAGGGGCACTCAGGAAACAAATACTATTTGGATAGACATAAAAAGGTTATAAAAAACCTTGGGAAAATAATGGAAAGAATAAGCGAAATAACCTGGAAACTTATTAAGATAAGAAAACAAATACAAATACTAATGATCGATGAAGATATTAGTCAAGAAGAGAATTAGAACAGGATGAAAACCTCCAACAGAGGCTAAGAGAAATGAATATTGGATAAATGGTAGCAATCTATATAGAAGCCCATATAAAATACAAGCCTAACAAAATGATAAAACAAAAATCTTTATTGATAGCGGAGAAGACTTATGCTTAGCAAAGAAAGAAGTATTAGAATCACACAGGTGGAAGAGAACCAGATCACATAGAGCAAAAGTATCAGGATTTAATGAGCAATCAAAATAATTAGATATAATAGCAGAAAATATGAGAATAATATTAGGAAAAATTATATTCAGATTACCAATAATATATCAATTGAATAATATGAAACAACAAGTGTTGTTAGGAAATAACTTCCTAGATTACTTTAAAACGCAAGTTATAGATAGTAACACTTTTAGCTTACAAACACCCTGTAATAAATGAATAGTACTAAAAATAATATTACCAATACATACATTAAGATTATGTACTATAAAGAGTGATAGGAATAATAACCTACAACTATTAAAAGAAAAATAGTTGAATACATTAAAAATAAACTTTAGAGAAAATCCAATTAAACTATGGGAAAAAGAAAAAATATATGCAGAAATCAAACTAATAAACGAAAATGATATAGTTAGATCCAAACCTATCAGATATAGCCCAACAGACCAGAAAGAATTTGAAACCCAACTAACAGAATTATTAGATTTAAAATTAATACAAGAAAGTAAGAGCCCGCATAGTAGCCCCGCCTTTTTAGTAAGGAAACATAGCGAACAAAAAAGAGGAAAAGCCAGAATGATAATAGATTATAGAGAACTAAACAAAAAGACTATATTTGATGGATATTTTTTACTATATAAAATAAACCTCATTAACAGACTAGGGAATGAAAAATGATTTAGCAAATTTGATTGTAAAAGCGATTTTTGGCAAATAAAACTGACTAAAGAATCAAAACCCCTAACAGCCTTTAGGGCCCCTCAAGGACACTATGAATGGAACGTATTACCCTTTGGATTAAAAAATGCACCACATATATTCCAAAGAAGAATGGATCAGGTGTTTAGAACATTAACAAATTTTTGTATAGTATATGTCGACGACATATTAATATTTGGTGATAATCTAAATGATCATATAAAGCATCTAGAAAAATTTATAACAACCATAAAACAACACGGAATACTACTATCAGAAAAGAAGTCCGAAATATTTAAAAATAATATTGAATATTTAGGATATATCATAGATAACGAAGGATTACAATTACAAGAACATATAGTAACAAAAATAAAAAACTTCAAAGAAAAATTAGAAAATAAAAAAGAAGTACAACAATTCTTAGGAATAATAAATTATGCTTCAGATCACATAAAAGATTTACCACTCTTAAGAAAACCACTACAAGAATTAATAAAGAAAAACATAACCTTTGAATGGAAACAAGAACACACTAAGGCTATAAAAGACATCAAGGAAAAGGTAAAATCATTACCAAAACACAGAATACCAACTGAAAAGGACCAGTTAGAACTTTTCACTGATGCAAGTGATATAGGATGGGGAGCAGTCCTCATAGCCTATGATAAAGAAGATATAGATAAAGAAAAACCACTTATTTGTGGACACGGAGGAGGAACATGGAAACCAAACGAGAAAAAATATCATATAAATGAAAAAGAATTATTAGCGGTAAAATTTGGAATAAAAAGATTTCATTACCATTTACTACCGGCAAAATTTATTGTTAGAACTGATAACACACAGGTAAAGGATTTTATTACGAATAAAATAGATCCTTTACCCGAATTGAATAAAAGGAGAAAATGGCAATCTTTCTTTTGTTGCTATGACTTTATTGTTAAGAATATATCTGGAACTAAAAATATTTTAGCTGATTTTCTTAGCAGATATAATAATGTCGAACAACAGTGACAAGATTCAAGAGTACATTACTAAAGCCATAAATTCCCTTATAGAAACCAATGAAATCCTTATAACCATATTACAAGAAAATACCAATACTATCAACCAGCTCAGAGAAGCTATACACGACCTGATAACGGTGAAAAACATACAAAGTGAATCATCATCATCCAGAACACCTATTACTACACTAAAAAACCAGAAAACCCCACCATGGGACTATTTGTATCAAAATTAGCAACCATGCCATCAGCTATACCATCTTCTTCATCATCCATATCAATGGCAGATAAGCTGAAATTCACACCTGAATATATCAACACTTATGAGAAGATTAACAAATTCTATAATTATAAGACTAATCCTCATATTATACGCAGTGCTAAAATGAGCACGTATCCAAGATTTATATGCAGTGAGCAAGCAAATCCTGAGGTAGTATCAAAACTATTTACCTATGGATTTATTGACAAACTAATAGTAGATGAAAATATGAGTAATATTGCCAAATTGCCAAGTATTATCGTAGAGTCCACAAGACTAATGATGGAGTCATTTGGAAAAGGGATATACGGAATACAGGTATTTGACGCATCCTCAGATTTAACTGGCAAACCAATTGTAATATGTCAGATATTCAAAACAGGGAAAAACAACACTATTAGCGGAGACGATGAGAACATGAACAAAAAGATCCCTTGCACTTTGGATAAATTTCAAGAATTGCTAAGTTCAAAAAGAACATTTGGACTAATCACACTGAAAACAAGAATAGAAGACATGCTAAGGGCAAAAAAGGCATGCATAATTGGAGATTCAAAGGGAGGAGAAGTTGAGGAAATTATCACCTTGTACTATGACAATGATATCATGACTCAGGATACCACGAGATTAAATGACATGCATGAAAAAATCGTCAACATAAAATACAAGCATGCAAGAGAAACCATCGAACAATATCAAAGAATAATTGGACAAAACAAAAGACATGTGATAAACACCAGGCCTACCATTACTACTAATGTGACAAAAAAGGGAGAAAATTCTGATCATTTTGCATAAGGATCTTTTTGATTATCATAACAAAGGGATCAGGTAGCTTGCTATGTGAAACCCAACAGAACTGGGAGCCTGTAGTATTTACTACTTGCAGCCCAAAAATGATTATTTTGAATATGGAGCCTGTAGTATTTACTATCAGCCCAAAAATGAATACTTTGAACAGGGAGCCTGTAGTATTTACTACTTGCAGCCCAAAAAGGATTATTTTGAATAGGGAGCCTGTAGTATTCACTACTTGCAGCCCAATTTTGATTACCATGTATTAAAAGATTACTACAAGATGAAAAGAACTGGCGAAGAATCAATCCAGCCAGAAAAGGAATATTATCAAAGACACGTGGGAAGCATTATCAGCGGAAGACCAAAAGCAAAAGGAAAAGAGACAAACAACTTTTTGAAAAGTAGCATAAGACAAACAACTTTTGGAAAAAGCATCCGACAAACTGTAGCGATTACTATTTACTTTATGACTTTTTGAAAAGTAACTACTATTTACTTTACGACTTTTGGAAAAACAATGAATAGTGAACAAACGAGGTCATCTATATAAGGAGTCTCTTATAACCTGATTAATCATTCGAAAACTTCTATACAATTCTTCACTTACAAATCTCTATGACTAGCTAAACTCCCTCTCTAGTCTATAATCAAAATCAGTGAGAATGTCATAATATCATAGAAAAAACACTTTGAGAGATTATAATTATCATCATATCAGTCTACAAACTTACACCTTAGTAAGAATTTTAGAGGATATTCTGTTGAGAATTTCCAGGCACCTAGGCTGATCATCCCGCAATTCCGTGGAAGGAGAAGGGAAGCAGAGCCAGGGTAAGGTTGAAATCTCCGGTGATATGAAATTCTAATTAAGAGGTATGGTTTCTAGACTAGTATGTTTTTAATTATGATCTTGATAAATTTAAATCTCTGCAATTATGATGCTTACATTGATTAAAGATTATAAAGAACTAAAGTGATATAGAAACCATATGGGTTATGTTTCAATTGGGATGACTCCAGTACTCGATACTTTTATTGCTACAATACGTTCATCCTGTAATTACAATCCAGAATGTATTGGATAGGAAAAGATAACTTACTTTACCAAGATTCAATAATATCCTATTTGGCCAAACATTTAAAATTTACTTATTTTAAAAAGTGTTTTTTTTTTAAAAGTGCTTTTTAAAAAAGTACTTTTAGTGAGAAATAATTTATGTTTGATCAATTAATCTAAAAAGCACTTTGGAGCAACAATTAGTGTTTGACCAAGCTTTTAAAAAATGCTTCTCTAAGAGTCTGTTCGGCCTAACGGCTAAAAACTTCTTATTTTGAGAAGTGTTTTTCGAAAAAGAACTTTTGATTAGAAACAATTTGTGTTTAGTTAATTCATTTGGAAAGTACTTTTGTTAAACATATTGTGTTTGACTAATATTCTAAAAAAAATGTTTTTGAGTGTCAGATTATGAAAAAGACAAGTTTCGCCCCTCAGGCTTAAAAGCCTTTTCGTTGTCACCATTATCAATAAACGTTTACTATTAAGATTATTTCATAGAGAGAAATTATTTTAAATATCTATATCAAAGACTTTAAATAAGTTTTTACTTGTATCTAATTAAAAATTTAAAGTACATATTAAATTTTTTAATTAATATAATACCTAGTAAAATCAAAGATAATATTTCCCCGTCCCAATTTATGTGATATAGTTTGACTTGACACGAAGTTTAATGAATAAATGAAGACTTTTGAATCTTGTGGTGTAAAAACAAGCCAAAGATATTGATCAAACACCTTAAATAAATTTCTTCTTCTGCTTCTGCTTTTTTCAAGCTTCTCCCCAACCACAGAAAAACTACTTTTGCTTAAAAGCAGTTTTACTAATTGGTCAAACACCTTAAATAACAAAAAAGAAAAACACTTTTGGCCTGAAAATTGCTTAGACAAACAGGCTCTAAGTGTATTTTTTCTCAAAATGACTTTTCAAAAAAGTGCTTCTGGGTAAAAACTATTTTTTTAGTTTCTGAAAAAATATTTCTGCTATTCTTCAAAAATACGTATTTTCTCTAAAAAAAAATTTGACAAAACATCTCAGTTTTTTAGAATAAGTATTTTTGGGGAAAGAATAAACTTGATCAAACATGCTATAAGAATGTTTTGATATTTATTTAAGTGAAACCATGGTCAAAAGCTTATTTTCAATGTGTTTGGGGATGTCGGGCCAGCCTTATTATAATAACCATAGTATTGGCCCATCCTCCTAGCTTTGTTATTTCCTTTCCTCTTTTTGATTGTGTGTCCAACTGCAAATGGCTTCATCATAACATAACATGTGGTAATAGACAATGCACACATACAATATTGAACACAATATAATTTATTAATGTAGAGAGACTAATTCATCTATAGATTTTTCTTGGATTCTTTTGCCTTTAAAGGTTTTGAAAAGGTGAGAGTGAGATGGAGAGAGAGATCTGAAACCCTAATATGGACAAAGCTTGAACATGAGGTATGTCATGGGCCTAGATAATGCCAAATTGAATAAACTAATCATGAATTTGAGTTAAATCATGAATTCTAATATTAGAAAATCATTTTGTAACATTTCCCGAATCAAGAAAACCATTGAAAAAGAATATAATTCAGGAAAGAGCATCTTAAAGAAAATATAACATTTTACGTTTAATAAAATGTTGATCCTATATGCTATAAACTGATAAAGTCATCTGAAAACCTTTTAATATCTTGTAAAAGAAATCCACAATGTCTCGGGTTTATTGACTCCATGTCTGTTTAGTTTAGGGATAAATTTCAATTGGCATGATATATCAAACGATGGCTTTATTACATGATACGTCTTTATCTTATGAAACCAATCCATACTGTCTTAGCTTGGACAAGAAATTACTCTATGAAGATATAGATACGCTAGGTTTTGATATTTAGTGGACTAAAGTCATTTGCTCTTTTGACCCTCTTTTGTGTTGGTCTTTAATTTTTGTCCCTCAAATGAAATCTATGTCTATTGAGGCATAAGTTCTTTAAGAATCCCACACAATTTGTATTGAATCCTTTTAAAAACTTATCCTCAATAGACATAAATTCCATTTGAGGGGCAAAAATTAAAGACCAACCCATTTGAAGGGAAAGCCGTGCAATTAAATCCAGTCAAACCCATAATCAATTTGCTTAGTCAAATAAAAGGTTTTATTTGGACCAGTACCACCCTTATTAATCTCAATCTTTCCATTTTTTTTCATTTTTCTTTTTGATATCAGAGAATCTCATATGAACTGATCTATCCTGACTTCAATTAACTAACAAGCTTGGTTGTTAGTACAGTTGAATTTATATAAGTGGTCAAGAATACGTGGGTTTCAAGTTACTAAATTAGCCGACTGATTAGCATATAATTATAATAAATAATGAACAATAACGCGAGATTAGAATATGGTTAGCCTGAGTCTGAAACAAGCTTCGTGATGAGGCCTCCGGACTATATGTTTTTTAACAGTATGAAAGCACAAATATTAAGACAAGTAATATGAATCGGAAAGTAGTGTTGTAATATCTTGAATATGATGCCTTTACAACGAGTTAATTGGCCCTATTTATACTTGGACTCATGGGTACACATTCCATGAATTATGCCCCTAATAATATCAATACATGAATGTTGTAATAATTGGACAATTAGTGTCTACAAAAATGTATTTAATGCATTCTTGAAAGGTGTATAGCCAAGCAAGTAACGACCACTCGTTGGGATTCTAACTGGTTCCCTGATCTTCCTGGTTTCTGGTACCCATGACTCTTTGATACCCTCAGTGCGATTTCAGCGTTATCGGTCGTACCAAAAGCTGACTTGGATCCGACTCATTTCTTTCTGCCACGTGTTATGACATAATTCATCCATTGGTACAACACAGATTTTTCCCTATACATATAGTCTTCGCACTTTGTAATCGCATCCCTCGTGCGTTCGGGAAGTGGATTTGATTACCGAACAAACTAGAAAACCTTATTCCTTGTGAGAAACTGAAATGCAATGATGACCGGATTTTAAACATCAAACGTTGCAACCCCATTTAATGCTACTGAGATGTCGGCAACCATCCAATCTGTAACGACTCAAAAAGTCATTTTGCTTCTTTGAAACCCCTAAATTATCCTTTATGAGTCTTTATTTGCTTGTGACTTGCAGGGATGGGTTGCACGACTTCCAAGGTGATTGGGTTGGTTTCGGATCCCTTATGGTAAGTTTGAAAAATCCTAAGTTAAGAGAATAGAGAAGTTTGATTCATAGTTGACTTTCGGGTAAATGTGCTCTTTTTGTAGTTTCGTCGGTTCCATTGGCTCTGGAACGACGTTTATAACTTAGTCGAGCCTTTGGTTTGGTTCTCGAGGCAGTCGGGTTTATTTTGAGAGTTTGTTTGTAAAATTATAGAATTAGAACTTAAGAGTTGAGTTTAGTCAAACCCGAGCCTTAGAGAACTTTTCCAGAAAATTCGAGTACGCGAGTAGGTCTGGAATGTAATTTCTGATAGAAATATATGTTTGGTTTGTATCAGGGAGGTCTCGAGAGTGTTTCGAATGGTCGACGGAGAATTGGTTAGTTTTGGGCTACAACTGGTGTCTGGTGTTCGCCCTAGTGTCTTTGAGTCCGCTTTCGCATGTCCGCCTCTACGGAGTTCTGGCTCTCAGAAGTGGGATTCGACCATAAGCAGAGGGTCCGCCTTAGCAGACAAGTTCCTCTTTGGGGCGGGTGCGCCTCTGCGGAGCTTTTTTTTTGCCCCAGCGTAATTAGGGATTTTAAGTGACTCTACCTCATCGGATGGGTTTTCCGCCAAAGTGGGTATGCTCAAGCAAAGTCAATTCCGCTAGAGCAGGAAGACTTTTAAGATTATAAGAGTTAATGACCTAGAATTATTTCTCATTCCCCAAAAATATTCCTCTTGGTATTAGAGCTTGGGCAGTTGATATTCTTGAAGATTCAAGTGGATTCATCACTTATGGTAACTTTCCACCCATTAATTAATGTATAATAGTTAAACTCTATCCTAAGTATGATTCTTAGATAGGGGAAATAAGAGAAGTGTTTTGCTGAGAATAACAGAGTTATATTTGGGGATTGGTTATTGAATTATTGTTGTTGATATTGTAAACTAGTATTGTATTAGACTAGGAGGTGATATTTAATTGACCTATTTCATGTTATAAATCCTTTTGGAAATTGAGGAAATTTCTAGGGTTAAAATTGGGGCTTTTTCCCAATTCATGAAATTGAGGTTCCAATTGGGCTTTGTTATTAAATTAACTTGAGATTATGACTATCTATCATGTTATGGTACTATTTGGGTAATAAAGTTTGTGTCCTGATAATGTGGGCCCGAGTTTCTTTGTAGTTTAACTTAGGGATTCTAGTTTTGCCTATAGATATAGATACTGTTAGACCCATAATATCATATAATTGACATGATTGACCAGAGTGGGCTCGTGAGGAGGCTCAATGAATGGGGAAAGTTATTGCATGAGTTCTTCATCTTTGAATCAGGCAAGTTGAGACTTACTAGACTATAGTGTAGCATTATGTGTTGGTATGCTGTTAATGAACTAATGTGAGTAATGGGGAATTGAGGGTCTCGTATTAGTAAGGTGACGAGCACTAATACGGGCATTGGTGAGCTGATCTTGCATTAATAATGAACTAGTTAGATATACTTGAAGGATTTTATGTGTTTAGCCTTTGGGCCGTGAGCGCGGTGCATAAATATGCTTAGGTTTGGTATGATTGCTGATTATTTGGGCTTGTAGCCATGCCTGATATTCTATTATTGATTTGACTTGTCATGCATTCATCGCTCTACATCTCGTCTGATACTTGAAAATGAACTTATAATACTGATTGTATTGTTTATGCTGATTGCATAGTGTACACATATCCATCTCATTCATACATATTATATTGATATTTGAACTGTTGAGTTACTGCTGAAAGAGGCTTGGGAATCCAGTTGTTGGATATGATACATGATATGAGAGTGATGACTGGTTATGATACTTTAGCCACCGAGCTTGTTTCCGATGGGATTAGATGGGTATATGGACCTCATGAGTCCCCCATGGGTCACGTGACAGCTACTGCAGCAACGTATGTATACCGGGTATATATCGCCAATGCATACATGCATACATATCATCTGTATTGTATTCATTCTAATTTTGATATGTATTTGATATTGTGTGTACTTGATGTTGATTTCTGATAAAGTATATGATCTTATGACTTGATAAAGAAAATAGTGGAACTTGAGACTTATCATTGTTGTGAGACTTAAGTGGAAAGACTTGATGGGTCTAGATGCCCTGAACGGGGTTTAGGTTGACTTAGTATCATTGTGGCTTAATCTTAGTATAAACCTGAGGATCTGAGAATGCATTATACCATATTGAACTATAGAACTTTTGATAGGTTTGGTTAACTGAACTCTTATTATGCTTAATTAACTAATTAGTAGAGAGGTATCAAAAAGTACCAACCCTCACCACCATTATAGCTAGGGTCGGTTGATGATACTGCTGAGTACACGTATTTCCCCATACTCACTCTACGCTTGCTGCACTCTATGTGCAGGTACTAAGAAAGACGACCCTTGAGAAGCTTGATTCGCGGCATTGGAGAGTGATTATCAGAGTCCAAGGTGAGCCGCAGTTTCATTCCTGGCACTGCAACTCCCTCGATATTTATGTTTTCATCATTGTTATTTCCAGATAGTACTTAGTATTCACCTTCAGACTTGTATTCGAGATTAGAGTTATGTACTCATGACTACCAGATTATTTAAGGGTTTTCTTTCAAAGTATGTATTAAGTCCTAAGACTTGTTGATATTTCTCTTGTTATCTCTTTACTTTCCATATTTTCTTTCGTATTCTTATGTTGTATGATTTCGGGGTTGCCTACGGATTAGGGTAGGTTTCCTCACTGAACAATAGAATTTTAGATCGTGACAAATTTGTATCAGAGCACTAGGTTAATGGTCTCATGAGTCATAAGCGATGTCTAGCAGGGTCCCCTCCTTTCAATTGGGTTTTATTTACCTAGGTTTTCTTCGAGAAATTTGTGCCTCGCAGTATTAGAGAGAGGAGATGAGATCAGTTCAAAGGGTTATGCCAGGGGCGTATGTATTTGATCGAGTATGAGATACATTTCCATGCATTGTCTCGCCATGCCTTAATAATTTTGCCTAATGATGTTGAAAGGTGAGGAGGTTCACTAATGGGTTGGTATGTCCTCTTCGGTTCATTACATCACAAATAGTTGCCACATGTTCCACCTTCCAGCAGATTATTGATGCCATAAGAGAGGACGAGTTTATCAGAGAGAGAATTATGATGAGAGAGTGGTCAAGAGGCCATGTCATAGCACTCATGGAGCTACCTCATCTTGAGGTTGGGGTTATTTTAGCGGAGGTCATCACCGTTTGAGTGCTAAGCCAGTTGTTGTTGTTATTCCTACATTAAAAGGGGTCAAGTCTTCTCGTACTTCATATGGTTTAGGGTAGTTGACCTCGAGTTCTTATCAGCCCTTTAGCCGTGGTGGTCATATTGGTGCTAGTTCTTCTTCTAAGCCAACAACAGCTCCTAGAGGTTGTTTCGAGTGTGGTGACTTTGGGCATTTCAAGAGGTATTGCCCTAGACTTAGGCGTGGTGGACAACACTAGGGTTTAGGAACTAGATCAGTGAGGCAGTCGGCTAGAGGCAGGTCCCAGGGTGCTACAGGCGATTCTCAGGGTGTCAAAGGTGGACCACAGATAAGTTGAGGTGGCGCTTAGTTCGGCTGAGGTGGCAGATGTGAAAGTGCTCACATTGTAAGTGATCGTGGCCATATATATGCAGTTTTTAGCAGACCCAAGGCAGAGGCCTCCGATGTTGTGATCACAGGTACTCTTTCAGTCTGCCATCTACCTATTACCATTTTGTTTGATCCAGGGTCTACCTATTCTTATATGTCTACCTATTTTGCTTTGAGTTTGAACTTAATGTGTGAGTCTCTAGCCATGCCTATGTATGTTTCTACACTTGTTGGGTATTCTATAGTGGTAGATCGGGCATATTTGGGTTATGTAGTTACGTTGATGGGGTATAATACTCAGGTAGACTTGAAAGTTTTGCATATGGTAGATTTTGATGCTATTTTGAGTATGGATTGGTTAGCACCGTATCATTCTATCTTGTGTTGTTATGCCAAGACCATTACCTTAGCTATGTCGGGTATTCCTCGGTTAGTTTGTAAGGGTACTCTTTGTCAATATCCGAAAAATGTGATCTCATTTCTTAAATGGTAGAAAATGGGTATTTTTCTTATTTGGCCTATGTTCGTGATACGAGTGCAGAGACTTATCCATTAGAGTCAGTCCTAGTAGTTCGGGAGTATCTAGAGGTATTTTCTACAAACCTTCTCGGTGTTCCACCGGCCCAAGATAACTTTCGTATTGATCTAGAGCCGGGCACTTAACCCCTTTTTATGGATCCATATAGGATGGCATTGGCTGAGTTGAGGGAATTAAAGGAGCAATTGCTGGACCTATTGAGCAAGGGATACATTCGGCCCAGTGTTTCACCTTGTGGTGCCCCAGTGTTATTTGTGAAGAAGAAAGATGGGTCTATGCATATGTGTATCGATTACAGACAGCTGAATAAGGTAACCATCAAGAATAAGTATCTGATTCAGCGTATTGATGACTTGTTTAATCAACTACAGTGTGCTTCAGTCTTTTCTAAGATTGACCTAAGGTCCGGTTATCATTAGTTGAAGATCAGGGCTGAGGATATTCTAAGACAGCCTTCTAGACTAGATATGGGCATTATGAGTTTCTGGTGGTGTCATTTGGGTTAACGAATGCACCTGCAACCTTTATAGAGTTGATAAATAGGGTGTTCAGACCCTACTTGGATTCGTTCTTCATTGCGTTTATTGATGATATCTTGATATACTCGCGGAGCGAGGAGGAGCATGAGCATCATTTGAGAATAGTGCTTGGTATTTTGAGGGAAAAGAAATGCTATGTAATGTTTTCAAAGTATGAATTCTGGCTGAGCTCGGTAGCTTTCTTGGGTCATATGGTGACCAAGGACGGTATTATGGTAGATCCTATAAAGATTGAGGCAGTTCGGTATTAGATTCGACCTACTTCAGTTACTGAGGTTCGGAGTTTTGTTGCCCTTGTGGGGTATTATCGACGATTCATTGAGGGGTTTTCATCCATTGCAGCTCTGTTGACCAGGTTGACTCAAAAGGAGGTTGTTTTTCAATGGTCCAAGGATTGTGAGGCAAGCTTTCAAAAACTCAAACCCTTATTGACTACCGCTATGAATTTGACCTTGCTAGTTGAGGGAGAGAGCTTTATCGTGTATTGTGATGCTTCTAGAGTGGGTCTTAGGTGTGTGTTAATTCAGAAAGGGAAAGTGATAGCCTATTGTTTAAGGCAATTGAAGGTTCATGAAAAGAATCATCCTACCCATGACGTAGAGTTTGCGACGATCATATTTGACTTAAAGATTTGGAGGCATTATCTAGATGGGGTGCATTGTAAGGTTTGCACTGATCATTACAGTCTTTAGTACTTGTTCAATTAGAAGGATCTTAATTTGAGACTACGTAGGTGGTTGGATCTTCCGAAAGATTATGATATGAATATCTTGTATCACCTAGGCAAAGAAAATGTGGTAACAGATGTCTTGAGTCGCAAGGCGGTGAGCATGGGTAGTTTGGCGATGTTGCATGTGAGAGAGCGTCTTATGGCAATGGGCGTTCAGTATTTGGCAAATCGATTTGTTAGGATTGATATTTCAAAGCATGGTAGACGGTTAGCCTATGTGGAGGCGCAATCTTCTTTGCTGGAGCAGATTAGATCTCAACATTTCAATAATGTTCAGTTGTGTAAGACCCATTACAAGGTGTTGCGGGGAAAGGCAAAAGAGGTTATTATTAACATTGATAGTGTTTTGAGAATCAAGAGTCGAGTTTGTGTTCCTAGGGTGGGTGACTTAACTAGATTAATTATGAAGGAGGCTTATAGTTGGAGGTATTCCATTTACCTAGGGGCTACGAAGATGTACCGTGACCTAAAATAACATTATTGGTGGTACATGATGAAAAGAGACATAGTGGAGTTCATGTCCCGATGCTTGAATTGCCAACACATGAAATATGAGCACTAGAGGCCTCGTGATATATTTCAGAGAATGCCTATTCCCGAGTGGAAGTAGGAGTGGATTGCCATAGACTTCGTGGTAGGATTACCCCGTACCTTGGACAAGTTTGATGTTATTTGGGTCATTATAGATAGGTTGACCAAATCTGCCCACTTTATTCTAGTTCATACTACTTATAATTAAGAGAAGTTGGCCAGGATCTATATCCGAGAGATAGTTCGATTGTATGGGGTGCCCATCTCTATCATTTCTGACCAGGGTACACAGTTTACTTCTTACTTTTAGTGGTCTATGCAAAAGGAGTTGGGTACTAGAGTGGAGCTTAGTACAGCCTTTCATCATCAGACCGAGAGCCAGTCTGAGCGGACTATTCAGATTCTCAAGGACATGTTGTGAGTCTGTGTTATTGACTTTGGTGGTCATTGGGACCAGTTTCTACCCTTGGCGGAGTTTGCGTACAACAACAGCTACCATTCGAGCATTGAGATTTGAGGCCTTGTATGGTAGGAGGTATCATTCTACAATAGGGTAGTTTGATGCTTTTGACGTTCGACCTTGGGGTACTGATATTTTAAAGGATTCGTTGGATAAGGTTAAGTTGATCTAGGATCGACTTCTAATAGCCCAATGCACAAGAAGAGCTATGCAGATCGGAGGGTTTGCCCTTTGGTTGGAGAGCGGGTTTCACTGAAGGTTTGACCCATGAAGGGTGTGATGAGATTTCGAAAGAAGGGCAAGCTTAGCCCGAGGGTTATTGGTTCTTTTGAGATTATGGACAGAGTTGGTAAGGTAGCCTATGAGTTGGCTTTACCTCCTGGGTTATCTGGTGTGCACCTTGTGTTTCATGTGTCATTGTTGAAGAAGTATGTTGTTGATGGTTCTCATGTGATTAGATAGAATTCGATGATGCTTTATCAGAACCTATCTTATGTGGAGAGGCATGTAGCTATTCTAGACAGGCATATTTGAAAGTTGATGTCCAAAGAGATAGCTTTCGTGAAAGTGCAATGGAGAAATTGCCTAGTGGAAGAGGCTACATGGGAGACTGAGTCCGATATGTGAGCTAACTACCCCGAGCTTTTTGAGAGTACTGGTATTTTCTTTTCTTTACAATTTGAGGATGAACGTTTATTTAAGTGGTACCTAATATAATGACTCAAAAAGTCATTTAGCTTATTTTGGCTTGAAACTCCTAAATTACCCTTCTTGAGTCTTTATTTGCTTGTTTGTGATTTGCGGGGATGAGTGGCATGACTCCCAACTGATTGGGTAGGTTTCGGATCCCTTATGGTAAGTTTCAGAAATCCTAAGCTAAGAGAATAGAAAAGTTTAACTCAAAGTTGACGTTTGGGTAAACACACTCTTTTCACAGTTTTGTCAGTTCCATTAGCTCAGGAACGACGTTTATCACTTAGTTGAGCCTTTGGTTCGGTTCCTGAGGCAGTCGGGTTTATGTTGAGGGTTTGTTTGTAAATTTTTGGAATTAGAACTTACGAGTTGACTTTAGTCAAATTCGAGCCTTAGAGACCTTTTCCAGGAAAACCAAGTATGCGAGCAGGTCTGGAATGTGTTTTCTGATAGAAATGCATGTTTGGTTTGTATCTAGGAGTTTCAGGAAGTGTTTTGGATGGTCGACAGAGAGCTGGTTGGTTTTGGGCTACTGCTGGTGTCTGGTGTTCGCCCCAGCGCCCTTACATCCATTTATGCGGATCCGCCTCTATGGAGGTCTGGCTCGCAGATGCAGGGTTCGACCATGAGCCGAGGGTCCTTCTTAGCAGACAAGTTCCTTATCAGGGCGGGTGCGCCTCTGCGGACCTTTCATCCGCCCTAACGTAATTAGGGATTTTAAGTGACTCCGCCTCAGCAGATGGATTTTCCGCCGAAGCGGGAACACTGTTCAAATTATAAGAGTTAATGACCTAGAATTATTTCTCATTCCCCAAAAATATTCCTTTTGGTATTAGAGCTTGGGTAGTTGATATTCTTGAGGATTCAAGGGGATTTATCACTTAAGGTAACTTTCCACCCATTAATTAATGTGTAATAGTTTAACTCAATCCTAAGTATGATTCTTAGATGGGGAAATAAGAGAAATGTTTTGTTGATAATAAGAGAGTTATATTTGTGGATTGGTTATTGAATTATTGTTGGTGATATTGTAAACGAGTATTGTATAAGACTAGTGAGTGATATTTAATTGACCAATTACATGTTATAAGAATTAGAGAAATTTCTAGAGTTAGAATTAGGACTTTTTGGCATTTCATGAAATTGAGGATCCAATTGGGCTTTTTTATTAAATTAACTTGAGATTATGACTATCTAGCATGTTATGGTACTATTTGGGTAATAAAGTTTGTGTCTTGATAATATGGGCCCAAGGTTTCTTTGTAATTTAACTTGGAGATTGTAGTTTCGCCTATATATATGGGTACCGTTAGACCCGTATTCTCATATAATTGACATAATTGACTAGAGTGGGCTCGTGAAGAGGCTCAATGAAAGGGGAAAGCTACTGCATAAGTTCTTCGGCTTTAAATCAGGCAAGTTTCAACTCACTAGACTCTAGTGTAGTGTTATGTTGGGAGTAATGGAGAAATAGGGGTCCCATATTAGTGAGGTGACAATCACTAATACGAGCACCGATGAACTGATCTTGGGTTATAAATGAACTAATTGGATATACTTGAAGGAGTTTATGTGTTTAGCCTTCGGGCCGCACTTTTGTTTGGTATGATTGCTGATTATTTGGGCTCGTAGCCATGCTTGATATTCTATTATCGATTTGACTTTCATGCATTCTTCACCCTACATCTCGTTTGATACTTGAAAATGGATTTATAATACTGATTGTATTGTTTGTATTCATTGCATGATGTACACATATCCATCTCATTCATACATATTATATTGACATTTGAACTGTTGAGTTACTATTGAAATAGGCTTGATGATTGGTGATGACACTTCAACCACCGAGCTAGTATCCGATGGGATCGGATGGGTATATGGACCTCATGGGTCACGTGACAGTAACTGCAGCAATATATGTGGGTATATATGACCATTTCATACATATATATCATCTGCATTGCATTCATTCTCATTTTGATATGTATTTGATGTTGTGTGTACTCAATGTTGATTTCTGATAAACTATATGATCTTATGAATTGATAAAGGAAATAGAGGAACTTGAGACTTAAAACTTTTGTGAGACTTGAGTGGATGGACTTGATGGGTCTAGACACCCTGAACGGGGTTTATAATGACTTGGTATCATTGTGGATTAATCTTATTATAAACCTAGGGATCTAAGAATGCATTCTACCATGTTGAACTGTAGAACTACTGATAGGTTTGGTTAACTGAACTCTTATTATGCTTAATTGACTAATTAGTAGAGAGGTATACGAAAGTACCAACCCTCTCCACCGTTATAGCTTTAGTCGGTTGACGATATTGCTGAGTACACGTATTTCCCTGTACTCACTCTACTCTTGTTGCACTCTATGTACAGGTACTGAGACAAATGACTCTTGAGCAGCTTTATTCGCGGCATTGGAGAGTGATTATCAGGGTCCAGGGTTAGCCGCAATTTCATTCCCGGCACTGGAACTCCCTCTATATTTGTGTTTCTGTCATTGTTATTTTCAGACAGTACTTATTATTCACCTTCAAACTTGTATTCGATATTAGAGCTATGTACTTATGACTATCGGATTAGAGCTAAGACTTGTTGATATCTCTTTACTTTTCGCATTTACTTTCGTATTCTTATGTTGTATGATTTGGGGTTCGCCTACGTATTAGGGTAGGTGACCTCGTGGCATAATGAGATTTTGGATCGTGATACAATCATACTAACTGATATAAAGTTTCACGATCATGATGAGTGGCATCCTTTCGCTTTCCGATCATTACATTTTTCTCCTTAAATAGAAGGCCAAAATCCTTTGCAAATATTCAACCAAGATTTCCTTTCCATTCCCAAAACTAAAGTCTCTTCAAGGTTCCTTTGATTCTCTTCAACTATAATGTTAACTTCCAAATCTTCACCTTCATATTCTCCTAAAAACAATGATGACTCTCCCCCGAGTCGTCGTCTAGGAAAAGATACGGCTTCTCGTAAGAGCCGTGAGATCGACTTAAACTACTTTGCTACAGAAATCCTCCCTGCAAGGTTTTATTATCAAAGTGATTTTTGTGTCTAAGAATACTTTGAATATGTAGAAGAAATAGAATCACTGATAACTGCGGACAATCTCCGAGAAGTCATAAAGGATTGCAACTTTGATTCCAACACCGATGTTAGAATTGTAAGTCCAACATCACGAATGAACAATTACGTGAAAGGGTTTTCGATGGTCCATACATATCCCTTTACCATCGGTTTTCGCCTTCTAGTCCTAAAGATCATCGAGGATATCTGTCGTCGATATCGGGTATGCTTGGGGCAGGTCCCCCTCAAATATGGAGACTAGTATATTGCATACCAATGCTGGCAGATCGTGCCAACATGTCATTCACCATCAATCATTTTTTCTTACTTTACTATCCTCGATTGTTCCAGGGTGGCATTATTCATTTAGACCCTTGCGGGAACCGAAATCTAGTCAATGTTGTAGATAACTTCGACCGAGGGTGGCTGACCAGATTTATAATGATCCGAACTGACCAAATTCACCAGCAATCCTCTGAACCTTTCTCGACAAAGTGGAACAGTGCTCATAAGTTTTTCCAATCACTACTGCATCCATTCTCTCTCTCAAATTTTTATGAAAATATAGAACTTTACTTCTCACGCAAACATGTTTTTCCTTTGCTGCTACCCCCATCGATCCACAACTGATTGTAGGGATCTTTGAATGGGTGGTCAGTCTCCTCTGTGCATCTTCCATCATAACCTGGACCTGGAAGAGAATAACCTCCGAGCGGTGGAAAGGGAAGTACCACGGTAAGATATAACCATTTAAAATGAACCTAAAATATTTTTCCGAGATTCCTCCTCATCCCCTCCGTATTTCCTATAGGACTTCTGGTGATAAAAATTGCCATTCAGAAGGTGCCTTCTCGCGCAGCCGCCATGGCTTGCATAATTCAGTCGGCTTCCAGCAATTGGAAGCGAAACCTCAGAAAGGGACTATCGAGGTCCCAGCGGGAATTGGCTTTAGAGTGAGAACACGCCTTAGGCTCACATAGCTCTAAAAAGAAGTGAAACATGAGTTATCCACATTGATGATGAGGATAATACAACCAGGCAAAATGTTAATGCCAGAATCCTCCCATCCAACACTCCTGAAAATGAAACGGTAGTCCCTACGCACCATCCTTCCAAAAAAAGCTCTTAATCCTTCCTCTGGTACTGAAGCCAGAACATCTACTTCTTCTCCACAAAAGTGCCCGAGTACAACCCTGGAGGCTTCCCTCTCTCACCTATAGGATTTAATTCTTCAAGTAAAACCTCATTTACTCTTTATAGCTTTCGAAGCCCGACTTATTGCTGACATACTTCTTCTTGTTCAGGGGCATGCCACTACTCTTTCTAATATGGATTTGGCTAAGGCAATAGCCCTCTCATGGGAAGAAAAGAAGTTTTCAGAAGAAAATCAACACATAAGAGTCGAGGTAGAGAGTCTTCCAGCCGAGATGCGGGACTCTAACTCCCTTCACGCCTCTCTCCGACTACGCTTGCAGGATGCTACTGATTCGCTCAGGGACCGAGAGAATTCTCTACAGATCCTTACTTCCTCGTATGTGAACCTTTAGGGAAAGACTCCTAGATTGGAGGCCGACTTGGCAACAGCTCGGGAATAGTTTATTTCCTCTGAAAATACCATAACTGAGCTTCAGGCCAAGTGTCAAAGGTGGAAACTCCTTAAATATTTGTCCGTCCTGAAGACTCAAAAGGATATACTCGAGGAGGTCAGTAAGTCATGAATGGACATCCCTACATCGCTTCTTGACGCAGAGGTTGATCTGCATGAAGTTGAGTTATTCCTAGAGGAATTGCAATGTGAAGATGGAAATGACTCAGATGAAGAGGCCGATGATGCCCCTCCTGCCTAGTCTTTGAATTGTTATTTTGTGGTTTTTATAAAACACCCCCGGAGGACCATGAAATGAGCATATCATATTTCGCGTGCGTTTTTTGTCATTTTTTGTTTTTATCTTGTAACTGGTCACTTTTAGGCCCGGTATTAACTTTTGAATGAATGAAGTTTTTATTTCGAAACTCCATTGCTTGCAGATTTTTATTCAAGTCTTTATCTTATGCTTTTATTTATAGAAGAATACTCTTATTCCGCTTATAAATTAAGTCGTAGTTTTTAGTTTACAACACTTTTATTTGCTAAGTAAAATATGGGGCTTTTGAACTGCCTTTAAAAATTCTAAGTCTTAAAGTCTCTTGAATACTTACAGAAAGACTTGTAATCATTCATAAAAAAGATGTATTTTTCTTTAGGCTTTTCATGGCCTTATAGTTGATCCCGGATAAACTTTTTAGTCGGGCGCTTCGAGCAGCTGAAATTTTAACCTTTTCTTTTCTTCAAGTTTTTTTAATAAGAGAGGGCCCTTATTTTTAATGCTGCTATAGAAGAGGACGTATCACATTCATTATCACAGAAATTTTTGGTATGTTTATTATAACACACTTTAAACAATTCTTATGCTTTTGATGGCAAGAATTTCATCAGAAAAGAAAAATTTTATTAATTCCTTTGACTTACAAATGTGAGAACAAATGCAAGAATAGTCAGTCTACCATCTAGCGTGGTCAATCCGGTTACATATATGGAATATTTTGTGATCCGGGAAGTCCCTAGTGATAAAATACTTGTCCCTTGAAGCTTTGGTAGTACCGGCCTGTGAACAAGTCTTTCTGTGGTCTTGTGTACATCATTTTTAAAAAAAATTACCCCATCCTTGGCATGGGTATATATGCCCCCCCAATGTTTGTGTATTTATTCTTGGAGACCCAAGCATTGGATAACACTTATGTAGCAAGACTTTTAATAAGCTTTCATCAGTGCTGCCTCATTAAAAATCTTGCTGGAAAAACCTAATTGGACAAAAACCGGATGAAGGAAAAAAGAGTGCAGCACGTATTGGCCTTGCTAAATGCAATATCTCTTCAAGTGACTTACATTCCAATTGCTAGGAATCTTGTTCCTTTCTTGATCCGTTAACTGGTAAGATCCTTTGTTGGCGATCCCAATAATTTTGTATGGTCCTTCTCAATTTGGACCTAATTTCCATGCGTTAGGCTCCCGAGTGCTCTTAGTAACCTTTTAGAGTACCAAGTCCTCGAGTTTGAAATTTTGGATATTTGTATGACGATTATAATATAGCTCCATGTATTACTTCTGGGAGACCATGCAGACATACGCTAGGTCTCGACGCTCCTTGAGCAAGTCTAATTGTACCATCATTAACTCTAAGTTAGCTTGTTCCTCTGACTGGAGGTACCGCAATCTTGGAGTTTCTACTTCGATCGGGATCAGTGTATCGGCGTCATAAACCAGGGAAAAAAGAGTTTCGTTGGTACTCATTTTTGTCGTAGTTCTGTATGCCCATAATATATCGGGTAACTTGGAAGGCCACTTCCCATTAGCAGCTTCCAACTTCTTCTTCAAACTTTGTATTATGGTTTTGTTCGTTGACTCCGCCTGACCATTCGCACTAGGATGATAGGGGGTGAGGTGACGCGTTTGATATTCAGATTATCCAAGAATTTAGTGACTTTGGCCGTAATAAAATTTTGGCCATTGTCACAAGCTAGATCCTTTAGAATGCCAAAGTGACAAATGATATGTTGCCAAATGAAATAGATCACCTCATTCTCCCGAAGCTTTGTATAAGATGCAGCTTCAATCCATTTAGAAAAATAATTAGTCATAAATAATATTTGTGATACCTGTCCCGGGGCAGAAGGCAAAGGTCCGACTATATTCATCCCTCATTTCATGAACGACCATGGGGACACCATCGGATGAAACTCCTCCCGGTTGGTGCAGCAATTACGTATGACGCTGGCACTTGTCAGACTCTTTGACGAATGCCTTCATGTCTTCTTCGGTATGCAGCCAATAATATTCGGTCCTCATGAGTTTTCTCATCAAGGATTCCGCACATGAATAATTTCAAAAGATATATTCATGTACTTCCCTCATCACACAGTCATATTTTTTGGGACCTACACATCAGGCTAGGGGACCATAATAACACCACCGATAAAGTTTTACATCGATGATACAGTACCAAGCATATTTAGTCCTCAAGGTTGTAGATGCTTTGGGGTCATCTGGCAGCCTCCCGTTCATGAGGCAGTCTATGAATTCGTTCTTCCTATCATAAATAAGGCTTGTTGAGTTTACTTCATCGTACCTCACCGGATCCAAGGCTGAGTGTAGGAGTTGAACCACCGATTCAGTTTTGGAGCTTTTTTCTTTCGTGATGGAACCCAAATTTACAAGTGCATCAGCCTCTACATTTTCCTCTCGGGGTATATGTACCACCGTCCACTCTTGGAATCGGAAAAATAGCTTCAAGACCTTTTTGTGGTATCTTGACATGCGCAGAGAATCATATTTGACTTTGATTACTTATGACCCTAGACCTTAGGCTAATTGCATGCCTTAAAATTTCCCCGGTGGAAGTATATAATACTCTTCCCAAACATGTCCCCTTAACATTGGACGCTCCATCTATGTGGACCATCCAAACCCCGGGGGTAGTCCTCGAGACTAAAGCAACTTCTTTTTCCACCTTAGGGGTTACTCCCAGACTGAAATCAGCCACAAAATCCGCAAGGACCTGCGACTTTATTGTAGTTCGAGGTTTATATTCAATATCAAATTCACTTAATTCTATCACCCACTTAGCCAATCGCCCTGAAAGTTCAGGATTGTGTAAGACGTTTCGTAAGGGAAATATCGTTACCATGGCTATCGGGTGACATTGGAAATACAACTGATGTTTCCACAATGACATTACTAAAGCGAAAGACAAACCTTCGAGAAGTAGGTACCAAGTTTCGGCCCCTAACATGACTCTACTCACATAATAAATAGAAAATTATATACCTTTTTCTTCACATACTAATACCGCGCTTACCGCTACCTCTGAGACTGCAAGATATATAAGGAGATGCTCTCCGTCCTTCAGCTTTGACATGAGCATAGGACTAGATATGTAAGTTTTTAGATCTCGAAGTTTCTGCTGATATTCGGGCGTCCACTCAAAAGTTTTCTTCTTTTTAAGGAGCGAAAATAACTTGTGGCATTTCTCTGAAGATCGGGATATGAATCTACCGAGAGCTGTTATCCGCCCGATCAGTCGTTGTACTGCCTTTACATTTTCAAGAGTATCCGAAATATCCTTAATGGATTTTATTTTGTCGAGGTTTAAATTTGATCCCTCTTTGGGAGACCAAGAAACCTAAGAGTTTTCCAGAGCCCACCGAATGGCGCACTTTTCAGGGTTAAGCTTCAAGTTGTACCTTCTCAATACTTTGAACGTTTCTTGTAAGTGACTTAAATGGTCGTATGCTTGAAGACTTTTAACAAGCATATCATCTATATACACTTCCATATTTTTCCCTATTTGTTTCTCAAACCTTTTGTTTACTAACCTTTAATAGGTGGCTCCGACATTTTTTTATCTGAAAGACATAACGTTATAATAGTAAGTGCCGAAATTAGTTTAAAAAGATGTTTTCTCTTGGTCTTTCAGGTGCATTAAAATTTGATTATACTCAGAATACGCATCAAGCAAACTCATGACCTCATGCCCGATCTTAGCATTGATCATTTGATCTATATTCGGCAACGAGAATAAGTCTTTATAATTTTTACACATCCTAATTCCCCTCTTTAGGTACTACCACTACATTGGCTAACCAATCTAGATATTTTACCTCCCGAATTGACCTTATATTAAGCAGCCTGGTTATCTTTTCTGTTACAAACCTGTTGCGGACTTTGGCGATGGGCAATTTCTTCTGTCGCACGGGAGGGAAACTGAGATCTTGACCTAACTTATGAGTTGTGACTTCTGGATAGATGTTTGTCATATCTTTATGCGACCATGAAAAACAATCATTGTTAGTTATAAGATAATGAAGAATCGACTCATTGAGCTTCGGGGTTAGCCCTGTTCCCAGGTATACCTTCTTGTCAGGAGTTTTCTCACGCAAGGCTACTTGATCAAGTTCTGCAGTCGTTGATTTTATGGTATCCGATACGTCTGGTGCCTGGAAATATCTGGGCACTTGATACCTATCTGAGAATTCTTCCTCTAGATACGCTTGTGCTACTCCTATTGGCGGAGCTGGGTGGACCTCATCCGGTGTCAGCTGCGCTTCTTTTAATTGTTATTTTAGATCCGCAGCTACCTCTAATTATTCTATGGTGAACATTTCTTTGGTTGCGGGTTGTTCTCCTCTCATTTGTTGGACAATTTGACCACTAATTTTCATGTAGAAGTGATTGTCTTCATGTTGTTAAACCAAGGCCTCCATAATATCACGTTGTATCTCATATCACCATCGATGAGAAGAAATTTTGTTTTCTTTACAACTCCTTTGGCATCTACCGGTAAATCGATCTCTCATTTAGTGGTTTCACTAGACATGTTAAAACCCGAGAGTGTTAAGGAAACTAGGACAATCTTGTCCAACATCTTTATTTCCTCGACCACTTTTAGCCAGATAATATTAGCGGAACTTCCGGGGTCGATCAGGATTCTTTTTACCTAAAAACAATCGATGGGTACGGTAATGACAAGAGTGTTGTTGTGTGGGAAAGTGACACCAGTTGAGTCCTCATCAGTAAAAGTGATAATACTGTCGTCTGGCATTTCCAGAATCTTTTCTCCCAGGTAACCAAAATCTTTGTCTTCTTAGACGCCGTGAAAGATATATCGACAATCATAGACCCACCGAAATCATGTTTATCACATAAAATGGGGCGTCTGGGTTAGCTTTGCCTTCAGTAAGAGGTCCTCGTTCATAATTGTTACGGGCCCTTTCGCTCAGGTACTCCTGCAAATGGCCTCTGTTCAGTATCCATGCTACCTCCTTCCGGAGATTTATGCAATCTGTGGTTTTATGCCCGTGAATGCCATGGAAATCACAACAAACGGTTTGATCCCTAGAATTGGGATCATACTATAGTGGACTTGGTGGCCGAGATGTCGGATGAGTTCTTAGTACTGCCACCATTTGATCTTTGTTTATGCTGAAGTTGTATTTAAATAATTGTGTGTATCCGAGTCCCTTTGTGAGGAATTAGATGAATTCCCTTTATCATGACTTATCAGTCATCGGTTACTCCTACCTGGTGTCTCTCTTGTTGTTTGACTTCTCAAAGGAATGAAAAACCTGCTCGCCCCTTGATTTTTCGGGAGCGGGATAAGCCTGGAAATGATTATTTAAGGAGTTACAGTCAAAACCTGACACCTTTATCTGTCCTTTGGGAAATGCTTCTGGCCTGAGTCCCCAACAAATCATCTTCCACCCGAATCATTGACTCGTAACAATTGTGAATGTTGTTGACACGTAATTTTTATCCTCCAATAATTTTATTTAATTGTTCAGAGTTTCCGAGTCACAGACAAAGTGAATATAATTTTACAAAATTATTCCGGGAGTATTTTGTCATTTCATTTGACAAAATATCACTAGGTATATATGTTGTATATCAAGTCCTAATTTTACACAATTTTGATCATTAATACTAATTTTGAAATTTTAAACAACAATTATAACTGTAATTATTTTAAAAGAATTCTCAATATTGAATTATTAATGATCCGCTCCATCAAATTTAAGAATTTTTTAATTAAATTCGATAAGGGAATTACACCTCAATTTTTAATCTTATTTTTAATTTTAAATGACGTTTGCGTGATTTTAATTTCTTTAATCCTTACTATTGTCAAATTTAAGCTTAAAACGAAGTTTTTAATTTAATTAGGTTATATATGGATTTGTTTGGCCATTTCTTGATTTAAAATGTGGCCACAATTAATTAAGGTCACCTAAAAGACTTGGGCCATTTCCCATTTTAACTAAAATTTCAAACTGAGCCCAGGACAAAGAGGCCTAAGCCCAGCACGGATCGTTCAAAGCCACAAAAGGGCTGAAGGCCCTTCATTTTTCACCCTTTACGCTTGGTTGAGAACCCTACCCGCGTCGAGTTCATCTCTATGCCAGAAATGGCGATACCAGCGTGTACCTTGGTTCTGCGCAGAGCCACATGAGCTGAAAATGGAAAGAGCATGAATGGCTCATGCCATTTTGCACCAACACACCACCGTAAGCCCACACCCATAAGGTGAGGCCACCCCTCTATGTACTTTGTTTTATTTGATTTGTTTAATGGTTTCTTGTCCGATTTGATTTCAAATATTGGATTCCTATCAGCTGAATAACTAATTGGAGGGAAATTTCCCCCCAAATTCAGTTCTCCCACGCCAAATCGACACCATTGCTAGGGTTTGAGTTGAACCCTATAAATATACACCCTTATCCTCCATATTCAGGGGTTCGAAACTTGATTATTAAGTATTCACATTGATTGAAAGTTTTAATTAAGTTTAAATTGGTTAATTCAACTTAAGTGGGGATCCAAACCATTTTGGGGAATCCAGATCTATCTTAATTAGCCTTCAGTATCTGAAACCATTTCCTTTTTCATGTAATTTGTGAGCTCGAAATTATCGGAATGAAGAAAAAGGTCAAACTTCGATCTTTCGGCAGCCTCCACATAAGGTAAATGCATTTTCTTTTTAATTTCTTTCTTAAATTTCCCAGTATAACCTGTATTATGTGCTTATTAAGCATGTTAAAAGTATGATTAGTTACTGTTTGAGATTATTAGGTTAAGTGTTAGCATGTTTAGTGACCGTTAAGCATGTTCATTTAAATTATGTGTCACTAGTGTTCATTAAACCATTGGTTAATATGGTTAGTTAAGATTAATGATTGTTTGTGTTTACTAGGTCAATATCCAGCATGCTTTGATTAATTGTAGTCACTATTAGAGTACATTATGGTGGTTATTTGTGTGCTAAGTGCTTATCATGTTAGTTTAGGGTAGTTCAAATTATGTGCAAATCCTAGAAGTTATATAACTTATGATTAAGTGCCCACTATTAGATTAGCATATGGTGGTTAACTGTAATCATATGCTTGATCATTGTGACTTTCAGCATGATCAATTAGAAAATATGTTCATTATGCTAATCTAGGCTTGGTTAACTGGTTAGGTTGTCTTGAACTAGATAAGTCTAAAGTATTGACTGTTGGATCATGTATAACCTGGCTTGAGTAGATAACATGCTAGCATAGGCTTGGTTTGGTCAAATATAGGCAAACTAGGTTAAATGGTGTTCAAAATGATATTAGTTTTAAATTGGTTTTAATTGACAAGCATAATATATGATTGTATGTCTCATTTCAATTGGTATGCATGTGGTTTATGTCAATATAGGGTCTGTTAAGCTATGAATGGGATGTTAAGGCCAGGTTTTCTTGCTTAATGTGTGTGCTAGCTTTCAATGACCATGTTTAGTTCAAATGGATCGTTAATACCTATCCTGACCTCTAAAATTAGCTTAAGTTTGAGGATAGGATAAAAAGATGTTGTGTTGGTATCTTCATGTTGTTGTTAAAGTGCACTAATAACTGGGAACTATCAGAATTGATAGAGATAGTTACAAGATGCCTAATGATTCGATTTGAAGATTGGTTTGGTATGTGTCTTCCTGTCATATGAACTTCTCATGCCTACTCTAGGAGTTTTCACTTAATTCCACTGCCTATATCATGTATACCTGTTTATTTCAAGTTGCCCTGTTTGCTTATACTATTTGGCCTAAAGTAGAAATACATATGCCCCCAAAGGATGTTATAGAATGTTACAATCCAAATGTGTAGTTATGTAAGTATGCAGATCACTCCTCCCAATTTCTTCATAAATGTCCTGCACATGTTTTAGCTTGGTTCCTCTTTGTTGTGAACTTAGACTGTGTGTTTATTAAGCCTCTATTATGTACCTACATGTCGATTGAATCAAAGTATTGTGTCCCTATCCATATTTATTCCCATACCTGCTTTCAAATAGATCAACTGGAACACTAGAGTCCCCCGGGACTGGGCTAGCTATTTGTTTTAACTTTAGGATTGTTCCTTCCTGTTTGTGTGGTTATAATCTTACTCAAGTTGTGTTGACATTGTCTACTTCCTAAACTGTGAATTCTGGTTTTCGTGGGATGAATTTGATTAAGAAACAGGGTTGTATATCCATGATATATAGTATGATTGAGTTTCTTCTTTAAATTTCACTCGTGTGCTTGCCTAAAGAAAATGCCATGATATACATCTAACATACGAGCAATATATAATCCAGATATATTAATATATCAATTGTACGTAAGCATGTATATCTGTATACCCGTCTACAGTTTGTTATAATACAAATGATCTATTGGGCTTAGCCCGTTACTGTGCTTATTTGTTTCCTTCATATGGCTGTGATATTTGGGCCTGGCCCATTGTTTACTTCTTTTTCTTTTCCTTAAGCACTGCTGTTGGTTTGGGCCAGTCAAATTGTTTTGAATTAAGTTCCCTTTGTTGTGGGCTGTTTATTTGTTTACTTCATAAATCAATTAAATGATGAGTCCAAGTACTCTCTACCTCGGGTCTTTAAAGGACACCTACCCTCTCTTATGATCATTAAAGGAAATACTGACCTTTTAGAAGTCCTTACCGGGTATTGGGATAATGAGAGAATGGTTTTTAGGTTTGATGACTTCAAGATAACCCCGACCCTAGATGAAATTCGAGACTATATAGACATTGTAGGTACCTGTATGAGGAGGAGTAATAAACCCGACCGCAACATTCTAGTACCCCATAAGCCGACTCCTGGTGAGATCCTTAAGATATTATCCTTAGCTAGCGCCGATTGGATATTCGGCCTGACCGTAGCCTTTAGGGACCTTCATACTCGGTTTGGGTCTACCCAAGGTTACGTAGAGCACTCCATAGAGTTTCACTTCTTCATCGATTAGGAAGTTACCCGACCCCTAGCCTTCCTATATGCCTTCTAGGAACCATGGTATTTTCCAAAGACCGTTACCAAGCCATAGATACCCAACTCATCTTTGTCACCCATGCTATCTTTCGTGGCCTAGCCACTACCGGGGAAACCAAGTACTATGACCTAGTCCCAGTCATCCTGTCCAACATTTACAGAGCCTTAGTCAATGCCCAAACCTTCATAGGTACTTCCAAGGTTGCAATCTCTTAGTCCAGTGGTGGATCATTAAGCACATCCACACAATCGAGATTCTTGCATACCGAGACCCCGAGAGTAAAAAAAACAACCTACTAGTCTTTTATCTAAATTTTGAGACCCAATCCAAAGAGGGGGGGCTTTCGTCTTTTCTAGACCCCGATAGGATAGTATTTTTGGAGATTTCTCGACTGTATATCTGAGACCATAGTAGTAAGGGGTAGAAAATACCATTTCCTCCCACTTATGGGGATCCGGGGAATTCGACCATACGCACATCAATTCGGAAAGAGACAGATAATCCCCCAAGTAGGAAACATGGGGGAATATGTGGTTGACTATGAAGGCGACAAGATCATAGAAGTCCCCGATATCATCCGAGAGTGCAATGGTCGAATCAGGTGGGGTCCGGGGACTTTGGGTGATAATCCTCTTCGCCCGGGTCATGATGAAGATACATAGACTAGTTGAGAGAACATTTGCAAGGTACCCTCACACTGGGGCTCAACCTCTACCAGTCCAAACAGGATCGGGATTCAAGGCTAAGATTAAAGCCCGCCGTATTTAGAGACAAGCGGATGATCGAGATGCTCGATACCAAGAGAAGATACAGTATGACCAGACTGTGATAGCCAGCTTAACCGAAGAGCTAGACTTCACTCACGAGTTTCTAGTGGACTTAGACGCTCGTATGAAGGAAGTTATGGATGACGCTGCACATATGACCCCCACAGAGAAGGGTCAGTGGGTTAGTTCATTTTTTGTATATACTCATCTCAGGATCCAGTCCTCCCTTCAAAGGGGCAAGAGAGCTCGGACTGATAGAGCTTCATTGTTAGCCACTAAAGGCGACTTCTTCTGATTTTACTGCTTTTGTTCATGCTTTGTAACCCTATTAGGGAAGGTAATTATTATTAATGAAATGATTATGGGGAAATGGTTTTAATTAATATTTGGCACATTCATGCTTCAAATGACTAGAAAGCCTTGGAGTAATGAGGTATAGGAACGCGAATATTATAATTGTTTATGTGCTTTTGTGATATAAACTGCTTATGTACTTTCATGTATTCCGTTTGAACTCTTGTTTGGTCCCATATTCCGGATCTTAACCAAAAAGAAAAACACAGAAAATACCAAAAGCTGACTAAAATCACCTCTTCTTAAAGGTTGATTTGCTACCAATGGAAACTCCAGACAGCTAAAGTGTCACATCACTAGTCATTGACCTGATTAGCGACAAAGAGACCGAGGAGTCGCTTCGGGCCAAGATTCTCAAGATGGATACGAAGGTTGAGTTGGCAAGAGCCAAGATGAAGGAGGTTGATTACAAGGTCAACTTGACAAGAACCAAGATGAAAGAGGTAGACGATATTTTAGAGTTCGTGGAAAAATTAACTAGAAAATCCCCCAAGGGAAAACACCAACACCAAAACCTCCCTGAAGAGCTCAATACTATGATGGACGACTATGTCTCTCTGACACACTTACGTGAGAATAACTTAATAACGTATGGGGACACAAATGGGGTACCTGAAAGAGTTACCCCAGTCATCGATGAAGCTGCTAATCATTAGGGGTGCCACAAAGGCCTCCATGTAGATCATCCCCGATATGGTGAGAAATTTCCCTCAAAGCCCATGGTTCTCATTTTCGAGTCGCACCAAGGGAACTGCGAAATATTGAGGTTTTAATGGGATAAAAGCTGTCGGATTGGCAGATACCAGTTCGCATGTCCTCCAAACTTGTGCACCTTTCTTTGCTCATAAGAGATGTGTGTACCATTAAAGCCAACGTGGCCACGACACTAATAAAGGTGTGGCCTTCAAGAGAAGGATTGTCAGACTGATTGATGAGAAAGTCATTCACAACTTGTGGGGACCCCACTCTCTACTAGTATATGAATCCATTATGCCTGGTGAAGGAATCGCCATGGACACACAACATTGGCGTTACGACTTCACAGCCTTTGAAGATTCATACGCAAATATCTTCTCACTCTTGTGTCGCACCGGCAATGTTCACCCACTCAAAACCACCTGAAAACTCTTTGCAAGCACTTTAAGGATGAAGATATACTTGTACTATTCAGGGGCTCCTAGGCACGACATCGAAGAGTGTGAATCCTTCAAATTTGAGTTGGAGCATTTGGTCAATACTGGTCATATTTGGCCCGTGATTAAAGGTCATTTTTAGAAAAGTCGTGGGAAATGTGCGATCGTAAGGACTGCGACCCTCCATGACTTTGAGGAGAAGTCGTATTTTGGGTAGTTTAGGAGTCTTCTTTTCTATCTTTCAATCAAATGTTATCCCCCTCCCACTTTTTGTAAACAAAACCACGTCCGACCTAATTTCCCAAGAAGGGATACGTGGGAAGCCTATATCAGGCTTGGTCAGGGTAAGATTAAGATTCGGGTAGAAGAAATTAGGATATAAGTTTCTATGTAACCCGAACTCGGAAAGCCTGATTTTCCGAGGAGGGATACGTAGGCAGTCTATATAAGACTAGGCCCTCATATTATATAAATTATAATCCCCCCCATTTATAGGATAATTTATGGTTCAATGACGGTGCAGTGACAAATCAACCATAGCCTTTCCAACCAAAACCCTAAAAAACCAAATTGGCCAAAGTGACCAAAATACACCCCGGAATGGAAATATCAATTAAGAGTTCGAATCGAATACATGAGTCTATGTGCTTTGTTTGCAACTTATGTGCGATATCTTGTATCTATGGTTTCCGACTAACGTACTAACGTCATTTGCTTTAGAATTATTTTTCTTCTTATAGAAAATGGTCGATCCATTGTGATACACTAGCATACTTTACCAGATCTAAAGTTGTGGCAGCATCCTAAACCAAGCAAACATGACTGGTACTCCTGAGGACACTCGTTAAAAGAATGCACTGATTGAGGACGTTGTGCCTCAAGATCTTAAGAATGCCTCGCACTCCAAAGACATGATCACCTTGTTGTTCAAGAAAGTTGTCGACCTCTAAGAACAGGTCACGAGAAATGAGGCAATCAATACTACCAGAGAAGCAGCTGCTACTGAGGCAAGAAGGCTTCCACCACCTTTTTCATCTCTAAATTCACTCGTACCCGAACACTTCCCAAATGCCTACGCTGGTATTTTATACCAAACACCACCTCCAGTAAATGCTACCCACATAGCTGGGACTCCCAATTTGTACCTACTTTTCAGGCGCCGCCAGCTTATGCTAATCCTAGCATCCACAAAAAACTACTACTCATATTGCTACCAGAGCTGCGGGCTCTCCCAAAAGTCACCTCGTACACCCCATTGTATGCTTCCATACTCCAATCACTCCCATTGACTCCTCACCAGAATTATACCACTACGAAGAGATGGAAAAGGCCTGGAGGGCAAAGCATGACCGAAGGGACAGAGAGATGGAACAGAAAATGATGGATTTATTCTAAAAGGCTAACAAGGGCTCCCACAAAGAAACAAGATTGAGGTAAGATGACTTATACATGTATCCAGATTTGGATTTGCCAGAGGGCTTCAAGGTGCCCATATTCAAACTCTTTAACGGGACGGGAAACCCCAAAGCTCATCTAAGAGTTTACTACGACTAACTAGTCAGCGCCAAAAGGAATGAGGCACTGATAATGAGGATCTTCAGCCGAAGCTTCATAGGTGAAAACATCTAAATGGTTCATAATGCAAAAGATTAGCCGCTAGGACTCATGGGAAAAAATAGTGAAAGCCTTCATAGATAGATTCTGCTTCAACGTGGAAAACATGCCCGACTGCTACTTTTTGAAGAAGATCCAACAAAAATCAACAGTAACCTACCGTGAGTATGCAAGCAGGTGGAGGGATGAAGCTGCCCGGGAATAGCCTCCAATGAGCGAGGAAGAACTGGTTTCAGCATTCATCCAATCTCAAGAGTTGGATTGCTATGACTGAATGTTGGCTATGTCCAGGAGGCCATTCGCTGATTTAGTCAGAATGAGAGAAGCAATAGAAAATAGCCTCAAAACAGGAAAAATTATCAGCATTGGCAATAAATCTAGCACAACAAGCTCCACCGGATCCACAAGGAAGAAAAAAGAGTACGTGACAAATGTCTCTCACATACCTAGCTCGATGAGTTGTAGAAGAAAAGGATCACAGTCATCCTTCGATGTATACCAATCTCCTCCTCCAAGCAATTACATGTCGTCACCCTACAGCTCTGTGCCAGTATATTACGTGCAGCTGAACTCTAGAGCTCCACCAACAAACAACCAAACACATAAACCTACCTACCAAGCTCCATCTCCAAATTATCATCTTCCTACACATGTGTATCAAGCATCTCAAAAGTAGAAAAATCACCATAATCAGCCATATCGAGCTACATACGACTTGCCATGTCTATACTTTGAGAAAAAGCCTCCTCAGATGTTCACTTCACTTCCAAAAATATGAACCAGTCTGTTCGCCAAATTAAATGCCACCAGTCCCATCAAGACCGTGCCGCCAAATCCTGCCAACCCAGGGTTTCTCATATAATAGATACTCTTTTTGGTCATCGAGTCGAACTACAAGTGACCTGATTCCCGTAAGACGAGGATATGTAGGCCACTCAATCTCTGAGAATCGGTCACATTGAAACAAAATTATTCCAGAATTTTTTAGTTTGATATTTTTGTTTTATCTGATTTTTTAGTAGTTTAATCGAGTCGAACTACAGGTGCACTGAATTCTCATGCAACTTGAGATATGTAGGAAACCCAAAAATCGGGATCCAACCATAATTTTCAAAAATTGCATAAAAACAAAAAGTAATTTTCTATTGGTCAGCTAAAAACTAGGTCAGTCAAATTTCGCTACTCACGGATGGTCTAGCCATCCCCGAACAATGTAGGGACAGTTGTTGACACCTAATTTTTACCCTCCAATAATTTTATTTAATTGTTCAGAGTTCTGTCATTTCATTTGGCAAAATATCACTTGGTATATTTATTATATATCATGTCCTAATTTTACACAATTTTGATCATTAATCATAATTTCAAAATTTTAAACAATAATTATAAATGTAATTTTCAATATTAAAGGATTAATGATCCGCTCCGTCAAATTTAGGAAATTATTAATTAATTATGATAAGAGAATTACACCTCAATTTTAAGTCTTGTTTTTTAATTTTAAAAGATGTTTGCATGATTTTAATTTCTTTAATACTAACTAGTGTCAAATTTAGACTTAGAATAAAGCTTTTAATTTAATTAGGTTATTTATGGATTTGTTTGGCCATTTATTAATTTAAAATGTGATCACATTCACAAAATGTGGCCGCAATTAATTAAGGCCACCTAAAAGACTTGGGCCATTTCCCATTTTAACTAAATTTTCAAACTCAGTCGAGGCCGAAGAGGCCTAGGCCCAGCACGAATCGTTCAAAGCCACAAAAGGGCTGAATACCCTTCATTTTTCACCTGTTACGCTTGGGTGAGAACTCTAGCCACGCCGAGTTTATCTCTTTGCCAAAAATAACGAGACCAGTGTGTACCTTGGTTTCGCGCAGATCCACAGGAGCCGAAAATGACAAGAGCATTAATGGCTCTTGCCATTTTGCACCAACACACCACCGTAACCCCACCCCCATAAGGTGAGGCCACCCCTCTGCACACTTTGCTTTTTTTGATCCATTTTAATGGTTTCTTGTCCGATTTGATTTTAAATATTGGATTCCTATTGGTTGAACGAATTGGAGGAAAATCCCCCCTCTCCAAATTCAGTTCTCCCACACCGAATCGACACCACTGCTAGGGTTTGAGTTGAACCCTATAAATATACACCCTTCTCCTACATGTTCAGGGGTCTGAAACTTGATTATTAAGCATTCACATTGATTAAAATTTTTAAGTTTAAATTGGTTAATTTGACTTAAGTTGGGATCCAAACCATTTTGGGGAATTCAGTTATATTTTAATTAGCCTTCAGTTACTGAAACATTTTCCTTTTTTCATGTGATTTGTGAGCTCGAAATCGTCGGAGTGAAGAACAAGCTCAAACTTTAATCTTTCGGTAGCCTCCACACAACGCAAACACATTTTCTTTTTAATTTCTTGCTTAAATTTTCTAGTATAACCTATATTATGTATTTATGTTCTTATTAAACATGTTAAAAGTATGATTAGTTACTATTTGAAATTATCAGGTTAAGTGTTAGCATATTTAGTATTTCATTACTATGACTGTTAAGCATGTTCAGTTAAATTATGTGTCACTGGTGTTCATTAAACCATTGGTTAATATGATTAGTTAAGATTAATGACTGTTTGTGTTTACTAGGTCAATATCCAGCATGATTTGATTAATTGTAGTCACTGTTAGAGTACATTATGGTGGTTATTTGTGTGTTAAATGCTTATCATGTTAGTTTAGGGTAGTTCAAATCATGTGCAAATCCTATAAGTTATATAACTTATGATTAAGTGTCCACTTTTAGATTAACATATGCTGGTTAACTGTAATCATATGCTTGATCATTGTGACTTTCAGCATGATCAGTTAGAAAGTATGTTCATTATGTTAATCTAGGCTTGGTTAACTGGTTAGGTTGTCTTGAACTATGGCTGGCCAGTGGGCAGGGTCGGTCCGGTCTCGCCCCAACACCGCCCCGAACCCGACAATTTAAAAAAAAGAATCGCGGTAACGGGACTCGAACCGTGACGGGACATGGTCTCGTCCCAACCCGTCCCGGCCTGCCCCAGGCCCGCCCGCCTGTCCCGACCCGATCCCTATCCCGCCCCGATCCCTCCCGAAACCCCCCTCTTTTCCAAAAATAAACGTTGCACCAACAACCATTTTACATTTTGGCCGTTGTGCAACGGCCATTTTTGGCCTCCTCTAGCCCCTTAATATTTATTTTTAACCCATAAGTTATTATATTTACACTTTAACTCAATTTTTCAACTATAAATACCTCATTTTCTCTTCATCTTTCTCACAAATCTTCCTACAATCTCTCTAATATCTCAATACTCAATCTATCTCTACATTGTCTACTAAATATTCAATTTTATTTATTCATTTGGGAATTGGGAGTGAAGTTGACAACTAGCTTAAGGATCTTCCATCGAGCAAAGTTTCAATTTTCAACCTCTCGATTACACGTTTGGTACAATCGTTCCTTCATTAAATTATTATTGTCTGTTTATTTTATTTAGCGCACTTAATTTCATTTACTTTAATTATTTATTAGTATAATTATAAATTTATAATGGAATGATTTAACATACATACGGGTAGGGGTCATGCTTCTTCTAGTAGGGGCAACAAGGGCAAGAGTCCTATTTCTAGACAGAATCTTATTCCTACACATGATGATTTTGTTGATACTGAAAATTTTCCTGCAATACCATTAGATTTAGACGATGAGCTATTTTCTGGAACTCAAGAAGACTTTAATTTAGACGATGATCTAGATGATACATCCACTAATGTAGATGACAACACACCCACTAGTGCACCTTCAACTGAAATGCCTCTTATTCCCCCTAGTATGAGATGAGGTCCAGCAAAACGACCATTAAAATCAGATGCATGAATATTTTTTGACAGGGACGTAGAGAATCAAGTAGCTAGATGTAAAATTTGTAAAGATGTTTTAAAATTTAAAACTGGAAAAGGTCACGATGGGATGGGGGGTTTAATGAGACATGTAGTAAGGGCTCATCCAGCTAGGTATGCCCAATATGAGGCTTCAAAACTGGGTGCGCAAACGTCTGTTCCATCGGGACAAGGTTCACATACTGATACTGTCCCGAATCAAGTACATGGTCAAATTAACCCGGGGGGAATTGTAGGCCCTAAATATAATAAATATAGAGATAGGGAAGCAATAGCAAAATTAGTTGTTGTGGAGTGTTTGCATTTTTCATTTTCTTCATCTCTTGATTTTATTCATTACATTAGAGATATGTATAATCCTGCTTTTAACGGTTTTCCTAGATCAACTGTTCAGAGAGATGTATTTAAATTCGCACATGAATATTAACAATATTTACGTTTTTCATTATATCATTTTAATGGAAAAGTAGCTATCACTTCTTATATAGGCTGTAGTACTAACGGCCATGATTATTTAACGGTAACCTGTCATTGGATAGATTATAAATGGTCTATGCAAAAACGTATCTTAGCGTATAGATTTATAGATGATAGGCACGCTGATACTTTTATTGCAGAAAATATTTATCAAGTGTGCGATTATTACGGAATAACTGATAAAATTATGACTATTACATTAGATAACGCTTCTTCTAACAATTATGCTATTACAATTTTAAAAAATAGTTTAACTCTATCTTTTTCAGATCATTTTCATATAAAATGTGTGTGCCGTATATATAACTTAATTGTAAAGGTTGGTCTATCACTTTTTGAAGACATTTTTAGTAAAATACAATTTGCTATAAACTTTATTTTTAAAAATAATAGAATACAACGAAGAAAAGAATATAAAAAAAACTTGTCACGATTGCCAACTACCTTATAGAAAAATTTCAGAAGAAGTACCCACTAGGTGAAATTCTTTATACGAGCATTGCTTATGACTATAGAAAACCTATAACTTTATTTTTTAACTCTCATAATCAAAATCTAGCTGATATGGTTGTAGATAGTGATTGGGTAAAAAAATTCGAACTTATTGTATTTTTGGAGAAATTTTTTCAAGCAACAAAAAAAAAAATTTCGGTATGTATTATCCTACTATTTCAACTATGTTGTTTTATATAGCTTTAATATTTTTATTACTTAGTGAATATATGGAAAAATCAGCTTATACGGCAGCTATTAAAAAAATATTTATCAAAATAAAAAAATATTTTATTCTTATTCCCACTATTTATATTATTGGTGTTGTATTAAATCAGACTATTAAAATTAGACCTGTCCAAAGGTCAGGTCGAGGTCCGACGGTCGGGCTCGGGTGGCTTTTTTTTTCCTTGCTCGAGCCCTGTCTCGACCGACCCTATATTTTTTAAATGGCTGAGGCCTGCCTGGGTCGGCCTGCCTGGGTCGGGTCGAGATTTTTTCTTTTTAAAATTGAATTTTCAAATCGAAATTGGTATTCACCCCTACATTACCAGAAATTTCGACGTTGAAATGTATTGTATATCGTGAAATCTTGACTAAAGAAAAGAGAATTGGAAATCGATTTGGGGAAAAACACAAATTGATTGGAAAACTGACGTTTTCTAAAAATTGTCGGCCTAAACCGCCTATATGGCGGTTTGACTGCCCTGCTCTCAAAAAATATGCAAAATCAAATTTTTTTTTGGATAAAACGGACATCCGAGCGCAGAGTTATAACCATTTAAAGTTTCACCAATTTACAACTATTTTATCTCCCTACATTATGCTTCCATGATATTAACAAAATGACTAATAATATAAATATATAATTAATAATCACCACTGCTTTTATTTTATTTTATGTCGAGCTAAATGTAGATTAGATATATATATATATATATATATATATATATATATATATATATAAACAGGCATTATATCACTTATTAATGACAAAAATATATATAAGTACAAAATAAATATTAATGAAGGAAAAATAATATAAATTATATTAAAAATATGCGTGGTGGGCCGAGGTCGCCTGGCCTGCCTGGTCGGTCGGGACGGCCTGACGGGTAATTTTTCGACCCTGCGACCTCGACCGACCGCCGGTCAGTGGCTCTCGGTCGAGTGGCTCTCGTCACTAAAGTCGACCACAGCCCTGCTTTTTCGTGGGTCGGCGGCCAAGCGGTCCCGACCCTATGGACAGGTCTAATTAAAATAGATGGTACTAAATCACTTATTGAAATTATTTACGATTGTATAGAAGTACTACCACATCCAAGTCCTAAAAATTCAAATCACCCACTACCTACTGAACAAACTAAAGAAGAAGTGTTGTCTATCGTAGAAGACCAATGCAAAAAAGTATATAGGTTTTACCAACAAGAAAGTGCTAGTAACCTACCGGCTTCCATACCATCTTCTCCTTCTTCTTCAACACAACCTCACAAAAGACATGTTGTTTCTGCGGCTAGTATTGAAAGCCTTAGAAATAGAATGTGCGGCCGTACCGCTACTAACCAAATTAGCAAGTTTGATATTTTTGTTTTGCAGGGTTCTGTACTGTACCAAGCGGTTCTCAATGAAGAAGGACGTGAAGACTTGCTGAAATACTGGAGGGGGAATGAGAAGACCTTTCCGACACTTTCAATGATGGCCCGAGATGTTTTGAACATTCAAGCATCATCAACTGCGTCTGGAAGCGCTTTTTCTTCCGTCAGATATCAAATAGGAGACCACAGACACTCATTAGCCGGAGACAGCTTGGAGATTGTAGTATTATTCAGAGATTGGATACGAGCGGAGCGGAGAAGGTGCGGTCAACCGGAGATCAACGAAGAAGAAGACGAAAACTACAACGAAATCTTATCCGAAGGTAGTGGAAGCGACGTGGATCAATTTGACCAACAAATATCAATTCCAACCGAAGAACCACATGAAATTATTAAGAAACTAGAACAAGATTTTTTCAGAATGTAATTTTTTTAATTGCAATTTTACTATGTAATTTGCAACTTTGAACAACACCACAAAGTTGCAATTTTGATAATTGTATTCCAAAAAAATCATGTCTATTAAATAAAGTTGGGATGTTTTTATTACACTAGCTTGCTTAATTATTGAGTTTTTTTATATATATGTTATTTTTTAAATTAAGTGCAAAAAAAAAAAAAAGTGGGATCCCGATTCCGACGGGATCGGGATGGGACTACGGTAAATCTCGCCTGACCCGATCCGATCCCGCCAAACCCGCCCCACCCGTCCCGAGCCCGGTCCACTGGCCACCCATATCTTGAACTAGATAAGTCTAAAGTATTGACTGTTGGATCATGTATAAACTGGCTTGAGTAGATAACATGCTAGCATATGTTTGGTTTGGTCAAATATAGGCAGATTAAGTTAAATGGTGTTCAAAATGATATTAGTTTTAAACTGGTTTTAATTGACAAGAATAATATATGAATGTGTGTCTCATTTTAATTAGTATGTATGTGGTTCATGTCAATATATGGTCAGTTAAGCTATGAATGGGCTGTTAAGGTCATGTTTGCTTGTTTCATGTGTGTGCTAACTTTCAATGACCATGTTTAGTTCAAATGGATTGTTAATATCTATCCTGACCTCTGAAATTGCCTTAAGTTTGAGGATAGGATAAAAAGATGTTGTGTTGGTATCTTCATGTGTTTCTAAAAGTGCACTAATAACTCGGAACTATTAGAACTTGTAGAGATAGTTACAAGATGCCTAATGATCCAATTTGATATTTGGTTTGGTATGTGTCTGCCTGTCATATGAATTGTTCATGCCTACTTTAGGAGTTTTCACTTAATACCACTACCTATATCATGTATACGTGTCCATTTCAACCTGCCCCTATTTGCTTTGTACTATTTGGCCTAGAGTAGAATGCATGTGCCCCCAAAGGATGTTCTAGACTGTTACAATCCCAATGTGTAGTTGTGCAAGTATGTAGATCACTCCTCCCATTTTCTTCAGGACTGTCCTGCACATGATTTAGTTTAGTTTCTCTTTGTTGTGAATTTATACTGTGTGTTTATTAAGCCTCTGTTATGTACCTACATGTCGATTGAATTAAAGTGTTGTGTCCCTGTCCATCTTTGTGCCCATACCTGCTTCCATTTGTTATTCATCTCTTCCTTTCACGTGTCATGACATAATTCGTCCATTTGTACCACCCGAATTTTACCCTATACATTGATACTTCAGGAAGTATACATGAACTCCCCCCTTTTCCCACCTCTTTTCTTGTTTGATTCTGTCTTCATTCCTAGATTTATGAGTTTGTTATGACATCTTGTATGTGATAGTGTACAAATGTACGTATACACTATTCAAATACAATGGAATTTCTACATGAAGACAAACGTAAGAGCCTCCTTTATGTTTTCGTCTGTTTTCTTGGATACTTTTTCCTTTGAAAATTATAAAAAGGGTGAGAGGGGGGCGGGGTGTGAAGCCAATTTATGACGTGTGTAGTTGATTATAAAGTCAGAGTAGATTTCAAGTCCTTTTCCTATGTATGTAGACTATAATATACTCTACACAAAATTTAAGAAATAAAGGAAGTGATCCAAAATAAATATTAGATATTTATATGATTATAAATGATCTCATAAAGTTAAATATTTTTAAATATAAAAAAGAGTCAATCTTTTAAAGACAAACTAATAAGAAAAATATGTCAATCTTTTTGGGACGAAGACAATAGTCTATACTGGACCACAATGCATTTGTCAATTCCTAGAAAATTAAAATTTGTTAGTAAGTCATGCCATTTCCGTTGTTTTATGTTTAGAAATTAATTGAAAGTGATATTTATATTTATCATCATATATTTTAATATTATTTGGGTAAATTAAAGTAAAAATTAAAAACTCTATTATTGGGTTTTCTAAAGTTTGGAAACTCACAAATAAATTTTATGATTTGTTAAATAAACACTGTTGCAGAAAAATTTGACTACGCGAAACTACGTGGGTGTGTAATATGTATTCTTTCTGGTGGGAAAAAAACGTTTTTATTTTTCTCAAACAGAATCTGTAATGAATTTAGTTTACAAATTAAAGTTTTCTCCACATTTTTCATCCAAGAATTTTCACACAGTTATTCTGACTTTCTGTTGTCACTACTAAATTCCTAAAGAGCATAGTTGTTGGAACCTTGGTACAGCAAACCTTTCAAAAAGGAATGTGCTCGACCAATTCTTATGCCTTAATTAAATAAAGCATAGTGCTTTAAGAAAAACATTAAATCAATTTCTACTTTCGGAAATTTAAACCCCTATCTATCCTAAATTTAATTTGAAAGCGGTAAAAAATTAACTTTCTTTAGAAGATGCTTAAATATACGGAGTATAATTTTTTATATACTTCAAAAGGTTAGATAGGTAAAACCTTCTCTTTATTCCTTTCAAAATGTAAACTTTGCTTAATTCGATTACTAACACACAAAGTTATCAATTCATCTAACATCTTCGCTCAAGTAACTTAATCTGTCGTGTTATGTACCAAAATTTTGTTACGCTCTTCAACCATTTTCAATTTTATCATACTCCCCAAATCGCTATTTTAGTTTAAGATCATAAGATTAAATAATATTTTAATAAATTTAATATATTTTTAGTTAATCACAAAATTCAAAAGTGTTTTTATACTTTTTAAAATTTCGTATCAAGTCAAAATTAGATAAATATTTGAATGTCAAGTTAAAATCAAATAAATATTTAAAAATGGGTGAATAGTAGAAAAAAATGTATTTCCTCCGTTTTAATTTATATGACGTAGTTTGACTAGGTACGAAGTTTAAAAAATAAATAAAAAATTTCAAATTTTATGATCTAAATTAAATCAAAGATATTTATGACGTTATAAATTATTTAATTAAGCATAGAAAATAAAATTTAAAATTAAATTATTATTAAATAAAAAAATATATTATTTTTTTAGACCGACTAAAAATTAAAACGTCATATATAAATTGCGAGAGAGTACAGTACAGAAAAACAGAAAAAAAAGAGTAAAAAAGAGTGAGGTTGAGGCCATGTTTTATGGGTACCTTGGATTCTCACATTGTAACAAACCAAAATAGCCTTGTCGTGTCAACCCTTAACCTCAACACCTCACGAGCAAAACTGCGCCACTCTGCTCAGCCGTTCAGCCGTTTCCTCTCTTGTGTCCAAAAAGGTCTCTTTCTCTCTCTAGAATGAAGTGAACTGAAAGCTACTACTCCTCTTTCTCAGCTCACTATTACTCTTTACTTATCGCTACCACCATCCTCATTACTTCCCTTTTGTTTATCATCACTATCCATTTTCAACAACTGTTGATTTCCTTCACCCCCCATTTGCTTGAATGGCTGATACAAAGCATACCCATCAGCCACCATCCACGGCTGAGGAAGATACCCCACCCCCACCAGTAGAACCCGAACCACCTCTTGCTTCAGTTGAAGTTGAAACACTTGCAGAACCTGAGGAGCATCACTCTGCTGTTACTACTGTAGTTGAAAAGGAAGGTCCTTTAACTCAACCACCACTTGAATCAACTCTACTTGCAGCTGAACAAGTGTCTGTTACTGTTCCTGACAAAGAACCAGAAGGTGTTAGTACTGAATCTGAGAAACCTAAACCAGTTGAAGTTAAAAAGATCCCTGAATCTTTGGTTTCATTTAAAGAAGAAAGCAACAGACTTTCAGATCTATCTGATTCTGAAGGAAAAGCACTTGAAGAGCTGAGATTTCTCGTTCAAGAAGCCATTAAAAATCAGACCTTTACTACAGTTAAAACCCAAGAAGCTCCATCTGTTTCGGCAGAAATTACTGATTTGCCACAGGAAGTATTCATTTGGGGAGTGCCACTAATGAAAGATGATAGGAGTGATGTGATTTTGCTCAAGTTTCTTAGAGCTAGAGATTTCAAGGTTAAGGAGTCATTTACTATGTTAAAGAACACAATTTTATGGAGAAAAGAGTTTAACATTGAAGAGCTAGTAGATGAAAATCTTGGGGATGATCTTGAAAAAGTTGTGTTTATGGATGGTCATGACAAAGAGGGACACCCTGTTTGCTATAATGTGTATGGGGAGTTTCAGAATAAGGAGTTGTATAATAAAACCTTTGGAGATGAGGAGAAGAGGAACAAGTTTTTACGCTGGCGGATTCAGTTCTTGGAGAGAAGTATAAGGAAGTTGGATTTCAATCCTGGTGGAATCAATACTATATTTCAAGTTAGTGACCTCAAGAACTCTCCTGGTCCAGGGAAAAGGGAACTTCGAATTGCTACTAGGCAGGCCTTGCAATTGCTTCAGGATAATTATCCTGAGTTCGTCGCTAAGCAGGTATTTTCTACACAAGTGAATTCATTATATATAGATGATAATCCTTTAGTGAGTGACTGACTGACTCTTTAATTGGCAATTCGACTGGTGTAAACTTTTGTTAGCTTGTAGCATTTCTATACTTTGCAATTAATTTGGAGCCTTTCTATGTGTGATGAGTTTAGCTGATAGAAAATTGTCTAAATCTGCTTGGTATTTACCAAACACTTGTTTATAATGTGTTTTATGGCAGAGAAGGTTTATATGTAGGTTTAGTTTATATGTATGGTAGTATGTTTAAGTAGGATTAGTTAGTTGATATCTATTGCTTTTAAGATGTTCTTGTAGCCTCGTGTGCCATACCTCGGATATTGGAGAAGTTCCCTGTGGGCTTCCTGCTTGACTCCGGTAGGTACACTAGTTCCGAACTCTGAGGAGTCTGGGCCACCCATTTACCCTTCTCCTGACGTAAATGCCATATTTTGTTCGCTGTTGTGTTCGAACATTGATGTGCACCGAACCCTCACATCATCTGCTGCATCTTTCTCACTCCTGTACCTAGGATTGTTATTGTTCTTTTGGTAGTTTGGTTATTGCTTTTCTTTTTTTTGCTTGGAGGAAGTTCAAACATTGTAGTCTGGCACAAAGTTTACGGGTTGTGTTTGGATTTTTGAAGGTGTTTATCAACGTCCGTTGGTGGTATTTAGCTTTCTACACAATGATCAGCCCATTCATGACTCAGAGAACAAAAAGCAAGTTTGTATTTGCTGGTCCATCGAAGACCGCAGAAACTCTTTACAAGTGAGCTTTGAGCTGTGATTTGTATCAAATTTATGATGCACAATTTTATGGCCATTGCTTTAAACAGTGTGCTAGAGAAGTAGAAGTAATCTTGTCTGCATAACTTGCTTGGCGCAGGTATATATCTCCTGAGCAAGTGCCTGTTCAGTATGGGGGCCTCAGCGTCGATTACTGTGAATGCAATCCTGAGTTCACTTTCAATGATCGAGCCACAGAGATCATTGTAAAACCTGCAACAAAGCAGACCGTGGAGATCATTGTAAATGAGGTGAAGTTACAATGCATTTAAAATAGCTTACATTTTCCTTCCTATGGAGAAAAAATTGCCTACTTTGATAATGTATCATAGTCAATTGTTAGAACAACAACACCAAGCTTAATCTTCTTAGTGATGATAATTTACCATTGAAGCTTCTTGATTGCAGAAGTGCATTATTGTGTGGGAGCTACGTGTATTAGGTTGGGAGGTGACATATAGTGCTGAATATGTGCCAAATGCAGACAGTGGATATACTATTAACATACAGAAGCCTAGGAAGATGACGACAGCTGATGAACCTGTTGTTAGCAGCAGCTTCAAGATTGTTGAGCTAGGTAAGATACTGTTGACGATTGACAACCCTACATCAAAGAAGAAGAAGCTTCTCTACAGGTTCAAGGATAAACCCTATTCTGGTTGAGGAATCGAGCCCAAATCATGGGATGACTGTGGATATGAATTTTGACATGCACACATCTTTTATGTATGAGGAGGTGGAATTTGTGTTGGTTCGCTTTTGTTACTTAATGGATATTCTGGGTTGATGTTTTTTGTTCAGATTTTGTTGGGATCTATAAATTTCTTCTTTGAAGCTGACTTGAGGGTAAGTGTTAGGGTTCTCCCAGTAGTTTTTGGTGTTTCCTTTGATACTTGAACATGGCGATGTTTCCAGGCTTCTAGCCAAAGGATGAAGAACTTGAGGGAAGTGGGTATGTACTTTGAGGGAAAACATGTTTCATAACCATCTGCTCTCAGCTTATAATCCGTTGTACATTTTCTTTTGCCATCCATTTTACAGAAGACTTGGCATGTACATATGGTATATGTTACATGTACACTTGGTACTTCATATGGAACTAAAACACAAATTTTGGTATCATCTAGCCTTGATTTTAGAATTTCATCCTCCTTCTGGTTAGAGATGTCTTGATTCTGTATGCCTATGTTAATAATATTACGAACATATTATCTGCAATATATTTGGCCACCTATTTGTAAGCAAGGCCCTGCTGAATCTGGTAGAACAGCTTCACTTTCTGATGTTATAGTGCAACTTTCGAGATTAAGGGTGACACGGGGTCCATATCTTGACCTTTATATTGTTCAGCTCCCTTTCCATATCAGGAAGAGTCTCCCTCTCTCTCTCTCTCTCTCTCTCTCTCGTGTAATTGTCTTCTTTTTGTATCTAGAACAATTAGGCATCAAGTTGTAACGAGTCTTGTTTAGGGCATAATTGGATGTTAATTTGTAGCTTTTTATGCAGATGGTTGTGATAGAATAGGAAAAATATAATTAGTCATAATTGTGTATATTTTGTATACGGTAAGTGTATATTTAATCAAATTCATTACCGTATGTACCTAGGATTAGGATAATTTATTATATTGGGTATATATATTACCCTTTTGGAATGAAATAATCAAGAAAGAATATTTCTTACATGGTATCATAAGTCTATCGAAAAATCATAAACCCTAAAGTTTTCCTTCTCTCTCGTCGGCCTCCCACCTCTTTCGCTGTAGACCATATATCTTTTTCCTTCCTCTTCTGTGTTTCCTCTGTCATGTCGGACTCCAAATCAAATTTTCACCTGGCCCTAGCGGTCTTCAACATTAAGTCCCACATTTCCATCACTCTTGAGATGGAAAACGTCCATTATGCGATGTGGGCAGAATTTTTCAAAATTCATTATAGGTCACACCGAGTTATTCATCACATCATCTCCCGGGAGAATGGTAAGGAGAAGTGTCAAAAATTGATGATGAAAAGGAATTATGGGTGACCCTGATGCAACGGTTTTTCAATGGATTTATGCCACGATTTTCAGTGACTTGTTGCATACAATTCTTGAGCCCGACTCCATAGAAAAAGAGGCGTGGGATCGATTACGTGATATATTTCATGATAATAAAATTTTCGGGCTGTCACACTTGAGCAGGAATTTTCTACCACTGACATGTCGAATTTTCCCAATGCATGCTCATATTGCCAACGGCTCAAGGTTTTGTCCGATCAACTCAAGAATATCGGTGCGTCGGTCACTAACAATCGGCTCATTTTACATATGGTGGCCGGTCTTACTAACGCATATAGTGGTGTTGGTACGCTCATCCGCCAAAGCAACTCCCTTCCACCATTTTACCAAGCCCGTTCTATGCTCATACTACAAAAAAAAGCAGATTTTGCCAAAACAACGTCCATCGTGTCTAATTCCGTCATGGTTGCCGCTCCGTTTGACGATAATTTTTTCCAATTTGATAATGGGCCGCCTAACTGTGGTCAAAAGAGACGAAATAGCAATAATGAAGATAAAAATTGTGGCGGCGGCTGCGCTGATGGAAAGGGTGGCAGCCATTGATGTGGCGGAGGTGGCGGCAGGAGCAGCGGTCAGCAGCAGCAGCCGGCCTAGTGGCAGCCGAGAGCCTAATGGGGTAGTGGGCCGGCACCGTAGGCCTAGCAGTGGCCTTTGGCCGTGCCTACCTGCCTATTTCTCGTTGGCAGTTGGGCACAACCACGACCAGCAGCAGTAGCAACCGCCTTCAGTTCATGGGCCACTGCCGAACTAGTGACAGCAGATCCATTCGGCAGTAGCGACTCCGAAAGACATTGAATCCGCGATGCACACCCTTGGGCTCACACCACCCGATGCAAACTGGTATATGGACACCGAGGCAACATCTCATATGACATCCTCACAAGGTAATCTCTCGTCCTATTTTAATTTGAGCAATAATCGTGGTGTAATTATCGAAAATGGTCATTCAATTCCAATTCGTGGTTATGGTATTACAAATTTGTCTTCCCCGAACCCACCGTTAATTTTGAAAAATGTGCTTCACGCACCTCAATTAATTAAAAATTTAATTTAAGATAGAAAATTTATCACTGATAATTGAGTTTCTGTTGAATTTGATCCTTTTGAAATTTTCAGGCGGGGATGCTTCTAATGAGATGTGATAGTCGGGGCGAGCTTTATCCAATCACCACAACCACATATCAAGCCAAATTACCAGCCACTTTTACAACTTTAGCTCCTTCTTTATGACATGAACGTTTGGATCATCCGGGAGCATCTGTTTTTGCTTCCCTTAAAAAAAATATTGAGTGTACTAGGCCTCGTAGTTCTCATGTTTGTCACTCTTGTTCTCTTGAAAAATATGTTAAGTTGCCTTTTGTTGCTTCTAAGTCTCGTACTGTTATGCCTTTTGATATTATTCATAATGATATTTGGACATCTCCTATTTTGAGCTCTTTGGGCCATCGATATTATCTTCTGTTGTTGGATGATTACTTTAATTTTTTGTGGATGTTTCCTTTGTCTAAAAAGTCACAAGTTTTTTTCACATTCCTTTCCTTTAGTGCATTCATCTGCACTCAATTTGAATGCGATATTAAAAATATTCAATGTGATAATGGTAGAGAATTTGATAATGGGCAATTTTTGGATTTTTGCAAAACTAATAGTTTATCTTTTCGTCTCTCATGTCTACATACTTCATCACAAAATGAAAAAGCGGAAAGAAAAATACGAACCATTAATAATATTGTTAGAACCCTACTTGCCCATGTCTCCCTACCACCATCATTTTGGCATCATGCATTACAAATGACAACCTATCTCCTCAACATACTTCCTAGCAAACAATTAGCCTACAAATCTCCACTCAATATTTCATACCTAAGGGACCCATCGTATTCTCATCTTCGGATATTCGGGTGCTTATGCTATCATATGTTTTCATCTACTACCATTAATAAACTCCAACCCGGTCTACTCCGTATATTTTTTTGGGATATCCATCTAACCATCGTGGTTACAAATATGACCTATTGTCCAATAAAATAATTGTGAGTCGGTACGTAGTGTTTGATGAATCAAATTTTCCCTTTACCAAAAAATACATTGTTTTGTGCCTCATGCCTATGAGTTTCTTGATAGCATGCCCCCGTATTTGGTCCACCATTTGGCCTCCCAAATTGTCCCAACTTCCTCGGCCCAACGAGTTTTTCCGCCTTCCCATCCTACTGGGCGGGATTGCCCGAGCCTAGTGGCTGTCGGACAAGCTGGGCTACTCACTAGCAACCCACTGCCTAGCGGCCCACTTCCTGGTAGTCCACTGGGCAGTGGTCCAACCGCGGGCAGTACCGTCCCAGCATGCCCCATCCACTGTCGGGTAGTCCATCACCTCTTCCGCCCGATATCACGTCCTCCGTCCATCCAACTCCAATTTTGGCCCAACGGCCAATCACTCGTAGTCAACACGGAATTTTTAAACCAAATATGAAATACGACCTTCATACTCATGTTAATAAATCACTGTTACCTCTTAATCCTGTTTCTGCTCTTCATGACCCGAATTGAAAAATGACTATGGATGATGAATATAATGCTCTTATTAAAAATAGGACTTGGGATTTGATACCTCGTCCTCCTGATGTTAATGTGATTCGGTCTATGTGGATTTTTAGTCATAAAGAGAAGTCTGATGGCACTTTTGAGAGACATAAAATCCGTCTTGTAGGTGATGAAAAAACTCAACAAGTTGGTGTGAACTGTGGTAGACTTTTAGTCCGGTGGTCAAACCGGCAACTATCCACACGGTGCTGAGTCTGGCATTTTCGAAGGCATGACCTCTACATCAGCTTGATGTAAAGAATGCATTCCTGCATGGAGAACTCAATGAAAGGGTATACATGTACCAACCCATGGGCTACAGAAACCCCACTTATCCTGATCATGTCTGCTTACTGAAGAAATCTTTGTATGGGCTCAAACAAGCTCCTAGGGCCTGGTAAAAGAGGTTTGCAGATTATGTTTCTACTATTGGATTTTCTAACAGCATGTCTGATTATTCTCTCTTCATCTACCGACAAGGTCCTGATATAGCTTATCTTCTTTTGTATGTGGATGATATTATATTTACTGCTTCATCTGAAGCTCTTCGTAAGTCTATTATGTCCCTACTCAGCTTCGAGTTTGCTATGAAAGATCTGGGGCCTTTGAGTTATTTTTTGGGGATAACTATAACACGTCATGCAGGTGGTTTATTTTTATCTCAGAAGAAGTATGCAGAGGAAATTGTTGAGCGGGCTGACATGTCATCATGCAAGCCATCTGCCACTCCGGTTGATACTAAACCTAAGTTGAGTGCCACTTCCAGTACACCATATGTTGATCCATCACATTACCGCAGTCTGGAAGGTGCCCTGCAATATCTTACCTTCACGAGGCTCGACATATCTTATAATGTGCAACATGTTTTCTTATTTATGCATAACCTGATGGAGGATCACATGCAGGCTCTCAAGCGCATTGTGCGCTATATTCAGGGTACCCTTGACCATGGCTTACATCTTTATCCATCTCCGACATCCACTCTCGTTGCTTACACTGATGCAGATTGGGGTGGCTCTTCGGACACCATACGTTCCACGTCTGGCTACTGTGTGTTCCTTGGTGATAATTTGATATCTTGGTCATCCAAACGGCAGACTACTTTGTCTAAATCCAGTGCCGAAGCAGAATACAATGGAGTTGCCAATGTGGTTTCCGAATCGTGTTGGCTTTAGAATCTTCTTCTCGAGGTCCACTGTCCTATTCCTATTCCGAAGACAACATTGGTTTATTGTGATAATGTGAGTGCGATTTATCTCTCTGAAAATCCAGTTCAACATCAACGCACTAAATATATAGAACTGGATATTTACTTTATTTGCGAAAAGGTTGCTCGTGGGCAGGTACGTGTCTTACATGTCTCGTCACGCTATCAGATGGCAGATATTTTTACGAAAGGTCTTCCGTTGATTCTGTTTGAAGATTTTTGAGACAGTCTCAGCATACGCCGACCTCCCGCTTCGACTGAGGGATGTGATAGAATAGGAAAAATATAATTAGTCATAATTGTGTATATTTTTATATATGGTAAGTGTATATTTAGTCAAATTAATTACCTTATGTACCTAGGATTAGGATAATTTATTACCTTATGTACATAGGATTATGATTGTATTATTGGGTATATATATTACCCCTTTGGAATGAAATAACCAAGGAAGAATATTTCTTACCGTACCAATTAGGTGGCATGCATTTTTAAGAATTCTGCTCCAAAAAATTTAAGGTTCATGATAGTCATTTTGCTGTTTGGAATAGGGGAGATGAATTGCTTTCTTAGTTATTTTTTTTTGGTTGTCATATGTGCCAAGTGATAATTGTTTTAACCATCTGTGTTACATCTTCTCTTTGTTAAGCCCTTTCTGTTGTATCACGGACCTTTTTTGGTTGAAATCAACACTTTTAAGATCTTCCCTTGAAGTCTCTTCAATTTTATTTTGCCCCCCTTCATCTTTGTGATAGATGAAGTTCTAAGTTCTTAGACTTCTTTAATGGTGGTTGATGACTAATTAGATGAGTATATAACAGATGAGATCTTTCATAGAAAACCAAAGTGGTGGTTGGAACCAAACTGTCACCTTTTGGCCATATCCATGTTTTCAGACAAATTAAGAGTACTCGAAAATTAGAGGTACTTTAAATAACCCATTTCGACTGTTTCTGCAATCTGGTTTGGTGGTGATAAATTTTCGTTATGGCATTCAGAGGCTGATATAGTGTTTTGATTATGGATTTAACCAAACTTACTGAGTAATTGTTTCCCTTAAAGTTACATATGTGAAAAACTATTAAATTATGAACCTATAATTTTAAAGGTATGATGAATTTATTGTTAAAAATCTTAAAGTTAAATTTGTTGTACATATGAGACTTCTTAATTAGCTAGTTGTAAATAATCTTAGGGTTATGAAATAAAGGATTATCTCAAACCCTAGATCGAGGTATTGCTAGTGATTTTCTAAGCTCACGGAATAAGACATGATAGGATGAGACATAATGCAATAGAAATAAAGACATGAAAACAATTACCTACTCTTAACGGGTAAAATGAGTTCCTTTATTACTTAATTTAAAATTCAGAATCAATCAAGTCGCTAAGTTTAAAAATTGGACCCGGATGGCACTACACCTAATTGCTAAACCAAAAGTTAATACGCCTGTCCAGCTTTCAACCCCTAGATGCAGAAGGAAACATAAAAAGGGAAAAACAAGACGAAAAACAAAAAATCCAAGAACAGTTCCTTTCGAGGGAAATTTTTGTATGGAGTGTTGACTATATTTGGTGAACTACTTATGTTGCTATAAGACTACTTTGACATCTCATAACTATGACGAAATCATGGTTCTGTTAACGAGGAAGAAAAATTTGAGTTTAATTGGCAAAGGCGAGATCTTATTAACCAATTGCCTTCCCATTTTTTTTTTCCGGATTTTTGGCAAATTGCAAAAGAGAAAACATGGAGATTACTACAAAGCCTTCGAAAAGCACAAATATAGACTAATCACTAGGAGAATATTTTCATGTGTAAGTTGTTGTATGTTATGTATTCTTTTTATTTTGAGAGAAAGTTTTGGTTAATAAGTTTTAATTAATTTTTTTGAATTTTTCTGTTCAAAGTACTGGCAAGAGGAGGTGTCTCACCATCGCTGGGGGTTCCTTTTCCTCAACCAATTCGGTTGTGTCAGCCCTGAGATTGGTCTAACAATTTTCTATCCCTTTCAATTTATACGACAATAGTTCAATTTGGTACAGTTGTTTACCCATAAAATGATCTAGTTGAATTTGTATACGTGGTTTATGAACACTCAGATTGAAATGACCAAATCAAATGAATAAGAAATATAATGCGGCAATTTGATTAAAGAATAACAAGAATAAAATAATTCAGTAAGTAAGCAAATGTAGCTTGAATTTCAGTGTTAATGACTGACAAAATCGCCGGAATAAACTCCTCAATGAAGCTTATGAACAACAGAACAAGTAAGAGCTTTTGGAGTTGCAAAGTGCAAGTATGAAGCTTAGTGAGTGAATCATAATTCATATGCCCTTTAACAAGAACATAAGATTCTAATTATAGCTGAATTTTAGGAAACAAGATCCGCAAATCATGCCCTCATAAAATCTATTAACTGCTCATTATTTAGGCTGAACAACGGTTGGAGGTATTCTTGGAAGACTCAGGTCTTATTTATTTACACTTAATGGAATTAAGTATATTTATTTTTATTAAAATCTAGCCACTTGATACATTTTAATAGGTCTGATTCGGTCAGATCCAACACCTGAAACTCATTCAGACCCTTTGCTTACTCATTTATTTTCTTAATGTTAAAATCTACTACGGAGTATTAAACCTTTTTCTTCTTCTCCAATTTTATCTCCGTGTAGAAACCCAAATCATCCATGGCTAAGGATTTCTAAACATGCCTCTTCATCTAATCTGTCTTCTCTATTTTCGGATCAGTAAAAATAATAAACTACAATTTAACCTCTAAAACAAAGGAATCAAGAAACCATCTCCATTGTTGACCATGCTTCTTCCCAATCATCACTTCTCCACTGGCTTAAGAAAATAAAATTGAAATTCATTGCCAGAAAAATTACTAATGACATATAACAAAATATCAATACATGGAAAATAACCATAAACAAGATCTAGAAAATCCACACACCACAGTGGTGATATTTTATTGAGTTATGTCAACAAAAATGGTGGGTCTGTTAATGAGAGTAGGTGGTTGGATGAATTTTGAGAATTGGGAAAATAAACAGAATTAGAAATTGTATCAATTTCTCCTTTTTTTGTCTTTGAAATCTTAGTTTAGATAAGGATTTTAGATGAATAAAGGTTCAAATTTGCAGGTGGATTACCTAGGGTTACGACTTACGGCAGTGGCGAGTTTCGACACATTAGTGTTGAAGATAGGTCAAAACTCTTTTTTTTTTAAAATTATGTTTGTTACTTCCTCCATCTCAATTTGTGTATCACCTTTTGGATTTCAAAAGTTAAATAAGTTTTACTTTCATTGTAATTCTTTCACGTACTTTTTAAATATTTTAAATTATTTATTATTGTGACTAAATTTTAAATATATAAATTTTATTTTGTAAAAAATTAGAGATTGTATATTCGAATTTGTAATCAAAATTGACCTCAAAATTCGAACTGTACCACATAAATTGGGACATAAGGAATAATAATTTGGAAATAAAATGAAATTATGTTCATTCAGATGTTAAAAACAAACCGTCTTAATTATGTAATATTAACTCTTGACCTCTAGGGCCTCTTTTATCTCAATTTGTCCGCTCAAGCTTCTTCTTCCCCAACAACCTCCTCATCATACTGGAGGATGAATGTACAGTCGTATTAGAAGTTTGAGACTCTTCATCACTAGATACAGCTATGTTGGGGCGCCTGCTCTTATTACCCAGCCTGGCGGTTTCTTTATGATTGAGGATAATCAGCTTCCCTTTACTTTGAGGTATCAATCAGGCTGTGGTTAGGCCTCAAAGATCTAGATGGAGGTGCTGACTCATTGATTTTGATACCCTTCTATGCTTGCAATTTCTTTGGAGCAATTTATGCAAACAAGAGACATGATGAGTCTTGGATTATGATACGAAAAATAAAGTAAAATATTTTTTGTATTTTTCATAGAGCAATTGCAAGAATGAACCACGCTAAATAAACAATAACTTATACTAAAAAGTGAAAAGAAAGAATAACAATACAAGATTGGAAACAACTTCAGTGATCGCATACCTGGTCTGCGGGCCGCAGTCCAGGTCTGCAACGTCGCAAAACCTGACTACGGTCCGCAGATCGTGATCACAATTTTGCCTAGAAATTTCAAATTCACTGGGCAATTCTGCAGCCTACTTTACGGTCCGCAGAACCATTCTGCGGCTCGCAAAAGGCATCACATAATTGCCTTTCAATCATCTTGGATCACTGGGTCATTTAGCAGACTAGGGTGCCCTTCTGCGATTCAAAGAACCATTATGCGGATCACAAAAAGGCACCAAGTCGGTGCATTTTGGGTATTTCTCAAGGATTTCGCCTCGATTTTTAAAACCCGGTGTTGCCACACCCACACTATCACCACACACACATTGACAACCTAAAACATGTTTGCAATTAATGCTCGTAGGTACTCAGACTTCACTACCACTCAATTCAATCAAATTTAAGAATTATAGGCATGTTTAGGCAATTTTTCACAACTTCACTCAATTGACAACCTTCCCGCACAAATTAAGTACCCAATTCGAGAGTCATGCAATTGAACCCAAGCCCAACCCCTATATGCAATCAATTTTACAAAATTCCAAACATTTCAAATTCTCAATAATTGTGATTTCTAAACAATAGAGGGGAATGAGGCAACGAAGAATAATCACACAATTTCATAGTTACGTGGGGCATAACTACACATCATACAACAATTATCCAACCCCCACAAGTTGAGTTCATGATCATTCCCACCCTTTTTACATATTCTTGGAGAAAATGAGAAGAATGAGAATAGAAAACATACCTTGTGATCGACGAGTAGACGAGGAAGACGAAGTGATTTAGTGAAGGTGAATATGTGAAAGAGACGTGCGTGTGGGGAGATTTAACAGTTGATGGAGAATAGGAAGTGTTTGACTTCAACTTTGAGCGCGAAAGAGAGAATGCAAGAAATTAGGGCTTTACATTCATTTTATACATGAGTCAATCTACGATTTAGATCGGGTCACAGTTATAGTCTACGGTCCGCAAAATTAGATTATGGCCCACTCACCGTATTTTAAATTTGATGATGTGGCACCATTTTGCGATCGCAGAACCGGTCACATAACCGGACTGCGGTCCGTAAAAGGGTCTATTTCTTTGCAATTTTATCCGAAAACTCCTAGATACACTATGCAATAACGTGGACCAAAGCGTGGTCCGCAATTCTGGAATGCGAGCCGTAGTTTGGGTCATAATTCCTCCTTTCTCAAATCTCAGTTTTCCAATTCTCTGTGGAGTTTTGCAGTCCATTGTGTGGTCCGCAGACCCAGATTGCAGTCCATAGAGTAGGCCGCACAATGGTCTCTCTTTCTTTTTTGAATTATTTTGCTCATCTTTCCAGTTTTCCTCCTCATTTTGCCTGTGTTTCCAGATCCTACACACTTAACAAACTATCAAATACACAATTGAACAAAGAAAAATAAAGAAAACAAAATAAAACATTGGGTTGCCTCCCATTAGAGATTGATTTAACGTCGCAGCATGACAACTGTTATCACAAATTCTTCAAGGTACGTAGAGGGTGCTGATTTCATTCACCCTTTGATCATCATAACTTCCCAAGTAATTCTTGACTCTTTAGCCATTCACCTTGAAAATGTGACTGGCTTTGCTATCTAATTCACTGGCACCATATGGGAAAACCTTTATCACTTTGAAAGGACTGAGCCATCTCGACTTCAACTTCCTGGGAAACAACTTGAGTCTAGAGTTGTAGAGCAAGACTAAGTCCTAAGGTGCAAATTCACACTTCAAGATCCTCTTATCATAGAGGAACTTCATCCTCTCCTTGTAGAAAATGGAATTGTCATAATCTTAGAGACGGAACTCATCCATCTCATTGATTTGGTCCCTTCTTAACTTTGATGCATTCTCGCAATCAATGTTTAGCTTCTTCAATCCCCAAAGTGACTTATATTGCACCTCTATCGGAAGATGACATGACTTTCCATATAACAACTTATATGATGGCATCCCAATAAGAGACTTGTATTCCGTTCTATATGTCCATAAGGCGTCATCAAACTTTCTTGACCAATCCGTCCTCATGAGATTAACCGTCTTCATCAAAATACTCTTTATCTCCCATTTGGACACTTCCACTAGACCACTCGTTTGAGGGTGGTAAGGAGTTGCCACCTTATTATTTACCCCATACTTTTTGAAAAAGGGAGGCAAACACTCTATTGCAAAAGTGAGAGCCTCCATCACTTATGATGGCTCTAGGGGTCCCAAAATAAGTGAAAATGTTTTTCTTGAGGAACACGGTAACACTCTTCCCTTCGTTGTTCGGAAGGGCTACGACTTCAACCAACTTGGACACATAATCAATCACCACAAGTATATATTTGTTTCCAAAGAACTCACAAATGGACCCATGAAATCTATTCCTCACACATCAAATAATTCTACTTCAATAATAGGAGACATAGGAAACTCATGCCTTCTAGTGACATTACTTTCCCTTTGACATTGGTCACAATGCTTCACAAATTCATGAGAGTCTTTATAGATCGTTGGCCAATAAAATTCACTTTGGAGAATTTTGTTGGCCATGCTTTAACTATCATGGTGACCACTAACCGGTCTAGCACGGTATGCTTCCATGATAGGCAAAGTCTCAACCTCGGGCACACATCTCTGAATCATGTTATCGGCGCAAATCCAGAAGAGATAAGGCTCATCCTAATAATAATGGGGGACGTGTGCCCGGAAGAATGGGTAAGGTATGCTCGACTGGGTGTTGTTGGATACAGGAGAAGCTAGAGTAGCTCTTGCTTAGGTAGGGTCGAGGGTGAGTCTCTTAAGAATTTCTTCTTTTGATGAGAGTTTAGATGATCCGGCATGATTCTACTCACCAAGTAATTGGCGAAATTGGCATACCAAGGGATGAGATCTTGAGATAAAGCAAAGACTTGCTCATACGGAAAAGCATCATTGATCTCCAATTCATTATTTGGCCTTTCATCCTCTTCAGTCCTTGACAAATGGTCCGCTACTTGATTCTCATAACCTTTCCGATCTGTGATCTCAAAATCAAACTCTTGTACAAGGAGTACCCACCTAATCAAGCGTGGCTTCACATCCTTCTTTTTCATTAAGTATCAAAGGGCTGCATTATTGGAATATACCACCACTTTAGAATCCCATTGGTAAGACCGAGATTTTTCAAAAGCAAAGACAATGGCAAACAACTCTTGCTCCATCACCGTATAATTCTTTTGAGCCTCATTAAGCGATCTACTTGCATAGTAGACTGGGTGAAGGATTTTTTCATGTCTTGGACCCAACATATCCCCAATAGAAATCCCACTTGCATCATACATCAATTCAAAGGAGAGATCCCAATTTGGAGTCACAATTATAAGAGTTGAAACGAATTTCTCTTTTAAATCTTCAAAAGCTTTGAGGCATGCTTCATTGAACTTAACTTTTGCATCTTTTTCCAAGAGCTTGCACATTGGGCTTGTGATTTTTGAAAAATCCTTGATGAATTTTCTATAAAACCCAGCATGCCCTAAGAAACTGCAGATACCCTTGATGGTTATTGGAGGAGGAAACTTAGATATCACTTCAATCTTGTCCTCGTTCACTTCAATACAATCCTTGGAGATTTTGTGACCAAGGACTATACCCTCCGTGACCATAAAGTGACACTTCTCCCAATTTAAGACCAAGTTGGTCTCTTCACATCTCTTTAATACAAAGGAGAAATTTTCCAAGAAAACTTCAAAGGACTCCCCAACCACGGAGAAGTCATCCATGAACACCTCCATAACATCTTCCACTAGATCATTAAAAATTTCCATCGTACAACGTTGGAAGGTGGCGGGAGCATTGCAGACCAAAAGGCATCCTTCGAAAGGCTAATGTACCATATGGACAAGTGAAGGTGGTCTTTTCTTGATCATCCGGGGATATTTGGATTTGACTGTAGCCCAAAAACCCGTCTAAGAAATAATAGTAAGACTTTCTCGCCAACCTATCAAGCATTTGGTCAATGAAAGGTAGGGGAAATGATCCTTCCTTGTAGCACTATTCAGCTTTCGGTAGTCCATGCAAACCCTCCACTGGGTTACCGTCCTCATTGGTATCAATTCATTTTTATCATTTGGGACCATCGTGATCCCTCTTTTCTTTGGCACGCTTTGCACGGGGCTTACCCATGCACTATAGGAAATTAGGTACACCACCCCGGCATCTAACCACTTTATAATTTCTTTCTTGACAACCTCTTGCATTGAGGGATTTAGCCTTCTTTGATGCTTAACACTTGGGGAACTATTTTCTTCAAGATGGATTCGATGAGTACATATTCCCAAACTTATCCCTCGGATGTCCGCAATAGTCCACCCAATTGCCCTTATATAGGTTCTTAAGATTGACAATAAAGCTTACACTTGGCTTTCATTAAGCTTGGATGAGATGATAACCAATAATGAATATGCCCTTGTTGTTGAGCATGTGGAGCATGATGGAAGTGATGTGGAAACTTGCATTCCTCAGAATTTGGGGTAGCTAGATAGCATTGACAAATGTGGCCATATGTACATTTCCCTCACCGTCGGATAAATCCTCTATAGCACATACAACACAAAAACAACAAGAAAACATAAATTTAGAAATAAAGCTCTTAGCAAAGTAATAATACAACAAATATAAAATTTCAAGACTGTATTTCCTAGCAACGACGCCAAAATTTGATCTAGCTCAAATTACACCTTTAATGGTGTAACGTGATCATTGTTAAAAACCCAACATAGGTTGGGTCGAATCCCACAAGGAATAGATGAGAAACTAGTCTATTTGTACACATATTATAACTTTACTAATTACTTTACTTCTATAGTAACCATGTTGCTTGTTTGTTTTATCTACTTCAAAATATCAACTTAAAAGATGTTTAAATTATCAAGTAATTGGAATGTTAGGGTTGTGACTCAATTCATGGAAGTGGTGTTGGGTTTAGGCTTTAGTAGGTGTATTAGTGTGGTATGGGTAATGGAGACTTGTGTCTAGGTGGGAATTTATCAATTGACCCACCTAATTTGTGGTGCCACTTGGATCACAGTTGTTTCCAAGCTCTTCCATGAGCTGTGTGCACGAAATACTCTTACCCTCTATGAGATCCATAACCTCACCCGAAAGCACGTATGAGAATCCATACACAATGGAAATTATCCCCTCCGAGCGTACCAATGTATGTGGGGAAAGAAACTCACATGACTTGACTTCTTCTTTCCAACATTCCATCCAAGTTTGAAGTCCTTTTGCTGCCCCTATTCCGAAGGTTGAGGTATAAATATGAGTTGTCTGTGATGTTAAAAGAGTTGGTATCGGTACCGGCTCAATTCAAGACAGGGAATCCATTACCTTCTCTAGTGGGAGATTGGTGGGCACACGGGTTAAGTCTTATACCTACCACGAGGAATTTTATTTGGTGAGACCCTTGGACAAAAGGGAACGTTTTGTTTGGCTTGGTTTTGTTCGGATTGTATTCGGACGGTGTGGTTTGACTACACTTACGGAAGGAAGAAACAATCTAATGCCAAGGACAGATAGCCCTTGCAAGACCTTGGTCCGGTTCGGGAGAAGCACCTACAACGAAAACCTTCCGGGTGCATATAGAGATTCAACATTTTGTGTTAAAAGATTATCCTCATATTTAAATGATGACAATTCGAGGACGATTCTTTCAAATAAGGGGAAATGGATGTAAAAATCCCTGGGAGCTCAAGGTTCCAATTTGGTCCTTGAGTGGATAAGTCCAAAATTCCAAAGATGGTCGATCAACCTATGATAATGTGCTTATTATGGCATGGAAAATGGAATGGAACTGGACTTGTTACGTGAAGATTCAAAAACATATGTATATTCAGCTTTGTATGTAGGTCTTGGCCGAATACCGTGTTTGTTTAGCTTGTTGTTTTCCTTTAGTTCTTTGCTTAGCTTTTAGTTTTCATTAGGACACATTTAATGAGCCATGTAATAAGGTGACAAGGTGGCAAGGACAAGAATGTTCTAGAAGTTAAGGATTCCAAGAAGACAATTCATGAACCAAATACTTCATGAATTCGGCTACATTAAAGTCTTCAAAATCATCCAAGGGGTGATGAAGAAGTTGGCTGAAATGATCATCAAAACAAATACCAAGAATAGAAGCTTCCAACACATTCCAAGAAGATGAGGTTGTTGGAAGAATTTATGAGCTAACAAGTTCATGAATATAGTTACACGAGAGACCTCAATCTCGGCCTAGAGAAGAGGAAGAGGTGGCCGAACTCCCTTGGTCACCAAGTTAATCCAAATGCGTCCGCACTAGGTGTTTGTTTGTGTCTTTTCATTTGCATTCTAGAATAGTCTATTTTATAGTATAAATAGAGGCCTTAGGCCATTGTAAAAGGTAGAGTTGCTGTTTGATATAAAACTTGAGTATTTACTCATTTTGTTAAGTCTTTCAACCTGGGGTTGATATTCTTAGTCGGTTCTCCTGGAGGACCTTGGTTCTTATGTGAGCCAAACCCTTAGTGTAAGTTGAAGCTAGAACTGTGTGACTTAGCCAAACCCAAGCTAAGCTCCCTTAGGTGTAAGCCTTGATTAGAACTTGTGTGATCTAACTAAAACCGAAGCTTAAGAAACCCCCTTTGGTGCGAGTGATTGTTGGGACTGTGTGACCCAACCAAACCCAAACATAGGGTCTATCTTAAGGTTCCCGGCCATCCTCACTTGGTTAGTATTCGGGCTTGTACTTAGCATCCCCGGTCTAGTCCTTGTTAAATTGGTCACCCTCATCTTGGTTGGCTCGGGCATTTAAAAACCCTTGTCATTATCCAAGCCATATCAACCGTGTACATTGCTTATATCGACCGTCTAAACATTTGGTTTGTACTCAGGTTTGCATCTAGCATCCCGTGTCCATACCTTGTCCAAACCATCTCATTCCTTTCACCATCACATCCCACAGTACTTAGAAACAGCCAGAACAACGGCCAAGCCCCGGAACCTCCCATAACTTCGCATCCTGACCTGAAAACACGAAACAGTCCACTAAACACCCTTCACCGGAACTCACTGTTTCATCCTTCTTTCGTGGCCTTTCCACCACCCATCCACAAAGTCCCAACCACCAACACCACCCTCAACCTCCCCGGAACACTCCCACAAAATGCCTTGACCCAATTCCTTACATAACTACCCGAAACAGCCCCCAAATCCCCACTACCTGACTAGAAACCGAGAACCCCTATTGCCATCCATTTTCGCGTTATTTTGCTCCCTGCCAAACTCAGCCCCACTTACCCTCACTCACCCCTCCATACATACATCAACACAACACAATGATAAATGACACAAGACATAATGAATATAAAAAGATGCTTACAATGATTAATGATGAACAAAACTTGTCTTTACACAATGGGTGAAGAATCGTTTCTTGAATAACTAAAAGATGAATAATAGAGATATGACAAGGAATATTAAAAATGTGGCTATGAACTTTTAGAATCTAGGTATGGAATCATGTATCCCATCACAAAACCCTAGGTGGGTATATATATAGATCCAATTTTCGGACTATAGTTACTTAAAAAAATGCCACCGCATGCCACTCTGCGACCGCAGAACAGGTTTGCAGTCCTCAAAATGGACCTAGGGTTCGCCAAGTGGGTCTTAATCTGAACTGTCTGAAACTTTGGCTTGAATTGCGATCCACAGAACTTAACTACGGCTCGCAGAAGTGCCTTGAATCTTCGCAATCTGAGTTGAACTCTAGTTGGAGCAGTTTTTGCACAGACAAGACTGCGGTCCGCAGAATGGAAGTGTGGACCACAGTTTGGGTAGCACTTTGGGGTTCTAGAATTCTTATTTCATTGTTGATTTCTTCGACTTTGGTTACCATTCTGCAGTTCGCAGTCTGGTTCTGCGGTTCGCATAAGTGGCCTTCTCAACACTTCTTCCATTTTCAGCATTTTTGACTATATTTTAGCATATTTCCTCATTCTTGGTGTCCCAACATACAAATCCTACAAAAAACCAAAATAACCTAAGAAAAGACTACTACAAATGCATAAAGGACAACAATAATCCATGAAAATGGTATCATATGTGCCGTTCTAGGCACATCAATCGACTCTCTATGCTCTGTCCTGAACTGGCGCTGCTGCTATGGCTCTACCTCAGCCCCGAGCACGTCCTCTACTGTGACCACACACTACTGGTGCCGGTGCCTCCACTCTCGCTGCATCAACATAAGTCATCACCATCTATGAGATAATAGAAACAAAGGTCAGATACCAATTTGATTCAACTTAGCACGAAAGGATGAAAAAAATAAAATTTTCTAAATGTCCCATAGCCTCTTGAAGATAAGAACTGACGTCTCCATAAGACTTTACTAGACATTGCTCTTGTATTTAAGAACGTTTAAGCTAGGGATTTGATACCAACTTTGTCATGACCTCTTTTCAAGAATCGTGATGGCACCTACACCAATTCCACCGGTAGGCGAACCACTCCCAAATCATTCACATGAATAATCATAAGTAAAATCGGAAGATAACAAAATACTACATAAGCTTTCTCATACTATAAACACAGAAGAGTTTAAACAGTAATCCAAGTACCAAGTAACAAGTATAATCCTTTCATGTCTAGAATCTAGTCAAATTAACAACAATCCCTTCAAATACAAGTCCATCTACAATCAATCAATGAAATGGAATATATATGTATGATATGAATGCAATGCATTTTCCAGGTACCTTTATCGATACGGTAGATAGTATATCAAGATTTTATTATGATCCGTACACCCATAGGGGACCCACGAAGTCTATATACCCCTCTGAAATGTCCCATCAGAGCCCAACTCTTTGGCTGAATAATATCATGTTACAGACGTGCAACTCCATTTCCCGCATATCAATATCATCTTAGTATTGCCATGAACTCATAAGTGTCCTTACCTTTCCGAGTGTATGAATGCAAATGATAATATAAAACAAGATATCATGATATGATGAGATGCAACAAAGTACAGAGATGAATATCACATGCTTTCAAGAGTTCATGCAGCTATACAATCCAAGTACAACTCATGATATCATATCAAAAGAATATTTGATGAGTAAACATATCAAGTAACTATGGGGACAAGCCCACATACGCCATGGACGAACCTACCTCATCCCAAAATATCGGGAAGAAGAGAAAACATGTGGTTAAACCACATAAGAAGCAGTATTACGAGAAATACAAATCAGACTCGTACAAAAAGAAAGCTGCAAAAAGAAGAGCCAAGAATGAAAGAAAGGGTTATATCCCAAAGAAAAGGACTACTAAGACCACTACTTTCTATGCATGTGGAGAAGTAGGTCATTACGCCAACCGGTGTAAAAAGAAGAAAATTAATAAAATCAAGGCTCTCAAAGTCGATGATAGCATCAAAGATGCCCTGATGAAAGTTATTGTCTCATCAGATGAATAAGATGATTCAAGAAAATCCTGGAGTACGGATTCTGAAGATCCCTACTCATCCTCCTCTGAAGAGGAAGATCCTATGTCTGTACCTCCAAGAATTGTCAGGTAGTCAAGGATGAAAACACTGATGACGAGTTTTATAAACTCCAATCCCAATTCTCCAGCTTCAATGTTAGTGTCATCAATGGAGAAGAAATTAATGATCTCCTAAAAGATATTCCAGGAGATGCCCAGAAGGCCAAGATCCTAGAAGCTTTACTTAAAGCTTAAGAGAGAGATAAGACTCCTCGAAAGGTCAAATCAAAGATTGATCCTCCGTATAATTTCTCGGAAATCTTAACTGAGTTGTAAAAGAAAATGGGTAATGATAATCTTTGGACTACTCAACAATTAAAAGAAGAGATCCATGATCTCAAGCTTGAGATAACCCAGTTACATAAACACTACGGTGGTTTAGAAAACAGAGTTACTCTATTAGAATCTATCTCCTATGAAGAGAAGGAGCCGGAAATTTCGGAACAATTAGGACATACTCCTATTATTGAACAACCTAGCACTTCTAGTGAGCCTGCTAATGAAGATCTTATGGGATCTATCAGTATGGTTTCTCGTCATAGATGGATCACCAAAATTAATTTATTAATTAATGAAGGAACCATTTTCAAAAATGTCCCTACACTCATTGATTCAGGGGCAGATATCAACTGCATCAGAGAAGGTCTCATCCCCACCAGATACTTTACTAAGACTAATCGTAAAGTATCAGGAGCAGATGGAAGTAATTTTCAAGTCTCCTACAAATTATCTAGTGCTTACATTTGCCATGACAAGGTTTGCATTAAACACTCTTTCACATTGGTTAAAAATTTAGCTAATGATATCATTTTAGGCATACCTTTTATTAATGGTTTAATGCCTCTTAACAATGTTACAGAAAAGGGGTTTTCAGGAACTCATGAAGGAAAGATCATATCATTCCCTTGGATAGCATCTTACAAGTCTATCAGCTTTATTAACCTTGTGCAGAACAAGAAGCAACATTTGGATTATCTGCAACAAGAATTAATGATCTACAATATTTATGATCAACTTACTAATCCTAAATTAAAGGATAAGATTAAAGGAATAGAGCAAGATTTTGCTATTTCTATTTGCAGTGATCTGCCCACTGCTTTCTGGAACAGGAAGAAACACATTGTCGGACTTCCTTACGAAGAAGATTTTCAGGAGCAAAGTATTCCTACTAAGGCCAGACCATGCCAAATGAATATGGAATATCGGGAAATATACAAGAAGGAGATTGCTTCTCTTATAGAGAAAAGGTTAATCCGTCCCTCAAACTCCCCATGGAGTTGTACGACGTTCTATGTTAGTAAACATGCTGAACATGAATGAGGAGTTCCAAGATTGGTTATTAACTATAAAACTTTAAACAAAGTTTTAAAGTGAATTAGATATCCTATCCCGAATAAAAAGGATTTACTTGATAGATTATATCAATCTAATATATTTTCAAAATTTGATTTAAAATTTGGATTTTGGCAAATACAGGTCAATGAATCTGACAGGTACAAGACTGCCTTCACAGTTCCATTTGGTCATTATGAATGGAATGTCATGCCTTTCGGACTAAAAAATGCTCCGTCCGAATTTCAACATATCATGAATGACATTTTTACCCCTTATAGTGGTTTTATTATTGTTTACATTGACGACATATTAGTCTATTCAAAAACTATACAAGATCATATAAGACATCTTGATATTTTTAAGAAAATTATTATTACTAATGGTTTGGTTATCTCTAAGCCTAAGATGAGCATTTTTCAGACTATAGATCAGATTTCTTGGTCACAATATTGAACAAGGAAAAATCATTCCTATTCATAGGAGTATTGAATTTGATTCTAAATTTCCTGATGAAATTCTAGATAGAACCCAGTTACAAAGATTTCTACGAAGCCTGAATTATATTTCTTCTTATTATAAAAATCATTCTGTGGATGCAGTTGTTTTATATGACAGACTAAAAAAGACTGCCGCTCCATGGACAAATGTTCATACTGAAGCAGTAAGAAAAATAAAGAAGAATGTTCAAGCTTTGCCATGTCTTATGCTTGCTAACCCAGCCTGGGGAAAAAAATATTGAAACCGATGCCTCTGACATTGGTTATAGAGGAATTCTGAAACAGATAAATCCCCAAACCAAATAGGAATACCTGGTTCGGTATAATTTTGGAAAATGAACTAATAGTCAAAAGAATTATGCAACAGTAGCTAAAGAAATTCTTGCTATAGTTAAGTGTGTCTTGAAATTCCAAGATGATCTTTGTAATACAAAGTTCTTGGTAAGAACAGACTGCAATGCAACTAAATTCATGTTTCAAAAGGATTTTAAACATGATGTTTCCAAACAGATGGTAGGAACATTTGGCCCCATTTGACTTTGAGATACAATATATAAAAGGTGAAGATAACTCTCTCCCTGACTTTCTTACTCGTGAATTTTTGCAGGGATAAAATGCGTCCGAAATGGCTACCACCTACTCCTAATAGGGGTAGAGGAAGAGGCCGAGGCTATGGTCGAGGTCGGGGAAGGACTGATCCTCCAAAGAACACTCCAAAAGTAATACTTACAGGAGAAGGATCAGCTAGCCAACATGGCTCATATGCCCAAAAACTCTTGCAACAAGAGGATGACAGGAACCAATATTTGGTCCGACCACATGAGGAAGTTATACTTCTTTAACTCATGAAGATAAAAATTATATGAATGACCCATGGATTCTTATGAATCGTTATGTAGAAAATTTCTACCATCCTTTCAAAGAAGGGAAAAACAGGATGTATTATGAATATATCCTCACAGCAACAAGTACTGCTGAAATCACTTCTCACCCTGAGAAAAAGCCGGGAATAGAAAAGAGCTTCTCCAAGTTTTATCTAAAGAAGATTATATCTCCGTATGAATGGGGAATTAGCCCATTCCAATCTAAGGAATTTATAATTCCCAGAACAGATATTAAAATGACGTTTAATTATTATGACTATAGCGACGCTTTTACTTATACTTTTTATTATGAAAATAAAAAGCATGGTCATACTTGGTGGATTAAAATTAATCCAGAAATCTTCAAAAACTGCCAGAATGGCCAGTTACTTCCAGGATGGATATTTCCATGGTGGAACATTGTAGGACCTGAAATTCAGGTTTTGCCAAAACCTTATATGAATTATTATAAGGAATGGATTCAGTTGACACCATGTGTCTCTCCTAAAAACCTTTCTGATTATATCGAAGGATCTGCATCACTATTCTTTTTTATGCAGACAGGTATCCTATGGATATGGAAGTGGATCCCTAAAGCAGGAAGAAATTCTCATGACATATTATGTCTTAAGAGGAAATTCCTCTGTAAATTCTGGTATAAATTACTAGAAAACGATAAAGAAAATCCAACTTGCAAATATGGATGGCAATTGGAAGAAGAAATTACTTCTCTTATTAAGACTTTGAAATCTATTCATCATATGAAAAAAGAGGCCAAAGAAGAAGATTCTTTCTTTTCTAAATTAGAAAAATCCATCAGGATGAAGAATCCTAATGCATCAGAAGAAGAACTGATGACTGCTTACCTTGATAAGGTAAAAACAGACTTTGTTAAAAAATTTAAAACAAAGATTGATGACAGTCCCTATTCAGAGACATCAACAGCTTCCATGAAAGAAGCAACAGACAACAATCCTTATGGATGCCTAGGAGGAGAGTCTCAGCCGTTGGAAGATTATACCTACCAACCCACAACAGAAGACCTATTCGACAGCCTGATTGAGGCAGTAAAGGAAAAGGCAAAAGCCAAGCAAGAAGACAAGAGCTCCCGAGGAAAGGAGAAAATGACAGAATAAAGTGATGGGTCCTACTCAACACTAATAAAGGAAGAAAAGACTGAAGAGACATATTCGTCCCCACAACTTTAATAAAGTTATTCCAACTTTAATAAAGTCATTTGTTTTCTTTTACTTTTTATCTTTTACTTTTTAGAAGATAAGATATCTTTATCACCGTAAAGTTTTTTGGCATTTTGTAATTATTTAGATTCCTTTACTATTTATTTTATTGATTGTAAAATGAATTGAAGTCCGCCTTCATCTATAAAAGGGGACATACGTTCATTAGAAAAAAGGCATCAAAAATTGAGCATTATATATTTTTCTCTGAATCAATAACATTGGAAGTTCGCTCACATCCTCTCTTAGTTATGGTTTCGGTATACCTCCCTCTTTTTTCTTTTTTATTTTTAAAGTATTCATGATAGGCTAATAGCCTATACTGTCTAAGAATGCTCTGAGAATATGAATTGAATAAGTAAGGTTTTAGATTCAAGTTCATGACAGTTCATATCACCATGAGTCATAATAACACCTGGATGGCTATACTTAAAGATGACCGTACACCTGCTCGTCCAGCCGCAGCCGAGGATAAGCGTTATGGCATTTCTTGAGCTACAGTACAGGTCTGGTGTATAACTATGTACTGGTGTTAATATGGTAAATCTCGGGTGAATAATACTGTTAAAACTAGAATTCTGAAGTAAATTCCTTTCTTATTTCTTATTTCTTATTTCTTATTTCATAATAAGATCCTTACAGACCAACGTATTAGGTCTTATTGCATTTAGTGCATATATAGGAAATCATATTACTCATAGTAGTGATAATGTGCATATGCTTGGTAAAGGGATATTTATACATGTTAGGCCTAGTTGGGTTAAATGGATGCATGGTCACTACCTTGTTTTGTTCCTTCCACTTTTACTTAGTGTATGTCATTTCCAAATGTATGTGCTCTTTATTATGCAAGGTTTTAATTCGAGGATGAAATCCTTTTAAAAAGAGGGGAATGATAGCATCCATGGTAGCTCAACATCACTAACGGACATGGATGAAGCTTTGGAAGTTCCAAGGGGACACATGAAAAGACTTAGAAATAAGTAAATTTTAAGACAAGCTCAATGGGTTGTAATTAGCAATTAAAAAGTGTCTTGTGATGGAAGAAGAGATCCAGCCCAATCAATATATTTTTCTCAAGTCTTAAATCTATTTGGAGGCCTAAATTAAAGTCCAAAATGAGATGGAATGAGGCCCAAATCAGCTCCAAAAGGAGAAAATCCAATAGCCCAAAACTAGCTTCTAGAATCTATATTTAAGTGCTGTTTTAATATATAATGACTTGCATTGGTCTAAGTGTGGGAAACCTTCTATGCCCCTAGGGAATATCATTCCTATTTAGAGTTATTTTAATCTATGTTGACTTGCACTGGTGTAAATGTGGGAAGCCTTCTAGGCACCTAGGAAATATCATTCTTATTTAATTTTATCTTTGACCAGCCCCTTTTTTTAGTATTATATAAAGGGGTGCTTGTCCTTAATTGTAATTCACAGTTTGAAGAATATAATATATTTGAGAGTTCTTTTGAACCTTTGTGGCAGAACACTTTGAGATTTATCTTTCAACCTAAATAGTTCATAGTTCAAGGTAGTAAGATAACTTTTTCTTTGATATATTTGGTTTCTTCTTGGTATTCTTAGAAGGCATTAGTATACATACTAATTATTGTCTAACATTACTCAAGAAGCGGTCAAGATCCGAATTTTAAGTTTGATTCGTTTCTCAAGTAAAGGCATTTGGTTCATCTAATAAGCATTCATTGTTACTTGGATCTTGTTAATCTTCAGAACTTGCATTTTTGGAATTCTTGAAACTACTCCCTTGAACTTCTGGTATCTTTATTTTCTAGTTTTCAGATTCTTTTCTATTTATCTTCCACACTTTTAATATTTTTATTCACAATTTTGGATCTCCCTAACCTCGTTGTTATCAAGTGGTATCAGAGTGGTACTATTAAGATTTCATTTTTGATAATCTTGGGGATTTATTGAATAAAACAAAAGAGTTTAAAAAGGTAAAAATTTAAAAATAAGGTACTGTAGTGAATAGTAAAATAAAAAAAATAAAAAAATAAAAAAATTGTATATTGTTTGCTCTCCAAGAATTTTGTTTAATCTATTTGTTTTCTAAAGGTTAAGATAGAAAATAAGAAGTGGAGATCCTAGATCTTTGAGGATAAGAACAATCAGTTTTTCTTACTCTTTTGGTCTTCATTGAAAAAAATTCATTTTTCTCCGAGTCTTGTTTAAACTAAATCTTAATTCTTTCTAGGATTGGTTCTTCACTTTTTTTAGTGCTCTGAAATTCTTTTTCTTACTACTAAGGACTTGATACGAGTAGAGTTTATTTATAAATCCATAAAGTATTTTTCCAAGAGTTATTTGAGGGAAAAAAAGGAAAGAGTGAGTGAGAACAATTGAGGGAAAAGCCAAAAAAATTGGGTGATATATATATATATATATTTAAAAAAAATAAAAAATAATGTCTTTCACAGGTGCAAGAATATATGATATATTATGAAGGATTGACCAAGTGGGATAGTAACCAGGTGGTACTACCAAAATTGTTCATGTATGCTAGTAAAGAAACTTACCTCCAATGGGAATATTACATGGAGCATATATTTGTTTGTAAAAATTATTGGGAGATAGAGATATTGGAGTTTCCAATAAGAGCCTTGTCTCATAAATTACAGAAATTAGTCGATGATTATAGTAACCCTCAATGGTTGAAATTTAATCAAATGCTTTTGACTTGGGATGATTTAAAAGATGAATTGAGGCACATTCATTCTATACCACAGTCCCAAGATGAAGTTAACTCCAAGTGTCCTATTTTTCCAATAAGATGGTGAAGTATGTAACTTCCAAGAGGGGGAGTCATGTTGTGAACAAGAAGAGAGTGACTCTTCCTCGTGTGTAACTTCTCCTACACAAATAGTAGTTCCTCCTCCTCCATAAAAAAGACAAGTGATTGATGAAAGCATAAGAGAAAAGAATGAGAGTGAAAAAAAGATGTTAGATAAAAAAGTGTTTTATTACAAGAATTATGAGAATCAAAAGAGAGATTAAGTGAGTTTTTCATGTTTATCTTCTAACCTCTTAACTCTTTGTCTTTCTAGTGTTCTTGAATCGACATTGTAGGTTTCAAAACATGTGCCCATTTAGTCATTGGAACAACAAAGAAAAGAGATAAAGCTCTTATGTTGTCAACAAGATTCTACAAAAGTTCCAACAACTACATACATGCAGTCTAAGGTAAAGGATCAGTTAAGGAAGCAACTTGTGGTAAAATAGCTAAACCTAACACTTTAGATGCTTTAAAAGCTATTGCATGTGAAGAGACTCTAGGTAACTGTTTTGATAATTCAATTTCTGAATCAGTAGTTTCATAACCTAAGGATGAGAGCTATGCTCCTTATTGAGGTCATTCCTTAGTTGACCCTAGTGGTACAGTTGTTGATGAGAAATATTTCATGTGTAATGTGGACTATGCTAAGTAGTGCTTTAGTTGGAGCAATGGAATGCGATATGACTAATTCTTTTTCTCCTTTTACTTATGAAATGCTTAAATGTTTCAATTATGATGGTGAATGTCATGTGAAATTTTCTTTTCCTAAAGGAAAAGTTATGAGATTGTGTGAGAGTAGTTCATGTGGTTTTGATGTTGATATTGATTTAAGTAATAAATACATGACTACTTGTATTATTGTGAATCATGAAGCTCTTGTTAAACCGACATTATTTGAAGAAGATTGTGAAATACTTACTTGTTTCAGTTCCATGATTTGTAATTCTCAATATAGTGTTGATGTTAACATTGATTGTTATTATGACACACCACCTTTGTTTGATAAAGATGATAATGAATTTCTTGATTCTGGTATTTTTTCATATGATAACATTCTTGATCTTGGAGGTGATATGCGTGCTAGGAAAGGTTTTTGCTTGATGCACATTTAGAATGAGAAGCATCTTGCAAGTGATAATGTTGATACTCTTCCGTATGATGGAAGGTCCTTCTTGAGGGGTTGTAGTTCACTTGGTGGAATGGAATTTAATGCTACTTTGAGTGATCTTTGTGTTAATGATGAAGACATTTCTTTGGGTTGTCCTAGTCAAGAAGTGGAGCTTGTAGATCATGATCATCGAGAAATGCAGTGTTCTAAAGAAAAGAATGGGCAATTTGAAGGGATTTTCAAAAGGGATGAAAGCAAAACGAAAAAGAGAAATACTACTAGTGTTAATTTCTTTGAATTCCATTGTTTGTTGAAATGTGAAATTAATCACTTAGAAGATTGGCATGATCTATGTAGAGGGGATAACTTGATAGTTCGTAGAACTAAGTTTGGTATGTATGCAAAATATTCTTATATGTTTGGTCTACCTAGGTCATTTACCTTGTATTATAAACTTATGAAGATTGCATTTAGGGCATATATAGGAAATCATATTACTTATAGTAGTGATAATGTGCATATGCTTGGTAAATGGATATTTATACATGTTAGGCCTAATTGGGTTAAAGGGACACATGGTCACTACCTTGTTTTGTTCCTTCAACTTTTACTTAGTGTATGTCATTTCCTAATGTATGTGCTCTTTATTATGCAAGTTTTGAATTCGAGGATGAAATACTTTCAAAAAGAAGGGAATGATAGCATCCATGGCAGCTCAACATCACTAAAGGACATGGATGAAGCTTTGGAAGTTCCAAGGGGACACATTAAAAGACTTAGAAACAAGTAAATTTTAAGACAAGCTCAATGGGTTGCAATTAGCAATTAAAAAGTATCTTGTAATGGAAGAAGAGGTCCAGCCCAATCAAGTTATTTTGCTCAAGTCTTACATCTATTTGGAGGCTCAAATTAAAATCCAAAATGAGATGGAATGAGGTCCAAATCAACTCCAAAAGGAGAAAATCCAGTAGCCAAAAACTAGCTTCTAGAATCTATATTTAAGTGTTGTTTTAATTTATAATGACTTGCATTGGTCTAAGTGTGGGAAACGTTCTATAACCCTAGGGAATATCATTTCTATTTAGAGTTGTTTTAATCTATGTTGACTTACGTTGGTGTAAATGTGGGCAGCCTTCTAGGCACCTAAGGAATATCATTCCTATTTAATTTTATCTTTAACCAGCCCTTTTCTTTAGTACAATATAAAGAGGTTTTTGTTCTTCATTGTAACTCACATTTTGAAGAATTTTTTTTATCTAAAGCAACCAGCATGGATCTGGTTGGGTTTTATTAAAATGAAAACTAAATATGTACACAATCAAAAGGAAGCAGAAAGAAATATGCAAACAAAGGCCAAAAGTGCCTCTCAAATGACTAGAAACTCTAAACTGACACTATCGGAGGTAGTAAATTCCATTCTCCATCAAGCACCTCTTTCATCAGTAGTGAATCAGTTTCTACTATCAGAGGTAGTAAATAATTTGTGACACACTATGTAACTCTTTCTAGTATTTCCTTTGCTTCAGCCATAATGCAAGATGCTTTTGCTATATTACTTGCCCATGCCCACACCATATTTCTTGCACTAGTTCGGACACAAAATGCAGAAGAACTTTGTCCAAAACTACTCTTATAAGATCCATCAGTATTGCACTTGAACCAACCATCTAGAGGACAAGACCATGTAACTGTTGTGCTAGTGATCAGAGGTCTGTACTCCTCCTAGAACTGTACTAGAAGAGGCCATCTATTTGCAATTTCCAACCAAGGATACATGGTCTTTTCCAGTAGACATAAGTTCTAATTTATCCCATATATCAATCTATTTCTTGACATGACTCCTACATGAACTATAGTATTTCTCATTTTCCATAATTGCCACATGATGTAACAAACTGTTTGGTCATTTTAGATAAAGACCCTTATTTTCCTATTTGACCCTTCACGTAGACTCTATGTGGGGCTTGTGATGTGCTAGAATGGGTAGCATGGATCTCGAGGTCCATTTATATGAATTGCGGATGAAAAACCTAAGTCTGGAAATTTAGAGTTGGTTAGATTGACTCAAAGTTGAATTATGGCTAGATAGGTTTGTTTCCGGGTTTTGTCGCTTCCAATAATTTTGGAGTGTCATATATGACTTAGTCGAGTCACTGGTTTTCCTCTCGAGGCAATCAAATGTATTTTGTGGCCTTATTGTAAAATTTGGATTATAGTTTTATCCTGGATGATTCTTTAGAAAAGTATGCATTAGCTCAGTTATTTGTGAAATCCGAGGGTATGAGCATGTTCATAGCACTATTTACTATAGACGAGCATGTTTGGTTTGTGTCTAGGGGGTTCCGACAGTATATCGGGTGTCAGATTGAGGGTTTTTAGTATATTTCACTGCTGGTGTCTGGTGTCCGCCATGGTAGAACTGACATCCTCTCCGGTGAGTCTGCCTCGGTGAAAGGTTGGCTCACCTAAGCGAATGTTAGGGAAATGGGAAGTTCTGCCACAGCAGAATCAGGTCTACTATAGTGAGGTATGAGGTGTCAAGTGACAACCGCTATGGCGAAGGCTTTTCTGCCATAGCGAAGTAGATTCCATCGAGACAGATCACTATTTAGGGGTCCTATCTATAATTCTAAGTCAGATTTTCTTTCCCAAAATAGTGTGTTCTCGAAATCAGCATTTCCTAAGGGTTATTTCAGAGCCTTGGGAGCATTTCCCACCTTGAGGTAATTGATTCTTTCCTTTTTTGGTTTCAGTTTATGATTGTAAGCTTATTAATGGTGGTTTAGCTTATTATTTGAATTGGGGAATATGGATTTTGCATATTGTGAGTTTAAGAGAGTTGTATGATTGATTTTAATGGAGATTTATAGATTTAATGATGTTAATATCATAAGTTAGGAGTGGATTATGTTAGATTATCATATTTTGAAGCTTAATTTGATTATAGAAGTTTTTTGTCAAAAGGGGGAAAATCTAGGGTATCAAATTGGGGCTTTTGGATTATTGTTCAATTGGAGGTTCAATTTTGTTTAGATTTGCAATTTAATTAAGGATGTGATTACCTAGTATGTAATAAAGGTTTTTGTGAAACAAAATTTGAGTCTTGGTAGTGTGGGCCTGAGATGAGTATTTAAAGTCTTGTTTTGTTTTGTTAGCTTTATATTAACGAATAATATATATGTGGATAGACTTCGACTATCACAAGGCGCATCGGAAGGGCAAGGCAATCACCGAGGCTTGATTTTTTAGCGCTCCTATTTGATTATGAGGTAGGCTACGGTTTAGCTTTTGTGAGACTCCTATAGAAGTATGTAGTAGTTATAAATATTGATGGGTATTGGGCATGTTGGAGTCCCATTCAAATGGTTGTGATTAAAGTTTGAGTGGGTACCTATGTTGAGCTGTAGTAATGGGTGATTTAGGGGATCAACCTTATGCTGATTCTGACAGCTATTATGTGGACTCGTCGCCATTATGTGGACTCGTCGTCATATTTGATATTGTTATGTTTATTCATCACACATGCTTTGATATGATATCCTGATTGTACTAGGATTATTGTTGATGGACTGCTTTGATATGAAATCATGTGTATTGGATAACATGTGTTATTAAACTTTTGAAAGAATGTGATATTTCGTCTCCTTACTTGGTTTCATCTCATTATATCATGATATCTTGCCTTATATTGACATTTGCATTCATACACTTATGATTCTATAAATTTGATATGAGAGTAGTATGAATGTTATGGGGACAAAAGGCTGGAGAGGTAAGAACACTTATGATATTATGACAACATTGAACTGATGATAATACAGAAGGCTCGGGTTGCATGCCGCAACGAATATTGAAAAATGGGGAACGGAGTTGCACACCTACATCATGATTGAGGCTTGACAAATGAGGCATGGGCTATAGTCAGATTCGTATGTGAATTTAGGCTAGCTAGGAGCGGTATATGGACTTCGCAGGTCCCACATGGGTGTACGATCATAATTAATCCTTGATGTACTATATAACAGGTTGAGAAAGGCACCTTGCATATGCATTGCATTCATATCATACATACATCTACACATTACTTAATTGTTGTTCGGCAATCTAATATGGTTGGTTATTGGAACTTAGGTGAAACCCTGATTTACTTGGATTGAATTGATTGCATTGGACTATAATGGTTACTATGATTGATCTTGTCTTTGTGAATTCTTGAAAATAATGATTATGCTAGTCTCTACGAATAATTGAATAAATGGTTGAGGTTGTTGAATTGATTTGGTTGCCTTATGTGGCTTGCTTCCTCGTGTATGGGTGTTGGGGTTTAATAATTGTATGTCTATGTGGTTGATGTCAACTACTACTGTGGTCGGTGATGTATAATATGCATATTTGGGAGTTGTCTGGTAATTGATTGTGTGACTGGGTAACAAGTCTAGTAAGAAACATGTGTTAAGTGTCACTAGTGGAATGGTAGATGTGGAACGATCTATGTGTGTCATACCGTAACTGTATATAGACTTAACTAAGTGTAAATTCTAAGGTTAATAAGAGAGTTAGCGTCATCATTCTTAGCTTAGGGGTAACACTCTTGGAAGCGTTCTAAAATGGTTGTTGTGATGTAAGTTTGACTTATTTATTTAATGTGAGAAGTTGGAGAAGTGAGTTTAAGCTTGATTATGACTTGGACAAGAGAGTACTAGTCGGTGGGTACTATTATAGTAAGGTCCCTATTTATGTGAATGTATTGATTGTACTTGATTGTGATTGGAACCTTGTGCGAACAGTGTGACTGATTAATTGGTGAATTGATATGTGTACAACATAACTTATATGAGCTATTGAACTGTCTATTATAGGCTTATCTGTTGTCAACTTTATATTTATCTCTATTACGCATCTTCCGTCGTTATCGACCTATGATGTCTATGGGGGGGGTATATTGTGTACTTTTGAGTCCGAGCAGGTTGACTTCCAGTATTCAAGGTGAGGATTCTATCTTCCGTCATACATTGGATGCTCATTCTCTTACTCTATCTTTGCCTTGATTCAAGAGACATGATTCATATTTTCAGACTATGTAGTTCAGTTTTGGCTTATGTTCTCTTTTATTCATACTTGTATCCTTATTAGAGCTCTTGTATTATTGACCAGATCTTGGGGGTTGTATTTGAAGATTCAGACTTATGTTCCGCTTTTATAGAAATATGAGATAGCTTAATTAATATTACTAATTCTATTTGAATTTTTTGATAATTTGGGAAGTGGTTCGCTTACCGGTGGAAAATGTGTAGGTGCCACCACGACTCCTGAAAAGGGGTCATGAAAAAGTTGGTATCAGAGGTTTAGTTAAATGTTCTAAAATACAAGCGCAGTGTATAGTAGAGTCTTGTGGATTGGTGCAGAGACGTCCGTACTTATCTTCGAGAGACTATGGGATATATAGGAAACTTTATTTTTTTCATTCCTTTCGTACTAAGTTGAATTAAATTGGTATCTGAACTTCTTCCTTTTATTCTATCACCGATGGTGGTAACATGCTCTTTAATTCGTGCGTAAGTGGTTCAACATAATGTTGCTCGGTAGGGTATGATATGTGTTACCATGTTTCAGATGCATGACCAAGTTCTGTCTTCTGCTATGATTTGAAGGTTCAGTTGATTGGGGTTATGATTGTAACTTCTCAGTTCGGTGATATCCTTGGAGAATAGGAATGGTAATTCAGAGATGCAAGGAAATGAAATTGGATGGATCAATCTCGCTATATGAAGGGAAAAATTAGTATCTGATGCGCTTGATTGGTGATATTGCAAGATGTACGAGGGTGGGTGTCGTAGAGGTCATAAAAAGGTAAATTGGCTTCGAGTTGGCACAATATGGATATATGAGTAGAATTAGTAGTTGTGAGTTCTTTTATGGAATGGTTATCTGCTCGAGCTTAGATGGCAATGTTACGTATAATGAGTGAAGCTTAATGGAATAGACAGTCACGTTTCTTCACCTAAAAAGTGTGTTTGTAGGTTCACATGGCATTTAGAGGTTAGTGATGATAGTAGAGCTGTTGAGATCAATAGATGCTTGAATTCTGAGTTATTTCGCAGTTATTGAGTATCGAATGAATGAAAAAGTCATATATGTGTTGGTATATTAGATTCATAGTAGGCTAATGGGAGTAGTGATCGACTAATAGGAATAACTTTTGCACTGGACAAGTGTGAGTTTCTATCAAGGGATTACCAGGTGTTACATTTGTTCTTGGAAAATATTTGTGAGCATGATATTTAAGGGTTAATACTTGAGAAGTTCGATAGTTACTAGTATAATGAATTTGGAGGTGACCGAAGGATAGGGAAATTGCACGTTTAGTTGGATATGTTATGTTTCGGCAAGATAAGGTAAAGACTGGGTTTTCGCAGGCAAACATCGTATAGACTCTCAAATAAGGTGTTGGTCAATGAGAATATTTATGGTAACAGGCTGAAGATGGTTTGACCTAATTTCAGTTGTGAAAGGCTTCGGGTGTTGATGATCAGGTCAGTAAACGCATGGATTGGTATAGAAAGAGATTATTTCAGTCAAGGATTTTTGGTAAGGGTATTTTGATGAAATTATATGAGAGTGTTAGCAAAGGGTATATGTTCGGTAATTAAGAATTAACTGTCACATTAAGGACTAGTTTGGTAATGGTTTGAGTTACTATGTGGGTACTAAAGGAATTTGGTCAGAGTTATCAGAGTGGGTCGATACATATTCTAGTTGAGGAATCTTGTAAGAAATGGTACATGGGAGATGCCGGATTTTAGGAAGAACTCGCAGTTTTAGTGTTGGATTGAGCGGGGGAAACTCGCCATGATTTGGTGCGCAGTGTTCTACTATCTGCAGGATTGGTTAAGTTATTTTGTGAGGACTTCGATATTTCAGTACATTTCGGGACAAGTTCTAGTAAGAGTCGGTTAATAGTGGAAATAGTGATTAAAAGAAAAGATGGAAATGTAAGGAATCGATAATTGTATGTTGAGCTAATTCGAGATGAGTAAGGTGTCTCTTTGAGGATTGGGGAGAATTTGGATTTGAATAATGGAAACTCTTGGGTTAGTTGTGAAAATATGTGGGAATTATCATCATGGCTTTAAGGTCGGGTGAAATGGTTTGGTACGCTTGGAAAAGTAGGTCTATCGTAGTTGACTAATTGTTATGAAGAATGTTCCATGAGGGTTGTGTTATTCAACAGGTGGTAGACTGTGTTGAGACATTATTGATTGATTGCATGGATGAGTATTTGAGTATTAGGACTTGGGAGAAATTGGGCAATGGCAGGTAAATGGAAGGTAATGTTGATACGTCATAAATTGGTAAGGCTGTTAATTAGCAGGAGGTTCGACAAGGTGTCCAGAGTTAAGAGAAAGTATGAGGGAGATTTGATGTGCTTAGAGTTAATGTGGTTCTATCAGACTTGCGTATCGGTAGAAGTTAAAGAACTTGGAGATTATAATCAAGGGTATGGTTTGTCGGTGCTAAATTGATGACTTGGTTAGAATCCAACTTGAAAGCTATGGGTGACGACACATGCTTGATTGTTCATGGGGATAGGATATGGAAGAGATCATGGCATGTTTATGAAAAGCTTACAAGTTCATTTGGAATCTGTTCGGGTGGCTAACAATGATTTAGGAATTGAGTATTTTATTGCGGGACAGATTTGTTCATTTAGGGCGGTGGCCTATGTTACATTGAATAGAGAACTTGTGGTATTCTAGTAAACCACCGATAAGGATTCGAGGGATTTCATTTTGGAAATGGATGTATGACGGTGTTACTGGCTCCCATCGAAATTGCAAGTAGGATTGATGATAACTTTTGGATGACAGCGATCAGACAGTTCTAATGGTTTGCATAGTTACTTGGTATGCATTGAGGAAGTACAATCGGTTGTGGAAAGTCTTCAGATGGATCGGTCGTTTTTCTATGAATTTGGAACGACAAAGTAATCAGTAGGCATGTTTATAGTATGGTGGTTTGGAAATATGAGGGAAATTGGACTTATGATGTGTGTTTATATGTTCAAAGAAATCTGGTGCGAAGGACGAAATTGATAGTTGAGAAGGGAAGCTGGTAAAATTAGACGATTATATCGGTATAGGTTGGACTATGGTAGTGGCTACAACTAAGGGTTGATGATGGTTATTGTGATAATTCGTGGATTCAATAGGACGTGGATTGAAGTACGGTTGTGATCAAATCAGGGAATTTGAATGAAGTTAGTTCGTACATTTGAGAATCAATTGTGGAGAAAATTTTGGTTATGAAGGATTATGAAATTTGGGGTGTTGAGACAAGTTATAGTAGCTTGATTGACTAAGTGAACAGGCAGTGCTATCGATTTATTTTATGTCGGTTGGGCCTCTCATGAGGTTATCAAAGAGATTCCTTGGTTACTCGTCGGTTTCTGTTCTTTCCTTTTTTTCTGTTCAAGGACGGACATTTATTTAACTGGTATCTGATGTAACGACCCGTCCGGTCATTTTAACTAAGGACACTTATTTTCATATTTGACCCTTCCCATAGACTCAACGTGGGGCTTGTGATGCGCGAAGATAGGTGACATTGATCCCGAGGTATGTTTATATGAATTTCGGATGAAAAAGCCCATGTTTGGAAACTTAGAGTTGGTTAGTTTGACTCAAAGTTTACTTGTGGCTAGATGGGTTCATTTCTGGATTCCGTCATATCTGGAGGGTCATTTATGACTTAGTCGAGTCATTGGTTCACTTCCCGAGGCAATTTGATATATTTTGAGGACTTATTTGTAAAGTTTGGATTATGGTTTTGTCCTAGACGATTCTTTAGAAAAGTATTCCTTGGCTCGGTTATTTATGAAATCCAAGGGTACGAGCGAGTTTGTAGCACTGTTTACCATAGACGAGTATGTTTGGTTTGTGTTTGGAGGGTTCCGGGAGTGTTTCTAATATCGGACAGAGGTTTTTGGCTATACTTCAATGCTGGTGTCTGCCACAGTGGAACTAGCATCCGCTCTGGCAGGTCCGCCTCAGTGGAAGGTTGGCTCACCGAAGCGGAAGTTGGGGAAATGGGAAGTTTCACCACAGCAGAATCGGGTCCGTTGTGGTGAGGTATGATGTGTCAAGTGACATCCGCTACGGTGAAGGCTTTTCCTCTGCAGCGGAGTCAATTCTGCTAGGGCGGATCATTGCTTAGGTGTCCTATATATAATTCTTGGTTAGATTTTCTTTCCCAAAATAATGTGTTCTTTAAACTAGCATTGCATAAGGGTTATTTCAGAGCCTTAGGAGCATTTCCCACCTTGAGGTAATAGATTCTTTCCATTTTTGGTTTAAGTTTATGATTCTAAGCTTATTACTGATGGTTTAGCTTATTGTTTGAATTAGGGCATATAGGTTTTGTATATATTGAGTTTAAGAGAGTTTTATGGTTGATTTTAATGGGTATTTATGTATTGAATGATGTTAATATCAAGAGTTAGGAGTGGATTATGTTAGATTATCATGCTTTGAAGCTTAATTTGATTATAAAAGTTTGTTTTCAAAACGGGGAAAATATAGGGTTTCAAATCGGGGCTTTTGGATTATTGTTCAATTGGAGGTTCAATTGTGTTTAGATTTGAAACTAAATTAAGGATATAATTACCTAGTATGTCATAATGGTTTCCGTGTAACAAAGTTCTAGTCCTGGTAGCGTGGGATCGAGATGGATATTTAAAGTCTTGTTTTGTTGTGTTAGCTTTATATTAATAAATAATATGTACGTGGATAGACTATGACTATCGCGAGGCGCATCAGAAGGGCAAGGCAATCACCAAGGCTTGATTTGTTAGCGTTCCTGTTTTGCAATGAGGTAGGCTATGATTTAGCTTTTTGAGACTCCGATAGAAGTACATAGTAGTTATAAATGTTGAGGGGTATTGAGCTTGTTAGGGTCCCACTCAAATGATTGTGATGAATGTTTGAGTGGTTACCGGTGTTGAACTATAATGATGGGTGATTTAGGGGATCAACCTTATGTTGATTCTGACTGATGTTATTTGGGCTTGTCACCATTATGTGGGCTCGTCACCATAATTGATATTGTTGTGTTTGTTCATCATACATGCTTTGATATGATATCCTGATTGTACTAGGATTATTGTTGATGGACTTCTTTGATATGAAATCATGTGTATTAGATGATACATGTGTTATTAAACTTTTGAAAGCATGTGATATTTCATCCCCTTACTTGGTTGCATCTCATTATATCATGATATCTTACCTTTTATCATTTGCATTCATACAATCATTTCTGTGATATTGATATGAGAGTGGTATGAATATGTTGTGGACCCAAGAGGCAGGAAAGGTAAGGGCACTTATGAGATTATGGAAACATTGAGATGATGATAATATGGATGCTCGGATTGCATGCCACAATGGATTTTGATACGCGGGAACGGAGTTACATGCCTGCAATATGATTGAGACTCGACAAATGAGTCATGGGCTCTAGTCAGATTCGTGTGTGGAATTCTCACTGGCTAAGAGCGGTATATGGACTTCGCGGGTCCCCATTTAGTGTATGATCTTAATTAAACCTTGACATACTGTATAACAGGTTGAGAAATGTACCTTGAATATGATTTGCATTTATATCATACATACATCTATATATTGCTTAATCGTGGTTTGGTAATGTGATATGGTTGGTTATTGGAACTTGGGTGAAACCCTGATTTATTTGGATTGAATTGATTGTATTGGACTGGAATGATCGTTATGATTGAGCTTGCCTCTGTGAATACTTGGAAATAATGATTTTGCTGGTCTCTATGAACACTTGAATAAATGGTTGAGGTTGTTGAATCGATTTGGTTTTCGTATGTGGATTGCTTCCTCGTGTATGGGTGTTAGGGTTCAATAATTGTATGTCTATGTGGTTGATGTCAACTACTACTATGGTCGGTAATGTATATTATACCATGACTATTGTCTAGGTCCATGGAATTATGCACATTTCGGAGTTGTCTGGTAATTGATTGTGTGACTGAGTAATAAGTCTAGTAAGGAACCTGTTTAAGTGTCACTAGTGGAATGGTAGATGTGGAACGATCTATGTGTGTCATACCGTAACTGTATAGAGACTTAACTAAGTGTAAATGCTAAGGTTAATAAGGGAGTTATTGTCATCATTCTTAGCTTAGGGGTATCACTCTTGGAAGCGTTCTAAAATGGTTGTTGTGATGTAAGTTTGACTCTTTTATTTAATGTAAGAAGTTGGAGAAGTGGGGTTAAGCATGATTATGACTTGGACAAAAGAGTACTAGTCGGTGGGTACTATGATAGTAAGGTCTCTATATATGTGAATGGATTGATTGTACTTGACTGTAACTGGAACCTTGTGCGAACAAAGACTGATGAATCAGTGAATTGATATGTGTACAACGTGACTTATATGAGCTATTGGATTGTCTAGTATAGGCTTATCTGGTGTCAACTTGCTATTTATCTCTGTTACGCATCTTACATCATTGTCGGCCTACGATGTCTACGGGGATACGTTGTGTACTCATACTACACTTGCTGCATCTTTTCTTATCTAGATACAGGTCCTATTGCCAGTTTGAGATCTCGAGTTTGAGTCCCAGTAGGTTGACTTCCAGTATACAGGGTGAAGATGCTATCTTCCGGCATACCTTGGATTCTCATTCTCTTACTATGTATTTACCTTGATTATGTGGTTTATGTGGTCATTTATTCAGACTTGTATATGTATTAGTGGTCATGTATTATTGACCAGATCTTGGTAGGTTTGTATAATATAATTCAGACTTATGTTCCATTTTTACAGAAACATGAGATAGCTTTTACTTAATATTACTATTTCTGCAATTCTTTTTTATTTTGTTGATAATTTAGGAAGTGGTTCGCCTACCGGTGGAAAATGTGTAGGTGCCACCATGACTCCTGATAAGGGGTCGTGACACATAATGATGGAACGAATAGCCTGATATATTAGTTTCAACATAGTGCAGACCTTGCTGACCACCATTTACTGACTGCTTGATTAATCTATATAAAGGGGCCTTGCACACCTGCTGCTAAAGCAAAAACATGCCATATATCTGATGCAAACTCACCTGTTAAAAACAAGTGATTCATGGTCTCCTGTCGAGGGAAGGTACAACATCTGCAAATAGAAACTACATTTATTCATATAGTAGTTAAAACATCATCTACAAGTAGTTTCTTATGCCATACTCTCCATAAAAAATGCAATATTATAAGGCAAACCGTTGGTCCATATCAACTTGTAAAACCAGAATTGTTGTTTTTTTTGCCTTAGAAGTTCCCAGGTACTGATCACTGTGAACTTACCAGTGCTTGTTAGCAACCGCCAAGCGTTATAACTTTGCCTCTCCCCTTCTTTGACAATCAATTCAATTCTGACATGCTCAACAATATCTAGATGTATGTACTAACCTGATTGAACAATTTTTATGCATAAAAAAACAAGTCTTATCTCTATTCATCATTTGAGATGAATGTATCTCATATTTCAACAATACCTCTATGATCTGCTCCCAATAGTACTTATATGCTAATGCAAAGATTATGGTGTCATCTGCATATGCCAAATGATTAGATTTGCACTCCATTTAGGGATGCCAAAGCTTATAGACATTGGATCTTCAAATAAACCATTTAAAGTTCTTAAAAGTACTTCTGTTGATAAAAATGAACAAAGATGTGGATAAAAGATCTCCTTCTTTGACACCCCTTGTAGAGTAAAAAACTCCATAAGGCTCACCATTCATCATCACCGAATATCAGTTATTTACTATAAGCCTCCAAATTATATCCACAAAACCTTCAGAGAATCCCATTCTCTTAAGGACTCTAATAAAAACAGTTAAGACACCTTATCATAAGCCTTTGCCATATCCAACTTGATAATTACATTTGCAAGCTTGCATGTCTTCCTATATCTGTAACAATCTCTTGAGTAAGAAGCACATTTTCAATTATACTTATTCCTTTCACAAAACCTGACTGATTAGGTGAAATAAGTCTAGGCAGCATGCTCTCCAATCTCCCATGCACAACTATTGAAATAACTTTATTTATGAAGTTACTCACACTAATTGGCCTCATGTCTGCATAAGTCTGAACTTCTTGTGTCTTTGGCAATAAAACCAGGTTTGTGTGAGTGACTGCTTTAGGAAGAGTGTGACCATCATAAAAAGCTTTAACTACATTGACCACATCATGTCCTACAATATCCTAACAACATTAAAAGAAAGCACCTGATAGACCATCAGGACCACTTGCACTATCCCTATTCAAAGCAAAAATTGCATGCTTAACTTCCTCAATACTAGGCACAACAACAAGGATATCATTATCTTCATTTGATACCATAGCAGGAATATGATTTAGCAAGGTAAAGTCTGTAGCATCTTCCTCCTGAGAGAAATGTTTTTTAAAAAAGCTTCTACTTCTAGTGCCATCTATTCTTCATCTTCTAATCAGTCTCCATTAGCATTCTGAATTCTTTTATCTGTAATCTCTTCTTCCTTCCATTTACTAAAAAATATAGTATTTTGTCCCCCTCTGCAAACTAAATAACATTAGCCTTTTGCATCCAGAATTCCTCAAAATGCAAATATTTCTTGAGTTCTGCCTGAGCCTCTTAAAGCACCATTCTATTTAACAGTGAAGGATCACCATTAAATAATTCTTCTTTGATATTTACAATCTCTTCTCTAATAATCAACTGCGTGAAAAATATCACTATAGGCCGCTTTACTCTAAGCTAATAAGATCCTTTTATGTGCTTCAATTTCTGTTTAAACAAAATAAAAGCATTGCCATCCAAATCACAAGACCAATTATCCTTGACAATGTTTAAGATGTTTTGATGTTCAGTCCAAAACTTTAAGAATATAAAAGGTCTAATAATATTTTGTCTTTTTTCTCCTAATGAAATGAGTAAAAGAGCGTGGTCTGACCTAGTCCTGGAGAGATGTTCCACCTCAACTTGTGCAAACCATTGCTAGAACTGATGATTGATGAAAATTTTGTCTAATCTATCAAATATCCAGTAACTCACATGAATTTACACAAAATGCAAAGTCCTCAAAATGTTGAGGCTAAATAGGAATGCCTTCAATCTTCTCTTATTCATGCAATACAACATTAAGATCCCCTCCAACTAACCAAGGAAGGTTAATGGAATCTGCCACTTGATAGATATCATCCCACAGCTGCAATCTCTCAACATCATTACATTTAGCATATACTAATGTGATGATCATTGATTTATTCTGATTAAGGAGCACAAACTTTAAAGATATTTGTTGAGATGTGTTTGAGATCACTTCCACATCCATATTATCTTCAACAAAGTACGAAATTTTACCAGAACAGTTAGATCCAGCATGGTTCAATCCTAACTTTCTCTTATATTTATCTACGTATCTAGCTTGTTGGAAATGTTCCATCAAAGCTATGAAACAAAATTTGTTATTCTTATGCAACATTTGAAGTATGTGAAATGCTTGTTGAGTCCTCATTGACCTTATATTCTATATAAAAGCTTTCATCATCATTTTCAATTGGATTTAGAAGTAGCTCTCTTTGGCAGTACTCTAACTGGTACCTGAGCATCAATCACACCTTGATTCTTACCTTTCATACCACCTTTTGCTATTGATTTTGGAGAAACATTAGCCATTTTAACAGGAGATAACATCCTCTCCTCCTTATCCATCAGCGATTTCTTTCAAAGGCATCATGTTCTCATCTGAAATGTTATGACAAACTAAATCATGTAAACTTCTCATAGGTGAATCCTTTTTCAACAATGAAACGTGTCCCCTGCTTGAACTGCTAGCCATATCTTCCTAAATTTCTTTTGAAGCACACTACTCAACTATCAAATTTTCAAGTGATTTTGAAGGATACTATTCTGTTGTTTGATGCATTTCTAGTGAATCCTGCACCCTTGTATCATCAAAATCATTCCTTTGTAGATATTTCTTAGATGAATGCTGATCCTTAGGATTAAGTATCCACACTTTTATGATGATCCTGATATATTATTTCTTGAAGCACTACATCTGTCTTCTCTTTAGTAGCTTCTTCCTCTATATTTTGATCTTCTAAGTTGAATTCCTTGTCAACCTGAATTTCACCATCCTATAAGTTTTCATTTAACTCTTCTTCTACTCTTTATCGCCACTTAGAGGAAGGGGATAATGATTATTGCATGGTTCTCATCACTAGTAACTGGTGAAGTCTCTTTCACTTCCACCCTGATCTCTTTATTGGACATAGACCGTAAAATCTCCATATTACCACTGCCTGCATCATTGATATCATAAGTGAGATCCTCAACTTCCTCACACGCATTCTTTGACATGTCTTGTTCCTTTCCCTCATCAAATGTAACCTTTGTTGCAAGAATCAAAGTGACTTTATCCTGACTACTCACCACTGAATCTTTAACTTGGTTCTCCTCTTCATTGATCAAGGCCTCAAACTTGTTTTGAGTTGCAACTTCTTCCCCAATAACATTACAATTAATAGGCTTTCCATCTTTGAATTTTCCTAGATTTTTCTCCATTGTAAAAATCTATTATCTTTGACAGGATTATATTTGACAGCATTCCCATGACCTTTCCCAAATCTAGCATTCTTTACCTTGTTCCAATCATTACCAGCAGTTTTCAGCATTGGTTCTCCAATCTTCTTCTCTTACCCATCTTTTTTAGTATCCGTATTATCAGAAATTCTACTCAATTCTTGATGAAGAATTCTTCATCCTTCTTAATTATGCACTTGAAGTTTACACTTATTACAATACTTTGGCAAAACGTCATATTGAATATTAACCTCAACTGCTCGAACTTCACTGGTCTTTTCATCAATAATTTCCATCCTGATTGAATCAGGAAGATCAGCAACTAGATCAACTAAGACCTTAACCCTAGCACAACTAGGTCTCGTCTTATTAATCGTAGCCATGTCCAATTGCAAAGGTTTCCCTAATGCCGATGCTAAAGAGAACAAAGATTATTTGACAAAAAAAGTAGGTAACAGATGTGGAGAAGAAATCCATGCCATAGCGATTGTAGTCTCCTCATAAATATTAAATTTTGGATCATAAATTAATGGCCTCATAGGATAATAAACACCATCTTTTGACTTTATTTAATGAACACCTTTCGATGTCATTGTAATGATATCTTCTAGCAACACAAATCTCATTAGAATGTGGTGATGTCTAAATAAACATATTTTGCAATCTCCCTTGATGCCACATTGTTTATGGATTTTCTCCCGAAGCTCTTCCAATTTTTGCCATCCTTGGGAAAATTTTCCCACCACTGCCTATTGGAGTTCTTCTATCGAATTCATAGTTAAACTTTTGCTTTCCTCCATCTCACCATTGGTTTTCCATTAATCATCTCCATAGGTTTGATGGGGGTAGGTTCAATATCAATCTTGGTCGTATGCATGTCTTTATTCATTGTATTAAGGTTTACAGTATTAGCATAGTTCATTAGGGCTTTTTTCACGTTCACAATAGGAATAGGTATAGTAATTGCACTCGTAGAAGGATTTAATGGTGGAAAGTGAGAAGAGGACGCGATGTCATGGCAAACCACCGGTGGTGGCTGGCCATCGGCCAATGTCATTACACTAGGGTTTCACACTATATTAGAGTATTGCATGGAGAGAGAATAGAGAGCTTTTTTAACCATATGGGGGGAGTCTGATTTTGAATAATATAATATATTTGAGAGTTCTTTTGAACCTTTGTAGCTGAATAATGTGCGATTTATCTTTCAATCTAACTAGTTCATAGTTCAAGGTAGTAAGATAAATTCTTCTTTCATATCTTTGGTTTCTTCTTGGTATTCTTAGAAGGCGATTAGTATACATACTAATTGTTGTCTAACTTTACTCAGGAAGCGGTAAAGATCCAAATTCTAGGTTTGATTTATTTCTCAAGTAAAGGTGTTTGGTTCTCCAATAACCATTCGTTGTTACTTGGATCTTTTCAATCTTCATAACTTGTGTTCTTTGAACTATTCCCTTGAATTTCCCGTTTCTTTATTTTCTAGTTTTTAGATTTTTTTCTATTTAACTTCCGCACTTCTAATATTTTTATTCTTAATTTGAGATCTCCCTAACCTCATTGTTATCAAGTGGTATCAGAGCGGTTCTATCAAGATTTTGTTCTTGATAATTTTGGAGATTTCTTGAATAAAAAAAATAAAATAAAAGGTAACAAATTAAAAAAAAGGTACTGTAGTGAATAGTAAAATAAAATAAAATAGTATATTGTTTTCTCTCCATGAATTTTGTTTCATCTATTTGTTTTCTAAATGTTAAGATAGAAAACAAGAAGAGGGGGTCCTAAATCTTTGATGATAAGAAACAATCATTTTTTATACTGAATATGTAAGGCATGTGAAACATGTAAATAAGAGATGTAAAATCAACGAAAAGGGTATAGAATCAACCTGTAACATAGAAAAGGCTATTGAGGGAACACAACTGACATAACCATGAAAATATGCATGTAAGTAAAGTCGGACCACTCTATAGGCTCTTATAGTATCATATCAAGTCCCTCTGTGGGGTAAGCTTATAATAAACTACCCGGCCATATAGGATATGGTAATTCTTCAACACGAGTTCATAAAGAATTCCCCAACAACCCAAACTTAATCAATAGTATAATCTTAAGAACATGCTAGAGGAGGTTAAACTTACTTTCAACCTCAAATCTTCACCCAAAACAAAGGTTACTTTGTTGCCATGTATTCCTCTGAAGTCGCTACAACACGAAGAAGGACGATCTACAATGATTGTGGGATTCCCGTTGATGGATTTGCTTGATTAATCCTAAGATTCAAGTATAAAGTGATATAAAATCTTTTGAGAGAGTTTCTAGGTTTTATATGAAGCTGGGGAAATGTAAAAATGAGCCTCAAGTCGAAGTGAACTGATTTATATATGAAAAATAAGCTCCACCACCAAGATGTACGGTGCAAACGTACTGTCCATACATTTGGACCATATATCCAAAGCTCAAACATGAAAAATTGCAGGAAAAGTTACGGCCAAGACTCCAAATTGTACTGTCCATACATTTGGGATGTACTGTTTTGAAAGGTTTTGAATTCGTCGAAACGTATTTTCTTCGATCTATTTAACTTATATACCCGATACTGCTATATACAAGATTTAAACCCTTATTACTCCTTTCATAAGGTCTCATATCTTTTCAGGATACCGATGTTAATCGACAACATGATTAGACGCGAAACTACAAGGCGTAACATCCTTCCCCCTTAAGAAGATTCATCCTCGAATATTTAGAAAAATACTCTAACTCTAAAAATTTCGACAGAGTTTCCTTTGTAAACAGGACTATCTAAAACCTGTCAAGTAGCCCAATAACATATCCAATGCCACACAGGGCTGTAGAATAGCATAACAATATCATATTTTCGTCACACGACCACCTATTTATGCAAAAATCAATAGGGGTTAGCCATAACTCACCTCAACTGTCATCTACTGTAATCTGAGCTGCACCTACCATATGTGTCTCAATATTATCACCTAGACAAGATGTATAAATTAATCTCGATAAATAGATTAGGAGTAAGGGAATCGTATTGCACAAGTGTCGGTGTAAACCTGAAGTCTGAAACAAATGAGGGTATCTGAACTTCATGTCCTCCTCGATCTCCCATGTCATTTTCTCTACATTATTATTCCTCCAAATTACCTTAACTGAAGCTACCTCTTTGGTTCGCAACTTACGGATCTGCCGATCTAGGATAGCAACAGGGATTTCCTCATATGATAGATATTTTGTGACCTGAACATCCTTAGTGGGGGTGATGCAGGAGGGGTCACCGAATAATTACGAAGCATATATACGTGGAATACAGGATGAACTGATTCTAATTCAGGGGGAAACTCAAGCTTGTAAGCCACTTGGACGATTCTCTGTATGATCTGATATGGTCCGACGTATTTGGGGATAAGCTTGCCTTTCTTGCCGAACCTCATCACGTCTTACATAAGTGAAATATTTAGAAACACACAATCTCCGACAACAAACTCCAAAGCTCACTATTGGTTATCTGAATAGATATTTTGTCGACTTTGAGCCGTCAACAATACTCCTGAATCAATTTCACCTTCTCTATGGCTTGTTGCACCAAATAAGGTCCCAATAGCTTTGTTTCACCAACACCGAACCACCCTTTTGGAGACCTACACTACCGCCCATATAGGGCTTCATATGGTCCTATCTGGATACTGGAACGGTAGTTGTTATTGTAGGAAAACTAAATGAGCAGTAGATGATCTTCCAAACTACCCTTGAAGTCCAAAATACATATTTGCAACATATCGCCGAGCATCTAAAAATGTGCTTGGCTTATCCGTATGTCTACGCATAGAAAGTTGTGCTAAGACTAATCTGAGTACCCAAACCTTTCTGAAAGGATCTCCAGAAATTAGCTATAAACTGGGCACTCTGTCAAATATAATAGAAACGAGAACCCCATAAAGTCGGACTATCTCTCTGATATATATTCTAGCATAATCCTCAATTGAGTAGGTAGTAAATGAGCAGACTTTGTAAGTCTATCCATGATAACCCAAATGGAATCAAACATCCGAAGAGAACTAGGTAATCCTGTTATGAAATCCATGTTGATAGTTTCCCATTTACAGGTCAGAATCTCAATATTCTAAAGCAATCCTACAGGTTTCTGATGCTCAACCTTAATTTGCTTACAATTTGGACATTGAGCGACGAATTCTGCAATATTCTTCTTCATATCGTTCCACTGGTATATTTGTCGAAGGTCATGATACATCTTAGTAGAGCTAGGATGAATAGAATACCTAGACTACTGAATTTCTTCCATAATTTTCCCTCGATGTCCTCCAACATGGAGCACGCACAATCAACCCTTATATCTAAGAACCCTAACAATTGCTCCTTCTGAAAGGGGTTTTCTTATTTAATTCTGACCTATTCTGGATTGTCAAATTGCCGCGCCTTTACTTCAGCTACTAAAGGAAATTTGGCAGCATTTTGGACTATAGCGCCCTTGTCACCTACATCAAGAAATCACACACTCAAACCAGCTAGTCAATACAAATCATTTGTCATCTCCAGCTTGTCAAATCCCACATGCCTCAGGCTGCTCACAGACTTACGACGTAACGCGTCGGCTATAATATTTTCCTTGCGGATATGGTATAAGACTTCAACATCATCATCTTTTAGAAACTCAAGCCATCTCTGATGTCTCAGATTCAATTCTTTTTGCATGAATATATATTGCAAGCTTTTATTATCAGTAAACAAGGCAACATGAACTCCATATAAATAGTGGCGTCGTATATTCAGAGCAAATATAACAACCGCCAACTCAAGATCATGAGTCAGTTAATTCATCTCGTGCTTCCTTAGTTGTCTTGAAGCATATGCAATAACTTTGTCGTGTTGCATAAAAACAAAACCAATCCAACTCTAGAGGCATCACAATATACAACATAACCCTCCGATACTTTAGAAAATGCCAGAACATGTGTTGTTGTTAATCTACTCTTCAACTTCTGAAAACACCTTTCGCAAGTATTCGACCACTAAAACATAGACACCTTATGTGTCAACATTGTCAAAGGAGCGGCAATAGACGAGAAATTCTCTACAAACCTCTGATAATAGCCTGCAAAGCCCAAGAAACTACGCATATTAGTAGGAGTTGTGGGCATTGGCCAATTCTTCACTATCTCAATCTTATGACTATCAACTTTGATGCCCTCATCTGATACTATATGCCTAAGAAAGGCCACCGAATTCAACTAGAACTCGCATTTAGAAAACTTAGCATACATCTTATGATCCTAGAGCATCTGCAACACCGCCCACAAGTGATCTGCATGCTCCACCTCTGAGCAAGTATATATAAGAATATCATCGATAAACATGATTACAAAGATATCCAGAAATGTCTTGAATATCCGATCATCAAATCCATAAAAGTCGCTAGTGCATTAGTAATGTCACACCCTAGCCTTGGGGGTGTGAATGGTACTAGGGGTGACAGATGGATCGTTTGGGCTGAAGTTGGGTGGATCAAGATGGGCCAGTGCCCAACCCGTCCAAAGCTTACATGGGCTAAGATGGGCGGGTCAAGATGGGCGGGTCAAGATGGGCTAAATGATGGATCATAACCCAACTTGCCCAACTTGACTCATTACTTTTACAAATTTCAAACTTATCTTCTATGATGTTATTTTATTAATTTTTCCATATCTTTATTTTTAAAATAAGAATAATATTTTAAAGATTTTTTTATTTTTTATAAAAGTAAATAAATATATAAAATAATGTGTGGGAGGGCAGGGGGTGAGAGGGGGGCTGGGTAGTTGGCTAAGAAAAGTTTCTCATTTTTTATAAAATTTTTGTACAAGTAAAATAAATATATAAAGTATAAACTTCGGAGGGCGGGGGTAGTGGGAGGGAGGGGAGGTTGGGTGATGGGGTAGGGAATGGGGTGGAGGGGGTAGGGGAGGAGGTAAGAAAAAATTTATATTTTGAATAATTGTTTTATAAAAGTATAAAATATGAAATAGAAAGTTGAGGATGGGGGTAGGGCATAGGGTGGAGGGTGTAGGGTGAAGGAGATAAGAAAACATTTCATATATTTTTATAAAAGTAAAAAGAATATGAAATAGAAATTTGAGGATGGGGTAGGGAATGGGGTGAGGGTGAAGGGGGGGTAGATAAGAATTTTTTTTATATTTTTAATGATTTTTTTATAAAAGTAACAAAAAATATGAAATATAAATTTTAGGATGGCGTGCGGGTGGAGGGTAGGTGGGGGTTAGGTCGGTAGGGGAGGTAAGAAATAATTTCATATATTTTATAAAAGTAAAAATATATGAAATAGAAATTTGAGGATGGGGTGGGGCAATGGGGTAGGGGTGGAGGGGGTAGGGAGGTAAGAAAAAAATTTATATTTTTAAAAATTGTTTATAAAAGTAAAAAAATATAAAATAGAAATTTGAGAATGAGGTAGAGGCGGAGGTGGGGTAGATGGGGTAGGTGGATAGGGATTGTAAGAAGGTAGGGGTGGGGTAGAGTAGGTAAGGTAGAGGCGAGAGATGTGAGACTGGTTCAGTTCTTGGGTGGGGGTTGATGTAGGGGAGGAGGTAGGGTGGATGGATAGTGTGGTGGGTGGTTGGGATGTGTTGGTGTATTTTTATTATTCCAAAATAATAAAGAAACTTTTTAAATAATTATTTATAAATAAAAATCTTAATCTAGACTGGAGATCTAATCGTTACGATTGAGTATTTTCATAGGTCAAGTTTGGACATCATCGTGGGTTCATTTAGGCTAGCCCAAACGAACCCATCATCAAAATCAGTCTTGCCCAAACCCATAAAACCTTGGGCGGGTTGGGCGGGTTGGGCGGGTCATTTGGGTATGGGCTAATTTTTCCACCCCTAGCTGGTACCTAGCGCCTGAAGGCCTGAGTGTACCACTATATTATCTGAACCTTGAAAAATGAAACTTGGGCCGACAAAGCCTCCAATTACCCATACCACAAGACTAAAAGATAACCTGCACACAGAAGAGTCCCAGCTGGATATATACATATGTACAGATAGTCAAGGTAGACAAGGCCACAATATGAGTGTACTAATAACAAAAAGGTCCAACAGGGCCACGACATACCAACATCTACTATACACATGTCTGTAAGCCTCTAAGAGTCATATATATATACCAATAGGTCGGGACAGGGCCCCGTTATGCCCCAAAATACTAATATCATGTGCATCAGTACCTATAACTTCTATAATGTAACTCTAAGAGAAGGGAGTGCGACAAAACCACAACTGAGCAGATCACATATTAAGGAGGAAGGCTGCTCTATCTATTTGTACCTGCGGGCATGAACGCAGTGCCCCATAGAAGGGCATCAATATGAAAGATGTACTGAATATGTAAGGCATGTAATATATGTAAACATGAGATGTAGCATGAGAGATGTGGAGATAAGAATCAACATGAAACTCATAACAGCCTCTAGGGGCCTACTCTATCATAATCATAAACATATGTATGCATGTCTGTAAAAGTTATGTCACTCTGTGGGGTAAATCATATCATACTATATATATATATATATATATATATATCATACCCGGCCCCGATGAGGACTTGGTCATACCCGACCAAATGTGGGACTCGGTAATGTCTGATATCAAACCTACTGTAGCTTGGTGCACATCTATGTGTCGTACATGACCGACTATACTGCGGATCGGTATGAAAATAAATACATATATATAAGTGCAATGCAAGATAGACTCTATCAGATACCAAAAGTAGAGCCGGAGTGACCTATTATCGTTATCCTCCAACTATTGTAATTGGCACTACGTTCAAGAATCTTGATATGAACATTTGGGAATCATATAACCCGAAAGATGCTATGAACTAGAAAATATTCAAGAATTATGATAGATTGTAAGAGAAGACCTTTCGATATTTTATTTCGCCAATGAGATTTCTATCCAAAAAAAAATGATGTAACAAGCCATGCCAAGAGAGAAGGTTTGCCTTACATACCTTATCCTTGAAGTGACAATTGCCTTACAAGTCCTCGTACTCCTTACGTTAGTTATCTATAGCAAACAATAGGGTCAATATCAATATTGAATCCATATTCCACACAACTAACATAAACATGAAAGATGTACTGAATATGTAAAGCAGGTAAAACATGTAAATAAGAGATGTAAAATCAATGAAAATGGTATATAATCAACCTGTAACTTAGAAAAGGCCGCTCATGGCACACAACAACATAAACATGAATATATGCATGTAAGTAAATTCAAGCCACTCAATAGGGTCATTAGTATCTTATCAAGTCCCTTTATGAGGTAAGCTCATAATAAACTGTCTGGCTATATAGGACACAGTAATACCTGCCCGACTAATCAGTGGTATGCAGATATAAGTGCCTGCCCGACTGATAATAGTGTGGCATGGTAAGAAAATAGATACATATATATAGGTGCAATGCAAGACAAATATCATAAGACATCATAATGAGATTCAGAGTGACCTATAGTTGTTATCCTCCGAATATTATTATTTGCGCTATGTTTATTAATATCTAATCAATACCAATAGACTTATATGATACGGGAAGTTCTCCCGACTACGGGTGATCATAGGATGTGAGTTAGTTCAATAGAAAAGGAGACGTGGGTAACATATTGCAACAAGAAGATTTCATCTTTTAGAAACGTTTGTATCAACCATGCCACAGAAAGAACATAGACCTACATACCTCATCGTCGAATCTATTTATATTCTACGAGCCCTCGCACATTCTATGGAGAGTTATCTACATTATATAAAGGATTTGTATAATATTGTATTTATATCTTATAGAGAAGTTGATTTAGACATTTTATTGAATAACTTGTGAGTCTAACTATATAGGATCATTTATAGCTCAAATTATACATGTCCTATCATAGCCATCTTCATTATCACCCATACTCATCACCACAGCTGTATCTATATCACTACAACTTCATATTAAATCCGAAATCATACCAAAACATCATACAATAACACACTACGTTCCCAAAGTCCATAACACAAGTTCTTCAAGAATTCTCCAACCCAAACATAATCAATATTATAATCTTAAGAACATGATAGAGGAGGTTTAGCATACCTTCAACCTCAAAACATCACCCAAAACAAAGGTTAATTTGCTGCCAAGTATTCCTTTGAAGTCGCTACAACACGAAGAAGGACGATCTATAATGATTATCAGATTCCCACTGATGGATTTGCTTGATTTATCTTAAGATCCAAGTCTAAAGTAATATAAGATCATTTGAAAGAGTTTCTAGGGTTTATATGAAGCTGGGGAAATGTAAAAATGAGCCCCAAGTCGATGCAAACTAATTTATATATGAAAAATAAGCTCCACCACCAAGACGTATGGTGCAAATGTACCATCCATACATTTGGATCGTATATCCAAAGGTGAAACATGAAAAATTGCAGAAATGGTTACGACCAAGACTCCAAATTGTACGGTCCGTACATTGATGTACGGTACGCACATTTGGACAGTACATTTTGGAAACTCTGTGAATCCTTCGAAACGTATTTTATTCAACCTGTTTAACTTCTATACCCTCGATACTACTATATACAAGATTTAAACCCTCATTACTCCTTCTATAAGGTCTCATCGCTTTTTGGGATACCGATGTTAATCAATGAGGTGTAACAATATGCAAGTTGGTACAATCTAATATACTAGATGATATTTTGCCAAATAAAATGGTAAAATGTCACCAAACCATTTTGGGATACTAGACGAAAATTACCAGGCGTAACAATATGCAAGATGGTGTAATCTAATATACTAGATGATATTTTGCCAAATGAAATGGCAAAATGTCACCGAACCAATTTTATGAATTCATTTTTATTTGTAAAATGTATATTTCACTCCGTTTTCTACTCAAGAAGTTTGAAAAATTAAAGAAATTATTGGAAGATAAAATTAGGTGTCAACAACTACCCCTTCATTGATCGGGGATGGCAATACCATCCCCGAGCAGCGAAATTTGACTAACCCGATTTTTAGCCAACCCAATCAATATAATTCTCTATATTTTGTGAAATTTTATCTCAAAATGATGGTCGAATCCTAGTCTTTGGGGATCCCTACATATCTCAGGTTAGATAAGAAATAAGGCCACCTGTAGCTCGACTCAACCAAAAATCTAATACGGAATAAAGCTCTGGAATATGAGAGATCTCGGGGTGAAATTGTTGGAATGTGTCCGATCCTATGGTATTCAGTCCCCCTACATATCCCTGGTCTCGCGAAACATATCACTTGTAGTTCGACTCAATGGACCGAAAATGATATCCTTTGTGCGGGAGCACCTTGGTTTTGATAAAATCAAATTCTTAAGAAGATATGGTTGTGGCTGAGCGTGGTGTGGAGCAATCCCCAATTCCCATCCATAGATATTGACTCTCGTTGGCACCCTTCCTCGACCAGTTGCCTAAGAAAAAGATCCACGTTTGCTCCATATGCACTAAGATCTGGTTTGACCGGCCTGTTCATCTCCTTGGCAGTTTCGAACATGTTTTCATTTGCTGGGTAATGATATGGGTGAATCTTCATTTGTATTGTATCACACATGCATGGCTTTGTTATCATGGCCTTTTGGTTCAATTGTTTCAAGCGAGTGACCATTTTGGCACTGTTTCGCTCGTATGATCCCTTTGCTTTGATATTTCTGAGCGAGTGACCCTTTTGGAACTGTTTGGCTTGTATGACCCTCTTGGTTTTATTTTTCCGAGTGGGTGACCATTTTGGCACCGTCTTGATCATATAACCTTCTTCATTTGATTTTTTCAAGCGGGTGATAATCTTGGTCCTTGTTTTCCTTAGCGAATAGTTGAGTGAAAGTGTCCTCGTGTGACCTTGTTCAAATGAATGGCCCTCTCGGCATGCAAGTATTTGTATTAAAAACCTCTTCGCATTTGTATGAACGATTCTCCCTGCAATGTATGCATGAATGGTCCTCTCATGAGTGTTTGTATGAATGGCCATTCGGCAATGATTGTATGAATGGCCATTCGGCAATGATTGTATGAATGTCCTTGTCAAAAATATTTGTATGAATGGCCTTTAGTCAATGTTTGTATAATATCCCTCTCGACAACGTTTGTGTAATATCCCTCTCGGCAATTTTGTATGAATGATCCTCTCGATAATGTTTGTATGAGTGGCCCTCTCAGCAATGTTTGTATGAATAGCCCTCTCGGATATTATGGTTCACTTTTACGCGGAGGCATAAAAGCTACTAAGAGATTGTTGATTCTCTAAGTCCAATAATTGATTTTAGAGTCGCCACCTAATATATAGGTAAATTAGGAAACTCGAGTTAAAAGGGTTTATTTAGAAAATCCATGAAAAAAACTTTTTAAACCAGAGTCAATGTAAGGGTTCTAGTGATCCCCCGGGAGAGGTGTTAGAGACCTCGATATTAAGGATCCATAGAATACGGTTGACCTTCGGGTTCTATAGAATGTTTATAGTTATAGTGATGAATTAGTCAACTTCTTTTCGAACTAAGTAAACTCAAGAATTAATTTGATTAAAACTCCACTGTTTAGCACAATAAGTTGTTCAATATTCCTTATACGTTTTGGAAACATCAGCTCAAGTCCTAAAAAGGCATTGGTTTTCTTTACTTTAGAAAAACACATTAGTTGGGCTTGGCCTACAAAATCAGTCTGTAAGCATATTTTAACCTAATGTAACAACTTTTGAAAACAAGCTTTTAAAATCCCATGTTGGTTAACATTTCGGTTTCGTTTTCTTCTTAAATCAGTCCACATAACATTTTTAGTAACAAAGTACAGATTTTAAAAGGAATACACAGTCTAGTTTAACTCAATTCAGTCTCCACTTTTTCAAGTTAAATCCCAATTCATTTTCCTAAAATCATTTCAAAGTCCAAAAGGTTCAAATCTTTTCAATCCTCTTGAAATCATTTTTTGGCGATTCTAACTAAACGATGTACATATCATTTGCCTATCCTAAGTCACAACCATAAGATGTTCCGATATATATTTCAAGTATTTTTATTACAAGTAATACATATATATACATTGGAATGTACAAAGATGAGTTTAGGCTACTTGGCCTACCAAAGCCCACCAGTGAACTATTTTAACCCATAGTTGGGCATTCAACGCGCAAGGTACGACCTTACGGAAGGGTAATGAAGACTCACAACTTGTTTACAGAAGTTTCAGAGTGCTTAGAAGTTACATGGATGGAATAACGTACGTTTCGACGAAAATGGAAAACTGTGTAACTTGACGGAGAGTTTGACGGACCGTCAAAGTACAAGATTGAGGCGTCAAATTGACTGAGATTTTGAGATTTGTAGGGCTGGATTAACGGACAGTCAAAGTACAAGATTGAGGCATCAAATTGACTGAGATTTTGAGATTTGTAGGGCTGGATTGACGGACCGTCAAACTGGCCATCCTTTTTAGGAGGTGCAGTTGTAGATACGGGTTTATATTGGGTTTTCCCGATTTGCAGCTCATTTTTTCTCAACCCCAAGCCTTAATACTCTCCCTAGACCCTTCTAATATAACCCAACGTCCTAAGTCGAAATCAAAACCAAATTATGCAAGGGTAACGTGATTAACTCCACGTTTATCATAGTAATCATCTTTCCCGCATAAGGTCAGTTTTGAAAACCCTTGGGAGTAAGCTAGCTTGCTGTTTTAGGAGATTAGAATGCGTAAAGGTAAATTTTATCCTCCTTTACTTATGTTTATAGTTAATTGATGATTTGGAGGAAATTGTGAAAGGATTTTCATAATCGAAACATATAAATTTGAGAAATTCATTGTGATATGATTCGTTGAGTTGAATTGGATAATTGAACTAATTGTGTACATTATAAGTTAAGGAAAGTACAGTTTGAAGTATTGTGATATTGACTCACATAAAATTTTCCATATAAGAATAGCCTAAATAAGTTTTCTATAGAAATTGTTGTTTGGAGAACTATGGGAACGAATTACTTACAAATCCCTTGTAAAGAAGTGTAAGAACCCGAGGTGTTCAAAGTTGTCGATAAGGTGTCTAAGTGAAGTTTCTCTATGAAATTTGGTTTGGATATTGACATCAACCTTTTATGTAATATAGATGATCACCCGTAAGAAGAGCGGGGACTTGTATAACTATCGTAGCAACAAACACCAGGTATGTTAAGGCATACTCTTTCATTCTTTTATCATGATCGATAAATAAGTGTAACCATAACGATGTCCCTTCAAAAGGAATTTCATTCTTAAGAGTTAAGCTTATGAATACCTTGGCTTCATGTTATACATAACTAATGCTAGTATATTTCAATTTCGAGAATATTCCTCAACGTACTAAAAATTTGAATCTTATATCAACCTATGGCTTCGTTGATATCGCCTCATGGATACAAAACAATTACATAATGATAACCGAAGGATAACGACCCTAATTCACTCTAATTGAGTTCATAAGGCCCTTCAGAGTCATTTATGCATTGCACTTATATATATGTAGCTATTTTCATGTTGTGTTGTGCTATAGTCGGCCGGGTATGTCACCTATTTGTGCACACCACTGCAGTTGGTTTTGATATTACCGAGTCCCATCCCATTGAGCGGCTTGATTTTAAAGACATGCATACTTCTTCATAACGATGACAAGTAGGCCCCCAGAGGCTTGTTATGAGTTTTAGGTTGACTTATGTACTTATATCTCACATATTAAACTGTCTGATTATATTTATTATTTACCTTAAATATTCAGTACATCTCTCATACTGAAGTCCCTTTCCAGGGACACTGCATTCATGCCTGAAGGTACAGATAGAGTTGTAGATGACTTTCTCACAGTAGATGACTCGACTCAACTGAAGATTGTCACGCTCCTTTCTTCCAAAGCTATGTAGTTAGCTTATAGGTATAATGGATATGCATATGTATATAGTTGGGTATGGCGGGGCCCTGTACCGACCAGTTGTTGTCATTATACTTTTTAGAGGCTTGTAGACATTCATGTGGTGTATTGTGGGTCAATGTCGACCTTGTCGGTCTTGTTAGGTATACATGTACTGTTTGGGCCTTTTATGAGTGCATGTGGTTATGTCTTTATTCAGCTAGGTAAGTATCAGAAGCCTTGTCGGCCTATGCATCATTGAGTGTATCACAGATATCAAGGTTGATACGCTTGGACCTTAGGGTGCTAGGTGTCGGCCACACCCCCACAAGGTTTGGGTGTGACATAAAACCCCCTCTACTGATTTATATATGAAAAATAAGCTCCAGCACCAAGACGTATGGTGCAAATGTACCGTCCATACATTTGGATCGTATATCCAAAGCTGAAACATGAAAAATTACAGTAAATGTTACGACCAAGACTCCAAATTGTATGGTCCGTACATTGATGTATGGTCCATACATTGATGTACGGTACGCACATTGATGTACGGTATGCACATTTGGGCCGTACATTTTGGAATCTCTGTGAATCCGTCGAAACGTATTTTATTCAACTCATTTAACTTCTATACCCTCGATACTACTTTATACAAGCTTTAAACCCTCATTACTCCTTCTATAAGGTCTCATCGCTTTTTGGGATACCGATGTTAATCAACGAGGTGTAACAATATGCAAGTTGGTACAATCTAATATACTAGATGATATTTTGCCAAATAAAATGGTAAAATGTCACCAAACCATTTTGGGATACTAGACGCAAAATTACGAGGCGTAACAATATGCAAGATGGTGTAATCTAATATACTAGATGATATTTAGCCAAATGAAATGGCAAAATGTCACCGAACCAATTTTATGAATTTATTTTTATTTGTAAAATGTATATTTCACTCCGTTTCCTACTCAAGAAGTTTGAATAATTAAAGAAATCATTGGAAGACAAAATTAGGTGTCAACAACTGCCCCTTCATTGATCGGGAATGGCAATACCATCCCCGAGCAGCGAAATTTGACTAACCCAATTTTTAGCCAACCCAATCAAAATAATTCTCTATATTTTGTGAAATTTTATCTCAAAATGATGGTCGAATCCTAGTCTTTGGGGATCCCTACATATCTCAGGTTAGATAAGAAATAAGGCCACCTGTAGCTCGACTCAACCAAATACGGAATAAATCTCTGGAATATGAGAGATCTCGGGGTGAAATTGTTGGAATGTAGCCGATCCTATGGTATTCAGTCCCCCTACATATCCCCGATCTCGCGAAACAGTTCACTTGTAGTTCGACTCAATGGACCGAAAATGATATCCTTTGTGCGGGAGCACCTTGGTTTTGATAAAAATCAAATTCTTAAGAAGATATGGTTGTGGCTGAGCGTGGTGTGGAGCAATCCCCAATTCCCATCCATAGATATTGACTCTCGTTGGCACCCTTCCTCGACCAGTTGCCTAAGAAAAAGATCCACGTTTGCTCCATATGCACTAAGATCTGGTTTGACCGACCTGTTCATCTCCTTGGCAGTTTTGAACATGTTTTCATTTGCTGGGTAACGATATGATTGACTCTTCATTTGTACTGTACCACACATGCATGGCTTTGTTATCATGCCCTTTTGGTTCAATTGTTTCAAGCGAGTGACCATTTTGGCACTGTTTTGCTCGTATGATCCCTTTGCTTTGATTTTTCTGAGCGAGTGACCCTTTTGGAACTGTTTGGCTTGTATGACCCTCTTGGTTTATTTTTCCTAGTGGGTGACCATTTTGGCACCGTCTTGATCATATAAATAGGCCTCTGCAGACCCTAGTTTCCGAGTCAGGGATGCCGAAGGAAGGGGGAGAAAGGCCTTCTCTTCTACTCTATCTGCTTATTGGATTGGCAAATCCAACTATTTTTTGTGAAAAACTTCTTCATTTGATTTTTTCAAGCGGGTGATAATCTTGGTCCTTGTTTTCCTTAGCGAATAGTTGAGTGAAAGTGTCCTCGTGTGACCTTGTTCAAATGAATGTCCCTCTCGGCATGCAAGTATTTGTATTAAAAACCTCTTCGCATTTGTATGAACGGTCCTCCTTGCAATGTATGCATGAATGGTCCTCTTATGAGTGTTTGTATGAATGTCCATTCGACAATGATTGTATGAATGGCCTTGTCAAAAATATTTGTATGAATGGCCTTTCGTCAATGTTTTATAATATCCCTCTCGACAACGTTTGTATAATAGCCCTCTCGGAAATTTTGTATGAATGATCCTCTCGATAATGTTTGTATGAGTGGCCCTCTCAGCAATGTTTGTATGAATAACCCTCTCGGATATTATAGTTCACTTTTACGCGGAGGCATAAAAGCTACTAAGAGATTGTTGATGCTCTAAGTCCGATAATTGATTTTAGAGTCGCCACCTAATATATAGGTAAATTAGGAAACTCGAGTTAAAAGGGTTTATTTAGAATCCGTGAAAAAAACTTTTTAAACCAGAGTCAATGTAAGGGTTCTGGTGATCCCCCGGGAGAGGTGTTAGAGACCTCGATATTAAGGATCCATAGAATACGGTTGACCTTCAGGTTCTATAGAATGTTTATAGTTATAGTGATGAATTAGTCAACTTCTTTTCGAACTAAGTAAACTCAAGAATTAATTTGATTAAAACTCCACTGTTTAGTCCAATAACTTGTTCAACATTCCTTATACTTTTTGGAAACATCAACTCAAGTCCTAAAAAGGCATTGGTTTTCTTTACTTTAAAAAAACACATTAGTTGGGCTTGGCCTACAAAATCAGTCTGTTTTAACCTAATGTAACAACTTTTGAAAACAAGCTTTTAAAATCCCATGTTTGTTAACATTTCGGTTTCGTTTTCTTCTTAAATCAGTCCACATAACATTTTCAGTAACAAAGTACAGATTTTAAAAGGAATACACAGTCTAGTTTAACTCAATTCAGTCTCCACTTTTTCAAGTTAAATCCCAATTCATTTTCCTAAAATCATTTCGAAGTCCAAAAGGTTCAAATCTTTTCAATCCTCTTGAAATCATTTTTGGGCGATTCTAACTAAACGATGTACATATCATTTGCCTATCCTAAGTCATAACCATAAGATGTTCCGATATATATATCAAGTATTTTTATTACAAGTAATACATATATATACATTGGAATGTACAAAGATGAGTTTAGGCTACTTGGCCTACCAAAGCCCACCAGTGAACTATTTTCACCCATAGTTGGGCATTCAACGCGCAAGGTACGACCTTACGGAAGGGTCATGAAGACTCACAACTTGATTACAGAAGTTTCAAAGTGCTTAGAAGTTACATGGATCGAATAACGTACGTTTCGACGAAAATGGGAAACTGTGTAACTTGACGGAGAGTTTGACGGACCGTCAAAGTACAGGATTGAGGCGTCAAATTGACTGAGATTTTGAGATTGTAGGACTGGATTGATGGACCGTCAAACTGGCCATCTTTTTTAGGAGGTGCAGTTTTAGTTACGGGTTTATATTGGGTTTTCCCGATTTCCCGCTCATTTTTTCTCAACCCCAAGCCTTAATACTCTCCCTAGACCCTCCTAATATAACCCAACATCCTAAGTCGAAATCAAAGCCAAATTATGCAAGGGGTAACATGATTAACTCCATGTTTATCATAGTAATCATCTTTCCCGCATAAGGTCAGTTTTGAAAACCCTTGGGAGTAAGCTAGCTTGCTGTTTTAGGAGATTAGAATGCGTAAAGATAAATTTTATCCTCCTTTACTTATGTTTATAGTTAATTGATGATTTGGAGGAAATTGTGAAAGGATTTTCATAATCGAAACATATAAATTTGAGAAATTCATTGTGATATGATTAGTTGGGATGTTTTGTCTAAAGTATGAGTTGAATTGGATAATTGAACTAATTGTGTACGTTATAAGTTAAGGAAAGTACAGTTTGAAGTATTGTGATATTGAATCACATAAAATTTTCCATATAAGAATAGCCTAAATAAGTTTTCTATAGAAATTGTGTTTTGGAGAACTGTGGGAACAAATTACTTACAAATCCCTTGTAAAGAAGTGTAAGAACCCGAGGTGTTCAAAGTTGTCGATAAGATGTCTAAGGGAATTTTCTCTATGAAATTTGGTTTGGATATTGACATCAACCTTTTATGTAATATAGATGATCACCCGTAAGAAGAGCGGGGACTTGTATAACGATCGTAGCAACAAACACCAGGTATGTTAAGGCATACTCTTTCATTCTTTTATCATGATCGATAAATAAGTGTAACCATAATGATGTCCCTTCAAAAGGAATTTCATTCTTAAGAGTTAAGCTTATGAATACCTTGGCTTCATGTTATACATAACTAATGCTAGTATATTTCAATTTCGAGAATATTCCTCAACGTACTAAAAATTTGAATCTTATATCAACCTATGGCTTCGATGATCTCACCTCATGGATACAAAACAATTACATAACGATAACCGTAGGATAACGACCCTAAGTCACTCTGATTGAGTTCATAAGGCCCTTCAGAGTCATTTATGCATTGCACTTATATATATGTAGCTATTTTCATATTTTGTTACGCTATAGTCGGCCGGGTATGTCGCCTATTTGTGCACACCACTGCAGTTGGTTTTGATATTACCGAGTCCCATCCCATTAAGCGTCTTGATTTTAAAGACATGCATACTTCTTCATAACTATGACAAGTAGGCCGCCAGAGGCTTGTTATGAGTTTTAGGTTGACTTATGTACCCATATCTCACATATTAAACTGTCTGCTTATATTTATTATTTACCTTAAATATTCAGTACATCTCTCATACTGAAGTCCCTTTCCAGGGACACTGCATTCATGCCTGCAGGTACAGATAGAGTTGTAGATGACTTCCTCACAGTAGATGACACTCAACTGAAGATTGTCACGCTCCTTTCTTCTGGAGCTATGTAGTGAGCTGATAGGTATAATGGATATGCATATGTATATAGTTGGGTATAGCGGGTCCCTGTATCGACCAGTTGTTGTCATTATACTTTTTAGAGGCTTGTAGACATTCGTGTTGTGTATTGTGGGTCAATGTTGACCTTGTCGGTCTTGTTAGGTATACATGTACAGTTTGGGCCTTTTTTGAGTGCATGTGGTTATGTCTTTATTCAGCTAGGTAAGTATCAGAAGTCTTGTTGGCCTATGCATCATTGAGTATATCACAGATATCAAGGTTGGTACGCTTGGACCTTAGGGTGCTAGGAGTCGGCCACACCCCCACAAGGTTTGGGTGTGACATAAAACCCCCTCTACTAGATTAACTACCACCTCTATATGGTTGTACTAGGGTCCTGGGTGTTGGGATCCACCTGATACAAGTCTGGAACACTCTCTCCTAAAATGCCTAACCTCACCATAATTGTAACAAGCCTTGGCCTCTTTGGGCTGCTGAATAAAGATAGAAGAACCTGAGTGACCGCCATGGGCAGAGTACCAAGACTGAGTACCTCTAGAAGAAGGTCCCTAATATAACCACTCTGCACCGCAGAAGCACCATCTTTAATCTGAAGGGTTGCCTAGATCGGTCAATTTGACTGCGAATGATGGAATCTACCATGTTGTACATACCCATGAGAAGTAGACCCACTTTAATGCCCATATCGGTAAACTTTCTTGTCAGACTCCTGTCTGGGCAGCTTGTCCCTTACAGACTCAACAATTCTAGCATGCTCTGCCACTAACTTGAAAGAAGCCCTAGAGGCCACCAACTGTAATGTAGCCAACTGAAAGGGAATACTCAACCCTCTCACAAAATATCTAACTAGCTCAGCCTCTATAGGTAGCAAAAGTGTTGCATAGCGCGACAAGGCATAAAAATAAGTCTCGTACTCAGCAACTGATGCACCTTCTGCTCCAACTTGGAAAACTCATCTCGCTTGCTCACACGCAAGCTAAGGGGCACACACTTCTATAGAAAGATCCGATAGAACTTAGTCCAAGATAGTGAAGGTGACTCCGCTGGTCGACAATCAACATAAGCCCACCATTTCTTCTCATCACCCAAAAATTGAAGAGAAACAAAGCAAACCGCATATGACGCGATGATACCCAAAGAATGGAGCTTCTCATGGACGGGGACTAAACTCTAGTGTCAGAATCTCATTTATATGGGGTGCCAAAATAGCAGCTGATTGAGCCTGTGAAGTATGGAACTCGAGATTTTGACCCTCTCCCACTAGGGTCTGCGACCCACCTAGAGTATTCGGAAGAACGTCTGCCTGGGCAAAACCATCAAGCAAACTAAAAGCCTGACCATAGTATCCTGGAGAACCGGAGAAGCCGCAAATTTGGGCTAATCCTGGGTTGGCTGCATCTCATCATCATAATGATCCTCATGAGTCTCAATATTCGGCTCGGGGGACACTGATCTAGCACGAGCCTGACTGAATCTTTATGCTCCACCCTTCACCGATGCAGCTACTCGGGCTCTACCTCGGCCCTTACCATAACTTGTACCGCGATCGTGCACTGTATGTGCAGGTGACGGTTCCTCCTCTCTCATTGTGTGAGCACGAGTCCTCACCATCTGTGAGATAATTGGAAACAAAGGTCAGATATCAATTTGATAAATCTTAGCGCGAAAGGAATGAAGAAAGTGAAGTTTTCTAAATGTCCCATAGCCTATCGAAGATATGTACGGACGTCTCCACACCGATCCGCAAGACTCTACTAGACATTGCTCTCATATTTAAAACTGTTTAACCTAAAGCTCTGATACCAACTTTGTCATGAACCCTTTCAGGCATCATGGTGGCACCTACACTTTTCCCATCGATAGGCGAACCACTTCCCAATTGACAACATAATAGAAATAAAGAAAGCAAAAATAAAATAATAGGTATATATTGTCTCATCATAACATAAATATGGTAAAAAAGTCTGATAATAAGTTTTTACAACCCCCAAAAGATATGGTAAAAAATACAATAGCTCTAAAAAGATAAAATAAGTCTGAATGTATCTCGAACTCAAGTAAAGACATAAATAATGAGAAGAGCATCCAAGGCATGCTCACCCCGAACACAGGAAATCCTCCAACTCTAACTCAGCCACGAAGTCCTGAACTGGCAGATGGCACTGTATTTGCATCCAAAAAGAATGCAGCAAGTGTAGCATGAGTACACAACGTACCCCCATAGGCACCATAAGCCAAAAATAACGGAAGATACATAATAGAAAAAACATCAAGTTAACTCACACCTTTATTAAGCAGTTCAATGAATCATATAAGTCACATTGTTCATATAACAATTCACTAACCAATATTCTAGGAATTATGGAGTTCATCAACAAGATCCATTTATCATGAATTCACCCAAATGATACTTAATCAATGAAAAGGGATGAAAATTTTACCTCCAAGAAGAACAATGATTGAAGACCCTAGAATCTCCATCCCACTGACCTCTAATCCCAAGGAAATGTTTTTGGGAAAGTGAAATCATTTATGGGCATTAAATTCTGATTTTAGAAATAGCGATTCTGCTTCGGCAGAATTGACGTTGCCAAGGCAGAGATGCTTCGGCATAAAATAGGTCGCCGAGACCATCGCGCAAAAGAGGAGAGGTCAATCACAACAAGGCTCGCCTCTGCGATCCAACCTCCATAAAGGCGGCCCTGCAGAAGCTGCCTAAAGGTCACTGGTACTGCACACCAGAAACCAACAACTAGGAAACTTAGCCAATTTTATACCAAACACTCCCGAGACCCTCCAAATACAAACCAAATATGTTACCCCTAGGTAAACGGTGCTACAAACTCGCTCGCACACTATCATTTGATCGAGCTAAGACATACATTTCTATGAAATCACTCAACACATTCAAATTTCACAATTTCTCGAACCCCGCGCATAGCGAGAGCTTAGTGAATTGACCTGCCCTTTTTTTAAAGTCATAAAGTACATCTAAATTCCTTGGGAACCAAACCAATGACTCGACTAAGTCATAAATAATCCTCTGTAACTACCGGAAGTGGCAAAACCCGGAAACGAACCTGTATGACTGAAGTAAACAGCGGGTTAAGCTTTTATTTCTAAACCTCTTCATTTTGGGTTTTCTTTCAAAAATCACATAAAGTTACCTCGGGATCCGTGCTACCCATCCTCGTGTGTCATAAACCCCACATAGAGTCTATGGGAAGAGTAATTTATTCAAATAAGGGTTTTAGCTAAAAATGACCAGACGAGTTGTTACACTAACACAAAAACTAATTGAGAAACACAATTCTAGGAATATATCCCTAAATACATATTTTTGTGGAAATGAAAATACATTATTAAGTACTGAGGAAGAAGAATCTGGTGCCATGGATCTTCCATATAGATCTCCTCGAATCCTTCGAATAGGTCCTCAGCGGGCTAGATAGTCGCAAAGTCTACTAGAACTTGGAATAAATCCTAAAAACAAAAATGTGTAGCAAGTGTAGCGTGAGTATAGAAAACAACGTGTACTAAACAACAATGTCGACCGACCTTATCTTAAACGAAGACGAGGGATGGCCTTCTAATTATTACTTCCACACAAACCGTCATTAGTTTTCCATAATCAAAATAATACCCCAATTCACAAAAATCATCAGTCTAAACCTATGTTATATAGTCTACTTCCTCAAGTCTGATAAGGTTTCCACATAGACAAGGCAATATAATCTAATCAACAAATCATATACTAAACATAGAATATGGATAAAACAAGATGAGATGCCAATGAAATACAATGTAATGCAAGGCAAGGCATTTCCATCACCGGTGCACACACGTTCGAATATTAACGAATCGTGACCCATTAGGAACTCGCGAGCTCCATCTACAACACGAAATCAATTTCCTGCGGGTTCTCAGCCCCACAAGCTCACACAGTACATGTCTCTAGCCACACATGCTCATATCAGTGCATCACTCCATCCGGAATCATTTTCCCTCGGACCCACATATGTATCCTCGAGTATATCATGTATGAGATACCATATAAAGCATGAATTTGACATGTACAACAATAAGAAGCCATGATATGCAATAAATATTATATATTTAATCAATTTATGCCATAAAGATTCTATCTTTAATCAATTTATGCCATAAAGATTTGACCTTTAGCCATTTACACAATAAAGACTCGGTCTTTTGCTTCTTTTCCACTTTTAAACGAGTATAAAGGAGTGATGGAAACACACAGTCACATACAAGACATGCATATAATAATTATGCAGAAAGTACGAGCTTCATACCCCAATCACGGATCCAGAGGATCCTACTATTATATCAGCTAATAACTAAAACATGGCATTCACTACATAAGTTTAAGGCGCAAATATCCATACCATGTTACCGATACCCAATATAAGTGCTCGTCACCTCACAAGTATCGGGACCCCCTAAATATCCCCATTACACCTTCTTATTCAATTAGTTAGACCAGCCATGATGCATTAAATAAGGTAAAAGATCTGAACTTGCCTAATTTGATGTCCGAAGTTCAAGCGATCACCACATGGCCTTGCCCTTATTCAAAGCCTCCAAACGATCCAAAACTATTCAAATTCATAATTTACGTAATTATACGAGATCGTATACATTCATATTGGTATGACAATATTTCGGGATACGAGTTCGTAGACATTCATATTGGTATGACAATAATTCGGGTCGAAAAAGTCACTCAAAAAGCCAATCCCGAGCCCCGAAGGTCAAACAGTAATTTCATCGCAAAATCAGGTTCAATATAGGACAAATAGTACTCTATGAGATTAAGTGGATCCAATGATAGACATATTGCTATACTTTAGTTCAGAATCCAAAAAATATTCCAAAAAGGTAACCCCGAGCCCCCATGGGAAAAACTGGAATTTTCTTTCAAAATTGGTTTCTATAGCTTAATTAGTCTAAATCCATAAAACCCATTCAAAATACTATCGTCTTAATCCTCAAATACATGATTAACCACTTTTCAATTTTTGGATTCTAAATCCCAATTTCTACGATCCAAACACGGATATAAATGATAACCAATGAAAATCATCATGGGAAAACACTAAAATAAGGGTTATATTCTTACTCCCTCGTTGATATGAGACTAATGACACAAAAATCACCTCAAACGAATCTCTAGAACTCAAAATATGCCTAAAATACTAAATATTTCAGATCTGTCAGATTTATACATTGTCTAGGTATTTTCCATCATCGCGATGCCACATGTCGCGATCGCGAAGGCCAATTTTTTTTACACCAGAAAACCAGAAACATCACTTTTTAGTAAAATAGTCATATCTCCCTCATATGATACAGATCAAACAATTCAATCGAAATACAAATCAAAGCTCGTTTGCCCAAAATAGTACTATTTATGCACAAAACGATGTCGAAACAAAAAAACAAACGCCATACAATCCAAACTCATTCGAAACTCATCGTAATTTAACCAAAATTTGCGGACAAGTCCAAAATCATCATACGAATCTGCTCGAACTCTTAAAATACCTAAACGATCCCATCTTGACCTGATGTTAACCGTGGTCAATTCCAAATAATCTCAAAAACTAGTTTCTCAGTCATCTTGACTCGGGAGTCATCCCAACCATCCATATAAGTCAAAAGTCATATTCAAAACCTAACGAAGCCATCAAAATTTGATTTCGGACGCATTTAACCAAATGTCAATTCTTGGTCAAACTTCTCAAACATAGAACTTCAAAATTTAGATTTCCTTCCATGATTTTCATCTAATTACCTCAAAAATCACGCCACCTATACCAGCAAGTCATAAACACCAATACGAAGCTAACGAAATTAAAAAATTTCGAATTTGGATCTTATTTCTTCCTTTGACCATCTTAATAATAGAATTCCAAAAAAAAATAGTTCACCAATCCGAGCATGTTTTTTTTCAAAACAAACAATTAATGCAAATAATTGAATACTGGTATTTCCAAAATGAACGCTTCTCCCAACGTGAACCAAATGATATCCGTTTGACTTCAAATTTTGCAAGAAAGTAAAAATAATTATTACAGAGCTTCTAAAATAAACGACACACAAAACAGAGCATCGGTTCTCAAAATAACTTATTGTGTCGTTACATATATTTTGTCAAATAAAATGACAAAATGTCAATGAACCAATTTTGTGAAATCATTTTTGACTTGTAAAATGTATATTTCACTCCGTTTGCGAGTTAATAAATTTGAATAACTAAAGAAAATTATTGTTGGGAAAAAAATAGGTGTCAACACTCACTCTGTACCTGAGGATATAGCACCACTATCACTGGAACCTGAACCATCATATGCTACTGCTATCCCTTTAATCATTTTTTATTCCAAAACATTTGCATTGGTTCAGGTATTGGTAGTCACACATGGTTCCTAACGCTACCGAGGATTTATGATGTTATCTAAAAAGGAAGTGTCCGACGGTGTGGCGAAAACACAAGGACTTAGGTTTTGAGGCCTTGTTCTTACATGTGACCTTGTAAGAAATATTCTTCCTTGATTATTTTATTCCAAAGGGGTAGTAAATATACTCATAATACAAGCATAATCCTAGGCTAGAGTAATGAATGACTAAATATACACCTATCATATACAACATATACATAATTATGACTAATTATTCTTTCCTATTCTATCACACCCCCGCAATCGAAGCGGGAGGTCGGCGTATGATGAGACTGTCATGAAAATTTTCAAATAGAACCAGGGGAAGACCTTTTGTAAAAATATCTGCGATCTGATAGCTTGACGGGACATGTAAGACATGTACTTGTTCATGAGTAACCTTTTCGTGAATAAAGTGAATATTCAGCTCAATATGTTTAGTATGTTGATGTTGAACCGAATTTCCTAGGAGATAAATTGCACTAACATTATCACAATAAACTAATGTCGCCTTCGGAACTTGACAATGGAGCTCCAAATGAAGGTTCCGTAGCCAACAAGATGCAGACACCACATTAGCAACTCCTCGGTATTATGCTTTGACACTGGACATGGACAACATAGCTTGCCATTTAGAGGACCAAGATATCAAATTGTCACCAAGAAATACATAATAACTAGATGTGAAGCGTTTGGTGTCAAGCTGATGAAGCAGCCATGCCTTCGAAAGGGACGTACTTAGTACCGTGCGATTAGTTGCTGGTTTTACCGCCGGACTAAAAGTCTCACCACAGTCCACACCAAACTTGTTGAGTCTTTCCATCACCTACAAGATGGGCTTTATGCCTCTTAAATGTACCATCAGATTTTTCTTTATGACTAAAAATCCACATAGACTGAATCACATTAAAATCAGGAGGACGAGGCACCAAATCCCATATCCTATTATTAATAAGAGCATTATATTCATCATTCATCGCCATTTTTCAATTTTACATTAAGGACAGACACAGGATTATAAGGCAACGGTGATTTGGCAACATGGGTATGAAGATCGTATTTTTTGTTTGGTTTGAAAATCCCATGTTGACTATGAGTGACTGGCTGTTGGGTCGGAATTGGAGTTGGTTAGATAGAGGATGGGATACTGGGCTGAGTGGGTGGAGTGGGTGTGTGATTACTGGGCCGCCACTTCCTAAAGCTTGACCGCCACTTAGTGGACTCCGAGGCAATGGGCCGCTCGGCAGTGGGCTGCCAGCGAGAGGCCCAGCTGGGCTGGCAGCCACTAGGCTCAGACAGAAAGGCCTATTTGGTTGGGTTGGAGGAGAAAATTATTGGACCGATATTCCCATATCAATTGGGCCAGCCGAAATGGTTGGGCCCATTTGTGAAGTGAATCGGTGGACCAAATACGGGGGTATGCTATAGTCAAGAAATCCATAGGTAGGAGGCATGAAATAATGAATTTTGGCAAAAGGAAAATTTGTTTCATCAAAAACTACATGACGACTCACGATGATTTTATTAGAGGATAAGTCGTAACATTTGTAACCACGATAATTTGACGGATATCCCAATAAAATACACAGAATAGACCAGAGTTGAAGTTTATTGATGGTAGTGGAAGGAAAAATAGGATAGCATAAGCACCCAAAAACTCATAAATGAGAGTAGGATGGGTCTCTTAGGTATAAAATTTTGAGAGGGGATTGGTAGGCTAACTGTTTGCTTGGAAGTATGTTCAGAGATAGGTTGCCATTTGTAATGCATGATGCCAAAATGATGGTGGTAGAGAGGCATGGGCAAGTAAGGTTCTAACAATGTTATTAATAGTTCGAATTTTTCTTTCCTCTTTTCCATTTTGAGATAAGGTATGTGGACACGAGAGATGAAAATATAACCCATTAGTTTTGCAAAAATCCCAAAATGGCTCATTATCAAATTCTCTACCATTATCACATTGAATATTTTTAATGTCCCGTTAAAATTGAGTGCGGATGAATACTCTAAATGAGAGAAATGTGGAAAAGACTTGTGACTTTTTAGACAACGGAAATGTCCACAAAAAATTAGAGTAATCATCCAACAAAAGGAGATAATATCGATTGTCTGAAGTGCTCAAAATGGGAGATGTCCAAATATCACTATGTATAATATCAAAAGGCATAACAATGCATGAAGTAGAAGCAACAAATGGAAACTCAACATGTTTTCCAAGGGAAAATGAGCGACAAACATGAGAACTACAAGTTCTAATACACTCAATAAATTTATTTTGTTTAAGGGAGGCAAAAATAGGTGCTCCCGGATGATCCAAATGTTCATGCCAAAAAGATTTAGCTAAAGCTGCAAAAGTGGATGGGAACGTGGCTTGATGTCTGGTTATGGTGATTGGATATAGCTCACCCCGTCTATCACATCTCATGATACGCATCCCCATCTGAAAATCCTTCACGAAAAACCCAAAAGTATCAAATTCAACAGAAACTGAATTGTCAGTAGTAAATTTTCTAACTGAAATTAAGTTTTTAATCAATTGAGGAGCATGAAGGACATTCTTTAAAGCTAACGGTGGATTTGGGGGAGACAAGTTTGTAGTATCATAACCATGAATTGGAATTGAATGACCATTTCCGATAATTATACCATGATTATTGCTCAAATTAAAATAGGACAAGAGATTACCTTGTGAGGACGTCATATGAGACGTTGCTCCAATGTCTATGTACCAATCTACATTAGGTTGATTAAGCCTAAGAGTGTGCATTGCAGCATCGATGTCGGTAGGAGTCGCCACTACCGAGTGGGCTGCTGCCACTGGTTCGGCAGTCGTCCAAGAATGTCGGGTTGCTGGCTGGACTGCTGGCATGGGCATCGTCCTTGCCTAATTTCCAGAGGGAATAGGGCAGGGAGGCACGGCCCAAGGCCACTGACAGGCCCACGGTGCTGGTCCACTACCCCACTGGGTCCTCGGCTGCCACTGGCTGGGTTGTTTCTACTGGCCGCCACCTCTGCCACATTGGTGGCCGCCACCCTTGCCACCACCACAGTTTCTACCTTCATTATCGTTATTTAATCCCTTTTGGCCACGATTTGGCGGAAATTTTTTAAATTGTGAAGAAGTTACATCGGACGTAGCAACAACCATGGCAAAATTCAATACGGTGGCTATCATTTTGGCAAAATTCGTTTATTCTAGGATGAGCATAGAATGTACTTAGTAAAATGGAGGAAGATGATTGCTTTGGCGCATGAGCGTACCCACTCCACTATATGCATCGGTGAGGCCTGCAACCATTTGTAAAATGAGCCGATTGTTAGTTACCGACGCCTCGACGTTCTTGAGTTGGTCTGAAAAAACCTTGAGTCATTGATAATATGCAAATGCATTGGGAAAATCTGTCATGTCAGTGGTGGAGAATTCTTTCTCAAGAGTGACGGCCCAGGAATTTTTATTATCTTGGAATATGTCACGTAAGCGATCCCAAGCCTCCATTGCCATGGAGTCGGGTTCAAGGATCATATGCAACAAATCACTCAAAATTGTGGCATAGATCTACTGGAGGACCGTCGCATCAAGGGTCAACCATAATTCCTTCTCATCCTCAGTTTTGGCACCGTCTCCTTGCCTTTTTCCGGCGGAATTATGTGATGGATAACCCAGTGTGATCGATAATGAATTTTAAAAAGACCCATCCATGTCGCATAATGGACGTTTTCCATCTTAAGGGTGATGGAGATATGAGATTTGATGTTGGAGATAGCTAGGGCTGGATGAAAATTTGATTTCGAGTCAGACATGGCTGTCGGTAGAGGAAGGAAGTGGCCTGCGGCGCACAAGGAAGGGGGGCCGACGGTGAAGGGTTAAAATTTAGGGTTTAGGAACTTTTCCTAGAATCGGATACCATGTAAGAAATATTCTTCCTTTATTATTTCATTACAAAGGGGTAGTAAATATACCCATAATATAAGTGTAATCCTAGGCTAGAGTTAAGGTAATGAATGACTAAATATACACCTACCATATACAAAATATACATAATTATGACTAATTATTCTTTCCTATTTTATCATACCCGACCAACACTTATGTTTTGGGAGTTTTATACCAATTGGCTTCCTCGTACCAATATTAAGGAGAAGTACCTCATACCTATCCAAGATGGAGAGGTGAAGCTCTCCTACCACATTATTAACCGGATGATGCAGTTCCCTAATCACTCACATTATAAGTTCGACCATTTCTTCATGAGACCTAAGTACAAAGCTATTCATTACACACTATGTGGCCCGAGTGCTATAGATATCTTGATCAAGGTCAAGGAGAACCTTTAATATAGGCTGAGGCGTTCGTATTTCAAGATAGAGGCCAAGATCGCCTTGAAGGTGGTCAACTGCATGATATTGCCTATCTCTTATGACACAAAGGTTAATCGTCTGAGAGTCTGTTTCGTCTCTGCCATCCTTACAAAGATAAAATTCAATTTAGGTAGGATAATGCTAGAACAGATGAGCAAGGTAGAGGACATAGGGTCGAAGAGACTCTACTTTTCGTGCATGTTGACAAAGTACTTGTTGGGATGCAATATTGAGGAAGACAACTTCTACGACCATAAGGTAGAGATCTTGGCTATATACTATAATGCGACATCCGTAAAGGAGGGAGCTGGACCGTCTCATCTTGTGCCTTCACTAGAGAAGAAGGTGTCTCGTATTAAGGAGTCTATGCTCTATGATGGGTAACCTTAAGCTCCATTCCAACATGGGACAGATTGATATGGAGGAGTTGCAGAGATAGAATCCCTTGTTCACCAGTGCTCGACAGTTCTTAGGCCTGGATGGACCCCCAGAGTTTACCCACAAATGAGGATGCTAACTTTCAGGGATCGACCGCCAACATTTTTTCATATGATGATTCTTGATACAAGGAGTTCTTTTTCCACTTCCCATTTAGTCCCATTATCTTTCATTTTGTGCGGGATGGGGGAAATACTTTCCTGTTTTTATGTTGTTATTTCTGGATGACTGTATAATTCATACTATTTTTTGTTTTGTCACTTAACATTAGTTTTTTTTTATTTGTTGTGAATGCAACATCTAGTTTATTAGTGGTAGCTTCTTGTTTTAAATCTAGCACTTAATGATCCCCTTTCCTTCGGATTTTTTTGTGCATCAGTTCTTTTGCGGGGATGTAATTTGTGTTGGAAATTAGCCTTTGGCGGGAGTTGCGACCGACCAACTTTAACGGCTTAAACACTAGTGTTACGTATGTTGGAGAATCCGGTTCTTCACACATGCATGATGTACTAAGTACGTAGATAACCGTAGGGCCAAGAATCGTCAAATTTCATTGAGAAATGAAAGAGATATTGGTTCACGAAGTGAGGTGTTTGAAGCATGGAAAGTGTGGTGTTGTGTTCAATTCTCCCTCATCGGTAGAGGAAGAAAGAATTGTTGTGTATATAAGACTTCGAAATGTGTTTGGGGTTTGGGACCCCAAGGGGTATCCCATGTGTTTAAAGGAGGAGGACCTAGATGTGCTTCGGTTCAAGGAAAGACCACACGCGCCGCCGCCCTTGCGTCGGTTCGGGATTCCGATTCGGGTTCGGGTTCCGGGTTCAGGTCCACGGTCCACGGGTCCACGGGTCCGCGGGTCCTCGGGCCCACGGGTCCACGGGTTCACGGGTCCCCGGGCCCACGGGTCCACGGGTCCACGGGCGCACGGGTCCACGGGTCCACGGGTCCACGGGTCCACGGGTCCACGGTCCGGGTCCACGGGTCCAGGTCCACGTCCACGGGTCCACGGGTCCACGGGTCCCACGGGTCCACGGGTCGTGTGGGCCCGATATTATCTTTGGGCGAGAAAAAACTTTGTCAAGTGGTTTGATCCCAGAAGTTTGGATGTGCGATTTGGACGAATTCTTTGGATGTGCGGTTTGGTCCCTGAAGTTTTCAAATTTCGACGGTCAGCGAAGCGTTTCCAAAGACTCAATTCGACCATTTATTTTGGCTGAATTACACTCCACTAATGGCCAATCCGTTGGCAATTTTCTCCATTTATTTGGTGGCTTTACTACCTCCATAATGGTCATTATTTGGCCAATAATGGTCATTATGGAGGCGATCAAATGCCCCTCTTCCTCCTATATAAACACCCCTTACACCATTGTTGAGGGAGACTAGACATACACGAATTTACACAAAGCAGAAAGTAAAGCAAAGCAGTTTCTTCCTAATCTTCCAAGCATCATTTCGTTATTCAATATTCTTCACGGTAGCTTTTGAGTTTCCTTTGCTCAATAGTTCCATTGTTGTTTTATCTTGGGAGACGAATTGTCCGGAACGTATAAAGGATACATACGGGGCAATATTGTCTTAAGGACAGAGTGCCACACTCGACTCAGCAAAATCAAAGCAGTTTCCGGTCTTCTTGTTCAACAAAAATTGTAATTTTGGTTTCATTGTTATATTGTAATTTCCAGCTTTCTAGTTGAATTGTAATTTCAATTCTTACTTAAGCAGTTACTTGTAATTTCCGTTTCTTGCAATCCTTTGTAATACCCAACAATTTGAACCACTTAAATTTTAATTTTTAGGTCAACTTTCTATTTTTTTTAGGTAGTCACTATTAAAAATTGAAGAACAAAAGTAGATTGTATTCCTATGATTCTTACTGATTGGGTTGACATAGCATATTGAGGCTTAATTTTGAGAGATAACCTTTCTATGAGTGCTTAAGTGTAAAATAAAATAGCATGCTTTTTTATATTTAGGCTCACTATAGTGACTGTATATAAAAAAAAAATTGTAATTCGCAATGACCTTGTCTATCTTAGAGTATATTGATATGTTATAATTGGAATTTGTGTCATGAGAGGTGAGAATTTCTTCCATATATTCTATATTTTGCATCGTAGTCAAGAACGTTCACTGCATGTTATTTAAGAGAAATAAAAAGTATTGCTATGTTTAGAAGATAATGATAGGAATTCTTTGATATGTTTGACAATTTTAGCCTGTTGAAATATTGTCTACCACTAGTTAGCTTGTTGAGCCTCCAACTTTTTTGTTTGATAGTCGTATTTTTGCCTTGGTCCTTTTGTTGAATCTTTAGTTTTTGCACTCTGCTTCCTTGGCAATGTAGCTTAGGCTATGATATTAAGTGATAAGTTTGAAGAAAGGGATGATCAAGTGTAAAAGGTGATTGATTATAGTTACTCGTGATGAAAGAGGCCCTCCTATAAAATATGTGACATGAAAAAATAATAGAATGAAAAATGCTTGAGAAAATAATGTTTGAAACATTCTTGATAAGAGGAAACCAAAAAAGGAAAATACTAGTAAAATAATTTATGAAGAGAGGGCCTCAAAAGTTAAGAGAAGAGAATAATGAGTGTAAGTCACTATCATATAGTTGTCCTGCTTATCCCCTAGCCAATATTACAACTCATTAAAGTCTTATGATTGTATTCAAGCATACATGATTAGTAGAGATGTACATAATGGGAAAGCCTATGGTTCTTTGTGCATGCATGTGAATTCATTTGTGAGTGCGAGAAATTGATATTTGATTCTAAGTCCTTAATTTATAATATATTTTTTAATTTTAGTGTGTGGACTATTTCTTCTTGTGAGAGCACTTGTTTCATGATAGATAGATCATATGACTGAGTTTCTTTGACATAGTAGGTTAGCGAGCTTAAATTTTATGAGTAGAGTCTGTTACTGAGGTTTGGAGTTTTTTGTTCACTTGAGTTGACTCATGATGATCAAGAGGTTTATATACGATGGTTTGATTTGCTATAAAGCATGATTGTTGGTCTCAACTTGTGTTATGGGTGTTAGGATGATTTAGAGTGCGAGCCTAAGCGATTATGTGTTTATAGTGTAGGATCTTGCTTGAGGACAAGAAAAGGTTCATGTGTGGGGTTGTGATCGACGTCTAAAAGTATATGTTTTTACATACAATATGCCTCATATTTGATGCTCTTTTCTTGTGTTTAAGTTCATTTTATTCACTTTATCAATAATGATGTGTGTTTTGTGTGTGTAGGATGTGATTTGATGAAAAGATGATAATTCGATGTAAAAAGAGATGAAAATATGACATAAACCTGATTAAAAGTCATTCTCTAATATTTGGATCGAGCTAAATACTCGAGAATCAAGTACACATGAAAAAAGTTAAAAAAATAACATCTCACAGAAATGGTTTGGTGCCATGCATAGGGTTTGTACTATATTTCTCAGTAAGACCTATAGATTTCAACTCTCTGAACTTTTGGTTTGGTGTGGCGCATGGGATGGTACCCTGTGCGGCGCGTCAATGCATTTTTCTACCAATTCAAGTCAATGTTGGACTAGATGAAGTATTTCGACCTAAGGCTAATTCCTCACACTATAAATACATCTTAAACATATTTTAGGGGAGATTCAAAATGTGGAGAGAATAACATCTCAAGGAGGGCGCACGTACCGAGAAGCGGAGATTCATCTAGTTTTTCCCTACTTTTGTAGTTAAATACAACAATAATAACATACTTTTATAGTTGAATAATTATGAATTTTGTAGTTGCCACAAACATGAGTGGCTAGTTTTCTTATTATACTAGAATTGTTTGATTATCCATCAAAGTTGTAGTTTGAAGCGTTATGTTAGATTATATTTTATTAATACTGATTTTGATTGGTTTAATTAGTTTTCTTATCTTAACATGTGCTTAATTATTTGATTGTTTAATCATCAGTTAAATACTATCTAAGAATCTAGATTGTGCGCTCTGTTGACACCTAATGTTTAACCGCTAATAATACTATTTAATTATTCAAGGGTCCCGAGTCACAAATGAAGTGAAATATGTTTTTTCACATGGCGAATATGATTTTATAAAATTATTCCAGAAGTAATTTGTCATTTCATTTGATGAAATACCACTCGATATATGTATTGTATATCATCTCTCAATTTTATATAATTTTGACTATTATTCATAATTTTGAAATTTTGACCAACAATTATAAATGTAATTATTTTAAAAGAATTCTCAAAATCAAAGAACTAATGTCCCACTCTATGAGAATCTGGAAATTATTTAATTAAATAGGATAACGGAATTACATCTCAATTTCATATCATGTTTTAAATTAAAAAGTTGTTTTCATGGTTTTAATCTCATAAATTCATATTAGTGTCAAAATTAGACTTAAATTAAAGGTTTTAGTCTAATTTGGCTATGTTTGAAATATTTTTGTCTTCAATTAATTTAAAACATGGCCTCATTTTGGCCATTGTCTCAAATTTGTATTTAGAATACATTAGGGCCCTCATCATTTAGATTGGCCGAGCCCAAAGGTTAACTAGCTCCAAACCCGGCCCAAGTACATTTATTTGATCGTGAAAAGAACAAAATTCCCATTCCCTTATTTGGCTTCAAGATGCAAGGCTCTATGAACCTTAGTTGCGCCGATGCCATTAATGGCAAACGGTCAAGCTCGTACGATTGTCCTACTGCACCTCTGCTTGGACGGAAGAGGAAAGGGCATTAAATGCTCCTATAAAGGACCCAAGTTTGGGCCTATGTGACATAAACTAATAAATGGACTGCCGAAAACTGAGTTTGGCCCAAAAAATGGAAATTTTCTAAGTTGATTTTACGGGCTAAGTCTAACTAAATGGTATTGGACAAAATAAAATTAAACTATCTTGGACTTAGTCAAAGTAGGGGTTTTGGGACTTATAGAATATGATTTGACTTTGGGGAGATATAGCATGCAAAGGAATAAAAGAAACCATTTTTCTATCTCTTTTGCCAAAAAGCCAAACTCGTCATTTCAAATGAATTATACTCAAAAAGGATTTTTCAAAAAAAATAATGCAAGTCTTATTGGAAAATATTGTTGGACTAAAAGTGGAGTTCTACTCAAATTAATATTTAGGTGTTCTTAGTCCGGAAACAAGTCGCTCCCCATGCATACTATTTTGGTGGAAGCCTAACTCTTTTCTTTTTAAATAAAATCCTTGAGTTTTAATAACATGAATGACAAGTATTTTGCGGATATTTTAAACACATTTAAGAAATTCAAATCATTTAAGCATTCTATAGAACCCGTAGGTCAACCATATTCTACGGATCCTTAATACTGGGGTGTCTAATACCTTCTCCGGGGATCACCAGAACCCTTACCTCGACTTTGCTTTAGATAGGATATTTCAATTGATTTTGAATAAATCCTTTCACGTTGGTTTCCTAATTTACCTATAAATTAGGTGGCAACTGTAAAAATATTATCCGACTTAGAGTACATACAAATTCATAGTAGCTTTTATGCCTCCGTGTAAAAGTGAACCGTAACAGATGGTGACTCTGCTGGGGATAAACCTATATTATAACCATAAGGGTTCCAATACAACATCCTTTTAAATGATATGAATTGCTTATGTGTTTAAATACCCGTAATTATAACTATCATTCATTCATCTTCCACCAAATGACATGCACACACACTTGTATCAGTGCACAAAGATGGGTATGCGGATTTCGCAACCATCCTCCATTATAAAATCAATAATATTTTCTTGAAACACATTGAAGACGGAGTTAGTACGCGGTCATTCCAACAGTAGACAACGGTTCTCTCTGGGTTGTCCGCTCGTGTCCCTAGGTCATTTGCTAAACCACTCTAGTATAATTAGGATAGAGCAAAGTCAAATCCATATTGAACTAGAACATGTTGACCTAGATAGGTTCAGGTATCTCAGACCTACCTGGACCTATTAGGCTGACCACTTTGTGTCTTGATGGTCTATGACCTGAAGATACCGCATCCAACTATGTGAAAATTGAAGAATTTACATGCCGTTATACGAACCATTTACTCTTGGGTTTGGGAAATTTTGATTTTTAGATTTCATCTTAAAGGAGTTTGGAAACTTCGAGGGACAATTGAGGACTTCCCACAATGGTTTAGTCTAGGATTTATACCCTTGCCCCGGACTGATGTTCTGTATATCCCATTCCCCTATTATGTATCCCCATTTGATATTCATAAATTTTGTATAAATCTGGGGCAAACGGAACGTCTTAATGGCATATGCATCCTTCAAATGATTAGACTTACCTTTGGTTGAAAAAAGGTCATGTATATGCTAGAACGTGATATATATTGTTTACATGCTACATGCTATATAATTAGTTTTTCCATGACTATTTTGATTTATGCGTATAAAGACACATGTTTTACTTCAAACATGAACGATCCATTATTCGGTTCCAAATTCTTAGAATGTCATTAAGCACATCCCAAGGTAAGCCGTGACACCTTACTTCAAATTCCAAAATTCCATGTCTTCCAGAAACGTCATTCGGTCATCGTTCAACTATCATTGACCACGTCGCATTCCAATGGTTGCTAGAGTTGCACCCCTTAGGTCCTCAAAACCTTGCGTCAAAATACAAACCTTCTAGGTTTTCCAGAAAAAACATCGGGTCATCATCCAATCTATGTAGACCATGTCATTTCCAAAAAAACACTTTTTCGCATTCAATTGTGCTAGAGTCGCACCCCTCGGGTCCTTGAAACCTTTAAAGTTTAGGAAAATAGATCGGTCCTCGCTAATTACCATTGACCACTTTGCCGAATCGAAATGACTACTAAGGTTACACCCTACCCTCTCAAAATTTGGACACTCTAAGTTGTCTAGAAAAAATAGTCGGGTCATCGTCCAATACTTGTTGACCACGTCGTCCTTAAAATTTACTTTCACGCCCGATGATTTACCTAAGTCGCACCCGTCATAAATTGTTTTAGTGACACTCAATTAGTTTAGAGTATGTCACAATCCTGTAATCAGAGTTCCAAAGTCAGTCGGATGATCAAAATCTTGTCCATTCAATTCACTCTTTAGGTCGTCCTTGAAAGTTTTCCGTTTCATCCGAATTTTGGACTATTATGTTTAAGTTAAAAAAATGTTACATGCCATATTTATTACTCAATAGACTAACACGTTTACCTTTTGATTTTTTCTTTTTCTTTTGAATGACTCATGGGGAACGCCAAAAGGTTTTTGTTATGACACTTAAGTCATGATCATTTATAACCCATCCATGCGCTACACTATCATGATATTACAAATTCAAGTCACAACCTCTTTTATCCCACCCATGTGTTGCACTAAAATGTCTGACATCCAAAAAATGATAGTCGTCGTTTATTCAAACGCTTCCAGTCTCCACCCTATTACACCCCACGATTCTGCGTGCGAACGGAAGTATGGTAAGTCAATTTTAGCTCCGACAACCCGAGACCCTTTCTGAAGGTCATGTATGACTTATATGAGTGTTATGGATTTATATGGAAGGTTGGAAGTCAATGAATTAAGTGAGAAACATCTCAGTAAAAATTGGCAAAAATTAGATGATATGCTAAGTGCTCTGCCCCACGAAAGCCTTTCTGCCTTGCGGATGGGTTAGTGGATTAAGGCAACCCCTCAATCACCTAACTGCCACTATTTGAAGTGGCATATGAGACCGCAGATGGTGATGTGCGGTGCATAACCTGCCGTATATGAGAGGCGGTGGGGAGTACTATAAATGAACAAAAATCGGTGGACTCTCATTCTTATTTCCATTTTGACCACAACCCCTCCAAAAAGTTCTCAAACACTCCCCAAGGGCTTATAGATCATCAAGGATCAGTTCCGTACAAGTTTGAAGGGAAATCTTCCATAGATAATCCATTGAAGCTTGGAAATCTTCCTAGTAACAAGAGGAAGTGAAGAATCTTCTTAAGCTTGGAGAAGAGATTATGGTGCAAGCTTTCTTGGTTGGTTTAAGGTACATTCTTGGTGTTCTTTATGATCTCTAGACTTTCATAGATTATATGGGTTAATTGATAAAGGCAACTTGTCATAGTTAAGTTGAAACTTCGTGAAAGAATGGCTACTATTCTTGGATTGTTTATATTGTTGTTGTTGTTGTAATTGATGTGGTGTTAAAGGGAAGTTAGTAACATGTTGGTAACTATGAACACCATAGTTTTAGAAGCACGCCTTCTATGTGCTCATAGAATTGTTCGTCCTAGGGAGTCTAGAAGTCGTGTCTAGTAGAGTCTTGCTTATGGGTGTGTTACGCGCCATACTTATAAATAGGAGGCTACATGGCATTTAGTTATTGTGGTTATATTTATTGATGTGGTGTTGAATGGAAGTGAGTAACGTATTGGTAACTATGAACACCATAGTTTTGAGAAGCACGCCTTCTAGGTGCTCGTATAAATGTCCGAGTGAATTCCCAAGAAAGTTTTAAAGGAGCAGAGAAAACCCTTGTAATTGTTCCCCGATAAGTGGTCGAGCCGAGCGCACAATTAGGACACTCGAGGATATGATACATAAAGGTATGCTTGATCTATAAGAGGAGTGGGATGATCGTCTACCCTGCTATGAGATGTGTGTTATGGCAGTTATTGAATTATCATCGCGATAGATTCTTATAAGACCTAGTATGGTTGGGAGCATAGGTCATCGATCAATTACCTTGACGTATTAAAGTAAGAGTTGTTCAAACCTGTGTTGGTTCCATTAATCCCCAAGGTTGCAGAAGAAGTAAATTTCTTCAGAAGTTAATGTGATCATTCATGATTGCTAGCAATCACCTGCCGATGTGTAATATCAAAAGCTTACGACCACTATTAACGATTGATTAATTTCTATAAGGTCCAGCCTATAAGAGGCATGATAAGGTTCGACCAGAAAAACAAGCTTACCCTCAAGTACGATATAAGATTACTCAAGGATCTAACCAAGTGACCTACCAATTTGAGATTTTCTCTGAAATCAGACGAAGCCCATCCGGTTCTCACGTAATGATATTACCAAAGTATATAGAAGGTTTGTTTCATATATTTCATGTCAATGATGTTTGGATTACTAAAGACATGTCCTATGAAGAGTCACAATCACTATCATTTATCACTGAGTCCCTTATTTGGGACTAATGATAACATATTTTGGAGGAGGTTATGATATCTATATGCCTCACATATTTTGGACGTCAAGTTTATGTAATTCTTGTGCGATGCAATTCCCTTATTTGTACTTTATAGCAGTAGACTTGTCTTGTGTAGCCTATATGGGTGATGATTGTAGCACAGATGTGGCAGGCGCATTTCAGACACCAGGATTGGACAATCAATGTGAGTTATGACCTACCCTTTTGGTAACCTTGATGGATAGACAGTGGTGTGAGGCTGGTATAATGTCACATTACTTTGTATATCCTTGTATGGAACTTGTGTCAATTCTGGTTGTTTGGAAAGTTCTTGGGATACTCCTGTTTATAAAGGAAACTCTGGAGAATTTTTTTAAAAACCCAAGATTCAAGAACTTTCAGTTACATTCCCCAATATTTAAGGATGAATGTTTCTAAGGAGGGAAGGATGTTCCACCCCACGATTATGCGTACGAACGGAAGTATGGTGGGTGTCGATTTTAGCTCCAACAGCCCGAGACACTTTCCGAAGGTCATGTATGTATTATATGAGTGTTATGGAGGTATATGGAATGTTGGAAGTAAATTGGATTAAGTGAATAACATCTCGGTAAAATTTAACGAAGATTAGATGATATGCTAAGCGATCCGCCCCACGGAAGCCTTTCCACCTTGCGGATGGAGCAGTGGATTAAGGCAACCCCTCATTTACCTCACTACCACTATATGAAGTGGCATATGAGGCCGCATATGGTGATCTGTGGTGCATAACTAGCCGTATATGAGAGGCGGTGGGGGGTACTATAAATGAACAAAAATTGGTGGCCTCTCATTATTATTTCCATTTCGACCACAACCCCTCCCAAACATTCTCAAACACTCCCCAAGGGTTTATATATCATCAAGGATCCGTTCCATACAAGTTTGAAGGGAAATCTTCCATACATAATCCATAGAAGCTTGGAAACTTCCTAGTAGCAAGAGGAAGTGGAGAATCTTCTTAAGCTTGGAGAAGCTATTATGGTGCAAGCTTTCTTGGCTGGTTTAAGGTACGTTCTTGGTGTTCTTAATGATCTATATCCTTTCATAGATTAGTTGGAGTTATTGATCGAGGCAACTTGTGATAGTTAAGTTAAAACTCCATGAAAGAGTAGCTACTATTCTTGGATTGTTCTTGAATAAACTTTGAGATGATCATGGCTAGAAGTTGGAGTATATATTATTGTTGTTGTTATTGTTGTAGTTGTAGTTGTTGTGGTTGTTGTTATTGATGTGCTCTTGAAGGGAAGTTTGTAACATGTTGGTAACTATGAACACTATAGTTTGAGAAGCACGCCTTCTAGGTGCTCGTAGAATTGTCCGAGTGAATCGATTTATAGTTTGTTGATCTTATTTTGATCCAAACCCTTTATATTTTTATAGATGATCATTCGTAAATCATTTGAGTGTTTGTGAGGCATTAGTAACTAAGCGGCGCGGGTATGTAAGGCTATTCCCTTCTTTCAAAAGCATGAAATCCAAAGTTCTTATCGTTTTAAAAAAGAAACGTCCAAAGAACTAATTTCCTCATTTATCAATTCTCCATTGTCGGGAGTAGTTCCATTACTATTATTGCATTCCATGTTAATCGTTGATTGTCTGGTTGAGACCATACTCCTTCTGGATGGATTTTCTCAAGTCATAGTCTTGTATACTAATAAGTTGTCATTGAAAAGAAAATAAAAAGACCGAACAAAAGTTAAGGGCTAAAAGTCGTGGCTACCTTCAAAAGATGAGTCTTATTCACATGTTGTTATCCTTCATTGAACATACGTTTTATCTCATTATTGCATTTCTGTGTACCTTGATTTTGTCCAAATTGTATAGACCTTACAAAGGAGGATCCCAAAGAGTTAATCGTCGAGTCGACCAAGAGTCATTTCAAAGCAAAGTCAAAGAGTTTATGGGTTTCAAAGAGGCCAAGAGCCATTGCTATCACAGTACATCATCCACGCCACCTAACCTATGCCAGCAGGCAGTTATATACATTGATATATATTATTCACACCACTGTTGCAACCAGCCGGTGGGAAGTTGTACATGTACGTTATACACACTGCATCATGCTATAGTCAGTTGGGAAGGCACTTATATATGCATCCATACATATACCTCAGAGTATATTTGACGAAAGTGACATATTACACACCTTGATTCATAAGCCGAGGGAAGATTATGTAACCTGGCTGTTATACCATGAGTTCAGTACAAATCAGAGTTTCATTGTTCACCCTACATGGCACACATGTTATCAGAGTATCAGATTATTTTTATGCTCTCCTTTACAACTTATACTTTCATACTGCTATTCATGCTTTACATACCAGTACATTTCATTCATACTGACATCTTGTTTGCCGAGGGCACTGCATTTCATGCTATAGATTCAGGTAAAGGTGCAGATAGACCTCCCCAGTAGGAGCTGGTTGAATTCTGCGAATTCAGTGGTAAGCTTCACTTCATCCGAATCTACTAAGTCAGAGTCATGAGCTGAGGTTTGGCACAGATACATTTATGGGTAGGTCTGGGGCCTGTCCCGGCCATATCACAGTTATCTTTTAAATAGAGGCTTGTAGATTGGGTTGTATGTATAGTTGTCTTATTGCAGCCTTGTCATCCTTGTTGTATATCTATGTGGGGCTTGTTGACATTATATCAGATTGTCCTAATCAATTTATCTTATATTGATCATTATGAGGCCTTGGAGGCCCAGATCATTATATATTGAGATTATGATATATAGGTGGTATGATCAAGCCATCTAGGCACCGGGTGCCGGCCACACCCCCAGTTTGGGGTGTTACACGCCCACCCTCCCTTTTAAAAATGGACGTGCTAATACATCAGTTTCAATTTGAACTATGTCAGACCTGATTCTTGTTCCAGCAAGATACGTAGGCAATCCTATATAAGGGTACGATCTTCCCATTTTTTCAAACTACGGACTTCCAGTGAGGAACTGTGGAATGTTTTTGAATTAGTCTTTAAATATTCGGTCTTCCCATCAATTCAAACTACGAACCCTAGTGAGGAACTGCGGTGCATTTTGAATCAGTCTTCAAATCTTTAGTCTTCCCACTATTTCAAACTACAGACCCTAGTGAGGAACTGGGGCACGTTTTTGAAACAGTCTTTAAATCTTCATTCTTCTGCTTTTTAAAATTACGGACTCTAAGAGCAGATCAGGGGCATGTCTTTGAATCAATCAAACTATTCAAATCTTCAAATCTTCAGTCGTGAATATTTTGAATTAAGTACCCTAGGACTGGAAGTCGGGGCAACTTGTTCAAAAAAGTTCGATAACTCTGCTATCCTTGTTCAAACACCAGAGTTATCCAATCAAATGAACAACTCCTCCATTTTTATGGGAATTCAATTAAATGGGAATGTGCCTTACGTGACGTCTCTAAATCATTTATTTAGCCCTTTACCCACTCAACACTCATCATAGGGTTCATATTCCCATCACCATCAGTCTATCATGACATATTCATTGGGATCAACATGAGTCAGTCATTTTTACCCTAAAGAAACTTTCTTTGAGTGCATGGCTAAGAAAGCTATAAGGAGACGAGCCCCGAGTCAATGTCAAGTCCATCAATCTTGACCAAAGGCGTTATTAGGCCCACCACGGCCTCGGCTTTATATGCCATAATAGCTTTACCTCTAACTCCACCTTCAATTATATTCCTTTCACTTCATTATTTTTACTAAAACTTATTCTTAAAATATTACAGGTGACAGCATTATGTAAAGTTAAGCTCAGGAATCAAGACTATGAGGTGCCAGCTGGATTTTCACGCCCTAAATCATTATGTCTACTAAAACTTGTTCTTAAAGTATTACAGGTGATGGCATAATGTAAAGTTAAGATTAGGAGTCAAGACTAGGAGGCGCCAACTAGATTTACACTCCCTAATACACATAAGACAAAATGGATTCATCGCTAACCCCTGTGTTATCTTATCCTTCATTTTTGTTCATAACAATGTTATGATTTTACGAAAAATCATAGTCGAATCTCGCAGGAATGGCACGTCAACATTGCCAAAGATTGGCACATCAAGAATAAGTATCAAGGACTAACGGCATCACTTGGCTAAACATGATTATCACAAAGCGGTCGGAACAGACGCCGAGTCTTCAATGACGATCAAAAATCTCAAACAAAAAGTCTATCCGATAGAACAAGATGAATGGCGGCATTTTTAACTCTACTCTCAATTCTAATACCATTGCCTTTTACTACTCTAATGACTTTTCTTTGAAGTTTTACAAAGTCAACTCTAAGTCATCGATAGCTCCCCTCGACCCCAAAGTGGGATAACTTGCTGAAGAGGAATGCCAAGCCCTCCAAAAAAAGTAGGAAATCTACATCAGGCTATAAAGTACGATCGAAGATCACCAAAACCGGCT